>CP050224.2:35607954-36228880 GCA_012066045.3 Morus alba
AAGTCAACCAACTCCCAAGTTTCATTCTTTTGTAATGCTTCCATTTAAAACCCATAGCAAGCCTCCATTCTTTTGTAGATAATGCTTGGATAATGAGTTAGGAGTAGGAATTGTGTTTAGGGTTGTGAGGAAACTTTGGTGGCTTGGAGAAAATTTCTGGAAAGTCACGGAATGGGACATGGGATATAGAGGCCTTTTTGTGCATTCCCGGGTTTGTTTCCTCCTTGCTATAGGTAAATCAAGATCAAGGTTGAGCTCACTGTTGGGAGGGGAATCTATTGGTGATGTATTTTGTAGAATATTTGGAGAGGAAAGTCTATTTTTCTCATTCCTGAATACCGAATATATACATGAGGGAGAGGTCAAATGAGATCCTCTAAACCCGGAAATAAAATCTTCCTAACTAAGGTAACTAACTCTAAGAGATACTCTCCTAATAATCAGCCCTAACTTACTTAGATATATACATATTTTATTTACAAAAGATACACCTAACTTCTAGCCGATTCTCTACACTCCCCTCAAGCGGGCTATATGCTTATCATGCCTAGCTTGGAACATAACTCTTGGAAGTTAGTCCGTGGAGTGCCTTCGTTAGAATGTCTGCGCAGTTTGGTGCCTTGTCGGAACATAGTTGAGTGAGATTATTTTTCCTTCAATCTTCTACATTTGATAAAGTGGCGATCTATCTCAACGTGCTTGGTCCTGTCTCGTGATGGGTGGGTTTTTGCTTCTATTTTATAGGCGATTGGTTCATCACTTTTCATGTCGATGGGTCCTTACGCCTTCACTTGGAGTTCACTGTAAAGTCTTTTCGTTACATTCCTTCACATATCCAGTGCGGTGCTGCGAATTACGCCTACACCTTTGCTCCGGAACAGCCCCAGTTGCTTCTTGCGCCGGGTCACTAAGTTTCCCCAGGGTGAATGGCGGTAACTTTGATGTAGATCTTCGGTCTATGGGCGATCCATGTCGGCATCGGTGAATATTTCAACAGTTACATTAGGTGTTTTCTCGAATAATAGCCCTTTGCGGGGATCTCTTTTTGGGTATCGTAGGATTCGATATCTTTTGCCTCCATGTGTTCCTCGGAAGGGTTGTTCATAAATTGACTAACCACACTTCTTTACCAAACCCAATATACGGGCGGTGTGAGCAAAGGTAGATTAGTTTCCCCCCACAAGACGTTGGTATCTACCTTTGTCCACGGGTCATCCCATCTGTTCGTACTCTATCTTTGTATTTGGGTCCATAGGAGTGTCAATTTGGTTTACATCCAGTCATGCTGTTTTCTTTGAGTAGATCCAGGACATACTTTTCGTTGTGACACTTTGAGATCCCTTTACTTGATCTTGCTACTTCCATCCCAAGAAAGTACTTTTAGGTGTCCAAGATCTTTGATTTGAATTCTCTTGAGAGCGACTTCTTTTAGGCACTCCATTTCTTCCCAATGATTACCCGTGAGGACTATGTCATCGACGTACACAATCGGAAACATGTAAGTCTTCCATCCGTAGCATGTTTGACGAATAGTGTATGGTCGACAGCGAGTATAACCATCCCTCTTGAGAACTTTTGTGAATCACAAACCATGCTCGAGGAGACTGTTGAGACCATACAAAGACTTTCTCGAGTTTGCATACTGTTGATCAAGGTAATGTCTTGAACCCCGGAGGTATTACCATGTAAACTTCTTCATCAAGGTCTCCATTTAAGAAGGCATTCTTTACATCTAATTGGAACAGGGCCAATCTCGGTTTCTTTTGCAATGGAGAGAAGGACCACGATAGTGTTCAACAGCTCTTGGAGCAAATGTTTCTTGGTAGTCTATTCCATACGACCGAGTAAATCCCTTAGCCACGAGGGCAGCCTTGAACTGCTCCACACCTCTGCCGTCGCCTTGTATTTTCTTGAGAATATCCACTTACATCCAACCGCATGCTTACCCGGAGGCGGGGGTGGTAAGCGTCCATGTTCCATTCTTCTCGAGGGCTTTTATTTCATCCAGAGTGGCAGCCTTCCATTCGGGAATTTTTAAGGCCTCATGGATAGAAGAGGGTACCTGCACTTGGTCTATTTTTGACACAAAGGCTCTGTAGGTGGGAGACAACTTGGCATATGACAAGTGATTGCGGAGAGGATGCTGTGTACACTGTCGAATTCCTTTTCGGACTGCAATTGGAATGTCCAGATCAGGGCTAGTTTCTGCAACTTTTTGCTCGAGGCACGGAACGCAGGGGAATATTTTCACCTTACCTTGCGTATTCTCCTTTGGATGTTGGAGCCGGAAGGAATCATAGTTGTCTTGAGTTTGTGCGAGGTGCAACCGAGGTGGTTCTTGGTGGTGTTTCCTCCTTGAGTAGACATGAATAACCTTGTCTTTTCTTGGGTTGCTTTTGGCCAGTGTAGGTTCATTTTGGATGGGACTGGATTCTAGAGTAGGGCCGGACTTGTTTCTTGGCCAGATTGAGCTTCAGGGTTGACATGGGAAGACTCGGGTGACTCAAAGAGTGGAAGAGTCTCGGTGACGGGTGTTTCTGTTGGTGGAGCCGAGATATTGGGGTTTCCGTCAAGGAGAGAAGTCCAATCCCAATTCTGAGATTCAATCACCCTATTCTCCCCCTGAATAGAGGAATTGGTATAGAATGGTTGATGCTCAAAGAATGAGACATCCATGGAGTGAAAGAACCTTCTTGTGAGTGGACAGTAGCATTTATACCCTTTCTTGTTGGGTGAGTAACCAAGGAAAATACACTTGGTGGCCCGTGGATCTAATTTCCCCCGAGTGTGTGGGTGGACATGAACAAAGGCTGAGCAGCCGAAAATTTTTAGGGGAATGTGAGCAACAAGGTGAGAGTTTGGGAATATTTCAAGAAGTGATTGGGTTGGAGTTTTGAAGTTTAGAATACGTGAGGGCATTCTATTTATAAGATAAGTGGCTGTGAGAACCGCTTCCCCCCAGAATCTTTTGGGAACATTTGAGGTGAACAATAAGGAACGAGCAACTTCAAGAAGGTGGCGGTTTTTGCGTTCGGCTACACCGTTTTGTTGAGGTGTGTCGACGCAAGAGCTTTGATGAACAATACCATGAGTGGGCAAATAATCACCGAGAACAGAATTGAAAAAATCTCGGGCATTGTCTGTTTTGAGAACTTGAATGTTGGTGTTGAATTGGTTTTGGATCATGACATGAAATGTTTTGAATATCTGACTTGTTTCAGATTTGTCTTTCATGAGAAACACCCAACTTAGGCGTGTATGATCATCAACAAATAACAGAAACCAGCGAGCCCCGGTGATATTTTCAACCCTTGATGGACCCCATATATCACTGTGTATAAGGGAAAACGGGTGAGATGACTTGTATGGTAGAGGTAAATAAGAGCTGCGCGTGTGTTTAGAGAATTGGCAAATGTCACAATGGAAAAATTTGGAATTTTTATTGATAAATAATGATGGAAATAGCCGTTTAAGGTACAAAAAATTTGGGTGACCTAGACGATAGTGCAACAGCATTATAGCACTATCCTTATTCGACAAACTTGAAGACACAGACAAACTAGGAAATTGACTCTCTGGACTGACACATAGGTTGGTGCACGGTTTTTCTTGTTGAGACTCATCTGGAGTGAAGAGGTAGAGACCTGCACAAAGCTCAAAGATTGCCAATCATCCTCCCCGATTCCAATCCTGAAAAACACAAGTTTTGGCGAAAAAATTTAGTAACACATTCCGGTCACCGGTGAGTTTACTTATTGACAACAAATTACGGTCAAGATTAGGCACAAATAGAACGAATGAAGAACAAGATTCGAGATAGGTTCACGGTGCGAATCCAGCCACTTTGGAGCATGTTCCATCCGGCAACACGGACGTGAGTTGACTCGGCCCGGACTAAAAGTCTTTGAGTAGTGATTTGTTTCCAAATATGTGATCGGATGCACGAGTCAACAATCCATGTATTGGAGAGTGTTTTGGTTGCACCGAAAACACTTGATATATTACCTCTATGAGCGATTTTCTGAGCCAATAAGCGTCGGAGATGCCCAGTGTTTGCTTGACTAATCGACCTTTGAAGAACTTCAATTTGATCCTTGGTGAATGGGGCTTGAGAGGATGCGGTAGGGAGTTCTGTTGAGGTCACGCATTCCCCACGGCTTTCCCGCTCGGTAGACCCACGGCTAGGCTTCCAATCCACGGGTTTTCCATGGAGTTTCAGCCCGGGTATCCTTGGTGTGACTGGTTTTTCGGCAGTGGTCACACCAAGGTCTTCCTCTACGAGGCCTATTGTCATTTAGATGATGAGGAGGACCCCGGGCAGCATACACCTGGGCGGAGGCATCTTCCGGAGATGGTAGTGATCCATGAGACATCATGGCTGATCCCTCTGAAGTGGTCATTGTCACGGATTGTCCCAGCATCACTTTCCTTCTACTTTCTTCCCTGCGAACCTCAGAGAAAGCCTCCCTAAGATTAGGGATGGGTTTGGTTGCAAGAATTCGGCCACGGACTTCATCAAGGGATTTGTTAAGTCCCATGAGAAATTTGAAGACCCTCTTTGTCTCCACAATTCCCCTGTATTTGGCACCATCTTCAGGACATTTCCAGTCATGGATTTCAAATAAGTCAAGTTGCTGCCAGTTTCGGGTTAGATTGGTGAAGTAGGTGGTGACTGTCGTGTCTCCTTGGTTGAGATTCTGAAGTGCTGTTTCCACCTGAAACAATTCCGAGGTGTTCTCACTGCTGGAATATGTCTCCCGGGCAGCCTCCCATATTTCTTGAGCCGTGGAATAAAGGAGAAAATTTCCTCCGATTTCTGTGGTCATGGAATTTATCAGCCAAGACATGACCATGTTATTTTCTGAGCGCCAGATTTTGTACTGTTTATCAGTCTTGGCAGGTGGAACCGCTACGCCAGTGAGGTAATCATCTCGGCCCTTACCACTAATGAACATCATTACGGATTGTGACCACTGGAGATAATTGAGGCCATTTAGTTTATGATTGGTAACAGAATCGGGTTGCTCTCGGATGAGGATGAGATGATTGTTGGATATGAACCCGGATGAAGACGTGATCTTTGGTCGATGAGGAGTGTTCTTTTCATTTGAGTGATCTGTTTGACCATGATCGGGGAGGATAAGAGATTGAAGGCGGGAAGATCCTTCAAAGATGTGAATATTTAGATGGTGATAGCGATCGATTGAAGAAGGAATGGCTGATTTAAAGGCGCCGGCGATGGATTTAGGGTACAGAGGAGCGGCGGGCCGATCTAGGGCGGGAGGCTGGTAATTTTAGGGCACAGAGGTAGGCTCTGATACCATGTAGAATATTTGGAGAGGAAAGTCTATTTTTCTCATTCCTGAATACCGAATATATACATGAGGGAGAGGTCAAATGAGATCCTCTAAACCCGGAAATAAAATCTTCCTAACTAAGGTAACTAACTCTAAGAGATACTCTCCTAATAATCAGCCCTAACTTACTTAGATATATACATATTTTATTTACAAAAGATACACCTAACTTCTAGCCGATTCTCTACATATTTAAATTAGGTTCATAGATTGTTACCTCATTTCCAGAAGTCGGTTCCGTGAATTGTTCCTGCCTTGAAGTCATAATAGGATCTCTTTTCCTTGTATATACCTGATCAAACCGGAAATGATCACATATTTTCCCATCTGTTTGGTTCTTTTTGTGGTTGACGGCCGTGGACTTGTTTAAGGGCCGTGGGATTCGGGATCTTGTGGTTTTGATTTAGGCGGTGAGTTGGGTGAGGTACTTCCAATGGTGGCGGCCGGACTTGACTCCTTATCTTCAAGTGTAGGCAACTCCCCACAAGATAAGGAGTAGAGAAGTAGGCCTTATTCTCAACAAAAGTGACATCGGCCGAAACATAGAGTTTCTTAGTGGGAGGATGGTAACATTTATAACCCTTTTGAGTAGACGAGTACCCCACAAAGATACACTTAATAGCTCTAGGGTCGAGCTTCCCTCTGTTAAGGCCATGAACATGAACAAATGAGGTGCACCCGAATACCCGAGGAGTAAGATTGAAGGACTTTCGAGTGTCCGGGTAGAATTGAGACAAAGTCTCCAAAGTGGACTCTTAAACTTCAAGACTCGGAAGGAATTTCTTTTTATAACATAGGTCAAGTGAGTCTGACTTCTCCCAAAAAAAGACCGGGGTACATTGTTTTGGAATAATAGGGCTCTAGTACACTCTAGAAGATGGCGGTTTTTCTCTCTGCCACTCCATTTTGTTGTGGAGTGGTAATGCAAGATGATTCATGTATAATTCCCTCTTTTGAAAATATGGAGACAAGGTTTGGTTAAAGTAGTCACGGGCATTATCTGAAATGAATATTTTTATTTTTGTGCCAAATTGGTTTTGGATCATTGCATGAAAGATTGGAAAAATATGGCTTACATCATTTGTTTTTTTGAGTAAATATATCCAAGAAACCCTTGTGCAATCATCAATGAAGCTCACAAACCACCTATCTTAGTGAGACACTTGGAATGGTGGATGGCCCCCAAATGTCACTATGCACCAAAAAGAAGGGAAATGAAGATTTATTATTACTGATGGGAAAAGGTACACGAGTGTGTTTTGCATACTCACAAATATCAAAATGAAAAGATTGAACATTCAAGCCTTTGAACAAGGTAGGAAAGATTATTTTTAATGCTGGAAAAGACACATGACCTAGACGCCTATGATGTAACCAAATAGTCTCTTTATTAGAAGAAGAGAATAACATTTGGGTTTTCACTTCCGGTTGACTTGGTACATTCAAGTTATAGAGTCCATTATGCTCCTTAGCAAGTCCAATCCTCTTCCCCGACCCCGGGTCCTGAAATTCACAAGAAGAAGCATTGAATATAACACAACCAGTTAGATCTCGAGTAAGTTTTTGTATGGAAACCAAATTTGTTGAAAGTTGGGGAACATGGAGAACGTTTTGAAGTACTATTTCTGGGGTGATTTGAATATTTCCTACTCCTGCCACTGTGGTTGCAGAACCATCAGCAACTATAATTTTCCGGTTGCTTGGGCATGGTGTATATGTTTTAAAGAGGCTAGAAATATGAGTCATGTGGTCGGTGGCACGGAATCAAGAATCCAAGCATTCCTAAACTCATTACCTAAAGTATTTAGTCCAAAAGATAGAGTCTCACCGAAAGTGTCAATGAACACATACCCCGAGTTGATGCACGAGGGGATTTTTTTTTGTCCCGATTTTCCACCTTTCCCAATAGGTCCTTGAGTTTGTCAATTTCCTCCATGCTAAATCCTCCAAAATTTGTGAGTTGGCTCTGGTGACCACATGAGCTGTCTATAGCCCCGATCTGATTGTCCTCCTCTCTGTCCCCATTCACGGTTGTTTTGTGGAGGGCTTCCCATGCGATTTCGGACCGCTCCTTGGTATGCCGTGGTTTCTTCTGATATGTGCACCACATCTCATCACGGTCCTTGGGAGCACTTGGTCGGCCGGGTTTATCTGCAGCCGGTGCCATCAAGTGTTAACCCTTGTGACTTAGAGCTTAGAAGGCGAAATTTTTACATTGAAGGTGGATCTAGCATGATGCCTCTGCGACTCTCCTCCGCATACGGACCCGGGAAATCGTTTCGATCAAGGAAGGAATTTCGGATCTTCCCAAAATTTGGATCGTGCGGGTCAAACTTCGAAATTTAGGCCACCCAAAAAATCATATACCCGGTCCCGTTCAACGAATTTTTTGATGGCTACTGCACACTTGTTGCAGTTCAGATCAATTGTCCTATAATAGTCTAGTTCTTGCCACTGATTCTGCAGGAGATTTGCATATTCTGTTACGTTTTTTGACCCTTGTCTTGAACCCGTTGTCTTGGTCTTGATATCATATATGAGGGCTGCATCATTGACCTTTGAATAGGTTTGATAGAGGGCATCCCAGATTGTTTTTTTTGTCGTAAAACATACAAGTGTCACTAACGTCCGGGTTCATGGAATTCCATAGCCATGACATAATCATTGAATCTTCTTCCTCCCATGCGCCTTTTGTAGCTCCCTTTTCGGTCCTTGCTCCGATAGATGACCTAGCTTTCCTTTTCCTTTCAAGAAGGTTCGAACCAATTGAGACCACTTCAAATAGTTTTTCCCATTTAACCAGTATCTTTGTCTGGATATTCTCAAGCTCACAGTTGTGCTCCTTCTTTTGGCCATCCTCAACCATCGAAGGTGATTGAGCCGAGGAGGTGGTATCCGTCATGATTAAGGCTAAATCGATTTAAAGAAGAGAAAGAGGTAAACCAAATTATTAAGGTTTGGAGAATAGTCCAAATGATTAAGGCCGGAGAGGAAGAGATAAACCAAATTATTAAGGCTGAAATCACAAGAAGGGTTTTCGGTTGCCCTAATTTTTTCTCCGAAACCCTAGCCTTACGTCTCTACGATACCATGAAGAATAATGAGTAAACTTTTATTCAATGAACAATGAATTAGTTACAAGCTATTCTACACTCTATTTATAGACATATTCTCGTTACACGTAATCGAAACAATTCAAAAAAGATCCGCCCCTTTCCTAGACTTTAGGATCCGGGAGATATTCCCGATCTCTTATCCTAGAGAATCTCCTAGAAATCCTCCTCTAATCTCTCATCCGAGATTTCCTACAATCTTTGTTGATACCAGAATTGGTGACACCGGGCCGCCCACCGGCCGAGGTATTGTCCGCCTGGCCTGCCCGTGGTCGGGCCCCACTGGCCGGGCCTCGTGGTTTTGCCCTTTCCTCGTGCTGCGCCGGTTGATAGGAGGGGTTTGTTTTCGAGGAATTTTGTTCGTTTTCACCGATGGACTTTGGCATACAACAATGACATTGTTGTATGCCAAGAGTCCCACACGGCTCGAGACGGGGGCCTAGGGTGCATAAGTCTCTGCATTGTTGTATGCCAAGAGTCCCACATCGGTTGGAGACGGGGCCTAGGGGCATAAGCACCAAGGCAAACCCTCCTATCAACCGAGGCGCTTTTTGAGGAAGGACAAAACCGTGAGGCCCAGCCTGTGGGGCCCAGCCACAGCAGGCCCAGGCGGACAATACCTCGGCCAAGGCCGCCGGTGTGCCAAATTCTGGTGTCAACAATCTTCTCCTATGATTTTGTTTCCTGATTTTTAGGAAAGAATTAAGCTAGTTAGTTATTTCCTTATTAGATATTGCTTGTATATATATGTAGTTGTATTCCGGTTTTAATGAATTAATAAGAGATTCAGAATTTCTTCACCTGTGCAACTATTTTTTTGGCCCCTCAGTACCGCACAGTTAATTTTGGAAGAGAGGAGAAAGAAGAAAGAGAAGTACGAATCTTTTCTGATCTCAAAAAATTGAAATTGTTTTTAGGTCAAGTTTGGTGGGCCGGTCAATTCTTCTCTTCATTCTAGCAATTATCTCTCGCCCGTCCAAGAACTTCTGTAAAGTTTTTCATCTGTTAGTGAAATTTTCTTAGTTCCTGTCAAAAAAAAAAAATCTCACTTGGCAATCATTCATCCGTAGTTCGTTTCGTGACTGGTGACTGAGGATATTGTTTGTTTAGAACATTAATATATTCAGATGTTAAGCTTGTTTCTCCTTTCCTTTGGGTTATTTTTGTCCATGCTCAACTTTGTATCTTATTTTCTTTCTTTAATAATAATTTCCCCCTTGAAGATTTTCATTAAGAAAAGGAGAACTATATACGACATAGTTATTGTCTCTAAACTTTCTAAGCGGGTACAGTTTCTTGGTTCTTGCAATTAACAATGCTCAGTTACAACATTCTTCCATATGATCTCTTAATTTGCTTTTGCTTTCCTTTGAATGCCTCTTTCTTATGCAGGGAGAAAATTGCCGTGTTGGAAAATGGCCTCTCTATCAAAGTAAGTTAAATACCATTTGTGTTTACTAGAAATTGCTGTGTTTGTGGGAGTGTACTTTTTGTTTCTTTGTTTTCACATTTGTGTTTAATAGAGATTGAGCTCTCGGGAGGATGTCTTCAGATGATACTTTTATTTTGTTGAAAAATCTCAATGGGAGAAAACGTTCATGTTTAAGATCAAGTTTAGATGAAAAATATCCCCCTAGTCCATCTTGTGTGCTGATTATCATTCATTCCTGAAGTGACTGTTTTATGCGACCTCTTTTTTTCTTTTTTTTTTTTTAATAACAATAATAACTAAAGGAGCACAGTTGCTTATAATATGGTGTAGTAGTATGAAGAACAACGAAGATTACTGTGCTTACTACATTATGATTTCTGAGTCTAATATACTCGACTTTTTGTATTACACTTCCTAGGTACCAGCTCATGTTGTTATTGGTGACACTATAGTTATTGATACTGAGGACGACTCCTATGTTAAAAGGTAAGGTTCGCGTTTATCAAACTGTATAGGAATGTAATGGAAAAGGTAATGGGATTGGAAAGAAAAAAAGGAATAAGAATGACGGCCATTTGATTCCTATTCTAATATTTACTTATCTATTAAATAGTGTAATAAGAAACAAGCTTATTCCCTTACTAGTGTTTACTAAACTTATGAATAGAAATTGAACTAGCTTTGCATAATTAAAGAATCATTAGCTTATAAGATCATCTCCAACGCAATGTTGTAATGTGTCATTTGTAAATTTATATTTGAGTGCAAAAAAACTCTCCAATACAATTCTATTTATTGTGTCAAATTTGCCACATGTTATACTGTTTTGGCTATTTCCCACCAAGTAGAGCATGTGGCAAATTTAACACTTGATTCCTATTTGTTGATATGGTTATTTTTTCATTTTATCATTATAACTTTTGCCTTTTCAAATTACTTTAAAATTAAAAGTCTACTTTTATAATTTTTAAAGCTTAATAAATATAGTAAAGTACATTTTAACATTTCAAATAGCATTATGTATTGGAGCACAAATGAAAATAACGTGCCTTGTCATACTTTTTCGTGTCAAATATATAATTGGTATTAGCATTTACATTGGAGATGATTTAATATGTGAATTTGTTAAGGTTGTCTAAGTAAATTTGGCATTCAATTCTCTCTATTTGGCAAAAAATACTGAGTGTGAGGATTAGCCATTTCTTTTTCCCATTCCCTGTATCGTGTGAGATATGCTCAACTCTCGTTATTGATTGTGTCTGTAAATGGATGATAGACGAAAAAAGGAATCCCGTCTCTTTTTCCTTTTCCTTTCTTGCAAAGTAGAGAGTCCTTGGTGAAAAAGAGAACAATCAACTGCATGGTTGATTATTATTTTCGTCTTGTAGCGTCCAAGGATTAATTTGACTTGCAAAACAAAGTTGTTTTCGTCTTAATATTGATAGTTTGGCTGATATACTTCATCAATTCTCAGGGGCAAGGCATAAGACAAGGCGTTGCTTTAATCTGACAGAAGGGTTGAGCCTCAGTTTTCCCAATCGTCTAACTTGTTTAATTTTTAATTTTCTTATCGTCTCTTGAAAAATTCTGAGGCGGAAGTTTGACAATTTTGTAGAATAGTATGTTATAGCAAAGAAATAAAAATAACATAAAAGAAAGTACGAAGCATACTTGGGATGTTATTTATTAACAAATAATCAAATACCGTATATTATTTTCCCGGTTTAATAAGGGAGGGCTTTATTGATTGAAATTGGCATTATTTTATTTGTTCATGGTTTGCATTTTGATTTCTGACTTTGCATATGCTTAGATGTTGTTTAATTTATAGGTTTGATTCACAATTTCTTTGTTTGATACATTGTTTTCCATCATAAAAATGTGAATTTCTGTTCATAATTAAGGGTGTGTTTGGTATGAGAGTTTAAATTAAAATCATAATTTATGATTTGAACATGTGTTATAAATTATGGTTCTGAAATCTGAATCAAAACTAGTGGCTTGAACTATCTAAAGTTAAGAGGGAATGATTTTATTTTTTTTTAGTAGTTTTAGTTTAAAACATTAGAAAGACGTTTGGTTCATAGATTAGAATTATGAGATTAAAATTATTTTTAATTTACGTGTATTATTTTAAGAAAAAATATCAGTGGTGAATCGTGAATCATGAATCATGATTTAAATCATAATATGAATTTTCTTATTAAATATTTCTTATGTCAGGATTTAAATTTTAAATCAAAATTATCTAAATTAAATATTAATTTTTAAGAATTATTACTTTTTATAAATAAATAAAAGTTTGAATCAAAATTATAGACTTCAGTTCTAGGATTATCTATCAAATGCAACTTAAATCGTACTCTTGGTTTATGTCAATGTCACTCACAGTAGCTTGTACTTTCTTTTTTTTGAAAAAAATAGTAATAATATAAGAAGACAGTGGCTAGTACTTGCCAAATCATGTTTGCTTTAAATAATCTTGTGCATCACTATTAGTGATGAGTTTAACATCACTAGACTTTTGTACCTAATTTACGAACGGACGGCTGCTCCGTGAGCTAATGAGATAAAAAGTTACGTGGAAAGTCACCGACAAGTTTTATTCGGTTCGTAAATTTAAATTTTTAATTTAAATTAAATTATAATTTTATGTTAAAATTTTAAATTAAATGTAATTTTTTATAAAAATTTTTAATTATAATAAAATTGTAATTAAAAATTTAAATTGATAAAATGAACAAGACTTTAAGTATATAAAGAGAATTATTCTTTTAGAGTATAATTTGAATTTAGTTTTTGAGTTAAATTTGAGTTATAACTTGAGTTAAAGTTAGAATTTGAATAACGTTGAGTAAAATTGAATAAAGTTGAAATTTAAAAGAACGTGAATTTAAATAAAATTAAAACTTAAATTATCTTTTTTTGAGTTTTTAAATAAAAGAACATGCCCAAAATATTCTACCCACCAAACAAAATTCACCCCTCTAACTCGATTCTTGAGACTTTATCTTGTTCGGGTCATAGGTAGAAAAATATTACTATATGGAGACTCATTTACAATACAAAAAAGGGTTTTGTTTATCGAATAGCAATCGATCGAAATACTAGTGGAGAACGCTACTGATCATAGTGATTCTCCATCTCATAAATTTAAATAATGAAGGGATTCAGAGGAAAATAATAGAATCAAACTATGAAATAGTTCCTTACGTCGGTGCCTTTTCGTTAACTTCTTTTCTTTGGTGGTATATGAGAAGAGAGGAGATGCAGGACATGAATACAATTTGGCATGCACCTTGAAACATGTCATATCACTATCATCCTGTCATTTTTGAGGATTGGGTTGCCCCACTAACATTTACTAATTTATGAGAGTAGATTGCTCGGAAACTCAATAAAGCATGCCATGAATGTACCACAACCACACTGGAGAGTCAAATTACCTTTATATTATATATAACATTAATATTTTATATATCAATATAATTCATATAATATGTAAAATGTAATCTAATATAATAAAATTATTATTATATAATATATTATATAATTATGATATATAATATAATAATATTATTAAAATTGTTAATATAATTATAATATTTTATAATATATTATAAGATTATAGAATAAATAACAATATTTTAGTTAAAATAGAATTAAAAATTACAACTATATTATAATTATACTATAATATAATATATAATTATTATATTTAATATAATAAAATAAAAATATTATTATATAATATATTATATAATTATGATATAGACTATAATAATATTATTAAAATGATTTATATTATTATAATATTATAAAAATATATATTATAATATTATATAAGAAACAATAATATAATTAAAACTTACGACTATATTATATTATACTATAATATAATACATAATTAAAATATAATATATAGTTATTATATTATATATAATAAATATGTTATAAATAATACATTATATAATCATTTATAATACACTATAATAGATGTTGTGTGGGAAAATGTGATGAAGATGTGGACCACCAAAATCACGACACGTGGCGACATGCTCTCTCTACCAGTTGCATAACCCTCGACGCTTGACGTTTCAAAATCGACCGCGAGCACAAAGCCAATGTCCAAATTGAAGCGACGATTCCATGTGGCGTCGGCGGTTCAATTTGCCCGAACTAAGGCGCTAAGATCCCTCGACTGCAGGAAGGGTCGCTCGAAGAGGACAAAAAAAGGCTGAGGCGGTGCTGACGACGAGAGAATGTTCCCGTCGAGACATAGCGGGTTGCGTACGAAAGCAGAAGACTACCGACAGCATTAATGACAAGATTACAAACCGCCTACAGGGGACATAAAAGTATTACGGAGACTCACAAAGCCGTAATCAAAGACTGATCAGTAGAGTGAACAGTGCTGATTAGTAGGCTACTGGGCTATCACTGGGCCTAAAAAGGAGAAACACTTGAGTGCAGAGGCCTACAGAGGAAAACCCCCAGTGAAGGAAGCCCGGCTATATAAAGAGAAGGACCCCAATGAAGAACGGGTCAGTGAAAAGAGGAAAAGCGGATTGTTGAGAGAAAAAAGGAGACAATTGGTGTAAATTGTAAACCCTCTCTAAGCAATATAAATCCTACAGTGGATGTAACTCTGATTTTACAGAGTGAACCACTATAAAATTCCTCTTGTGTTTTTACATTCATTTCATAAAAACACTAATTCTTTATCTATAAATACGTTATCCAGCCGGTAATCCAAGGGGAAACCAAAGGTAATCGGGTTGGATTATTGTTGGCAAAATTCCACCGTCAACAATAGATAAAGATAATAATATTAGAATTAAAAGAGTATATTAATTATTATATTATTTTTAATATAATGAACATAATTATATTAATACTATATAATATAATTATAATATAATATTATGCCATAAAATAATTATTTAAGAATTATTTGTATAATTGTGATATTATTTGTTAAAATATTACAATTATGTAATATTATATAATATTATTATATCATGTATTATTATATTATATCATATTATATTATAAGATATAATTATGTTATAATATATTATATGTATTATTATAGAATATTAAATAAATATGTTATAATTTATAACTATATTATAAATTAATTATTATATTATTATAACTATATTATATTATAATATTTTTATTGTATATTATATTATATTATATATTATAAGTTATTCATTCGGTGTGAGAAAAGAATGATGATTCACTTAAAATAAATAAATGTCCATTTCTTTTAAATGATTATTCATTTATTATAAATTCAATTAAACATCAAACTTCAATTTTCTTCCATTATATTTCTTTCTTTTCTATCCAACCAAACACACTCGTAGGTCTCATTCTAGGATATTTCTTTTGACCAAAGTCTCAGAATTGTTAACGTTTCATAAAACTTGGACAAAAAAAAAAAAAAAAAAAGCAGTGGATATTTTTGTAGGCGAATTTGACATGGTCATAGTCTTAGGTCCCAAAACTGATGAGTTTTTAAGTCCTTTCTTTGTTTATTTTCTTTGCTAGAATTATCTCATCTCTAATGGTGTAGCGCAATCTCGGCTCTTTTGGGGCCATGACAAATAACCCAACAGAGAACATGTCAGCCCACATGTAAAGGAACTGGCTGCTCGTATCATGCAATCAATCGGGAATTTTTAAAAATAACTGTGGAGTCCATTTTTATTTTTACCCCTTAACATTAGCTTATATATTTATATCTTTTAAATTAGAACTACACAAAGAATAGAATTTTTTTTTTTTTTAAAAAGACATTTTTAGTAAGTGTTGTGTGGGAAAATGTGATGGACAACTGGATCAACGACACCACGACACGTGGCCATAACCGCTCTCCGCCAAGCATGCAACCCTCGACGTCTACGTTTCCTTCCAAATCAGCTGCAGAGCCCAAAAATGAAGTCCAGATTAGGGCGACAACCCCATGTGGTGTCGATGGATAGCACCACCTGAATCAAGGCGTCAAAATTCCTCGACCGCAGAAAAGACCGCCAGAAAGGACGAAAGGGGCTAAACGGCGCTGGCGACGAGGGGAACGTCCTTTTAAAGACACGGCAGGTTGCATGCAAAAGTGGGATGTTGGTTGCCGAATCGAATTCGGCGGCGAAAACGCAGCGGAATAGCGGATCGTGTATCACAAAAATTTCATAAAACTTTTGAGATACTCTATAGATTATATTAATTTATGCACCAATAAATTAATCTCATTAATTTATAAGATTCAAGGATCAACCGAAAAAATACCTTGTAGCCGACTCGGATGATATCTTGATTTTCTTTGACCACGAAACAGTCCTAGATCCAAGCTCTTTTGTTTAGAACACCAAAGTCTTCCACGTCAATTCCTTGATTCCACGTGAGCGTGTGTGTGGGCACACGTGAGACAAAAACGGTTTCTAAAACACTCGAATTTCCACAAACACCAACGCATGCACGATGTGGAATTTTTGGAGAAAAATATTTTCTCTCTCTTAGCTATGAGAAATTTCGGCCACACTAGGAAACTAGGGCTGAAAAGTGTTTTAAGATTGTCCCACAATCTTTCATTTATCTCATATTTAAAGAGAAGAAGTCAATCTTCAAAATAGGATCAAATCCTTATCTCCAATTTTGAATTTGGAACAAAAATCCCTTCCCTTATCCCTTATTTGGCCGGCCACCCTAGGGTTTTATCCCTTTGTGTGTGGCACCTAAATAAGATAAGGAAGGAAGATATTTTATCCATTATCCAATGGTTCAATTTTAATTCAGATTCAAATTGAATTTAAGTCAAACTTAAATAAATTTGAATTCTAAATTAAACAACTTATCAAATAAGTTTAAATGGATAAATCTAGATATGTTCAAATTCAAATTTAAATAATCTAATTATTTAAATAATAATTAATTCTCAATTAATTATTCTTCGAGTATTTAATTTTAGAATTCCGTAATTCTAAAATTCCCATTTTGCCCTTTGTGTCTGGTAG
The DNA here is from genome assembly GCA_012066045.3 of Morus alba. Lineage (NCBI taxonomy): Eukaryota > Viridiplantae > Streptophyta > Magnoliopsida > Rosales > Moraceae > Morus > Morus alba. Next base: position 35,624,876 of record CP050224.2, read on the forward strand.
AATTACAAGGACGAGGCGGGGACTAATGGACCTATAATTCTGAGCTCCAATAAAATTAATAATTAATTAAACACTTTAATTAATTAATTAATTCTATTAATCCCAATAGTTACTCCACTATAAACTTGGAATTGCACTCTCGGAATTATAGACATTAATTACTTCTAAACCGTGAAGTGTCCATTTGATATAGTCATTGCATATAGATCGATCCTCCATAAATAATTCATAATTAGAGTCGGGGTAGAATCCGTTAACCTCTCTAATTACATCTTTATCCTTGAGTACCATTGATTCTCTAATGGATAGTGATTCATAAAACACATTCATGAACCGGGCGCTCTTACTAATCCAAGTACCGAATCAACACTCAAGAGAATTATTTATCCTTCTCTCTCAAGAAGGAATGGATTCCATCTCGTATAATAACATTCCCACTACCTATTTCATTATGTCTCCAAAATACAAGGAATAGGATTCAGGGTCTCGGAATCCGTGCATCGAGTAAATCAAAAGACATAAATCCATAAATAGGAGTTTGTTAAGAACTCAGGATTAAGATCATTCTATATATGACCATCGGTAGACTCAATTAGAATTTCTATGCTTAACGGAAATTATTAGAAATTCATATTGTGTCTGTGTCCATGTTCCACATAATCTCATTATGCGAAATACACTCATTCAATATCTCGCCATATTAACAGAACACCGTTCCATTCTAAATGGGAATGACATGTATCAATAATGTTTTAATTAAAGATTCCGAACTTTAATTAAATTCATTATGAACAGTTACTTTTGATTATTATCCTTAAACATTATCCTCTTGTATATAACACTTATATACCATGTTTAAGGTTACATAAATAATCAAGGAATTTTATTTGATATTCATAAAATATTCATAAATATATGCACATAAAATGATGAATAAACTATTTTATTAAATAAATAATAAATATCCTTTTACATCTCATGCTTTCAGGACACTATTCCCAACATGGGAGACGTTTGGCAGCATTAATTACAAGTTCTCAAACCGCCCCACGGGGGACAGAAAAGTGTTACGGAGAATCACAGAGCCGTAATGGAAGACTAATTGACTGAGTGAACAGTGCTGATTAGTGGGCTACATCTGGGCCTACTAGGGGAAAACACTTGAGTGCATCCACCGATCAAAGAAACCCACTAGGTGAAGAAAGCCAAACATAAAAGGATGAAGACCCCCCCACCGAAAGAGGGGTCGAGAAACAAAAATACAACAAGAGGAAAAAGGAGAACCACAACCTGTACATTGTTACCCTCTCAAAAGAAATACAACACTCACAATGGATGTTGCTCTAATTTTACAGAGTGAACCACTATAAAATTCCTCGTGTTTGCTTACATACAGTTCATTTAACACACAAATACTCATATCTAACAAGCATCCACACTTTCACTACACCCATAGGCTGGTAACCCGAAGGGAAACCTCAAGGTAACCCGGCTGGTTTGTTGTTGATGAAATCTAACCATCAATAATTGGCGACTCCACTAGGGACTGAAAGCGTTCAACCCCCGAAAGTATAGTTACAAACCACCATTCACCCAGAGAGTAGCGGGATGGAAGGAGATTTGCGCCCAGACGGAAATGGAGTCCCACCTCCAGACGCACCAACACCGGATCCGATGCAGATGCAAGCCCAAATAGCCACTCTGACCGAGTTGGTACGTGGGCTAGTGACCGTGGTTGAGCGCTTAGATGGAAGGAACTCCATGCCGCCACTAGAAGATGCCCCGAGACCGCAGGGACCTGCCGTGATGGAAAATCTAAATCACGGTAACCACCCATATCCAAGAAGGAACCGGGAAGCGAGCGAACCACTAGGGTCCTCCTAGGCCTCGACCCTCCCATTCTTCCGGCAGCCAATTAAGAGCCGCCGGACTCCGAGCCACTGAGGAGCTGCCCAAAATCCCGGAGGAAACCAGTTAGGAGACTCAGGGTCAGTGCAGGCGGGCGGCCAGGCCAGAGGCGGACCCATTGCTCAAAGGGCGGAAGCGCCGAGAGCTGCTCGCTCAATCGTTTCAACAGAAGAAGCGCGAATCCTCATGGAATGCATGGCCAGCCTAGAAAGAAAACTGACGAGGGATGTGGCAGGTCTGAAAAAGAACATTGGGCGAGTGGCCGAGGTGGTAAACGTCGACATCGCGCCCAGTCGCACGCATGACCATCTGTTCACCGCGGGAATAATGGTGCCCCCTCTCCCCGATAAATATAGGTCGTCGTCGATTCCACCATACGACGGGCGAGGAGATCCCGACGACCATCTGGAAATGTACACGGGGCACATGCTCTTGCACGGATACGCCGAGGAGATCATGTGCCGAGCCTTTCAGAACCACCTGACAGACTCTGCCTGAAGATGGTTCCGGACCCTAAAGCCAAACTCTATCTCAAGCTGGGATTAGCTAAAGGAAGCATTTTCCTTCCGGTTCATCGGGGTTAAAATACGTCCCCCCGGAGCAGAATCTAACGAAGATATACCAAAAGCCTAATGAGATGTTAAGAGAGTGGCTTGCCAGATACGGCGAGGCCGTTGCCGCTGCGATGGATATCACGGATAGAGAAGCCTTGATGGGGGCGCTGTCCAACATGAGGAAGATAACTCCCTTCAAAAGGGAACTGAACTGAAAACCCCCGTCCAGCTACAAGGAGTTCCTTGCCCGAGCACAGGGATACATCAATGCTGAAGAAGCAAATGCCAACGACCCAGATCATAGGTCCAATAAGGGTAAAGGGGCCGAGCAGGGGTCGACGCCATCAAAGCAAGATGGGAAGAAGCGTCGAAGATTGCGGCAGCCTCAGCCTCGGCCTCCTTCTTCCCCTCAGCCTTTCCCTCGGTGAAGTGCCTCTCGGCCTCCACAGTCGCCTCGGCCAATTTCTTCTCAGACAAATCTACCCACTGAGTAAGGTCCTTAACTTTGGCCTTCAGCTCGGCCAAATCGCCTTCCAGGCTTGTCAGTTTGGTCATCGCCACATCCCTCTCCTTGACGGCATTGTCCCTATTCTTCTTGGCCTCGTCGACAAGAGACCTAAGCCTGGCCTCCAAATCGTCCATCTCGCCCTTACGCTCCTCAACCTTGACTAGGTCAAGGAGGTTAAGAAGGGAAAGGACAAGGCTCTGAAAAGATTGCAAAATCAGGTAAGGTAAAAAAAAAAAAAAAATCGGCAAAATCTTACGTGGATCTGGAAGGAGATCTGTTTGTGTTGGCGGTCGACTAAGGAAGACTGGGACGCGGCGATCCAATGAGGCTCGAGGAAAGACTCATAAAGGACCTGGAAGATGAGGGAGAAGCGAGGGGGAAGTTTCAGCATCGCCCCGACCTCGGCGCCAGAAATGTCCGAGACCTGAAAATTCTCATCCATTATCTTCCCCCCCGGGATCAGCACGCGTTCTCTCGGCCCCGGGGGAGCACTGACATCGGGAATGGGTACCACCGGTGTCCAGGCCTTGTTAGTTGACGCCTGGTCGCTGGTCGACTTATCAAGACGCATCCTCTTATGAGCATGCTTGCCCCCTGGCGCCGAAGGATCCTTGACCTTTTTGCCCTTCGGCGCTGGAGAGTAAGAGCTGGCCTTCTCTTTTCCCTTTGACGAGGGTTGTTGGCTTGGCGGGGGCTGCGGAACAGACGGGGGCTGGTGGCTCGACTCCAACCGTTGTCTCTCGGGAAGTTGGATCCTCAACGATGCCATCTCTAGCGACGAAAAGAAGATATGGTCAGCGTTAGGAAAACATGAATCATAATTCTAGAAGGCGCCGAGAGAAGTAATTACCTTCGTCGCTTAAATGGAAGTACACGCAGCGCGCCTAGGTCCGGGGATTAGGGAGGTCTAGAATTAGGGCGGTAGCATGAAGATTCTCCTTGGTCGAGTGTTTCAATGTGGCGAACCTCCGACGGATAAGAAAAAGCCTCCTCGATCCTCGCCAAACTATTATCGGAGAACTTCGGCCGGTCCCCGACATCGCAGAACAAAGGAATCCTCATCAAACATAAAAAGGGGGGCAAAGTCGATAAAAAGAGAGTCGAGAGGCTTACTCATATTTCCAAACGCCGCCTGCACCTGCCTTCGGCGGGGTCGGCGGTCGTTAGGATGAAAGTTGAAAGGCCCACGGATCATGAAAAACATGGGTTTCGACCCATGTGACGATGAGGGAATGCCCAGAATGAGCTTCCCAAACCTAGGCTGAGCCCTCCCATGGCCACTCAGAAAGTACCACCCGTCGTACTTGGCAACATGGCACAACTTATACATAAATCGGATCTCATCTAATGGGAGTTCCATGTCAAACTTCTGGTTCCAGAATCCAGGCTCCCGCAAAGTAGTACCAAAAGTTTGGCGCCAGTTGGGCAGGAGAGATGCCATAAAAATGACAATAATCTTTTACGAAGGGATCAACTAGGAGTATCATCCCCGCGGTTACCGCTCTTGTATAGACCGGGAGATATCCGGTCGGCGGCATGCTAGTTCTAAAATGCTTGTCCGGGAGGAGGTACTCGAACCACCTCCCGTCAATTCATCCCTCCTTCGCAGCCCGAATAATATCTTTATTTCGGACCCTCGACGCCACATCATCGGCTGTAAAGGAAGGCTTATCTGGGTCGCCGCTTGTGGCAGCCAGGGGGGCATCCACCATCGCGGTAGCTACCCCACTTACGCTGCCCCCCGTAAAAGGGATCCGCTCGACTACCTCATCTATCAGCCGGTCGACGCTACCGAATTCACTTCCGAAGTCGTCGCTCGGCTCGTAACTTCCCTCAACGACTTCAATATCCCTAAGCACAGAGCTGAGGCCGGAGGATGAGGAAGTCCATGAGATCTCCACCACCGAAGGGGGGTCAGAATGGACAACAGAAGAAGAACCCTCTCGACTGGGTGAACTTTGCGCCATTGTTCTGGTAATTAAAAGGACAAAAAGCTATGTTAAAACCCTATCGTCGAGAGGAATAAACGACGACTACTCTAAATGACGACTGCTTGACGTCGACCATTCATATAAGAATGATAACGACGAGTGCTCATAGGAATCGTGGGTTCCCCAGAACCCAGAAACCGAAGACACACGGACAATAAAAATGTATAAAAACCAGGTCATCCAGTACGACAGAACACAACAAAGTAAGTCTCCTTAACTTTTATATTCTCATTTTTTGCATATATGTTTACATATTCCAGGTACACAACGGGGGGAACCCCATGAGTACGCAAAGTAAGAGAAGATCCAGAAACTTACCAGTGAAGAAGGATTTCCGAGACGGCTTCGTAATATACCACGGAGGCTAAGAAGGGTGAAGTCGGAAGTTCAGCAAAAGAGGTTCCGGCAAAACACAATGGCTCAACGAAAACGCAACAAAGGTTCGAAGTTTTGGAGAAGGAAAAAATGGCTCTCGGGTTCATGAAGAGTATTTAAAGAGGACGACATCCTCGACCCCTAACCGTTGGATGAAAACTCCAAAATCCAACGGCAAGGGATCACTCTTCGAATCTGACGGTGATGGAGAAGGGCGGGAAATCGAAAGGACGTAAGTCTGACGGTCTGTATTCGTCTTCTTGGAACACAGATATACATTATTACGCCAGACCAAACGACGCGACGGTTGCATCTCCGAAGCACCCATGCCATCATTGCGGACAAAGGCTCGGGACCGGTTTCCCACACCCGAAGCACGAAAGGACAACCGAACCTGGAGCTCGAGGCCACCTAAAAAAGGAGCCCTCGACCTGGGGGGTAGCTGTTGTGTGGGAAAATGTGATGGACACCTGGATCAACAACACCACGACATGTGGCCATAACCGCTCTCCGCCAAGTACGCAACCCTCGACGTCTACGTTTCCTTCCAAATCAGCTGCAGAGCCCAAATATGAAGTCCAGATTAGGGCGACGACCCCATGTGGCGTCGATGGATAGCACCGCCTGAATCAAGGTGTCAAAATTCCTCGACCGCAGAAAAGATCGCCAAAAAGGATGAAAGGGGCTAAACGGTGCTGGCGACGAGGGGAACGTCCTTTTAAAGACACGGCATGTTGCGTGCAAAAGTGGGAAACGTCTGGCAGCATTAATTACAAGTTCTCAAACCGCCCCACGGGGGATAGAAAAGCGTTACGAAGAATCACAGAGCCGTAATAGAAGACTAATTGGCTAAGTGAACAGTGTTGATTAGTGGGCTACATCTGGGCCTATCAGGGGAAAACACTTGAGTGCGTCCACCGATCAAAGAAACCCACTAGGTGAAGAAAGCCCAGCATAAAAGGATAAAGACCCCCACCGAAAGAGGGGTCAGAGAACAAAAAACACAAGAGGAAAAAGGAGAACCACAACCTGTACATTGTTACCCTCTCAAAAGAAATACAACACTCACAGTGGATGTAGCTCTAATTTTACAGAGCAAACCACTATAAAATTCCTCGTGTTTGTTTACATACAATTCATTTAACACACAAATACTCATATCTAACAAGCATCCACACTTTCACTACACCCATAAGCCGGTAACCCGAAGGAAAATCTCAAGGTAACCCGGCCGGTTAATTGTTGACGAAATCTAACCGTCAACAGTAAGTGCAGGTAGATAAAAGTGGTAGAATTTATAATTTTCTCAAATCTCAATCTGTGAAACATGGTGGTGTTGCGTGAAAACTCGCAAGTATACGAATCGCACAAGTAATAAAGTGTACAAGAGTACGGATATCGATCCCACGAGGATTGTGTTTAGCTTTCGTTAAATACCAATATTAATTAACTCCTAGGATTGTTTTCTTTTATATATTTTTATAGCTAAAAGAAAATAAAAATGCAAGTAATTGTAAATAATTGAGCTAGGACTTCCTAATTTCCCCTTGATTGCAAAATGCTAAAGCCATGCTAAAGAAATGCTGACATTACATACTAGTTAACCAAACTCAAGTTTGTGCATAAAGTTCTTCCGAATTAATTATGACTATAACTCCTCAAACTAATTTCATCATATTCCTATGTGAATCTAGTTCATGGAATTCCAATTTCAAGTTCGGGTTTATTAGGTTATACAAGGTAAACGATATATTCCTATACCTTCTACAAATCAATATATTCCTATATTGAACATGCATCATTCATGTAAAAGTCCAACCTAAATTAATTTTTCCAAATCAATCTAAGTCTAGTTCTACATTTGATTTCCATCAAAAATAGAAATTAAGCAAGTAAATACACATGAATGAACAAGCACAAAAATACCATAGACAATCCAAAAGTAAAAACTAAAACATCACAATCTTAGTTCCACTAGGAGCCTAGCTCACAAAATTAACTAAATAACATCAAGGGTTTCATCATTTTTAGAGATTACAAAAATAAAGAGAATAAATATGGGAAAGAAATCACCAAATGGAGGTGTCACAAACTCCAAAACCTCTTCCCAAAATCATCATCTTCCTCCTTCTTGAAGCTCCAAAATGAATTCTCCCTCAATAACTTATGAAAAATAAAATCTAAATCTAATAAAATAAAAATATTTGTTTTTGGATTTTCTTAAGAAATTGGCTGAAAAGCCTTATTAAATGCTTTTTCTTCTCTGGGGTTTTTCTCTGTTTTTTCTTCCTTTCCTCACTTTCCCCTTTTTTTCTCTGCGGCCGCTGGCATATATGGGCTCAAAAACCCTTCATTTCGCGCACAAAGGAGAGCTGCAACTGAGCTCAGCTCAAGGAATGCGTTCGGACACGTGGCGCGCTTTAATTGGAGCGTTCGGATTGAGTGGACACGCGGCGCTCTCTGGTTCGCTGAGAGAGGGAGATTTCACGCGGCTTGGATGAAATCGCCGCACGGATCCCGCGACTTCTTTGAGTGGGAGACAAGCTGGACACGCGGCGTTCTTCGATTGGTAGAAGAGTCTGCGGGTTCGTGGAGACGCGCTCCTGTCTGGAATGATTCCACGCGCCCAATCTGGACCGTTGATGCTGCGATCGAACGGCTCACGTGGAGAGTTTCATCTTTGGTTTCACTTTCATGAAAGGATTTCGCTTTGAGGCTAATTCAAATTCGAATTTTGCTTAATTTCTCTTGCATTTCTCTCCCAATTTGAATTTCAATTTGCACTTAAGCCCACCTATCACCAAAATTAAATTACATAATGAGGAAAATAATTATTTTAGAAGGAAACTAAATAAAAATATTATAAAATAAAATAAAAATACCTAAAACAAACTAAAAATAAAATTAATTCCAAATAAAATAAAGTGAAATAAAAATAAGGTAAAAATATTAAAAACTAAATAAATTCTCAAGAACAAGCATACTTTTTAATCCACAAAAGAGGCTAAATAACTCCATTTCATGGTGTTATCACACCCCTAAACTCAAGATTTTGCTTGTCCTCAAGCAAAACAAAAAGAAAAAGACTCAAAAACAAGTGTGCATTTATGAATGAATTCTCATGAATAATTCCTCAAGGATTGAATTAGAATCATAGCTCAAAGAAAAACACACTTTTCAATCAACTTTTATTTTGAACTTCAAAAGATTGTTTCTTCTCCAATTGGTCCTTTCCTGTGTGTGTGTGAATAGCCAAGTGTTATTTCAACATTGGAAATCCAAATGAGATCATGCAAACACATGCTTATAGAATATAAAATTTAGAATTTAAGCACATGCATGCAAACTCCATAAGCTTACTTTTCAAAACCATCTCCACTAATGTAGACTAACACTTAATCAAGGATCAATAGGACTTTTAAGGCTTGTAACGATAGGCTAGGGATTAAGGTAGGATAAAGGAAATTTTATGGCTCAAATCACACCCTAAACACATTAGTTACTCTAAGACCATACAAGAGCTCATATAACTCTTCAAAGTACACCCTCAAACTTGATTTCCACTCTCTTTTGTCAACCACTTATTGAAGAAACCAAAACAATTCATCCCTTTTTTTTAATTTTTCATTTTTTTTTAATTTTTTTTTTAATTTTTTTTTATTTTTTTTTTTATATTTTTTTTTTTTTGAAGATCTCCTATACCCCCAAACTCAAACTCAACATTGTCCTCAATGTTGCAAAATAAAACACAAGAAGGTAAAGTAAACCTCACTATTTTTTTTTCAACTGCCCAGAATTGCTATCAAATGCTGCAGCATTTTTTTGTTTACAGAATTGCACACGTCCACTGCATCATCTCACACCAACTCATATAAGGCAACAACACTCACAACACCACCCTTCCTTCCTTATCCAACATAGCTCAATATGTCCTCAAATAACTAATATGCTTATGGGTGAGGGGTAGAAAGTTGGAAACTTATTTAAAAGGCTAGGCTGAAGATGTGGGTAACAAAGAAAATGGTATATATAGGCTCAAAAAGGGTGACTAAGGATATAACATGTACAAGGTTGGCTTAGAAAGGCTCAATCGGTCCAAAAATGGCCTAAATCATGTCCTTAATCAAGTGCTTGCCTAGGATTTCGCCTCGACAATTCATCAAGTAAGTTCTAGAGTTTGTAAAATCTAATGATATGATATATATACACAATTTTTTGCATCACATTCACATAATCTTTCTCTAGAAATCCAATGCATCCATAACACAAGGCTAAGTGCTCAAAGTTAAGAAAAAAAAAAATCACAATCTTTGAACAAAACAATCAAGTGAATTCCAAAACAAAAAGTTGAGAAAAGAATACTTTTCTAAAAACTATCCTCAATCTAATAATTATCATCATAGGTCCAAGAGAATTCACCACAAAACACACCAAACAACAAGGAAAACACAAGACACTTTTTTTTTTTTTTTTTTTTTTTTTTTTTTTTTGCTGCAACAATTCTTGTAATGGAAAAACTTTTGCTGGAAAAACTTTTGTCACAAAGAAACTATGAACACCAACCTTGAACCCTTTTTTTTTTTTTTTTTTCAAAAGAAACAAAGACAAACAAGTGTTTCCCCCAAACTCATTAAACACAAAATCCTCAATATGTAAGCAATCAAGAGCATAAAGAAATTTCGAGGAAACTCCCCTCGTTGGTGATTGGGCATGATGGCACATTAGCTCCCTTGAAGTGTAAATCCTCTTAGTCCTTTCCATTGCTCCAAGGCTTGACCCTACAAGAGAAAAACACCAAAGCAAAGTGAAAAGTTCCTAGAAAATTCAAAATTAACACAAAGAAAGACTCAAATAACCACAAGGAAAAGATTAGAAAAATTGGGTTGCCTCCCAACAAGCGCTTTCTTTAATGTCTTTTAGCCGGACGTTTGGAGAAGAGCTCATCAAAGAGCGGCTTCCGCCCATAGTAAGTGTCATAAAACACTACAAATGGGTCTTGATTGTGGATGCCCTCAAGCTTGGCAAGATGTGGAAATATGTGGTATGTAATTTCAACTTGGCTTGATTTCGGAGCATGTGCATGATGGACACCAAGGTATGATGTTAATGCTCATGGAGGAGTTGGCGGCCACATTGGATCTTCGTACATATACTCTTGCATGACCGGTGGCACAATAGGTTGAGACTCGAAGACTTCTCCTTGCACTCCCGCTTTAATGGTGAAGTATTGGTTCACTTCGTCGGTCAAAATAGAATCCAAGACATTAATAGCTGATTTTTCATTTTGTTGTTCTGCCATGCATTGCTGCAGCATTGCTGTAGCATCCTGTTCCGCAACAAAAATTTTCAGCTTTAAGTCTCCCACTTCATCTTCATTGCTCTCTTCTTCTTGGATCAAAGGGGGCTCTTGTTGTTGTTTAGGCTCATCCATAGGCATGTCAAACTCTTTCCCACTCCTCAAAGTGGTTGCTTCACCATGGTCCTTACCTTCTTGCCTAGGATTCTCCATGTCATTTATAAATGAACCTTGAGGATGATTGTTTAATACATTAACTATGTGTCCTACTTGATTCTCCAAACTCCTCAACAAAGTTTCTTGGCTTTGAAGGATGGCATCATTCGTAGCTATGGCATCCCTCAACAAGCTCTCAATGGAACTTGAGTTTTCATGAGGGTAGGTGTCAAAACTTGGCTCCACATTGTTGTAATTGTCCTCCCAACCATGGTTGGTCATTGAACAATCCCAATTCCACTTGTCATACTCCGCCATGTCTTCCAACATCCAATAGGCCTCATCCACAGATAGTTGGTAGAAAGTGGTGGTACCATCTCCCCTTTCCACCCAATTTCTTGCCGTGGCACATAACCCATTGAGAAAGACTTCAAGTTGACACTCTTTGGAGAAACCATGAGATGAGAACCTTGTTAACAAAGCCTTGTATCTCCACCATGCGCTATGTAAAGGTTCCAAGTCATGTTGAAAAAGAAATTCAAGAGGACTTGCCGATGTGACATCTCAAGTACCTGCGCAACAAAAACAAAGCTCAAAAACAAAAGTAAGAACAAAAGAAACTAAAAAGCAAAGAAGAGTAAGAAAGTAACCAAATAATTCCTAGAGCTAAATGATATCAATATCAACTAAAACTAAATGCCAATCCCGACAACGGCGCCAAAAACTTGTTGCGTGAAAACTCGCAAGTATACGAATCGCACAAGTAATAAAGTGTACAAGAGTACGGATATCGATCCCACGAGGATTGTGTTTAGCTTTCGTTAAATACCAATATTAATTAACTCCTAGGATTGTTTTCTTTTATATATTTTTATAGCTAAAAGAAAATAAAAATGCAAGCAATTGTAAATAATTGAGCTAGGACTTCCTAATTTCCCCTTGATTGCAAAATGCTAAAGCTATGCTAAAGAAATGCTACAGCATTCTGTACTAGTTAGCCAAACTCAAGTTTGTGCATAAAGTTCTTCCGAATTAATTATGACTATAACTCCTCAAACCAATTTCATCATATTCCTATGTGAATCTAGTTCATGGAATTCCAATTTCAAGTTCGGGTTTATTATGTTATACACGGTAAACGATATATTCCTATACCTTCTACAAATCAATATATTCCTATATTGAACATGCATCATTCATGTAAAGTCCAACCTAAATTAATTTTTCCAAATCAATCTAAGTCTAGTTCTACATTTGATTTCCATCAAAAATAGAAATTAAGCAAGTAAATACACATGAATGAACAAGCACAAAAATACCATAGACAATCCAAAAGCAAAAACTAAAACATCACAATCTTAGTTCCACTAGGAGCCTAGCTCACAAAATTAACTAAATAACATCAAGGGTTTCATCATTTTTAGAGATTACAAAAATAAAGAGAATAAATATGGGAAAGAAATCACCAAATGGAGGTGTCACAAACTCCAAAACCTCTTCCCAAAATCTTCATATTCCTCCTTCTTGAAGCTCCAAAATAAATTCCCCCTCAATAATTTATGGAAAATAAAACCTAAATCTAATAAAATAAAAATATTTATTTTGGGATTTTCTTCAAAAATTGGCTGAAAAGCCTTATTAAATGCTTTGCTCCTTTCTGGGGTTTTTCTCTGTTTTTCTTTCTTTTCTCCCTTCCCCTCTCTCTTTTCTCCTTGCGGCCGCTGGCATATATGGGCTCAAAAACCCTTCATTTCGCGCACAAAGGAGAGCTGCAACTGAGCTCAGCTCAATGAGTGCGTTCGGACACGTGGCGCGCTTCAATTGGTGCGTTCGGATTGGGTGGACACACGGCGCTCAGTGGTTCGCTGAGAGAGAGAGATTTCACGCGGCTTGGATGAAATCGCCGCACCAGATCCCGCGGGCTGCTGAGTGGGGGACAAGCCGGGACACGCGGCACGCTCGGATTGGCAGACGACTGGAGCGACCTGCAGAGACGCGCTCCTGTCTGGGGTGATTTCACGCGCCCAATCTGGACTGCTGACGCTGTGATCGAACGGCTCACGTGGAGAGTTTCGTCTTTGGTTTTACTCACTGAAGGATTTCTATTTTGAGGCTAATTCAAATTCAATTTTGCTTAATTTCTCTTGCATTTCTCTCCCAATTTGAATTTCAATTTGCACTTAAGCCCACCTATCACCAAAATTAAATTACATAATGAGGAAAATAATTATTTTAAAAGGAAACTAAATAAAAATAAAATAAAATAACATAAAAATACCTAAAACAAACTAAAAATAAAATAAATTCCAAATAAAATAAAATGAAATAAAAATAAGGTAAAAATATTAAAAACTAAATAAATTCTCAAGAACAAGCATACTTTTTAATCCACAAAAGAGGCTAAATAACTCCATTTCATGGAGTTATCAGGTGGGTACGGCCCAAAATCGTAGTGGGTCCATTTTCTGTGCCAAAAGAAGACACAAGAGTCGTGGTAACATAATGCATCACACCTACTTTAGGAAACACAATGATATTCTAGTTTGCAGAAACCCCATTTTGTATCGTGATCTATGGTCCCCATTGGCTTGAAAATGTAGTACAGGGTTTTGATAATGTTCCCTTTTGAACTAAAACCCTAGAATGGAACGAGCCTTTCACGATGCGTTTTCTTTTGAGGAACGGACTGCCTTGAGCTGAGAAGGTAGAAGTTGGACGAAGGAAAGGAAAGGAAAGACGTGGAGAAAGATTGTTTTGTGTCTCGGTACAAGATAGTGGACTAATAGGTTCCTTTTTTTTTGAACTGTCTAAAGGTTTTATTCTATCTAATTTCCTCCATAACCCATTATTATCCTAATCCCCTTACAGATTTAGGACCACCCCAAGTGGGCCAAGAATCTAATTGGGCCCGGATAAAATGGGTCCGATCACATTCCTTGGCCTGCCAAACCACGACCCACATAGAAGTCCCCGAACGTGGCTTAGGTCCACGTACCATACCTGGAGTTGCATTTATTTGTTTGGGCTGGGCCAATATCTTGTAAAATTAGGGGTGGCATAGGTGCGTTTTCATGATAACAACCTCAGGAAATTTGGATGATCTCTCTTACCAACCACCTGATTTCCTGACTCCTAAAGTAGCAGTTGGCACAATGCATTCTTCTCTAAATTGACAAGACCGTTGACGGATTTGACTTGACATGCTGCCTCGACGTAATGGCCACCACAAGTCGAGTCATGGTGCTCGACGCACCCCACCATGTATGGGCTCTCGACGTTCAAAGGGCACCTTAGCTATAGTGGTTCCCTTGACGCTAACGACTAATTTTCAACGGGGAGGTCTCAGCGCTTGTCGTTCGAGAGTGTGGTCGATTGCTCGACCATGGTGTAACAAGAATGAGTATAAAGTTTGTAAGCAATGAAACAAATGAAATGCACGAAAACATGAGTTTGCAATCTATCTATTTTTATTTGGTGAAGGAATGTGAAAATTATGGTAAAGACATAAAACAAGCTATAGACAAGCAAACGAAACGACTAATAATTATCTTACTGACAATAGGGCCCTTTGTATAAATAGTCTAAGTAAAATGTGTTTTTAAGTAAATAAACCACAAAAAAAATAAATTGAGTAAATAACCTAACTTACAGATCAGCATTCCACGTCATTAAGTATGCTTCCACATCAGCATTCCACATCATCAATTATGCTTTTAGGTTTTCTTTCTCTTCCTCCCCTACCATTTCGCGCCATTTTGTTCTCCCAGCCGCCTTCAATTTCTCCTCTCTTCTTCTCAAGTCATCGTCATCGCATAACTTCATTAACATTATTATCTTGCCCATTCAACGTTTTTTTCTCGTCCAAAACGAAGTTTGAAGAAGAGCTAGTAAGTAAGTCTTTCATTTTCTATATCTTTTGTGGTGTTTTTCATTGTTGTTCATATGTTTTTAAGATGAGAATGTAGTTAAAAATGTTAAAAATCCATTAAAATAGTAATTTTACATGTTAAAAGACTAGTTTACATTGTCTGATATGATGAAGATCTGCTGGGTTTAGAAAAAAAAAAAAAAAAAAAGATGGATGGTCGGTTCGTGGTTAAATGGTCCATACTTATAACATGGTCGGTTCGTGGTCTGTTCTTATAACATGGTCGGTTCGTGGTCGGTTCGTGGTCTGTTCTTGGTCTGTTCTTATTGCACAGTCGGTTCTAGTCTGTTCATGGTCTGTTTTTGGTCTGTTCTTATTGCACGGTCAGCTTTTAGTCTGTTCTTATTGCACAATCGGTTCTTAGTCTGTTCTTGATCTGTTCTTGGGTTGTTCTTATTATATGGTATGTTCTTGGTTTGTTCTCATTATATGGTATGGTTTAATGACGTATTATTTTCTTGATTAAATTTCTGCAGTTTTAAAATCTAAATAATGGCTCAGTGGAGGATTTTTTTTGACATTGGAGGAAAATGGGATGAGACTGAAAGTTGTTGGGTGTGGCATACAGATTGTAATTTAATTGGCATATATATGGATGAGAAGGATACTCTCGAAACCTTTGTTGATAAGATTTGTAGAAAATGCGAATTGATGGACAAAAACATTCTTTGCGACTATCATGGGTACCGAATTTGAAATGTAAATCGTTGCCCATTGTAATAAAAGACAATGATGATTTGTTATTCTTCAGGGATATAGCCCACGAGGTACCGCTACACGTGATAGTGGATGGGAAGTTTATCAATCCCGAAGAACATATTGATGGAGTAAAAATTAAGAGAAATCCTCTGCATGATGATTTTTTTTATCGTGATTTTATGGGTAATGTAGCTACAGATGAGTTTTCGACTCGTAATGATATTCCACCACAGTCACAACCACAACCAGAGTCACAGCCATAGCTAGAGCCACAACTGCTTGCCATTTTAAATGAAGTAGAAGTTGCTGGTCCTTTAGTTTGTATGGACAAGACTAAGTTTGGATCATCTCATGGATCTACCTTCAATGGACGGATCTAGTTTAGAAGTTGGTCAAGATTTACAAGTAAGAATGATTTGAAGGAAAAGCTGCATTTAATAGCTTTGAAAGGGAAGTTTGAGTTTCGAACAACAAAATCAAATAAAGACGTGCTTGTAGTAGAGTGTGTGGATCCGAAATGTGTGTGGCGTATCCGAGTCTACAAATTGAGACTGTCGAACATGTTTGTAATCTGCAAGTATAATGGTGTTCACTCTTGCTCGTTAGAAAAGCGTTCAGCGAAGCACAGGCAAGCAACGTACTCCGTTATTGGAAGTTGCATGAAAAACCAATTTGTAGGCGTCAAACAGGGTCCGGTTATGAAATCAATTCAGAATATGCCCGTGACGAATTCGGGACGGCCTTCAGTTATTACAAAGGATGGAAGGCTCGTGAGCATGCACTTCAACTCATAAGAGGTACGGGCGAAGAAAGCTTCACTAAGCTCCCATCATACTTTCATATGGTGTCTCTTACTAATCACTAAGAAGCATCACCAATATTCATTTTGATGAATGTAACTGTTTTTATGTATCTTTTCCTAGCATATGGACCTTGTATACGAGGTTTCGGTTGCATGAGGAAAGTTATCGGTGTTGATGGAACGTGGTTGAAGGGAAAATTTAGAGGTACGTTGTTAGTTGCCACTTGCACGGATAGTGAACGCGTCATTGTTATCCCATCACATGGGCCATTGTAGACTCGGAGAATGATGCATCCCGGACATGGTTCTTCTCGAACTTGAAGGTGATTGTCACCGATTCTGAGGAATTAGTTTTTATTTCGATAGGAATCAAAGTATAAGTAATGCATTGTCTATAGTTTATTCATTAGCACATCACGGTTGTTGCACATGGCATGTGTCTCAAAACATCAAGAGTAATTTCAGTTTGTGGCGGTGTTCGCCACTATTCTTTAGAACCTCCGAGGCCTACCGCATTGACAAGTTTTCTGTCTTGTTTGATGAGTTGTCTGCAAGATATCCCAATATTGCTAGATACCTACAGAGCAAGTTCGTTTTGAAATGTGGTCTCGTGCTCATTTTAAAGGAAATCGATATAATATTATGACCACAAACATATCTCGAATCAATGAACGCAATGCTCAAGGATGTTCGAGATTACCCCATCATTGCCCTCTTTAATTTTATACAAGCGAAGATGTCGAGTGGTTTAATAACAAAGTGGTCAAGAAGCTTCTAAAACTAAAACATTATTAACGCCAAGTGTGGAAAAAACTCTTCGTGAGAGGCACAACAAAGCGGGATTTCTAACGCCACAAGACTTAATACTGTTGAGTTCCAAGTGACAGTGGAGAGGCAAATCTGTAATTGTCAACATTAGCGCGAGAAGTTGCACTTGTCGTGTGTTCGACCTTGAACAGATACCATGCGAGCAAGCAATATCATGTTGTAGAGAAGCGGGAATGTCACTCTATGATTTATGCTCAAAATACTACAGATGAGTTTGGGCTCTTGCGTATCTTTGAGACAATCTATCCTGTGCGGATACTTCGCAATGGGATATTCGAATCACGTAAAGGAAATTCACCTTCTTCCACCCATGAGTTCAACCAAAGAGGGTAGGCCAAAGCAAAAACGCATTCCCAGCATAGGTGAGTTCACACAAAGAAAGAATCGATGTGCTAGGTGTGGGCAATATGGACACTATCAGAAGAAATGTAAGAACGCACCGATGTAATCATGACTTATAAATTTCTTGTTTACAATGTAATATGGACACTATCATGAGAAATTTCTTGTTCACACTCATTATATTCAACGGGTTACAAATTACTAATTATATTCAGCAGCTTATTATGGCTTTGAGGAAGCTTACATTTATGGGGAAATGCTGTCCAAATTTTTTCACAATAATGGTTTTTTTTTTTAAGTAGGAAAACTTCAAACAAATCAAAAGTTGCATTTAGAATTTATCATATTCAACAGGTTATTTTGGCTATGAAGAACCTTATATTTTATGGGGAAATGCTGCCCAAATTTGTGTGTAATAACGTATGTCAACAGGTTTTTTTGAACACTTTGAATCAAAACAGACCGGAGAGGTCTGTTCTTCACAAAACAGACCTCTCTGGTCTGTTCTTCTAGGTCCGCGCGCAGGGGCCATGGCCGGGTGGGCGGGCGCTGGCAAAGAAGGGCCACCACCGAGGGGCGCCAGAGCCCCGGCCGGGCGCGCGCAGGGGCCACGCTCGACCAGAACCGACTAACATAAAGGAACAGACCAACAACCGACAAAAATAGAAAGAACAGACCAGAACCGACTAAGAACAGACCAAGAACCGACCCAAATGGCAAGAACAGACCCGAACCGACCAAGAACAGACCAAGAACAGACCACGAACAAAATTTGTAAAAAATTATAAAAGATATATTTTTTCATATTCTTTGGACTTCTTGGGTAATTCCAAACTTTTCAGTTTGTACAGGAAAAAAAAATTTGGTTAGAAATGGAAAAAACCTAGAACAGACCAAAAACCAATTTGTTGTTGCTGTTGTTGTTGTTGTTGTTGTTGTTCTTGTTCTTGTTGTTGTTGGGGAACTTGCTGTTGTTGTTGGGGAAGTAGTTGGAGACGAGCCAACTGTTTCGGGGGCATCGGTTTATGGACCATTTGTGCACCAGAGTCCAAAATTGATGCAAGCTGGTCAATCTCAGCATCTTCTTGGTCGGCATAAGGCATATACGACCTCATGCACATACTATTCATTTCCTCCTCAGTGGGATAAAGAACTGGTACGGTCATTCCCTGTACATTAAAAAAACATACATTCAATGATTATTTAGGTAGAAACATATTGTAGAAAAAAACCTATTTTGTAAAATTTACACCTACAAAAACTTTGTATTCAAACCCTTACCTCGCCACTGTGCATGAGGTCGTCTATTTGTCTAACCTCGACCAAGGAAACCCGGCGTTGCTCCCATTTGAGCATTCTGGGAAGACGTCCCTCAACCATCTTTGCAAACGTGGCGCCGATGCTTGGAAACGTTTCGAATGCCCAAACCTGCGTTAAACCAATTTTTTAAAGTCTAGTAAACCAATTTACTATAATGCATGAAAAGTTATTAACATAATCAGTATAACATACAGGAAGGCCCAAGGAAACCCGCATATTGAGTAGGTTTCCTTGACGCTCTTATTAAGGTCCTTTCCGAACCCATTTACGGTATTTGTCTCTCAAGTTCTTCTTGAGCCCGCAGAGTGCATTCAAAAGACACCCCCCCCATGGATAGTCATTGAAGAATTCTAAGTCGTCAACGTAAGACAGCCAATCAAGTGAGACGGTCTTCTTCTCGTCCCCGATAATAGTACATGTGCTAAAAATAAATGATAGCGATCTTTGCTTTATCGCTACCTTTATCTTATCCCCAATGAGTAATTTTCTTAAATCGCAACAAGTACTACGAGGGAGTTGAAATGCTCCAATAATCTTCTACTTTTGAAGCTTTCAAGATCACGTCGGCTCAAGAGATTCCCCACAATTCAATGCAGTTTATTAAAGCAAATTCTCTCATTCCAAACCGAGTTGCGGTTCCATTAACCATGAACCACAACTCATGTCTTTTTTTGTTTCTATCTCGCTTTAAAAGCGAGATAGTGTCAACACCCACAATATGTCATATTTTCAGACATTGAAATAAAATGTCTGAAGGCGGACTCCTTGAAAATTGGCATTTTACGTCTCGGGGTCTAGACTACGCCTAATTACCTCCAACGCCTCAATCTTTGACTTCATCGTCACTTTCACCGGGAAATACTCCCGTGACAGATCCATTAACGTCTTTAGCTGTCCGATCCTGTGAAGTTCACCAGTGTTGTACTTTGGGAGGTCATCTTTGTAAAAGAAGGCGAACACATAGGTCGAGCAAATGACCAAAATGCCAGAACAAACCATGACACGACCGAACCAACCTAAAATCTCGGCAGGAGATGACCAAGCGAAAAAGAACCGACCAAAAACCGAACAGGACCGACCAAAAACCGAACAGAACCGACCAAAACCAACCAAAACCGACCAACCGACCAAGAACCGACCACATACAGAACCGACCAAAATTGACCGGCACCGACCATGATCTACCGTAACCCCACTAAGAACCGACCATCGAAATGATTTTAAACGGACCTAGAATTGATCGCAAATGTACCCGTAACCTAAACCGACTTTGAATGGACCAATGTTGCTTATATTAAGTTTTTGTTCTTGCAAAAAAAAAAAAATATATAAGAAAATGTCAAATAAGAATATTACCTCGATCGATTCCGTTGCCTCGTGTGTTCGGAAATGGCCGTTTAGTTGAGGAAGAGTCGTTTTGTGATGCCATTACTTCTAAAAGTCGCCGTTTTTTAGTCGGTTTTCGTGGTCGGGGTCGGTTTTAGTGTCGGGATCGGTTTTTGGTCGGTTTTAGTGGGAATGGAGGTCGGTTTTTGGTCGCTTTTAGGTGACCGCGGTGTTTGGTGAGGTGGTCGGTCGGCCGAGACGAGAGGTGGTCGGTCGGGTGAGAGGTGATCGGAGAGAACCTGCGGGTGGTCGGTCGTGAGAGGATTTGGTCGGGTAGGAGGAAGAGAGAGGGGTCGGTCGAGAGAGGGTCTCACGAGAGTGTTTGAGGTTTTTTTGAGAGTTTTTGAAAAAATGACCTATTTTTTGATGACACTAATAGGACCCATTTTTTTGCCACGTGAGATACACGTCATCATTTTTTTTATAAAAAAACCGCCTATTTCCTCAAATTTTGATTTTCTCCGGTCTCTTTTATCAAATATTCGCCTGACAATATCATTATGAAAAAATGAGTATAAAGTCTGCAAGTATTTTAAAACAATCACAATTTGCAAAAACATGAGTATACAATCTGTCTATTTTCATTATGTTAAGGAATGAGAAAAATTATAGTAAAGAATAAAACAAGTGATAAACAAGCAAATGAAACAACAAATAAAAAAACCTTTTGCATTTTCATTATGCTAGTGACGATGTCATTTAGAAAAAAACGAATATAAAGTTTATCAAAAGAGTATTAATCAAGAGTAAATAATAAAAATTCAGAGTTATGCACTTTAAGAGTAAGTTCAACAATTTTCTCTTCATTATTCTTTATTAATTTTGAAGAAAATTACCTTTTTTTAACTGATACACCACGGTTTTTTATTGATACATCGATTTATCATTGATTTACTAATAGCTTACCACTGATAACCTAATAAATTATCAATTGAAAATTAGTTTATCACTAACTAATAATTGGTCCATCAATGATAAACGCCAGGTCAATAAGTGATAAACCACTAATTTAATTAACGATATACCAGTTTATCATTGGTCTACCATGATCATAGTTGATAAACAGGCATTTCCCTAATTTTACAAAACTTCGGATATTTACTAAAAATAACTAAAAAAAAAACACTTTTGTATATGTGCATTTTATTTTATTTTATTTTTTTTTGGCGTAAAACAAAGAAAATCAAAATCAAAAGCCAGATTTTCTACAAAAATCCACCTGCTAATGTTCTCAGCTCCTTTTGGGAGTGCAGTACTTCTTTTTTTATCTTGTAACAAAAGGGGTTAGAATGACGATAAAGTGAGGATCCAGCAATATGATCTTTTTGTTCTAAACTCATCTACAAAAAGTCCCAACAAAACAGCGTCATGAACAAAAGATGATACAAGATACATGGCATCATTTCCGGGTACAAAAGAATATATATATATATATATATATATATAATTTTTTTTTTAAAAAAAATCATTTTAAAAAGAAAGAAACACAGTTATTCATAATTTACAAGGAGAAAAGTAGTGTAGGAAAGTTTACACACACACACACACACACAATTCTATCAGACAGAAGGTATCTCTGAGTTGTCTGTTAAGTTCTCACGAACATCTCCCCGACAAAGTGGACATACTCTGAGAGAAAAAGCCAAGAGAGAGGAAGAAATCAGACAAAATAAGATAATTATACAAGAAAGCTAACGAGACATTTAAGCATCATTCAACTGGGGAGAGAAAGGGGGGATGAATGAAGCAAGTAGTAGATAGGAAATGCGAATTTACCCATGAATCTCTTTAAGCCACTTATCTACACATGACATGTGATACTCATGCTGGCAAGGAAGGACCCGAATTTTGTCCCCTTCTTCATATTCAGCAAGGCAAATGTAACACCTGTTCATTGTTTGCTTAGCATTGTCAAACAGAGAACTAGAGAAAAACCTGTCTGGAACCATGTTCAACGATCAGGGAGAAAAAGAAATCGCAGCGATTTGCATTTGTGTTAATGATTGAACTTACTCTGAAACCTCATCACGAGCATCGGCCTTGTCTAGCCTGGAATGGCTCTTGAGAGGAAATGAGTCGACGAGAGATGCTGGAGCAGGACTTGAGACCATGGATAGGGAAAGCGACACAGGTTGGCGGTGAATTTCATCCAAAACCTGAAGGTTGAAGATTGCAGCAGCAACTAAGTTAATAACTCAAGTCAAAAGTGGTGGAGGTCCATATGTGCAAGATCTCACAACCATGCTACTTCCATTGCCGAATAAGTCAAAATGGAATTGGAAAACAACCAGTACAAGATTACTTGGAAAGATGGAACCATTTAATCAGATGCAGATAAAAGACAACGCTGGGAAGAAAGTACATAATAAAGATGGAAAATATTTGGACGCCAAATGACAGACTAGACAAGACGTAGCCACACAGTTATTTAACTGAAAACAAAATCCCCATAGAATGAGAATTATTGCTACTAGACATGATAAGGAACAAAATAGAAGAAAGAAAAAAAAGGAGAAATACAAAAAAATAAATAAATAAATAAAAGAATAACTAGACAGGGAAGCTCAAACTAGGCCAAATAACACTAAATAGAAAAAAATCTTCAGATCTTGATGGCGAACCAAATAGCACCAATTGATAAATTGTTAGGCCTCCTATCACGTTGGTTTATTCTAGGAAGAAGGGCAGAAAGGGAATACCGCAGGAAGTAGGGGAAGGTAGTGGGAATAGGGAAAAAGAGGCTGACGTGTCAAGTTAGTTAGGATTTGGGCTGAGTGGTATTTAAGCAAGAGGTGGGACGTGAGACATGTTGTCTGGAATTTGGGTATCTTTCTGTTTTCAGACCTTGGAGGCTGGGAACCTCGAATTATCCCTTCTATCTTTGTTTCTGCTATTTTTTCATTTCCGTTTGTAATTTCTCTAAGGAAGGTGAACCCCCTCCACTGAGACTTGTTGGTTGAATTAATAAAGAATCCCGCTGGTATTTTTCCAGAGAGTTTACTTGTTAATTTTCTTCCGTGAAACACTGATCGTGAAGGAACGTAACAGTTTGGTATCAGAGCGGAACGATCCATGGCAGGCGCTGACGGCGACCAGCTTCCGACCGATGACTTGACTTATCATGACTGGAGCAGAGGATGGAGTCGTTTTACGAGGCGTTGCAAATCGTGGAAGCAATGACGGAGCCACTTCCTAAACTCTAGGAGGATGTGGCCGAGATTGGACTTCAGATGGGCGAGGTCCAAGGTTCAGTCCAGCGACTGGAGAATCTGCTACTCCGGCAGGCAGAGCTCCTCCAGCGGCCCCCTCATCTACCTCCGCGGGTCGACCTCCCCCCGCCGATTTCGACCCATCACACCACCGCCGAATATCAGGCCAGTAACACCGCCGCCACCCTTCCGACACGAGGAGCACAGGAGGTACGATCGAGATCACCGCCAAGAGTCTCCGCCACGGCCGAGGGTGCGAGAGGAGCATAGGGGAAGAAGGCAGAGATGCCTTGTTCCATGGAGAAGATCCCCTCAGGGTGGGTATTCGTGGCGGATCGGTATTTCGCCATGAATGAAGTAGAGGAGGAGGAGAAGGGTGGTGGCTTCGTGTATGGAGGGCGTAGCTTGGGGTGGTTCCAGATTCGACGCCAAGATCCATACCCCGATCTTGGCGGGAGCCTCGTGCGCTGTTGGCGACGCCGGTGAGCCAGAGATAGATCCGTGGAGCAAATTGGGCGGCCCGTGCACCTGGGCCGACGCCTGTAGATTACCGTGATGAATTTCGAGTCCACCGCGCCCGTATGAATGGGTGCCCGAAACTGCTTTTCAAGGAGCCTTCCTTCATGGGCTCAGAGAAGATATCCGGGCCGAATTAAAGATGCACCGGCCCAATGGACTGCATGAGATGATGGACTTGGCCCAACAAGTGGAGGCCCGTAGTGAAGCTGCTGATAGGGTTAGGAGGAATAAGTTGGGCTGGGGGCCCAGGCCAGATTCATGGGGGCGTTTTGGAGGAGTCTCAGGGGGCCCTCACTCGAGTTCCTCAAGTCTTGAGAGCTCCCTTCGTTCCAAACAGAACCAGGAAGCAGCGCTAGGGCAGGGCACCAGACCGGGGAGTGGCCTCTGACCGCCAATCTCGACCGGCGAGGCTGGGGGATTCCGGCGGCTCACGGAGGATGAAATTCAACACCGGTGAACTCGGGGACTCTGTTTTAATTGTGACGAAAAATTCAGTCCGGGACATAGATGCAAGAACCGGCAATTGCAGGTACTTATTCTAGGGGACGAGGGAGATGAGATAGGGGAGGATAGTGAGGAGGAGCCGGAGTCACCGGTGGCAGATGACAAACGTGAGGAGGCCGTGAACGCTAAGATGGACCTGTCATTGAACTCGATGCGCGTAGTCTCTTCTTCCAACACCATGAAGGTACGAGGGCGAATCGGAACCCGGGAAGTTGTGGTGTTAGTGGACAGCGGGGCCACACATAGCTTCATCTCGGAAGTGGTGGCGAAGGAGCTAAATTTGCCACTGGATTCCACGGTAAGTAACAATGTTTTGGTCGGGAATGGAGTAAATATCAAACAGACAGGGATTTGCCGGGATATTAACGTTTGGATACAGGGACACTCAGTTGTTGAGAATTTTTTTCCCTTTGAACTAGGGGGGGCTGATTTGGTTTTAGGGGTTTCATGGCTCGGCACTCTAGGGGAGGTTCGGGCAGATTGGTCCAAATTCCTTATGAAATTTCGCGCTGGGCCTACGTGGGTAATATGGCGAGGGGACCCTAGTTTATGTTATGCCTCGGCCAAGATGAGCTCCTTGGTCCGCACCATATCACCAACAGGGGTAAGGGTCTTGAGATTGAGGTGTGGTGTTGTCGGGCGTTTGGAACAGGGAGACCGGATGGTTCCTTGAGGAGGTTCCCGTTGTCGTGACAGCTTCGAGGGAGTTTTTGATACACCCACGGGATTACCCCTGCACCGGGGACATGATCACAGGATCAGTTTGAAGGAGGGTGTTGACCCACCCAATATCCGGCCATACCGTTTTCCGCAGGTTCAGAAAGGCGAGATTGAGCGGTTAGTGACGGACATGTTGGCGTCAGGAATCATACGGCCGAGTAACAGCCCTTTCTCCAGCCCGATTCTCCTAGTCAAGAAGAAAGATGGGAGTTGGCGGTTCTGTGTCGATTACCGTGCGCTTAACAACGTGACAATCCCTGACAAGTTTCCGATTCCCATGATCGACGAACTCCTGGATGAACTCCACGGTGCAGTGGTTTTTCCAAATTGGATTTGCGGGCCGGATACCACCAATCCGGGTACATGCGCCGACATCGAGAAAACGCCTCCGAACTCACGAGGGCCACTATGAGTTTCTCGTCATGCCTTTCGGGCTGATTTAACGCATCAAGCACATTCCAAGCACTCATGAACCGCATCTTCCGGCAATATCTCCGAAAGTATGTTCTTGTATTCTTTGACGACATTTTGGTCTACAGTCGTTCTTGGGAGGAACACCGCCATCACCTAGCCACCGTCCTTCAAATCCTACAGCACGAACGACTATTTGCCAATAAGCCGAAGTGTTGTTTTGGCCAGCCTCAATTGGAATACCTCGGTCACATTATTTCAGCCCAAGGAGTGGCTGCCGACCCGGCAAAAATCCAGGCCATCACTTCTTGGCCACCCTTGAGCAACGTTCGGGAGGTACGCGGATTCTTAGGACTTACCGGTTATTACCGGCGGTTCGTGAAAGGCTATGGAACGATTGCGAGGCCCCTAACCGAGCCGCTCAAGAAGAAGGGCTCTAAGGGACAGAGGGCTGCAGGGTATTCAACGAACTAAAGGCAGCCATGACGCAACTGCATGTTCTGGCTATGCCAGATTTTTCGACACAATTTGTCGTCGAAACCGATGCATCGGGGAGGGGGCTGGGCGCGGTATTGATGCAGGCTGGCCGCCCCACTGCCTTTTTCAGTAAGGCTCTCGCCCCTTCGTCCCGTTTAAAATCAGTGTATGAACGGGAACTCATGGGCGTGGTATTAGCAATCCAGAAATGGCGTCATTACCTCTTGGGACGCCATTTTGTGGTTCGTACGGACCAACAGAGTTTGAGGTTTTTGATGAGCCAACGCCAACTGCCTCCGGAGCAGCTTCGCTGGGTGTATAAGCTGTTGGGCTACGACTTTGAGGTGCAATATGGTCAGGGCTTCCAAATGTGGTGGCTGATGCACTATCCCTCAGCAGGGATTGACCGAGGTCTCCTTGGTCGCATTTACGATCCCCTCAAACGTGATTTCCGCTATCAAGTTGGAGCAATGACAAGCGCAGGAGGAGGCTGTTATATCGAAACTAGAGCAGGGGGAGATCACGGAGGGATATACGCTGAAAAATGGCTTACTGTTTTACAAAGACAGGCTGGTGTTGGTGGAGGGTTCCCCATGGATAGCCCGGCTGGTCCACGAGTTCCATGATTCGGTCATCGCGGCCAATTCGGGGTTCGTTCGAACGTACAAAAGGCTGTCTGCGGTCGTTTTCTGGCGAGGGATGAAGAGGCTTATTCGGGATTATGTGGCCCACTGTGAGGTTTGCCAGAGAAATAAGACGGAGACATTATCCCCACCGCCTATTGCAGCCCCCTCCCTATTCCGACCCAAGTTTGGGATGACGATCCATGGACTTCGTTGGGGGCCTTCCCAAACTCGGGATTTGACACCATTTTGGTAGTCGCCGATCGCTTGTCCAAGTATGCCCACTTTTGCCTCTTGGCTCATCCCTTTTCCGCCAAGGTGTCGCCGCCTGCTTGTATCCTTCGTTATCAAGCTCCATGGCGCCCGTGATCCATTGTCGCGATCGCGACGCGTGTGTTCATGAGTGGGTTTTGGCGGAGTTGTTCAAGCTTCAAGGCACCAAGTTACATACGAAGTTCAGCTTATCACCCGGAATCGGATGGCCAAACGGAGGTAGTTAATCGTTGTTTGGAAACTTATCTGCGCTGTTTTGCAGGGGATAAGCCACGACAGTGGTCGACGTTCCTCCCTTGGGCGGAATATTGGTTTAACACAACCTTCAACGCCTCCACCAAATTCACGCCCTTCCGCATTGTGTATGGCCGAGAGCCTCCAGCGCTCTACCGTTTCCACGATTCTCCAGGCTTGGTCGCAGCCGTGGAAGACCAGCTCACCCTTCGCAATTCCATGCTGGATTTACTGAAATCCCACTTGATCGTGGCTCAGCACCGCATGAAGAAGTTTGCCGATCGTCATCGGAGAGAAGTGACCTTCGAGGTGGGTGATAAGGTCCTCCTTAAATTGCGGCCCTATAGGCTGAAGTCACTCGCCCGCCGCGTGAATGAGAAACTCACCACGCTACTATGGCCCTCGACGTGATGGAGCCGACTGGCCCAGTGGGCGATCGCTTGAGGTCGCCTGACGAAGCCCGATACATCCGGTCTTCCACGTCTCCCGCTTGAAGCAATTCCAGGAGCCGCCAGCCAAGGTTTTGCCTCTGCCTGCACTTTATTTGCCGACACGGAGCTTGCTGTCCAACCGTGGATGCCTTAGCCACTAGAGTAGTGGTAGTGGGGGCCCGAGAAGAGTCGTGGCGTCGATTATGGCAAGGCCTTCCCGACTGAATCCACCGGGAACCCGTGGCGACCATCCAAATGCAATTTCCCACCTTGAACCTTGAGGACAAGGTTGTTCTCAGGGGGGTAATGTTAGGCCTCCTATCACGTTGGTTTATTCCAGAAGAAGGGCGCGAAGGGAATACCGCAGGAAGTAGGGGAAGGTAGTGGGAATAGGGAAAAAGAGGCTGACGTGTCAAGTTAGTTAGGATTTGGGCTGAGTGGTATTTAGGCAAGAGGTGGGATGTGAGACATGTTGTATGGAATTTGGGTATCTTTCTGTTTTCAGACCTTAGAGGCTGGGAACCTCGAATTATCCCTTCTATCTTTGTTTCTGCTATTTTTTCATTTCCGTCTGTAATTTCTTTGAGGAAGGTGAACCCCCTCCACTGAGACTTGTTGGTTGAATTAATAAAGAATCCCACTGGTATTTTTCCAGAGAGTTTACTTGTTAATTTTCTTCCGTGAAACACCGATCGTGAAGGAACGTAACATAAATCCAAAAGGGTAATTGAACACCATATCATACCCTTAGTCAAGGTTAAAATTGATGAGGGGCTACAGCCTTCAAGTAAATTGGCTATATGCTTTGTTCTATGAGAGAAATATACTAAACCGGACGAAATCCAACTAAAACATTATCAAGAATCACGTTCAATGAGATGAAAAGACTATGAAATATGGAATTCTATTTTTTTGTAAAACATAAAGCACAAAATGACGCAAACTTCGGGAAGCACTTCTGCAAGTACCTTCTCAAAGATACATGAACATGAATACTTAAAAAGGATACAGATATTATTATCCAAGGAAAATAAAACACGCCCAGGGAAGATAAGTACCTCAAATAAAGCTTCAGCAAGCATGACAATTCTTGATATACTAGCTCGAGTCGTGGACTCTTCATTCATCAATAATGACTCACATGAGCATGTACCATCCGGGTGGTGCCCTGATGGGCAAAACATACTTCGTCTACCATACTCGTCAAGGCCACCACGAAGTCTCTCCCAGACCTGCAAGCAATTATGACAATGCAGTTCATAAAATATTGCAATAAGATTATTTAACTTCCCACAGAAAAATTTAGGTAGTACGCTGGAAAAAAGATTAAAGCCTAAAAAACAATTTTAATATGATATTCAGAGAAAAATAGGCATATATAATTAACTGGGAGCAACCTACTATCAGTTTCCATAAGATCTGACATAGCATAATTTTTGGAAATGTTAAAAGAATGTCTCATAGTGCCATATGCTATTAACATAGATATACGTCATTTTTACCTCAGATCTTGAGTGTCGTCTTCGTTCACTTGAATATGGAATCCTACTACCTAGGTATCTAGAGTCAATTCCATTCCCCTCATCAAAAAAGTCACCACTGAAACCAAGTAGCCACCGGTCATGAGATCCTAGTTCCTCATTATCATCCATTGAAAAAACTATGGTTGGAGAATCAATGAGCCTTCTGGAACTGCGTCGTGAGAATGCATCCCAGAATAGTCTTCTACTATTTCTCCTGGCCTCACGGTTACTTGCATCAGGATTGCTATTGGACAGTACGTTGGAAGAAATACTCACGACATCCACTTGAAGTAGCCCGCCATCAGCTCGGGCCCTTTCCCTGTTGGAGACCAGGAACCCTAAACCCGAAGGTATTACCTCATGAAGGGGTTCACTTCCAAATGTGTGAAAAGGCACCGGTGGATTGGAAAGTTGAACAGAGTGGGAATTGGAACCAGAGCTACCAATGGCCATTACATTGGCCGTGTGATTCTCATCAGAAGGCACTGTGTCCGAACATGAACTGCCACGTCCCTGAGTGGACAAACTGCTTGGATGCATAACCTCGGCACCATTGTGCGCTGAACTACCAATACCATTTACCGCACCGCGTTAGGAGAAACAATCACAGAAACTGCGTCTGAAGATTGTTGTTCTTTAAACAAAGTACTAGATGTAGTAGTACTATGATTAGTACCCATAGAAGATTCATCATGACCACAACCAGCACTCACCTGATCAGGAGAAGTTAGCTCCTTACATTCAGACAAGAATGTACTATTACTTGTTCCAATACTTCTTAAACCATCTTCAGAAAATCCATTCAAATTAGCTACAATTTCAGTATTTGAACTGGTAAATCCTGTTCTTGAACTGGCAGAAAGTGAAGATTCCCCTCTTAGGTTCTGAACTTCACGGATTTGTTCACACTGTTCTTCCACCTAATTAATAAATAAATAAACATGTTAGGAACTAAAGTGATAAATTCAAATTCAGAAACATGCCCACAAAACTAGAAAGGGAGGCAAGAAAAGGGTTAAAAACTGCATAAGAAGTTTGTTCTCCTGATTATTAGAAAAGGGGCCGATCCTCTAAACGATCAAACCCCAGATAATTTTAAAAGCCAGAAATAGTAATTCGAAGATGAATTGAGAAAAATATGAGATACATGCGAAATGGGTATGGATAGTTGACTTAAAAGAGATTAAATTTGTGGTTGAAGTTGAAGATGATGATAAATACCTGATATGTAGAGCGAGAATCGGAGCCACCGCAGATGAGAGAGGAGATTATAGAGCGGTTGACTCGGGGCCGAGGACGACGCGATCCCAATCGACTGTTGCTCGAACCCATTTTATAGAGAGAGAGAGTGAGAGAGAGAGAGAGAGAGAGAGGAGCTTAGTTGGAGAGAGGTTGAGAGGTGAAGTGAAGATGATGATAATGGAACTATCAACTATGTTAAGGTAAGCACTCCAAAGAGGCAAAAGACTGTTTCCTGCCCTTAAAAAAATATAAAAAATAAAATAAAAAGTTAGGATGGCCTTTTGAAAATTAAGCAATAGTTCGTTAAATGAAAAGAAATGTTTATTTGTTGAAAATAAAATTGACTTTTGTATTTGCTGATTGATTTTTGACATTGTTAATTTATCATGATAATTATGAATTATTTAATCATCGATATATCTCAACTGTGACTTTGGCCAAATGACATTTTTAATTTTACAAAACTGGAGACATTTCTTTCGAAAAAAAGAAAACCCCAAAGAATTTACTAATAACATACTTTAAAAGAATATGTATTCATTTTTTTTTCCCTTAATTGCCATTATTTCAAATTCAAAAGACATAAAGGTTAGAGGAATTCAAAAAGAGTTGTTCTATTCACACCATTTTTTTTCTCTCCACGCTCCTTTCTCCTTTCTAAATACACATTGCTCAACATTTTAAAAGGATTAAATTTATTTTTTACACACCCCTATTATTACAAGATTATTCCTAATTATTTTTGTAAAATTATTAATTTAATCATTTTATTTTCTTTTTGTACGCCTATCATTTAATTTTAATTTATTATTTTAATATTATTATTTATTTCTTTATCTCTCCATATTTTTTAAAGTTTTTGGAATGAAATGTTTTTTCATACATAATTAATGTTTACATTTCTTAACAAAAAAGAACATAAATATGAGATAATTATTATATCAATTAAGGTGTTGGTAAATGTTAGGATCAAAACCAACACCACAATCACATCCGTACACATGGACAAAGTTTCGGGGAGAAAGTCGATTGAAATCGACTCGAGACAATTGGAGAAGTATGACGATAGGAGAACTATAAGGACCACCCGAATAAAATAGTAAAAAGGATTCCTTGGAGGCCACAAAATCGAATCCAGTTAAATCTAATATTAAAGGCACGAATTCAATCAATAAAGAAGAGAAAAGTAGTTGCAAACCAAATAAGGAAATAAGAAAAGAGAAAGTCAATAGGAAATAAAGTGAAACTGTCATTCTCCAATTGATAGCGTGGTAGCTCAAGAGAAAAAGAGTGTAGAAAGTCATCTCCGATAAAGTAGGGGATGGAGATCACGAATTGGAGGACTCTGGATCCCCTACATTACACTCACTCTCTCTCTCTCTCTAGATTCTCTCTCTAAATTCCCTTCTCTTCTCTCTCCAATTCTTCTTCTCCATTGTAATTGTATTTTCTACAAGATATGGTGAAACCCGAGGCCCTACAGTAGATGTAGCCTTCATATTAGAGGTGAACTATTATAAATCCATGTGTTCATTTATTTTCCCTCACTTTACCTTCTCTTTTTAGTGCTTTATCGACTCACCAATCATGGTCGAGGCCGGAAGCAGCCAATGGCCCTCTAAACAAATTTAATTGTAAAATCTAGGCTCTACAATAAATAGACAAAACGTAAGAAATGAATTCAAAAGAGCATTAAAAAAAGAACGACACATTTAAGCAAAACAATTTAACTTTGTGAAAAACAAAATCAAACATAAAATGCAAAAGAAGAACAGAAAAATCATACAAAAAATAGCAAGAAAATTAAACTTATCTTCATCCAATTTTTGGAATAGTCATTAAAACATGAAATAGTTTTCAAAATATAAATATTTTATAATTTGAGATATAATAATGTATTGGGTGTGTTGAAAGGAAAAAATATATATAATTAGTTTTATTTTTATAATAAAATTTGATTATTTAATTAAGTCTATTATAATTGTCTTTTTTTGTCATTTTATGTGAGGATCTTTTTGTAATTAGTAATTTAATTTGAAAAGAGTGTGGAGAGTAAAAAAGAGTGTGTAGATAGAACCACTCATTCAAAAAATAATGTTGTAATTGTTGGTTTTTGAAACATTTTTGAGTGCAGAAACGTGGTAGTGTGGACGTGTATAACAAAAAATTTTCACAAAACTTTTTGAATATGCTATAGATTATATTAATTTATGAAATAATTAATCTCATTAATTTATAAACTTGGAGTTTTGCATGGCGAATCGGTCCATTACCTTATCGATATAGGATGCTTGAGATAGTGCCAATTGTTTGTTCTTCCGATCTCGAAAGATTTGAATTCCCAGAACATAGGCAGCTTCTCCTAGATCCTTCATATCAAACTACTTTGCCAGCCAGAGCTTAACCTCAGTCAGTCTTCCTACATCATTCCCAATGAGTAGTATGTCATCCACATATAAGACTAAGAAAACCACTTTGCCTTCTTGTATCAGCTTATACACACAAGGCTCATCCAATGACCGAACAAAACCGTAAGTTTTAACAAATTTCATCGAATCTGATATTCCATGATCCGGATGCTCGCTTTAGTCCATAAATGGACTTTTGCAATTCACAAACCTTTTCTTCTTGACCCTTTTCAATGAATCCATCTGGTTGTGTCATATAAATGCGCTCATCCAGGTTGCCATTCAGAAAAGCTGTCTTCACATCCATCTGCCAGATTTCATAATCTAAGGCAGCAGCAATGGATAGA
The DNA here is from genome assembly GCA_012066045.3 of Morus alba. Taxonomy (NCBI): domain Eukaryota; kingdom Viridiplantae; phylum Streptophyta; class Magnoliopsida; order Rosales; family Moraceae; genus Morus; species Morus alba. The sequence goes on from CP050224.2 coordinate 35,657,890, forward strand.
AGAATGCGGATGGATTTAAGCATAGCCACCAGAAAGAGGGTATCCTCATAGTCAATTCCTTCTTTCTGGGTGTAGCCCTTGGCTACTAGTCTTGCTTTGAATGTCTCCACATTCCCATCTGGACCCCTCTTCTTCTTGTAGATCCATTTACACCCCACGGGTTTTACCCCTTCAGAGGATCTACCGAGTCCATACGCCATTTTTATACATCGATTGTATTTCGGCATTCATGGCTTCATGCCATAGGTTTGCTTCAGAACTTACCATAGCCTGCGAGTAGGAGACAGGTTCGTCGATGTCTAAATCTGAGACTGCAGTTAAAGCATCTCCATAAGACATGTACCTATCTGGTTGTCTCACAACCCTCCCACTACGTCGAGGCTCTATTGGTGTTAGTTCTTGTTGTGGTTCTGTAATGCCCTCTAGAATTAAACATGTTTAATTATGCTAAAATGTGGATTATTAGTGTGCCTAATTTGATTTTCACAATTAATAAAGGGACTTTAAGTTATTTTTTTAGTAATTAAAATTTCACCTCAAAGATTTTTAGAAAATACACTTAAAATTTAATACATTTTCCTTTTTCTATTTTTCTTTTTTTTTTTTTTTCTTTCCTTTCCTTTTCTTTTTCTTTTTTTTTTTTTTTTTTTTTTCTTCTTTTCCTCCTTCCTTCCTTCCGTGCCAAAGACCCCCTCTCTCTCCTTTTTCTTTTTTTTCTTTTCTTCTTTTCTTCCTTCCCCGGTTCTCCCACGCACGACCACCCTCCTCTCTCTCTTTTTCTCCATTTTTTCTTCACGCCGCCACCTCCTTCCTCCGGGATTTCTCTCTCTCGCCGGTTGTCTTCTCTCTCTTCCTTGCTCTCTCTTTCTCTCCGGGTTTCTCTCTCTCTCTCTCTCTCGGCGGTTTGGCCGGGAAGCACAAAAAAAAAAAACGAAAATTGGGAGAAACCGAGGGAAACAAAGCTTCATCAACTAAATTGAGGTAAAACCCTTTGAAACCCACTCTTTGATTCGAATTATAAGCTTGAGAAAGTTTGATTTTGGTTAGATTTGAATAATTTTGAGTTAGGGTTTGGATTTGAACAATTATTGTTGAAATTGGATGAAATTTGGGGATTTTCAGTTATTGGACTTATTTAATTGATTAGAAACTGATTTTGATGGATTCTGGAGATATATATTGAAATTGGATTTGAATTGCAGGTTTGGCATTTTTCCTATTTATGCCGGCATGCTGCCGAAATTTCCCTAGAAACTTGTTTTTAAAACTGAAATTAAATAGGAAAAACCAAACCTATGGATTGGATTCTAATTTTTAAAGAACCCTAAATGGAATTATAAAGTCATTGTGAAACTTGGATTTGAGTAAAGGCACACTAATAGGAAACAATTAAACATGATTGACTTTAATTGTTTTAGGAATGAGAAATATTTCCTAAGATATTGCTTTTGTGATAAAGCTAGTGGAGAAGTCAATCATTAAGGCTTAAGGAAAGCGAAGGCTAGGAGAACTGAAGACTAGCCCAGGTTTGATATCCAACAGGTAGGATATTCTTGTCCATATCCTTGTTAGCCTCATTTTAAATGATTTTGGCCTATGAAAATGTTTTAGAACAAAACATGTTTAAAGAGAAAATGATTTTAAAGGAAATAGCATGAATAATGCTATTAAGTTTTCCAATGATTTTGGAATGAGATTTCAAAGCGGATTATTTCTTAAAATGAAATATTTAAGGAATGATACAATGCATGATGGCCTTAGAGATAGGGATGTGGGAATCGCATCCTTGGGGGCAGGTCCCGAAACCCGTCTGGATCCGCTTCTTGTTTAGTGGAACTATGGCTCTGCACTTTTACGAGATAGACATTTTACCGCTTCTTGATTAGTGGTATGATGAGTCTGTACATTTTCATTATATAGACATATTCTACTATGTGAGTGTTTCCTTTTTCAAAAAAAAAAAAGGATGATCGGTTCCGAGTGTACATCTTGGGACCGTGAGTGCCTTTATTTTAAATGCTTTATAAAATTATATCCCACTGGGCCTTTCGCTCACCTTTTCCTGTTTATAAATGTATTAAACCCCTCCAGTGACGCGGGGGGAGTAGGGCGGAATAAATAGCTTTCACCGGTGTCGTGGACTTGATTTCGGAAGCAAAGAGTTGTATTCCCTCTATCTTTATTTTCGTGGCATGTATAAGAGATTATGGATTGTAAACTTAAATGTTGCTAGATTGTGGTTGATGTCACACTTACTTATATTATATTCATGTATGCTAAACACCGTGGGAATTCCCGATATGGTACCCGGTGGCGTGGTTTTAAACCTGGTTTGGTTGGAAATTCCACCACCGTTCTTGAAATTAAATCTCTCCTGTATCGAAGGGGGACTCGTTTGGAAATACCTGAATGTTTTGGATTTGAATGAAATTAAAATTTTTGCTAATCTCTCTCTTTTAAACAGGTTTAAGTTTCTAAACGAGCCTCCACGTCACCAACCCCGGTTTTGGGGGCGTGACAGGTTCATCTGTTATCGGTTCAGGAGTAGAACGTGGACATGTTACCTGAACATTTTCACCAGTCAATTCCTCAAGTACAAGCCGGCTTCTAGGCTTCATATACTTCACAAAATCCTCTTCCAGAAAACGAGCATTCGTGCTAACGAATGTTTTTTGATCGGTAGGACTATAGAAGATGTAGCCTTTAGTCCCTTTAGGATATCCTACAAACAGGCATAATTTTGAACAACTGGCTAGCTTACTAGTCTTCTTTCTAAGCACATGTGTCAAGCAACCCCATATTTTGGTGTGGCCAAGAGATGACTTCTTGCCACTCCATCTTTCATATGGAGTTCCAGGTACTACTTTAGATGGAACTTAGTTCAGAATATATGCTGCTATTTCCAAACATATCCCCAAAAAGAATCTGGAAGGGATGAGTAACTCATCATTGATCTAACCATATCTAATAGAGTTCGGTTCCTTCTTTCTGACACGCCATTCTGCTGAGGAGTATATCTGGCGCAGTCAATTGAGAAAATATACCTTCTTCCTTAAGAAAGTCTTCGAACTCTCCCAGCAAGTATTCACTACCACGATTAGATCGTAGTGTTTTGATCTGTTTGTCTAATTATTTTTCAACCAAGGCCTTGAATTCTTTGAACTTTTCAAAGGTTTCAGACTTTTGACGCATTAGATAAATATGACCAAAACGAGAATAGTCATTTGTGAAGGTTATGAAATATTCATATCCTCCTCTTGCTTGGATATTAAATGGCCCACATACATCACTATGTATGAGTTCTAGGCATTCATCACCTCTATTACCCTTTGCTGAAAAGGGTCTCTTGATCATTTTTCCTTCTATGCAGGATTCATATGTAGGTAGTGAGCCTACACTTAAGGTTTGTAAGGGACCGTCTTGTTGGGAATGGTGTCCTAGAAGCATGAGATGTAATAGGACATTTATTATTTATTTAATAAAATAGTTTATTCATTATTTTATGTGCATATATTTATGAATATTTTATGAATATCAATGAAAATTCCATGATTATTTATGTAACCTTAAACATTGTATATAAGTGTTATATACAAGAGGATAATGTTTAAGGATAATAATCAAAAAGCAATGTTCATAATGAATTTAATTAAAGTTCGAAATCTTTAATTAAAACATTATTAATACATGTCATTCCCATTTAGAATGGAACAAAGTGTTATCCGCATTTATTTAATATGGTGAGATATTGAATGAGTGTATTTCGCATAATGAGATTATGTGGAACAAGGACACAGACACAATATGAATTTCTAATAATTTCTGTTAAGTATAGAAATTCTAATTGAGTCTATCGATGGTCATATATAGAATGGTCTTAATCCTGAGTTCTTAACATACTCCTATTTATGGATTTGTGTCTTTTAATTTACTCGGTACGGATTCCGAGATCCTGAATCCTATTCCTTGTATTTTGGAGACATGATGAAGTAGGTAGCTGGGAATGTTATTATACGAGATGGAATCCATTTCTTCTTGAGAAAGAAGTAGATAAATAATTCTCTTGAGGGTTGATTCGGTACTTGGACCAGTAGGAGCTCCGATTCATGAATGTGTTTTATGAATCACTGTCCATTAGAGAATCAATGGTACTCAAGGATAAAGATATAATTAGAGAGGTTAACGGATTCTACCTAGCTCTAATTATGAATTATTTATGGAGGATTGATCTATATGCAATGACTATATCAAATGGACACTTCACAGTTTAGAAGTAATTTATATCTATAATTTCGAGAGTGCAATTCCAAGTTTATAGTGGAGTAACTATTGGAATTAATAGAATTAATTAATTAGGGTCCGTTTGATTCATGGATTCAAATCATGTGATTTGAACCATTTTTGATTTACGTGTATTTTTTGTGAGAGAAAATACTGTAGCGATCATGAATCATGATTCGAATCAGGGATTCGAATCTAGGAACCAAACGAACCCTTAATTAAAGTGTTTAATTGATTATTAATTCTATTAGAGCTCGGGATTATAGGTCCATTAGTCCCCGCGTCGTCCTAATAATTCTACCAGACACAGAAGACAAAATGAGAATTTTAGAATTACGGAATTCTAAAATTAAACACTCAGAAATAATTAATTGAGAATTAATTATTATTTAAATAATGTGATTATTTAAATTTGAATTTGAACACATCTAGATTTATCCATTTAAACTTATTTGATAAGTTGTTCAATTTAGAATTCAAATTAATTTAAGTTTGACTTAAATTCGAATTTGAATCAGAATTAAAATTGGACTACTAGATAAAGGATAAAATATCTTCCTTCCTTATCTATAATAGGCGCCACACATAGGGATAAACCCTACTAGTGTGGCCGGCCACCTTAAGGATAAGGGGAAGGGATTTTTTGTTCTAAATTCAAATAGGAGATAATTAACAAGCTTTATCTTAGAGATAGAGATTGGATTCCTTTTAGAAGTTTGACTTCTACTCTCTAATGACTAATTTTTGAGACAATTTTCGGAATGCTTTTTTGCCCTAATTTTAGAGGTGGCCGAAATTTCTCTATAGAAATTTTGAAACAATTTTTTCAGCCCTAAAGGTTAAGGCTGGCCGAATTTTTCAAGTAGAGAGGAAGGAAAATTTTTTCTCCAAAAATTCCACATCGTGCATGCGTTGGTGTTTGTGGAAATTCGAGTGTTTATTGTAACCCGTTTTGTCTCATGTGCACCCACACACACATCTTCGTGGATTCTAGGAATTGACGTGGAAGACAATGGTTTTCTAAACACAAAGCTTTGGAGCAAGGATTGTTCGAGGTCAAAGAACTCAAGTTATCAACCGAGTCGGCCTCCGGTATTTTTCCGAATTGAGTTCTTGATAAATGAAAAAATGAGATTAATTTATTCGGTGCATAAATTAATATAATCTATAGAGTATCTCAAAGATTTTATGAAAATTTTTGTTATACACGATCCGCCTTTCCGCTGCGCTTCCGCATCCGAATTCGATTCGGGAACCAACACGTCTCTTACCAACCTTTTGATCCTGTCAAGGCTAATATGTCCAAGACGTAGATGCCATTTATAGGTTTGATCTGTTGGGCCTAACCTCAATCTTTTACTATCCCTAATTGAATCATTATTCAATTCAGTATCATAAATCGTTGGAACAATTGGTTTGACGTAGAACAGATTGTTTATCATGACTGTAGAAGTAATCATGAAACCATTCTTAAGAATTTGAATAACATCATTATTAAATCCTAAAGAATATCCTTGCTCAACCAAACAAGCTACAGAAATAAGGTTTTTCCCAAAAACCGGGACATAATAAACATTGTTCAAAACAATAAAATTGTTCTAAAAAACTAATTTAATGCTTCCAACTGATGTTGTTGATACTGATGCTCCGTTCCCCCAGCGAAAGTTAAACTCGCCCTTGCTAAGCCTTTTGCTTTCCCTGAACCCCAGTAGAGAACAACAAACATGATTAGTGGCTCCAGAGTCTACAATCCAAGAAAAAGTAAAGTCAGCCACAAAATAGGCTTCGATAACAAGTAATGTACCTTTAGCTTTAACCTCCTTGAGGTAAGTAGGATAGTTGCGCTTCCAGTGGCCAGCTACTCCGCAACGGTGACATTTGTCATTACTCTTGTCCACCTTTGCAGTGTTCTTGCCTTTTCCAGCCGGTTTCTTCTTGTTGCGGACTTTCTTTTGTTTCTTGGCGCCAGAGGTGGAAGGCTTTGCTTCAGCAAGGTTTGCCTCTCCATTCCTCTTTTTGCCTTTAAGCGAGGGGTTTCCATGATCAAGCTCCTTCATGAGTTCCGGAGTGAATAGTTAACTTGTTCATCGAGTAGTTGAGTTTGAAGTTGTCGAACATCTCCTGGAGAGTCTCTAGGATCATATCCACCTGAGTCTCTCCATCTATTTCAGCTCCCATGAGCTTCATCTCATTCAGGTGACTTATGATCGGTAGCATATGGTCCCGACAGAGTGCATTTCATCTGGCAGTTCATGAAGTTACGCACCACAGCTTGCTTGGCTTGACGGCCTTGGCTGCCGAACATTTCAAAGAATATCTTGTAGATCATATCTGCGGTAAAAGATTTTTGATGTTGCTGTTGCAACATATTACTAATTAATGCTAAAATATAGCACCTAGCAATCTCATCGGAACGCATCCAAGCAGTGTATGGCGTCTCGCTCCTCTTGAGTGGACTCATCAGTCGGCCCAAGAGGACAGGGGGTGGTGAGCACATGCTTGTGCTTGTCTACCAGCAACATGATATCAAGGTTACGTTTCCAGTCAACGTAATTTTCAACCACTAGTTTGTTTGTACTAAGAATTTGTGCGATCGGGGATAAAGACATGATTGCTGAAAAATAAAATAAAGCGACGCTGGCAATTTGCTTAAATTTAAGAAAAGTATGATGCATGAATGTAAGTACTTTAACATAAACAAAGTCCTTAAAAAAATGTTTCATCTATGGTGTTACGATCATAAATGGCAACACGTCCTACCTAGGGGTGGCGTCCGTGAAGCCTCCTATCGCATCGAGACTCCTCTCGTTTGGTCCACTTCACAGGATGTCTCTGTTGGTTGCCGAATCGAATTCGGCGGCGGAAACGCAGCGGAATAGCGGATCGTGTATAACAAAAATTTTCATAAAACTTTTGAGATACTCTATAGATTATATTAATTTATGCACCAATAAATTAATCTCATTAATTTATAAGATTCAAGGATCAACCGAAAAAATACCTTGTAGCCGACTCGGATGATATCTTGATTTTCTTTGACCACGAACAGTCCTTGCTCCAAGCTTTGTGTTTAGAACACCAAAGTCTTCCTATCACGCCCCCCCAAACGGGGTGGGTGACGTGGAGCTCGATTAGGGATTAATAAAGCAGATCCCAAACCGGGTCCCACACTTAGCTGCATTCAAATATAAATAATCTACATAATCCAGGAGCCTCTGACACACAGGGCTCCACCCCATAGGACATACAGTATCATACATACATGTTCATGTAAATAAACAATTACAACAGACATCATCCACAGTCTAGTAAATCCAAATATTAAATAAGTTTACATATCTTTTCTCAATTCCTTACATTAGTTCAAGAGGATAACTCAATCCTCACTTGCTCGATCCGTAGCACGTCTCAGCTACGATGCACCGCTCCTTGAATCTCCTGAGAGGGGTTTAAACATTTGAAACATGAGCGAAAGGCCCAGTAGGATATAATTTGAAATAATTTAAATAAATGAATAAATAATTAAGTGCGTAAATAAAATAAATAAGACATTCAGCCCGATAGAACAACCGGAACCTCACATCCTTTTTCTTAAAGGAAATATAACAGAAACTAGCCGTATGATAGGCTTCAACGAGTAATTAGTACAAATTACTCACCTCACCAAGCGCCTCGCCTACCGGACCGGTTTCAGGTTCTGCCCCCGAGGATGCACTCTCCGCATCCTATCTAGGCTTACAGCAATAGACTCTATTACCAGTTCACAAGATCTCTTATCTTAAGAAATCATCCGTTTAACATTATGAAATCGTTCATATGACCCCACGAACTACTCAAGCATGGGCCCCATGATGGACAAGTCATGAGGTTCCATGGCTAGACAAGCTATGGATTCCGTGGGATGACAAGCCAAGGATTTCTATAAACTAACAAGCCATGGTTTTTAAAACATTTTTCTTTCGCAAACCAATCCCCTTTCTTTAAAACATTTTCAAGGCCAAAAATCCTTTTTGAAAACAGGCTCACAAAGAAGAGGGATAGAAATCCTACCTCTCACAATCAAACACAGGACTAGCGTTGCCTTTTCCGGCTTCCTTCCTCAAGCCCCTTGATCAATCCACAAAATGACGATACAAAAACACCACTTTAGGATCAATCCTCGGTCCTAAAGTAATCAAATCTCAATCATATACCAAGATTTTCCAATTAGTGTGCCCTAATCAATTTTCATGTTTCAAATTCCATTCCAAGGGTTTTAAATGTCAAATCAGGGATTAAAGATGCTAATCCTTTCATCCCAAGTCCCCAGATGAAGCTAATTTGGGTTCTCCCCGAAAACAGGGGTCAAAACAACAATTTCAGGCCAAACAGGGTCAAACCCCAGGTACACCGGTCGACCGGAGACAGAGGAGTACATCACCACCGGTCGGCCGGTGGTGTGCATCCGGTCGACCGGTCCAGTCGGCCGGTGGCCATAACGAGATCCGGTCGACCGATGCGGTCGACCGGTGGAGAACTCTAGTTCGCGAAAACTCGCGGAAATCAGTTCAAAAACCTGCAAATCCAGTCCCAATTCACAAAATCTCAAGGGACAACCACTAGATCCGGGTTCTAGGTCCTAAAACAAGTCCAAAGAACCCAAGATCTCCAATTTCTACTCTAGTTTTTACTCAAAATCCATCAAAATCCGTTTTGAACCAAAAGTAAGTTTTAAATCCGAAAAACTTGAAATCCAAGAGAGGTTCTTTCAGTAATCTTACCTTGAATCCTTCTCTTGATGTTGAAAATTCTTTGAAATCACTCTTTGGCTCAAAACCCGTTCGATTTGGGACGAAATGAGAGAGAAAGAGAGAGTGAGTCTTGCGGGAGAGTGAGAGTGAAGGAGAGAGAGAACGCATGCGGGAAAAAGGGAAAAAGGAAAGAAAAGGAAGGAAAAAGAAAAGAAAAAGAAAAATAAAAAAGAAAATGACATGTACAAAAATATAACTCGTCCGTAAATGCGCCCATACACATACGGATTAAAATAAATTATTGTACTTAATTTAAATACCTTGGAATCATTTAAACTCAATTAATTAAATCAGATTAGGCACACTAATAATCTTAATTACCTTAATTAATCTCAATTAATTCTTCAGGGTGTTACACTTCCACGTCAATTCCTTGATTCCACGTAGACGTGTGTGTGGGCACACGTAAGACAAAACGGTTTCTTAAACACTCGAATTTCCACAAACACCAATGCATGCACGATGTGGAATTTTTTGGAGAAAAATATTTTTTTCACTCTTTTTCTATATGAGAATTTCTGCCACCACCTTTCTTAGGGCTGAAAATATGTCAAAAATTGTTGTTACAATTTTCTATCTATCTCATATTTAAAGAGTAGAAGTCAAACTTCAAAATAGGATTAAATCCTTATCTCCAATTTTGAATTTGGAACAAAAAATCCCTTCCCCTTATCCTCTTAATGGCCGGCCACCCTAGGGATTTATCCCTTTGTGTGTGGCACCTAAATAAGATAGGGAAGGAAGATATTGTATCCATTATCCAATGGTCAATTTTAATTCAGATTCAAATTGAATTTAAGTCAAACATAAATTAATTTGAATTCTAAATTAAACAACTTATCAAATAAGTTTAAATGGATAAATCTAGATATGTTCAAATTCAAATTTAAATAATCTCATTATTTAAATAATAATTAATTCTCAATTAATTATTCTTCTAGTATTTAATTTTAAAATTCCGTAATTCTAAAATTCCCATTTTGCCCTTTGTGTCCGGTAGAATTACAAGGACGACGGGGACTAATGGACCTATAATTACGAGCTCCAATAAAATTAATAATTAATTAAACACTTTAATTAATTAATTAATTATATTAATTCAATAGTTACTCCACTATAAACTTGGAATTGCACTCTCGGAATTATAGACATTAATTACTTCTAAACCGTGAAGCGTCCATTTGATATAGTCATTGCATATAGATCAATCCTCCATAAATAATTCATAATTAGAGTCGGGTAGAATCCGTTAACCTCTCTAATTACATCTTTATCCTTGAGTACCATTGATTCTCTAATGGATAGTGATTCATAAAACACATTCATGAACCAGGCGCTCTTACTAATCCAAGTACCGAATCAACACTCAAGAGAATTATTTATCTCGCTTCTTTCTCAAGAAGGAATGGATTCCATCTCGTATAATAAAATTCCCAGCTACCTACTTCATTATGTCTCCAAAATACAAGGAATAGGATTCGGGGGTTTCGAAATCAGATCGAGTAAATCAAAAGACATAAATCCATAAATAGGAGTTTGTTAAGAACTCAAGATTAAGATCATTCTATATATGACCATCAAGAGACTCAATTAGAATTTCTATGCTTAACGGAAATTATTAGAAATTCATATTGTGTCTCAAGTCCATGTTCCACATAATCTCATTATGCGAAATACACTCATTCAATATCTCGCCATATTAACGGTCACGGATAACACTTTGTTCCATTCTAAATGGAATGACATGTATTAATAATGTTTTAATTAAAGATTCCGAACTTTAATTGAATTCATCATGAACAATTACTTTTGATTATTATCCTTAAACATTATCCTCTCGTATATAACACTTATATACCATATTTAAGGTTACATAAATAATCAAGGAATTTTAGTTGATATTCATAAAGTATTCATAAATATATAAACATAAAATGATGAATAACCTATTTTATTAAATAAATAATAAATATCCTTTTACATCTCATGCTTTGAGGACACTATTCCCAACAATCTCCCACTTGTCCTAAAGTAGGTGTGTCATGTCTCTAATCCCAAATCCATCTAAGTGCCGATCAAAAACATTCAATGGCAATGTCTTGGTGAACGGGTCGGCAAAGGTTGTGCTTCGACGCGATCTTAGAACCGCTACATCGCCTCTTTCCACAATGTCTCCGATCGGTGATATTTCCTTTCTATATGTTTCGCACTCTTATGGTGTGGCGACCCGCCCTGGCATGGCGGCGATCGCCGTTCCTTATACTACTACTAATGGGCTAAGCTATAGTCTAATCCATTATTCGTTGTTAGACTATTGTCTCTTTAATTTATGTTCATATCTTGGGTAAATTTTTTTTTTTTTACCTTAACCCTCGGGTTCTTAACATGTTAAGTTGTTACACTAATAACATATCTTGCTATTACTTTAAGGATTCGGATATCAAACTAGTTCCCGAAAACTTGTCTTAACTTATTACATCCGTTGTTCTTTACTAAGACAATGGTTGTAATATCTTCTTCTTAGAACCCAACATACATACTAGTATTCTATATTACATTACTTTTGCGGTGAATTTAATTTCTAAGCGAACGTAGTATAGACCACTCCCGTGTACCCATGACATTTCCGCCACCCTTGCCTCCGCATGTCCATCAAGCAAACCACTATATGACTGGCTGCTTATCTTTGTTACCTGCACACGAGTAAACTGATGAGCTAACGCTCAGCAAGTATAAACATGCATACATCATAAACTAATAGAAATTACATTAAGAGTTATGATGCCAATATGCTCATGTGAAACATGCTTTAAACTACTTTCTATCTTTCTATTCTTACTTCTGTGGGCCTGGGCCCCAGCTTACTATCTGGTCTAGTCGGAATCTCTACTCTTTGAGATTTTTCCTCCCTTGCAGAGGCCGACGACCTGTCAGTCTTTTACTTTACTGGTCATTAGTTACTGGCTGGTCTAGTCGGACTCTCTACTCTGTGAGATTTCCCTCCCTTGCGGAGGCCGACGACCCGTCAGTCTTTTACTTTACTAGTCATTACTTACTGTTTGGTCTAGTCGGAATCTCTACTCTGTGAGATTTTCCTCCCTTGCAGAGGCCGACGACCCGTCAGTATTAACTATGCATAAGGGTAACCATATGTCGCCCTTCTGAAATCTAGAGCATTAAGCCCTCCAAACACGTATAATCACATGTAATCACATAGACTTAGGAACATAAGTAAATTCATAGTAAGTCTAACTTCTGACTTACTCGAGTCCGGACAAACATATATGTCTATACTTCTTTGGTAATCCGCTTGGGATTCACCTTTCGTTGGAAGTTCTTTCTTGTTGCTTGGCTCTCGTGCCAAAACACATTTCATGGAAATAGGTATTAACCACCTATTTCAAGCATCAAAATTTCTCATACTTGGATTCCTAAATCCAATTTCAACTCATTTTGAACTTAACCCCTCTAGGTGAATTCTAGCTCAAGAGGTAATTTACACATATTTGTATATCTCGGTTTACGAATCTTAATCTATTCATTTCCGAGCTTTAAAACCTGTTATCCATTCTCTAGAATTGGATTACTAACTCATTGCTTACTAACTAGATTTTAGGAAATTTCGTGAGTTTCGCCTTTATTTTTCTCGTTTCCCGAGTTTTCAATAACTTCGTTTTTACTTCCGATTTTGGTTTTTGTAGTCCGATTCACATTCCTGAACACAAATTGCTACATAAATTGAACAAAAATACATTTTCTCCATTTCTAGGGTATTCCGGATTTTTAGTGTTAATCCAAAAAAATTTGTTCAATCCTTTCAATACTTGCACATTAAACTCCTATCACAGGTCCCAAACAAAACCTCGGTTTTTTTTTTTCGATTTTTACTTAATTTTTTCCGAGATGAGTTACTATTCATAGAAACGAAAAAAGCAAGCGATTTCTCATGAAAAATCCGAAATCTTACCTTGAAAAGTTGAGATTCTCCGCTAGAATGCCTCGGGTTATGTTTCTACCGGATTTGAACGGAAGAAATTTCGGTAAAACAGGTGATTCCTTGATTTTCCCTTGATTTTCTCTCTTTTCTCTCTCTTTTCTTCTTGGTCGGCCACTCTTTAGAAAATAGAACACTTTGTGTTCTAATGTGCTTCCGTAGGCCTCTTTAATGTAATAATGAATATTATAATAATATTTTTAATAATATCTATTATTACTTTCTAAAATTAAATTAAAGAAATCACTTTAATTTCTATAATTTAATTTTGCTAATTCTAATTAAGTTTAACACTTAATTTAAGTGGTTCCGTGTTCCCCACATTTTTTCTTGTCGAGACCAAACTTTCCGTTTTCAAAACGAGTCTCTTTTCCGATGCGATAATTTCACACCCGTGCAGGTTCTATCTTTAATTTTTAAAGATTTGCCGAGCACGCTTTGGGTCAAATTTCTCATATTCAACCCATTTCTCTTGGGTATCTCAATTGTCAATTACTTTTTCTAAAATTTTCGTTTTAAACGATCTAGAATTGCCCAAAATGCGTACCCTCGCGGTACTTGTTTTTTTTTGGTTTCTGCTTTAACCCGACTCGGGAAAATTACATTTTGTGAACTTTTGGCATTTCCCTTACTTCTAATATTTCTACTCTTTTTCTAACTGGTCATTTGGTCATTTACCAAATATTTTAGTTTTCATAACTAAAATATACCGTTAAAATTTCTAACTTTTAACCGATATTTCACTATTCTGGCCAGATATTTACGAATTTTCTCTGTAAAAATATTCGTATTATAACTTTACACTTTTCGGGTGACTTTACCCGTATATAAAGCTTCTACATATCACTTTCCCGATTACATCAATATTTCTACTACTTTTCTTAGGAAAATTACGGTCAAATACCGGATTTGTCCGAATTTGACTTAAAATTTTCCCGGTCATTACATTCACCCTCCTTAAGAAATTTTCGTCCCGAAAATCAGAACAACTGGGGTATACATCGATCTCTTCTTCTACTTCCCAAGTGGCTTCGCAACATTGTGATTTTTCCACCGCACTTTAACCATTGGGATACTACGACTTGAGTTTCCTTTCTTCTCTGGCTAGAATTTGGGTTTGGTTGTTCCTCATAGGACAAATCTTCGTGAACTGGATAGGCTCATCTTTGTAACACGTGCGATGGATCCGAGATATACTTCCGGAGCATTGCTACATAAACACACTTGTAATCGAGGCCAACTCTGGTGGTAGAGCTAGTCGGTAAGCTACCTTTCCTATTCTTTCAATGATCTCAAAAAGGCCCTATGTAACGTGGACTCGACACCTTTCTTCCCAAAGCATCACACCCTTCATTGGTGCGAATTTTAGGAATCTGAGTCCCCTCGAGAAAATTCCAAGGGTCTTCGTCGTTTATCTGCATAACTCTTACTGCCTCTCGAGCCGTCTCTAATCTTCTCGGATCTTTTACCCCTTGCCCTCAATGGCCTCTTGAATGAATTCCGCCTTGTGAAGCTGCTTTTCCCAAGTGTCATACCAATGAATCGGGATCTACACTTCCTTAGTGCTTCATACGGGGCCATCTTGCCGATGGAAGTTGGTAACTATTATTATACGAGAATTCGATCAATGGCAACTTCATACTCCATTATGTCTTGAAATCCTTTGCGCATGCACGAAGCATATCTTCTAGGGTCTGAAATGGTCCTCTCGACATGCCCATCCATGCAGGGGATGAAACGGGATTAAGCGGCGTAATTACGACCTCATCGCTTCCTGAACACTTCTCCAAAAAATTGGAGGTAAATCATTGTGTCTCACCCGACACTATACTAACTCACTCCATGTAGCTTTACTACCTTAGCCACGTATAACTCAGCTAACCTCTCTAAGGGTAAGTTATCTTGATCGGAATGAAATGCGCCGATTTCGTTAATTAAAGATCCACTTTAACCCAAATGGCATATGATGAACAGTATTTTTTACCAACAAATCAAGTACTTTTAAGCTTGAATATTTGTAAGTTTTCAAGCATTTTTGTTAGTTTAATGTCTTTTGTGTGTTTTTTTTATAGGAGTTATAAATGTTGATACCAGAATCTGACACACCGGCCGGCCCACCAACCAGGTATTGTCCGCTTTGGGCTGGCACTCTGCCCTATGGGCCACTCTCCGAGCCCTCACGGTTTTGTCCTTTCTTAAAAGGGCCCTAGTTGGTAAGAGGGATTTGCCTTTGGGTACTTATGCACCTCTAGGCTCTCGTCTCCAACCGATGTGGGACTCTTGGCATACAACAATACCCCCCGAGACGGGAGGCTGGGAAGGCAGGCCGTGGCCAAACGTTCCCATAGACGGCGCCAATTGTTGATACCAGAATCTGGCACACCGCCGCCCACCAACCGGTATTGTCCGCTTTGGGCACTCTGCCCTATGGGCCACTCTCCGAGCCCTCACGGTTTTGTCCTTTCTTAAAAGGGCCCTAGTTGGTAAGAGGGATTTGCCTTTGGGTACTTATGCACCTCTAGGCTCCCCGTCTCCAACCGATGTGGGACTCTTGGCATACAACAATACCCCCGAGACGGGAGGTCGGAAGGCAGGCCGTGGCCAAACGCGTTCCCACAGGCGGGCGCCAATTGTTGATACGAGAATCGGCACACCGGCCGCCCACCAACCGTATTGTCCGCTTTGGGTTGGCACTCACCCTATGGGCCACTCTCCGAGCCCTTACGGTTTTGTCCTTTCTTAAAAGGGCCCTAGTTGGTAAGAGGGATTTGCCTTTGGGTACTTATGCACTCTAGGCTCCCGTCTCCAACCGATGTGGGACTCTTGGCATATAACAATAAATAAATGCGAACTTGGATGATTTTGCATGAAGCAAAGAAGAATATTTGCCCAACTTGTGAATCAATGGCAAGAGGAGACAAAAAGAGGATTTTAAGGCACAAAAAGGAGGCTTGGAATGCAAAAGCGGTCAGCAACACCATTTTGGGCTCTGATAATCATTGATCCCAAGAACAAAGTCGAGAGAAAAGGGCGTGATTTGAATGGCGCACTAAAGTAGACTCTTTACATCTGTCATCATTCCAAAAATCATTTGCGGTACTAGATGTCTACGGTGGCACAAAAATTGCCCGAAGACCACTGGACACTTTCTTATATTTGTAAAAGGGGCCAGGAATGTGTCCAACCATAAGACTTTTACCGTCTTTTCATCAAACCCTCGACCCTCCATGAACAAAATCCCTCTTCAAAAAATGCGGGCCCTATGTTGCGTTTTCACGTTGGCTGCAGCGCGCAACTAAATCCCCTAGCTCCAAAATGTTTCATCAGTATAAAGGAAGAAGTCTTGACGTCCATCTGCCATATCTCATAGTCAAAATATATCTTTGCATGGCCGAGGAGTATCCACGGATGGACTTAAGCATAGCTACAGCCGAGAAAGTTTCCTCATAGTCAACTCCCTCCTTTTTGGGTATAACCCTTAGCCACTAGCCTTTTCTTTATAAGTCTCTACTTTTCCATCCGCTCCTCTCTTTCTCTTGAAGATCCACTTGCATCCAATGGGTTTTACCCTCGGGTAGATCTACAAGTTGTCGATCGAGTTAGAGTGCATAGACTCCATCTCGAGTTTCATAGCTGCTTGCCATTCTTCCTTATCAGAATCATCCATCGCATCCCTAAAGGTCGATGGATCCTCCTTACCGTCATCAGCAGTGACGATTTGGGCTTCCCCGGTATAACGGTCGGGTAACCTGCTTACCCTCCCACTACGACAAGGTGCCGCTGGAGTCTGATTAGGAACTGTGGTCTTTTCTCTGAGTGGTCCGACAACTCTTGTCGAATGTGGTCCGATCTCATCGGAAAGTAACTCTTCTAATGCTATCTTACTTCTGGGCTTGAAATCTATCATATAGTCATGCTCCGTAAATGTGGCATTTGTCGATACAAACACCTTTTTGATCCGCTTGACTATAAAATGGTCCTCCTCTTGTCCCTTGTGGGTATCCCACAAAGATGCATACTTGACCTTGGTTCCAACTTCCCGGTCTTTTGCCTCAAAGACGTGTCTTGGACTCCCCATATCTTGAATGTGTCTCAAACTAGGTTTTTGACCATTCCACAACTCTAGGGGTGTCTTAGGTATAGATTTAGATGGAACTAGATTCAGAATATACATAGCGGTGTTTTAGGGCATAACCCCAAAAAGAAGTAGGCGTGAAGAATAACTCAACATTGATCTTATCATGTCGAGCAAAGTCCGATTTCTCCTTTCGGCCACACCATTACGCTATGGTGTGCCGGGTGCGATCAATTGGGATACCACACCTTCTTCAATCAAGAAATCCCAGAACTCTTGGTCCAGGTATTCACCCCCTCGATCTGATCGAAGTGTCTTGATTGGTTTACCTAATTGTTTTTCAACTTCTGCTCGGAATTCTCTAAACTTTCCAAAAGTTTCGGATTTCCGTTGCATTAGGTAAACATAACCGTATCTCGAATAGTCGTCAATAAAAGTGACATAATATTCGTAACCTCCTCTAGCTTGGACGTTTAACGGTCCACATACATCTGAATGTATCAGCTATAGGGGTTCTGTAGCTCTTACTCCTTTTGCTGTAAAAGGTCTCTTGGTCATTTTACCTTCCAAACAAGATTCACAGACTGGAAGCTTGCTAACTTTTAGCTCGCGCAAAGGATCATCCTTTACTAGTCTTTCAATCCTATTTAGGTTAATGTGACCAAGTCTAAGGTGCCACAGATATGTGTTATTTTCGTGAGAAATCTTTTGCTTTTTATTCTTAGGTTCGGCAACTCTGACATTTCAAAGTTAAGCGATGAATTAGGTATTGGTTTTATACAATATAAACCATCATCCAGACGTCCGAGAACAAATATTTAAACCATTTAGAAATATGAACAAATTCATTATCAAAATAAACTTTAAATAATTGTTCACATAAGTTGGCCACAAAATCAAATTTCATGAATGTCCGGAATAAAATAAACATTGTTCAAAACTAAAAATTTATTTTCCCTAAAATGAAGTCTAACTTCTCCCACCGCTTTTTGCCGAAACTCTTGCGCCATTGCCTACTTTCATCGTGTAGTCCCCATCGGCTAACTTCGATTGTAAGAACTAAGACTTTGCAAAGAAAAACAAACATGATTAGTTGCTCCCGAATCAATTATCCAGGCCGAGGTATCACCCTCTACTAAGCATGTTTCAAGAACTAGTAAATCTGATTTACCTTGTTCCTTTTTCTCCTTAAAGCTTTTCCACGGTTCTCGGTTTTTCCTTTTATTTTTACCGAACATCCTGCAACTACAACATTTGCTTCTCCTCCCCTTCTTTTGTTGGTGGATTCGAAGTTTTGTAGGTCATTCATGAGTTCAGTGAGATTGCACTTCTTTTTGTTCATAACAAAATTGTTCACGAACTCATGAAAGTCAGGGGATAGGCTTTCCAGGATGATGCCAACTTGGGTGGCTTCATCGATTCTGGAACCATTGAGCTCCGCATCGTGGAGGTGATCAATCATATTCATGTAGGATCTTATTGTGATTTATATATGAAAAATCATTTGAACAACAACAATATTGTAGGCGGAATTTCAAAAATTTTATCATATCCATTTAATTCATAATTAAACGTAAACCACAACGAGAGATTCATGCATGATATATGTTTATGGACAAAGGATTAGAAAAATCTCACATACCTTTGTGACGATTGAATTAATTGACCGCAAGGATTTTGTCTCACTATCTCACGTTCCAAGATGGAGAATTGCCGTGAAACAAGATCGTTGTTTATTGTCACGATCACACCAAGAACCACTCGTTGATTCAAGGCTATGTCTCTACAATTTTTAGGATGAGAGAGTGGGCTCTTTTCAAAAACCTAAGGAAACTTTTCCCTTCTATTTTGTCTCTACAAAATCCGCCACCCTAAGGAAAGTGTGATCTCTTTTTTCTTTTTCCAAAAGACTCTCTCCCTAGGGTTTTCAATAATATCCTTATATAGGAGAAAATTCAAAAACTCAAACCCTAGATGGGATTTTCGAATTTCTCCTTAACCCTAGGGTTGAAATCCGAAAATCCCTACATGGCTTAGGGTTTCCGAATTTCCTTCCTATTTTTTGGAGCAAAATTCAAATCCCCTTAAGGCAAGGGATTTCCGAATTTTCCCAAAATAAAAATCTCACTTTTCTCTTTCCTTTAGTTGCCAAATAAAATCATGTTTAAATTTTCATTTTGAATTTTTAAATTAATCTCCATTAATTTCAAAATTCAAAACTCATTCTTTTTTTTTTCAATTATCAAATAAATGAAAAATAACACAATGAATTTAAACATAATTATCGATTCTGTTTTTCCCATTTATTAGAGCTAGCCTTGAGACCGAATGGACCCACATGAACAAAGCTATGGAATTACAATATTCGACTAACTCATCCCTATAAGTTATCGACATATTTAATTCCGACATCGCATAACTCCACTAAAAAGTTCGATGCCGAATAATCTCTCGATTCATGTGCGCTAATTTTTCTTTTGGTGTTGATACAATTTATCACACGGTCCACAAAGTAAATGCATTATTATCCTTCGTAAATATCGGTGATCGAATGGTGTATATAATATTACCGTTTTACCATTCTAATCATTATTTCCTCAACTCCTTTATATGACCGTGAATAAGAAAGACAAACGTTCGTAAGATGTCTAGCACATGTTACGATGTCTTAATCAATGAATATCATCATTGAATACCAGGCCTGGTTTATTTATTCACACACCCGTCAATAAAGCATGAGGTGATATTATTTTTACGAATTCCATATCATGAATCACATAACTCAACTTAATATTGTCATGATCCCAATGACCGAGATGTCGTTCAATAATCGTGAACTAATCTCATTGGCGAATCAAAGATCATGAGATACTAAGTTGAGCTACGCATTCACTTGATTAAGATAATTATACAAATATACTTAAGTTGTGATGATTAGGTTTAGAGTGTGTAAACGGTTTTACTCTAACCTAATCACCACATGGTCTATTCAACATGTTGCGAGCATGTCTAGATCAACCACGAGTCCAACTCCCATGCCCCGAGACCAAAGATCACATGGTTCGATCTAATAGTCATAATCGGATTCGATTGCCCAATCAATCCTAAGATCATGAATATCTATTTTAAACTGTGTCCGAAGAGTTTGTCCCAAGCAGGGTTCCCCGACTCTTCTTTCGTTGGTAACAGTTTATGGACTAAGCAATATCATAAACACTCTTGAGTATGTGTCAAAACATAACTTTATCTTATTTTATAAAATCGACAAAATAATAATGTCTTACATTTGTCATTTCATAAATAACAAATTACATCCCACTTTATGGACACATTTCCAACAAACTCCCACTTGGACTTAAAGTAGGTGTGTACAATCTCGCATGCCCAAACCTTCCAGATGCGTATCGAAGACTTTACCAGATAAAGCCTTTGTAAACGGATCGCCAAGTTGTCATGTGTTGATATCTTTGTCACTTCAACATCGCCTCTTTGTACAATCTCACGGATGAGGTGGTATTTCCGCTCTATGTGCTTGGACCTTTTATGGCTTCTAGGCTCCTTAGAGTTTGCTCTGACCCCACCATTATCGTCTGACCCATGGGCCTATCGACTTCCGGAACAACTTCCGGTGAAACAAGGAACTTTTAAGCCATCTGACCTCTTTCGCGACTTCACAAGCTGCCACATATTCGCTCCATGGTGGAGTCACTATGCAAGTCCAGCTTGATGCTCCTCCATACCACCGAACCTCCATTCAGGACAAACACCGATCCTCAAGTGGATTTCTGGAATCCTTATCCGATTGGAAATCGAATCGGTATATCCGTCATATTCAGGTCAAGACGAATATACAAGCATATAGTTCCTCGTTCTCCTAAGATACTTGAGGATATGCTTTACTGACAACCCAGTTTCGGGTCCGGGGTTTGACCGAATCTACTCACCACGCCATCTTGCGTAGCATATATCGTGTCCGGTGCAAAGCATCGATACATGAGGCTTCCCACTACCGAGCGTAAGGAACTCGGCTCATGTCTTCCTCTTCTTGAGGAGTCTTGGGAGACTGCTCCTTAGAGGATACTCCATGTCGGAAGGGTAGATAACCCTTTTCTCGAGTTTTGCATAGCGAATCGGTCCATTACCTTATCGATGTAGGATGCTTGAGACAAGCCAATTGTTTGTTCTTCCGATCTCGAAAGATCCGAATTCCCAAAATATAGGCGGCTTCTCCTAGATCCTTCATGTCAAAACTAATTTTATGAGCCGAGCTTAACCTCGCTTAGTCTTCCTACATCATTCCCAATGAGTAGTATGTCATCTACATATAAGACTAAGAAAACCACTTTGCCTTCTTGTATCGGCTTATACACACAAGGCTCATCCATTGACCGAACAAAACCATAAGTTTTAACGGTCTCATCGAATCTGATATTCCATGATCGGATGCCTTGGGTCCATAAATAGACTTACGCAATTCGCAAACCTTTTCTTCTAGACCCTTTTCAATGAATCCATCCGTTGTGCCATGTAAATGCGCTCATCCGATTGCCATTCGAAAAAGTCGTTTTACATCCATCTCGCCGATTTCATAATCTAAAGCAAAGAAAGAATGGATAGAAGAATTCGGATGGATTTAAGCATGGCTACCGGAGAGAAGGTATCCTCATAGTCGATGCCTTCTTTCCGGGTGTAGCCCTTGGCTACCAAATTTGCTTTGAATGTCTCTACATTCCCATCCGGACCCCTCTTCTTCTTGTAGATCCATTTACACCCCACGGGTTTTACCCCTTCGGGAGGATCCACTAGAGTCCATACGCCATTTTATACATCGATTGTATTTCAAGGCCCATGGCTTCATGCCATAGGTTTGCTTCGAACTTTCCATGGCCTGCAAGTAGGAGAGGTTCGTCGATGTCTAAATCGAGATCGCATATAATGCGTCTCCATAAGACATGTACCTATCGGGTTGTCTCACAACCCTCCCACTACGTCGAGGCTCCACCGGTGTTAGTTCTTGTTGTGGTTCATCTCATTGTCGGTTCGGGAATAGATTGCGGATATGTTGCATGAACATTTTCACCAGTCAATTCCTCAAGTACAAGCTTGCTTCTTGGCTTCATATTCTTTATAAAATCCTCTTCCGAAAACGAGCATTCGTCTTTGGCGAATGTTTTCCGATCGATGGACTATAAAAGATATAGCCTTTTGTTCCTTTGGGATATCCTACAAATAGGCACGATTACGAGCGACTAGTCACCTTACGGTCTTCTTTCTAAGCACATGTGCGGACAACCCCATATTACGGTGTGGCCAAGAGATGACTTCTTGCCACTCCATCTTTCATATGGAGTTCAGTGCTTTGCCTTAGATGGAACTTGGTTCAGAACGTATCTTCTTTGTTTCCAAGGCATATCCCCAAAAGGAATCTGGAAGAGATGAGTAACTCATCATTGATCTAACCATGTCTAACAGAGTTCGATTCCTTCTCTCGGACACGCCATTACCACGAGGAGTACCGGCGCGATCGGGTTGAGAAAATATACCTTCTTCCTTAAGAAAGTCTTGAACTCTCCCAAAGAAGTATTCACCACCACGATCGGATCGTAGTGTTTTGATCTGTTTATCTAATTGCTTTTCAACCAAGGCCTTGAATTCTTTGAACTTTTCAAAAGTTTCGGACTTTTGACGCATTAGATAAATATGACCAAAACGAGAATAGTCATCGATGAAGGTTATGAAATATTCATATCCTCCTCTTGCTTGGATATTGAATGGCCCACATACATCACTATGTACGAGTTCTAGGCATTCATCGGCTCTATTACCCTTTGTTTGAAAAGGGTCTCTTGGTCATTTTTCCTTCTATGCAGGATTCACATGTAGGTAGTGAGCCTACACTTAAGGTTTGCAAGGGACCGTCTCTTACCAACCTTTTAATCTGTCAAGGCCAATATGTCCAAGACGTAGATGCCATTTGTAGGTTTGATCAATTGAGTCTAACCTCAATCTCTTACTTTCTCTCATTGAATCATCATTCAATTCAATATCGCAAATCGTTGGAATATTTGGTTTAATGTAGAACAGTTGTTTTTATCATGACCGTAGAAGTAATCATGAAGCCATTCTTTAGAATCAATAACATCATTATTAAAATCCAAAGAATATCCTTGCTCAATCAAACGAGCCACGAAATAAGGTTTTTCCCAAAAACCGACATAATAAACATTGTTCAAAACAATAAAACTGTTCTCAAAAATTAATTTAATACTTCCAACGGTACATCTTTGTCGATGCTCCATTCCCCGCCGAAGTTGAACTCGTCCTTGCTAAGCCTTTTGTTTTCCCTCGAACCCCTGCAGAGAACAACAAACATGATTAGTGGCTCCAGAGTCTACAATCCAAGAAAAAGTAGAGTCGACCACAAAAGCGGGCTTCGGTAACAAGCAATGTACCTTTAGCTTTGACCTCCTTGAGGTATGTAGGACGATTCTGCGTTTCCGGTGGCGACATTCCGCAATGGTGACATTTGTCAAGATCTTGTCTACCTTTGCAGCGTTCTTGCCTTTCGCGACCGGCTTCTTCTTATTCTGCGGGCTTTCTTGTTTCTTGACACCAGAGGTGGAAGGCTTCGCTTGAAAGAAGGTTAGCCTCTCCGTTCCTCTTTTTGCCTTTAAGCGAAGAGTTTCCGCAGTTTGAAGCTCCTTCATGAGTTCCGGGGAGTGAATAACTCAACTTATTCATAGAGTAGTTGAGTTTGAAGTTGTCAAACATCTCCGGGAGAGTCTCTAGGATCATATCCACTTGAGTCTCTCCATCTATTTCAGCTCCCATGAGCTCCATCTCATTCAGGTGACTTATGATCAATAGCATATGGTCCCGAACAGAGTGCGGTTTCATCCGGCAGTTCATGAAGTTGCGCCGCTCGCGACTTGCTTGGCTTGAGCCCACGGCTTCCGAACATTTCGGAGATCTTTGTAGATCATATCTGCGGCCGTCGGCATGTTCGATGTTCTTTGTTGCAACACATTGCTAATTGATGCTAAAATATAGCACCTAGCAATCTCATCGAAACGCATCCAAGCGGTGTATGTCTCGCTCTTCTTGAGTCGAATCATCATTCGGCTCAAGAGGACAGGGGTAGTGAGCACATGCTTGTGCTTGTCTACCGTCAATACGATATCGAGGTTACGTTTCCAAATAACGTAATTTTCACCCACTAGTTTGTTTGTACTAAGAATTTGCGCGATTGGGGATAAAGACATAATTGCTGAAAAAATAAAATAAAGCGATGTTGGTAATTTGCTTATATTTAAGAGAAGTATGATGCATGAATGCAAATACTTAAACATAAATAAAATCCTTAAAAAATGTTTCATCTATGGTGTTGCGATCATAAACGGCAACACGTCCCACCTAGGGGTGGCGTCCGTGAAACCTCCTATCGCATCGAGACTCCTCTCGTTTGGTTCACTTTACAAGATGTCTCTACATCTAGTGCAACCAATCACCATCTTTTGGTCACCTTAGATCCATTGCCTAGCTCCTATGGGAGATTACAATGATCTTTAGTCTAAGTGTTTAACCGACTAATCGACTCTAGAGGTTGTTATGAACTAACGATCCATCTAGGGATGGTCTCGCCTCACTACTTCCTTTTCGAGTCTTATCTTCTATAAGCAACCTGATGACTCCTTAGCGACATGTTTCATGGGTTTCTCCCATTGAAGTGAGGACCACTAAGGTGGTTCTTAACCTATCCACGTGTCACGATCAGGCTAAAGTCGGAGACCTTGGGAACGTTTCAACGCAAACGACCCTCCCACTTAGCTTTTTCAAAAATGGATTTTGTTTTGAAATTAAGTCCAATTAATAATTCAACAAAATTATAACCCTTATAAATTTGTTGTATTTTATAACTCTTTATAAAATTTACCCATTGCATTTATTATTATAACAATTTATAATATTAAACTACAATGATGCATGAACATGCTTGCATGGCAATTTGATATTGGCATCTCTATATCCTATATGGCATGTTATAATGATGCGAGATTAAACAATAAATCATACATTTACAATTTAACCTCTCTATGGCTCATTTCTAATTACAACCCATAAAAACAAATGAAAATAATTACAATAATTTTCTTCATCTTGTCTTCTTGGCATCTTCTCAATTTTCTCTTCTCTTGATCCCTGAAAAGTGAAAAATAAAAAAAAATTTTTTTTTTTTTTTTTTTTTTTTTTTTTTTTTTGTTTGTGCTTGGCCGGGACAATCCCGGGCCCACCTTCTCTCTCGGCCGGGCCAGGCCTGCCTCGCGAAGATGGGGCTGTGCCGTGCGGGCCTTGCTCCCATTGTTGGGCGCGGCCCTTGCCTCGGCAAGGCCGGTGGCGGGGCTGTGTGGCCCTTGCCTCGGCAAGGCCGGTGTAGGCTCGGGTTTTGCTCGGGCAAGGCCTGCGGGTCGGCCTGTGGCCCCACCGGGCAAGGCTCGCTGCCTAGGGCCTTTGCAGGGCCAGCTCAGGCCTGGGTTGGCCTCATGTCGCCCTTGGCCCCCTAGTTCGGCCGTGGCCCCTGCCCAAACCCAGGGGTTTGCCTCGGCTCGGGCTTGTGGCGGCTAGGGTTTCAGAAACCCTAGCGCATACTAGGGCGGCGCTAGTCCGCACGCCCGGGAAGGGTTTACGACGGCTTTGGGCGGACGGGCGTCGGGCGGGCAAAGGACGGGACGGGCACACAAAAAAAAAAATATTTTCCGGAAATTTAAATTACAAAATTTCCTATGCCCTTTAATGGCTTACATTATTTTCTAGAGAAAACGTAAACCACCAACATGGTGTAATTAAAAACCTAGAGCCAATCGATCGGGATCCAATCACATATTCAATCAAAACAATTTTGAATTCATCATATATTCATGCAAGATGCCAATATCAACACATATCATACATTCAATCGCATAAACATAAATCATGCATGATCAATAGCCCTAGGCTCGATACCAATTGTAGGATCTTATTGTGATTTATATATGAAAAATCATTTGAACAACAACAATATTGTAGGCGAATTTCAAAAATTTTATCATATCCATTTAATTCATAATTAAACGTAAACCACAACGAGAGATTCATGCATGATATATGTTTATGGACAAAGGATTAGAAAAATCTCACATACCTTTGTGACGATTGAATTAATTGACCGCAAGGATTTTGTCTCACTATCTCACGTTCCAAGATGGAGAATTGCCGTGAAACAAGATCGTTGTTTATTGTCACGATCACACCAAGAACCACTCGTTGATTCAAGGCTATGTCTCTACAATTTTTAGGATGAGAGAGTGGGCTCTTTTCAAAAACCTAAGGAAACTTTTCCCTTCTATTTTGTCTCTACAAAATCCGCCACCCCCTAGGAAAGTGTGATCTCTTTTCTTTTTCCAAAAGACTCTCTCCCTAGGGTTTTCAACAATATCCTTATATAGGAGAAAATTCAAAAACTCAAACCCTAGATGGGATTTTCGAATTTCTCCTTAACCCTAGGGTTGAAATCCGAAAATCCCTACATGGCTTAGGGATTTCCGAATTTCCTTCCCTATTTTGGAGCAAAATTCGAAATCCCCTTAAGGCAAGGGATTTCCGAATTTTCCCAAAATAAAATCTCACTTTTCTCTTTCCTTTAGTTGCCAAATAAAATCATGTTTAAATTTCATTTTGAATTTTTAAATTAATCTCCATTAATTTCAAAATTCAAAACTCATTCTTTTTATTTTTCAATTATCAAATAAATGAAAAATAACACAATGAATTTAAACATAATTATCAGTTTCTGTTTTTCCCATTTATTAGAGCTAGCCTTGAGACCGAATGGACCCACATGAACAAAGCTATGGAATTACAATATTCGACTAACTCATCCCTATAAGTTATCGACATATTTAATTCCGACATCGCATAACTCCACTAAAAGTTCGATGCCGAATAATCTCTCGATTCATGTGCGCTAATTTTTCTTTTGGTGTTGATACAATTTATCACACGGTCCACGGTGTAAATGCATTATTATCCTTCAGAAATATCGGTGATCGAATGGTGTATATAATATTACCGTTTTACCATTCTAATCATTATTTCCTCAACTCCTTTATATGACCGTGAATAAGAAAGACAAACGTTAGTAAGATGTCTCGCACATGTTACGATGTCTTAATCAATGAATATCATCATTGAATACCGGGCCTGGTTTATTTATTCACACACCCGTCAATAAAGCATGAGGTGATATTATTTTTACGAATTCCATATCGTGAATCACATAACTCCAACTTAATATTGTCATGATCCCAATGACCGAGATGTCGTTCAATAATCGTGAACTAATCTCATTGGCGAATCAAAGATCATGAGATACTAAGTTGAGCTACGCATTCACTTCGTGATTAAGATAATTATACAAATATACTTAAGTTGTGATGATTAGGTTTAGAGTTGTGTAAACGGTTTTACTCTAACCTAATCGGTCCATGGTCTATTCAACATGTTGCGAGCATGTCTAGATCAACCACGAGTCCAACTCCCATGCCCCGAGACCAAAGATCACATGGTTCGATCTAACAATCATAATCGGATTCGATTGCCCAATCAATCCTAAGATGCGAATATCTATTTTAAACCCAGTATCCGAGAGTTTGTCCGGCGGGTTCCCCGACTCTTCTTTCGTTAGTAACAGTTTATGGACTAAACAATATCATAAACACTCTTGAGTATGTGTCAAAACATAACTTTATCTTATTTTATAAAATCAGCAAAATAATAATGTCTTACATTTGTCATTTCATAAATAACAAATTACATCCCACTTTATGGACACATTTCCAACAATTCAAAACATGTGCCTTGACTGAAGAACCTTTCTTCATCTCATCGTTCATGAAAGCGCTTACGGCATCCAAACGAGCCTTTTCAGAAGGAGCGCCGAACATGACTTCTAGAAACTCCATTATCTCATAAGCAGTCTCCATCTCCTCATGCTTCTTGCGAAGCACATCGCTCATACTAGCCAGCATAAAGCAATTTGCTTTATTGTTGGCCTTGATCCAGCGATCAAAAGGATCCCTTGCGGTTTTGGATGCATTAGCCGCGGGTTCAGGAGGACATTCCTCCGCTAGGACAAACTTATAGTCTTCGCAGACCAATAGTATGTTCATGTTACTTTTCCACTTAGCATAATTATCACCGTCTAATTTTTCAGTCGCTAGTAGTGTGATTATGGGATTCGACATATTGCTGGGAATAAATAGAATATTCATCTAATCAATTTATGCGCATGAATATCAAGGCATGTTAATTTTGGCACAATTAAATATGATGCATGATGCACATGAAAAATACATAAATCATGTTTTAATTCTGGGTGCCAACGATAATTCAATTTTCCACGATTAAAGTGCCGCCGTAGGGTAGGTCAAAATATCACAAATTGAACCGAGACCTTCTCAATTAATAAATATAATCAAAATATCTCATATTTTCATATTTATTAACTACCGCTAATTTTGGTCAAAAATATAATCAACAATTTGATTATATCTCCAAGAGTGTAACCCATCATTTCGATTCTACGGACTTAACTCCGGTGCCACCAGAGGGTAGGTCAAACCGGAAATACATCCTTGAATCCTATCGCTAGGAAGTCAACCTTGTTATTGATCCGAAAGAACACTTTCTGTAGGGAGTGCGGAATCGGTGCCGCCGTGAAGCCCCTTTCGAATCTCATAGTGTTGAACTAATGATGGAGGCCAGTGGGTCGTATTGTCATACAACCCTCTCCCACTCATTATTTTACAAATATGTATTTTGTCTGAAAAAACATCTCATGATTTTCAAATCGAAAAATAAACAATTTATTTTTCGGATATGTGAAATTCAAAAATTTAACCTTTAAATTCAATTTCACATGTAACATTATTTTGCAAATTAATTTTGCAACTTAAATCAATTTAATCATATTAAATCGATTTACAGCGCATGGTTCTTATTTTATTTTGTTTTTCTAAAACGCTTTTATAGTAAATAAAATAAATAATAACAATTGCGCGTGTATGCATGGCATGTTATATAAAACATATGAGTAGGCACATTATCTCTATATGGCAAGTTATATGCATGGACATATATAATATATAATTATCAATAAAAAATATAAATATATACAATCAACTATTGAGATGGATTTGACCGGGTCCCATGGAAAAATAAATTACAACTCAATCGAATTGAATAAATAAATAATTACAATAATTATACTCTTCCGTTACATCAACGGGTCTTCGATTCTTGAATTCTTTATTCTTCGGCTTCATTCTTTGTCTCTGGGTTGGATTTCACCTTCCTTGGGATCCGGAACTTTTCCGGGTCCATCGGCACGCTTTACGAGGGTTTCGGAAACCTTCGGGCCCGTTCGAGATCAAATCCCGAGCTTGGGCCGCCAGCCGCTGGCTGGGCACCTGGCCCTGGCACTGGGCGCCCCGCCCACGCTGTGTTTGGTCGCGGCCGGCCATGCTGGGCGCGCCTGGACGCTGCCTGGGCAGCGTCCGGCAGCGTTTCGAACTTTCTTGGCAGTTTTCTGGGCTTCTTTGAAGGCTTCAAACATGATCTTCAAGGCCTCCTTCTTGATTCAAAATCAAAACCCTAATTCTACCCAAATCCTAGAATTATAATAATTCTAATCCCGAATTAAATTACAAATAATTTATTAACGAATGAATATAACCGATCCATGGAACCATATAATTAACGACCAAATCCATCATCCATACATTCATCATCATGAATAAAAATAAACATCCATAAATGCAAGTGCCTACTCATCACATACATACATATTTAAATATCACATATTTAATATTGATTATGATTATCAAATAAATCGAAGCATAAATTATCAAATATCGAATTCGGCGGCGGAAACGTAGCGGAATAGCGGATCGTGTATAACAAAAATTTTCATAAAACTTTTGAGATACTCTATAGATTAGATTAATTTATGCACCAATAAATTAATCTCATTAATTTATAAGATTCAAGGATCAACCGAAAAAATACCTTGTAGCCGACTCGGATGATATCTTGATTTTCTTTGACCACGAACAGTCCTTGCTCCAAGCTTTGTGTTTAGAACACCAAAGTCTTCCATGTCAATTCCTTGATTCCACGTAGATGTGTGTGTGGGCACACATAAGACAAAACGGTTTCTTAAACACTCGAATTTCCACAAACACTAACGCATGCACGATGTGGAATTTTTTGGAGAAAAATATTTTTTTCACTCTTTTTCTATATGAGAATTTCGGCCACTACCTTTCTTAGGGTTGAAAATATGTCAAAAATTGTTGTTACAATTTTCTATCTATCTCATATTTAAAGAGTAGTAGTCAAACTTCAAAATAGGATCAAATCCTTATCTCCAATTTTGAATTTGGAACAAAAATCCTTCCCCTTATCCTCTTAATGGCCGGCCACCCTAGGGATTTATCCCTTTGTGTGGCACCTAAATAAGATAGGGAAGGAAGATATTTTATCCATTATCCAAGAGTCCAATTTTAATTGATTCAAATTCAATTTAAGTCAAACTTAAATTAATTTGAATTCTAAATTAAACAACTTATCAAATAAGTTTAAATGGATAAATCTAGATATGTTCAAATTCAAATTTAAATAATCTCATTATTTAAATAATAATTAATTCTCAATTAATTATTCTTCGAGTATTTAATTTTAAAATTCCGTAATTCTAAAATTCCCATTTTGCCCTTTGTGTCTGGTAGAATTACAAGGACGACGCGGGGACTAATGGACCTATAATTCTGAGCTCCAATAAAATTAATAATTAATTAAACACTTTAATTAATTAATTAATTATATTAATTCCAATAGTTACTCCACTATAAACTTGGAATTGCACTCTCGGAATTATAGACATTAATTACTTCTAAACTGTGAAGCGTCCATTTGATATAGTCATTGCATATAGATCAATCCTCCATAAATAATTCATAATTAGAGTCAGGTAGAATCCGTTAACCTCTCTAATTACATCTTTATCCTTGAGTACCATTGATTCTCTAATGGATAGTGATTCATAAAACACATTCATGAACCGGGCGCTCTTACTAATCCAAGTACCGAATCAACACTCAAGAGAATTATTTATCTGCTTCTTTCTCAAGAAGGAATGGATTCCATCTCGTATAATAACATTCCCAGCTACCTACTTCATTATGTCTCCAAAATACAAGGAATAGGATTCGGGGTTTTAATCTGCATGCCGAGTAAATCAAAAGACATAAATCCATAAATAGGAGTTTGTTAAGAACTCATGATTAAGATCATTCTATATATGACCATCAATGAGACTCAATTAGAATTTCTATGCTTAACGGAAATTATTAGAAATTCATATTGTGTTCTGCGTCCATGTTCCACATAATCTCATTATGCGAAATACACTCATTCAATATCTCGTCATATTAACAGTGCGGATAACACCGTTCCATTCTAAATGGGAATGACATGTATTAATAATGTTTTAATTAAAGATTCCGAACTTTAATTAAATTCATTATGAACAATTACTTTTGATTATTATCCTTAAACATTATCCTCTCGTATATAACACTTATATACCATGTTTAAGGTTACATAAATAATCAAGGAATTTTATTTGATATTCATAAAATATTCATAAATATATGCACATAAAATGATGACTAAACTATTTTATTAAATAAATAAAAGTATCCTTTTACATCTCATGCTTTCAGGACACTATTCCCAACAGTCTCCACATCTGGTGCAACCAATCACCATCCTTTTGGTCACCTCAGATCCATTGCCTTGCTCCTATGGGAGGTTACAATGATCTTTAGTCTAAGTGTTTAACCGACTAATCGACTCTAGAGGTTGTTATGAACTAGCGATCCATCTAGGGATGGTCCCGCCTCACTACTTCCTTTTCGAGTCTTATCTTTTTTAAGCAACCTGATGACTCCTTAGCGACATGTTTAGTGGGTTTCTCCCATTGAAGTGAGGACCACTAAGGTGGTTTTTTACCCATCTACGTGTCACGATCAGGGCTAAAGTTAGAGACCTTGGGAACGTTTCAACGCAAAACGACCCTCCCACTTAACTTTTTGAAAAATGGATTTTGTTTTTAAAAATTAAGTCCAATTAATAATTTGTCAACAAAATTATAACCCTTATAAATTTTGTTGTTGCATTTTATAACTCTTTATAAAATTTACCCATTGCATTTATGATTATAACAATTTATAATATTAAACTACAATGATGCATGAACATATTTGCATGGCAATTTGATATTGGCATCTCTATATCCTATATGGCATGTTATAATGATGCGAGATTAAATAATAAATCATACATTCACAATTTAACCTCTCTATGGCTCATTTCTAATTACAACCCATAAAACAAATGAAAAACAATTACAATAATTTTCTTCATCTTGTCTCCTTGGCATCTTCACAATTTTCTCTTCTCATGATCCCTGAAAAGTGAAAATGCTTTTGTGGAAAAATTTAAAATTTGAAATCCAAAAATTAAAATTTTTTTGTTTATTTGGGCTGGGCTCGGGACAATCCTGGGCCCAAGAAGAAGGAATCAATTCTTAAGGAAATTATTTATCTACTTCTTCAAAAAGAAGGAATCGATTCTATATTGTAAATTAGCATTCGTGACTATCCATTTCATTATGTTCCCAAGATACAAGGAATAGAATTTTAGATCTCGAAATCCGTACCGAGTAAATCAAAGAACACGAATCCACAAATAGGGGTCTACTAATAACTTAGGATTAAGATCATTCTATATATGACCATCGGTAGACTCAAATTTGATTTTCAATGCTTAACAAAAATAATCAAAAAATCAGATCGTGTATGTGTCTGAGTTCTACATAATCCCATTATGCATAATACACTCATTCAATATCTCTTTATATTAATGATGCAGATAACATCATTCCATTCTTAATGGAAATAACATGTATTAATAATGTTTTAATTAAAGATTCTGAAACTTTAATTAAATTCATTATGAACATTGTTTCGATTATTATCCTTAAATATTATCCTCTTGTATATAACACTTATATACAATATTTAAAGTTACATAAATAATCACATAATTTTTTATGTTATTCATAAAGTATTCAATAATACATACACATAAATAATGAATAAACTATCTTATTTATCAAATAATAAAATATCCTTATTGCATCTCATGCTTTAAGGACACCTTTCCCAGCAGTAATATGATTAGTCATGGATTTGAACATTGTTGCGCTACATTTACTGTTACAAATCTATGTTAATTTAATTAGTTATTGGCTAGTTTTGGTATTGCTATAGATTTTACAAAAATTACTTTTAGTTGTGTTGAAAAAAAAACAACTATTACAAAAAAGAGTTGAGTGTTTGGTAAACTATAATTATAGTAGTTATGCTGGTTTCAAAATCAGTGTAATAGCATTTAATAAGTTATGAAATTGAATTACTATCTTATATTATACTTGTAGGATCTAGTTGTGATTTTTAATGAAAAATCATTTGAACAACAACAAACTTGTAGGCGGAATTTCAAAATTTTTTAACATATCCATTTAATTCCAAATTAAACGTAAATCACAACGAGAGATACATGCATGATATATGTTTATAAACAAAGGAATAAAATGACAATCATACCTTTGTGATGATTGAACCAAAATGACCACAAGGATCTTGTCTCACTATCTCACGTTCCGAGATGGAGAATTGCCGTGAAACAAGATCGTTGATCTATTGATACGATCATACTAAAAATCACTCGTTGATTCAAGACTATGACTCTAAGTGTTTTGGGATGAGAGAGTGGGCTTTTTTTCAAAAACCTAAGGAAACAATTTTTCCTTCTATTTTGTCTCAAAATTCCGGCCACCCTAGGAGAGAAAAGTGTGAGATATTTTCTTCTCTTAAAAACTCATAGCTAGGGTTTCATATAATATCCTTTTATAGGAGGAAATTCAAAAACTCAAACCCTAAATGGGATTTTTGAATTTCCCCTTCTCTCTAGGATCAAAATCCGAAATTCCCCATATGGCTAGGGATTTCTGAATTTTCCTTCTCACTTTTTGGAGCAAAATTCGAATTCCCCATATGGCAATGGATTTCTGAATTTTCTCAAATAAAATCAACTTTCTTTCTCCTTTAGTTGTCAAATAAAATCATGTTTAAACTTTATTTTGAATTTTAAATTAATCACTATTAATTTCAAAATTCAAATTCATTCCTTTTATTTTTCAATTATCAAATAAATGAAAAATAACATAATGAATTTTTAAACATAATTATATAACAAAATATCAGTTTCTATTTTCCCACTTATTAGAGCTAGCCTTGAGACCGAATGGACCCACATGAGCAAAGCTATGGAATTACAATACTCGACTAACTTATCCCGATAAGTTATCGACATATTTAATTCCGACATCGCACGACTCCACTAAAAGTTCGATGCCGAATAATCTCTTGATTCATATGCGCTATTTTTCTGATGGTGTTAATACAATTTATCACACGGTCCACAGAATAAATGCATTATTATCCATCGTAAATATCATGTAACACCCTGAAGAATTAATTGAGATTAATTACGGTAATTAAGATTATTAGTGTGCCTAATCTGATTTAATTAATTGAGTTTAAATAATTCCAAGGTATTTAAATTATTCACAGTAATTTATTTTAATCCAGAAGTGTGTATGGGTGCATTTCTGGACTGTTCTAGTGCACTGATGCGAATTTATTTTTTAGTATAATAAATTTCCGCAAGCGTACGGTGTCAAGTTTTGAGTATAAGGTGAGTGAGTATCGTCTCCACAGGGATTGGGTTTAGAATTGCCATTAAGTACCGCAAGTATTGTAACTTGACTTTATCTAGGCAACCTAATAAAATGACAATTAAGAAAATAAAACAAAATAAATATGAAAATAAGAAAATAATGTATCTATACACAAATGGTCTAGGAACTTGATTTCACTTTATTATTCCTATGTTCATCCTATTATGTAATCGCTAATCAATTCCATTCAATTCATTAATCAAGGCTCTAATATCATCTTGCAACCTCTCCCGAGTGCCTCACAAGAAATTGTATTTAAATACCCAAAACAATAACCCTATTCGAAATGAACATTTAAACACAAATTAAGCTTCGCCTTTGTGATTAGAAAATAGGAATGTCGATCGCCTCCCGGCCTCACAACAACCTAAATCCTAATTTGATTATCTAAGCGTTGATCTCCTCCCGGTCTCACAACAATCTAGACTATGCTTCTCGAATCTAGATAAAGAATTCAATCTCTCCCGAGCATCAAATTCGCAATCTAAAAATCATCTAACTCATTGGCCAAATAAATTAAAAGCATTAAGCATAGAGAAACATAAATGAATTGAAAAATGAAATTAAATTAACAATCCATAAAATATTCAAAACATAGTTCAAATAAAACTACATCAAGTCCTAGATTTAATGTCTAGCTCAACATGGAAAAATAGATGAAAGAAGATAAAACCCAATATCCATTGAAGAGCTTCCAAGGACCTCCAAGATGAAGGATTTCGGCCTCCTATTGATGTTTTCTTCACATTTCCGGGCTCCCTCTCGAATGGCAACCCTTTCCTTTTATAATGAAACACTTCGGAGCTAGGGCTTCAGACGCGCGCTGCAGCCTGCGTGATTACGTACGTTTCAACAGCGTTTTTTTGGGCCTAGGCGCTGCAGCCTGCGCCAAAACGCAGCTGCAGCTTTGCGTCTTTAGCGAAAGCGGGCGGGAAATGTTGCCAGCTCGGCCGGTCGCGGCTGCGGCGTGTGACATCAAGTAGGCGTGACTGCGGCTACATTGGTGTCTTTGCGGTAGCGCGTTCTTCGCGGCAACACCACCGGCAGGCGTCTTCGCGGCGCCCATTTGTGGTCTTGTTGCGTAGCGCGTCTTCGAAGGCTTCAAGAGGCTGCGGCCTTATTGCAGCGCATGTTATCTTATTGCGGCCTGCGCTTCCCCTACTCTGCAGTCTTCTTTCTTGTGGCTATAGCCATGAAGAAGCGTGACTGCAGTATCCCTTCTCTTGGAATCCAAAGCCTCCTCTTTTGTGCCACAAAATCCTCTTTCACATCCTCTTTTCATTGATTCACAAGTTAGGCAAATATTCTTCCTTTCTTCATGCAAAATCATCAAGTTGGCATTTATTTATATTTCCTATAAAAATCACACAAAAGACATTAAACTAACAAAATGCTTGAAAACTTACAAATATTCAAGCTTAAAAGTACTTGATTTGTTGGTAGAAATACCGCCATCAAATACCCCAAACTCGAACATTTGCTTGTCCTCAAGCAAAAGAAAAGAAAGAAAAAAGAAAACACAAATCAAGTACTAAGAAACAAACGAAAAAGAAAGTGTGAGTTTTGTATCGAGTCAACAACTCGCGGTGCATGTATCTTCAAAGTCACATAATGCTCTAAGCTCAAAGGAAATGCAAACATTGAGATTATCTAGAATTTCAACATCAAGCATCAATTTCACTCCACTCAAGACTCTCAAAGTGTAAGTGTGTGCACAATCAATCTCAATCAACCAAATAAAATCCGGATAGACCTATGAGCCAAGGAGACTATGAGTGATATCTTAATAAGAACTACCATAGGCCCATTTTTCGTGTCACTCTCCACTAATAAAGGTTCACTTGTCATTGAAGATCAAAAGGACTTTTGAGGGTTGTAATATATGGCTAGGGTGAAAGGTGGATGAGATTAGAATTTTTAGGCTCAAATCACACTAGGCATGCATCACAACTCATGTATCTCACATGATTTCCAAGAAAAGAAAAGAAAAAAAAAAAAAATTTCACCGACTCCTCTTTTCAAAGATACCTTCGCTTTCAATCGAACCCAAAAAGAAATAAAAACCACAAAAATTTGAGAAATAAAGACCACACCCCAAACTCAAACTCAACATTGTCCCCAATGTTGTAAAGAAATGGAAATGGTAACTCAATTCCTCATCCAATTGACTTTTTTTTTTCTTTATTATTTTTTATTTTTATTTTTTTTTCTTTTCTTTTCTTTTTTTTTTTTTTTTTTTTGATGAGGAAAAAAAAATTAACTGTCCAAGCCAATCCACTAATTTTTTCCCAAACATAACCCACACTCACTCTCAATCTTAGCGTTTAATGCAATCATGCCTATTAGTGATGGGTTTAGGAAGTGAAAGTGCATTTGGTGGTTTGGATGTACAAACATGGGTGATGAATGAAGTAAGCAATATGGCTCAAAGGGGGTAAACAAATGATGAATTTTCTTTTCAAGGGTTTGCTTCAAAGGCCCAAACGATCCACATAAAATGCCTTAATCATCTCTCCAATGACACTAAACCGACAATTTCGCCTCAAGTTTCACTCAAATGGGTTCTAGTGTTCATGAGATATCAAAGTCTACCTAATGCACATAAATGTTCTCCAAATGCTCAAAAGATCAAGTGATCATGATTCATGGTGCTCAAAAGTAGAGAGTCAAGAGTGAATTTCAATCAATGCGAGTCAAGCACACAGAAATCTCAATGAAATACATTTCAAAAGACCTAAGAAGGCATCAAGTGACTATGCTCGTCATTATTATCTAGTCATTTCATCTCAACAAAACTCACAATTTATTCAAACAACCTAAATGAAAAACAAGTAAAAACATGGCCAAAAGAACATAACTCAATGGAGACAAGTCATAACAACCAAGTCACAAGTAATGCTCAAAATCCACTAAAATCAACCACAAAGTGTCTCACCCCCAAACTCAAAATCAAGCAATCATTAAAATTAAGTACAAGGGAATAAGAACACGTACCGGGGAGGCGAGACAATCTCGCCTCCTAGTATGGTTGGCGATGATGCACCGGGCATGATGACATAACTCGAGTTGGGGCGGCGCTCTCCTCCATAAATTGCGTCTTTAGGGTCAATTATTCTTATCTGAGCCAACTCATCAAAGAGTGGCTTTTCGCCCATAGTACGTGTCATACAACACAACGTATGGGTCTTGATTCTTTACACCCTCAAGCTTGGCGAGATTTGGCGGTTTTCGGACCATTTGCTCAACTTGACTCGGCGCTGGCATATGGGCTTGGTTGGCAAGGAAGAACAGCACTCGAGATGGTGGAGGAATTGCCGGCCACATTGGGTCTTCGTAGAAGTGATCTTTCTCAACCGGGGGCGGCACGACAATGGGGATCTCGAGGGACGGAGACTCATTGATTTCTTCTTGAAATTCTTCACCAACCAATTTTTGAGTCTCTTCCTCTCTCAAAGAGTCATCTTCAAATAACTCCCATTCCTCCTCTTGTGGTTCCCTATTCATGGCGTTAGCAGATTCATCTGGAATTAGCATCAACCTAAACAACTCCGCTAGATTTGTCTCCATTTCCTCGTGAAGTTGGTCGAGCGCCTCCATCCTCTCTAACTTCTCTATTCGGAGTCTTGTCTCCTCCGAAAATTGGGCGACAAGGTCTTCAAGTGAGGTAGAAGACTCCGCTTGGTGACGGGGGGTGTCAAGCCGTGGTTCCGAATTGTTGGAGCTATCCTCAAAACCGTGGTGGTTTGTTGAATACCTCCAATACCGATAGTTAACATCGGCCATGTCTTCCAACAACCAATAAGCTTCATCCGCGGATAGTTGGTGAAAAGAGGCGGTACCATTTCCTTTTTCCACCCACGTTCTTGTTGCGGCATCTAACCCATCGAGGAAGATTCTTAGTTGCACTTCCCTCGGGAAACCATGGTGGGGAAACTGAATGAGCAGCTCCTTGTATCTCTCCCAAGTGCTAAAAAATGGCTCGGAGTCTCGTTGAGCAAATCTTGAGAGGACTTGTCGATCAACCATCTCCAAGTACCTCGTAAAACAAGAGAAAATAAAAATAAAACAAAAGATTAAAAATGAAAAATAAAAGCCTAAATTAAAATCAAGTTATGTACTCACAATATTAACAACAATTTAATACGCCAATCCTCAACGGAACGGGCGCCAAAAACTTGATGCTAATTTATTTTTAGTATAATAAATTTCCATAGCGTCGGTGTCAAGTTTTGAGTATAAGGTGAGTGAGTATCGTCTCCACAGGGGATTGGGTTTAGAATTGCCATTAAGTACCGCAAGTATTGTAACTTGACTTTATCTAGGCAACCTAATAAAATGACAATTAAGAAAATAAAACAAAATAAATATGAAAATAAGAAAATAATGTATCTATACACAAATGGTCTAGGAACTTGATTTCACTTTATTATTCCTATGTTCATCCTATTATGTAATCGCTAATCAATTCCATTCAATTCATTAATCAAGGCTCTAATATCATCTTGCAACCTCTCCCGAGTGCCTCACAAGAAATTGTATTTAAATACCCAAAACAATATCCCTATTCGAAATGAACATTTAAACACAAATTAAGCTTAACCTTTGTGATTAGAAAATAGGAATGTCGATCGCCTCCCGGCCTCACAACAACCTAAATCCTAATTTGATTATCTAAGCGTTGATCTCCTCCCGGTCTCACAACAATCTAGACTATGCTTCTCGAATCTAGATAAAGAATTCAATCTCTCCCGAGCATCAAATTCGCAATCTAAAAATCATCTAACTCATTGGCCAAATAAATTAAAAGCATTAAGCATAGAGAAACATAAATGAATTGAAAAATGAAATTAAATTAACAATCCATAAAATATTCAAAACATAGTTCAAATAAAACTACATCAAGTCCTAGATTTAATGTCTAGCTCAACATGGAAAAATAGATGAAGAAGATAAAACCTAATATCCATTGGAAGAGCTTCCCAAGGACCTCCAAGATGAAGGATTTCGCCCCTATTGATGTTTTCCTAAGTTCCTCCTCACTTGGCAACCCTTTTTATAATGAAACACTTGAGGGCTAGGGCTTCGACGCAAGTGATTACGCGTTTTGGGCCTAGGCGCGCTGCAGCCCGCGCCAAAAGGCGCTTTTGGCGAGAAGCGATCGGGCGCGCAGCGCCATCGGTGCGCAGCATCAAGTGGGCGGCCGCATTTATTTGCTGCGCGTTGTCGCTGCAACACGGCCGGGCGTGCGCAGCGCCATTTGCAGCTGCAATGTCGGGCTAAGGCTGCACAAGATGTTGTGCCTGCGCTTCCCTACGGTCTTCTTTGTAGCCATGAAGGCAGCACGCTTCTCTTGGAATCCAAAGCCTCCTCTTTGTGCCACAAAATCCTCTTTCACATCCTCTTTTCATTGATTCACAAGTTAGGCAAATATTCTTCCTTTCTTCATGCAAAATCATCCAAGTTGGCATTTATTTATATTTCCTATAAAAATCACACAAAAGACATTAAACTAACAAAAATGCTTGAAAACTTACAAATATTCAAGCTTAAAAGTACTTGATTTGTTGGTAGAAATACCTGTCATCATGCACATATCATGTCCTTTTTATTTTTCTTTCTCTTTTCCTTTTTCCTTTTTCTTTTCTTTTCCTTCCTTTTCTTTTCTCTCCCGTGCGCCTCTCTCTCTCTCTCTCTCTCATTTTTGTCTCAAATCAAGACCGGATTCGAACCAGGAGTGATTTCAAAGAGTTTTCAACATCAAGAGAAGGATTCAAGGTAAGATTACTGAAAGAACCTCTCTTGAATTTCAAGTTCTTCGAATTTAAAACTTACTTTTGGTTCAAAACGGATTTTGATGGATTTTGAGTAAAACTAGGGTAGAAATTGGAGATCTTGGGTTCTTTGGACTTGTTTTAGGACCTAGAACCCGGATCTAGTGGTTGTCCCTTGAGATTTTGTGAATTGGGACTGGATTTACAGGTTTTTGAACTGATTTCCGCGAGTTGTCGCGAACTGGAGTTCTCCACCGGTCGACCGCATCGGTCAACCGGATCTTACTATGGCCTTCGACCGACCGGTCCGGTCGACCGGATGCACACCACCGGCTGACCGATGGCGATGCACTCCTCTGTCTCCGGTCGACCGGTGTACACGGGGTTTGACCCTGTTTGGCTTGAAATTGTTGTTTTGACCCCTGTTTTCGGGGAGAACCCAAATTAGCTTCATTTGGGGACTTGGGATGAAAGGATTAGCATCTTTAATCCCTGATTTGATACTTAAAACCCTTGGAATGGAATTTGAAACATGAATATTGATTAGGGCACACTAATTGGAAAATCTTGGTATATGATTGAGATTGGATTACTTTAGGAATGAGAATTGATCCTAAAGTGTTATCTTGTATCAGTGATCGCTGAGGATTCAGACTGAAGGGGCTTGAGGAAGCGGAAGCCGGAAAAGGAAACGGTAGTCCCAAGTTTGATTGTGCGAGGTAGGATTTCTATCCCTCTTCTTTGTGAGCCTGTTTTCAAAAGTGATTTTGGCCTTGAAAATGTTTTAAAGAAAGGGATTGGTTTGCGAAAGAAAAATGTTTTAAAAACCATGGCTTGTTAGTTTATGGAATTCCTTGGCTTGTCCTATCCTTGGAACCCATAGCTTGTCTAGTCATGGAACCTCATGGCTTGTCCAGTCATGGGGCCCGCGGCTTGAGTAGTTCGTGGGGTCTTATGAACGATTTCATAATGTTAAACGGATGATTTCTTAAGATAAGAGATCTTGTGAATTGGTAATAGAGTCTATTGCTGTAAGCCTAGATAGGATGCGGAGAGTGCATCCTCGGGGGCAGAACCCGAAACCGGTCCGGTAGGCGAGACACTTGGTGAGGTAAGTAATTTGCACTAATTACTTACTGAAGCCTATAATACGGTTAGTTTCTGTTATATTTCCTTTGAGAAAAAGGATGTGAGGTTCCGGCTGTTCTGTCGGGACTGAATGTCTTATTTTATTTATTTACTTATTTATGCACTCATTTATTTAAGTATTTTAAATTATATCCTACTGGGCCTTTCGCTCATGTTTCAAATGTTTAAACCTCTCCCAGGAGACTCGAGGAGTGGTGCATCGTAGCTGAGCGGTGCTACGGATTGACCAAGTGAGGATCGCATTCATCCTCTGTTATAAATGTAAGAAAATTGAGAAAGGTTATGTAAACTTATTTAATATTTGGATTTACTAGACTGTGGATGATGTCTGTTGTAATTGATTATTTACATGAACATGTATGTACGATACTGTATGTCCTGTGGGGTGGAGCCTTGTGTGTCAGAGGCTCCTAGATTATGTAATTTATTTATATTTTAATGCAGTTAAGTGTGGGATCCGGTTGGGGATCTGCTTTATTAATCCCTAATCGAGCTCCACGTCACCCACCCCGTTTGGGGGGCGTGACATATCAGTG
Source organism: Morus alba (assembly GCA_012066045.3). Lineage (NCBI taxonomy): Eukaryota > Viridiplantae > Streptophyta > Magnoliopsida > Rosales > Moraceae > Morus > Morus alba. Next base: position 35,700,448 of record CP050224.2, read on the forward strand.
ATCAGAATGGTATAGAATATTACCGTTTTCCCATTCCAATCATTATTTCCTCAACTCCTTTATTTGACTGTGAATAAGAAAGACGTAAGTTCGTAAGATGTCTCGCACATGTCATGATGTCTTAATCAATGAATATCATCATTGAATACCAGGCCTGGTTTATTTATTCACACACCCATCAATAAAGCATGAGGTGATATTATTTCTTACGAATTCCATATCTGTGAATCACACAACTCCAACTCAATTATGTCATGATCCCAATAGCCGAGATGTTGTTCAAAAACTGTGAACTAATCTCATTGGTGAATCAAAGATCATGAGAAATTAAGTCGAGTTATGCATTCACTTCAGGATTGAGATAATTATACAAATATACTTAAGTTGTGACAATTAGGTTTAGAGTTCTGTAAACGGTTTTTTACTCTAACCTAATCAGTCACATGGTCTATTCAACATGTTGTGAACATGTCTAGATCAACCACAGAGTCCAACTCCCATGCCCCGAGACCAGCATCATATGGTTCGATCTAACAGTCATAATCGGATTCGATTGCCCAATCGATCCTAAGACTGCGAATATCTATTTTAAACTATATCAGAAGAGTTGTCCGACAGGGTTTCCCCGACTCTTCTTTCGTTGATAACAGTCTATGGACTAAGCAATATCACTAACACTCTTGAGTATGTATCAAAACATAACTTTGTTTTATTTTATAAAATCAGCAAAACAATAATGTCTGACATTTGTCATTTCACAAATAACAAATTACATCCTACTTTATGGACACATTTCCAACAATGCTATAATATAATGTATACATATAATTATAATATAATATTTATTTATTATTATATTTAATATAATACAAAAAAAAACTATTATTATATAATATATTATATAATTATGATATAGAATATAATAATATTATTAATATAATAACCTAAAATAATTAAAAATTATGATTATATTATATTATAATATATATATATATATATATAATTACAATATAATGTATATTTATTATTATATTTAATAAAAGACAATAAAACTATTATCACATAATATATTATATAATAATAATATAGAATGTAATAATATTATTAAAATGGTTAATATAATTACAATATTATAAAATATATTATAATATTACATAAGAAATAATAATATTTTAGTTATAATAAAATTAAAAATTACAATTAAATTAAATTAAATTATAATATGATAGATAATGATATTAAAATTACATGATTATATTAATATTTTATTATACTAATTATTATATTATTATTATTATTATAATAAATATAACTATATCAATATAAATTAATATATAACTTTTTATAATATTGTTATAAAATAATAAGTATAATATCATATTATAATTATCTTATAATTATAATAACATATTATTAAAATAATTATAATATTATTATAATATCATATTATATTATAAAATAATAATATTAGAGTTATTAATATAATTATGATATAATTACTATTATATTATATTATATTACTTTATATTATATTATTTATATTATGAGTTTAAATTTTATGGGTATTATGAGTGTTATGAAAGTTTCATTAATTGTCCTATATTGATTCCCGCACAATTTAAAAGTTAAAGTTGCATTTACTTCTGATTTTAGTTGTAAATTCTTCAAAAATTCTTTAAAAAGTACTTTTGATGAGTGTTGACGGTGTTTTTCCGACAACGCGTGCTTTACTCTCCAAAGACACTCTTAGTACCACTTGCGATTTAATTTTGGATTAAAAACAATTAAACAGCATAAAGAAGACAAGGATTTATAGTGGTTCGGCAAGAACTCTTTGCCTAATCCACTTGTGCATGCACTAATATCTTCTGGGATTACAAGCTCTCTTGGAGTAATGAAATAGTGCGTAACCCTTTAATGGGTTTTCTTGGCTCTATTTATAGGCCTTTACATGTGATTATCCCTTCTGCATTCCCAAGGAGGAAGCCATCTTCTATTCCTGGATTTAGGGGTGGCATAGGTACGTTTTCATGATGACAACCTCAGGAAATTAGGCTGATCTCTCTCATCAATCGCCTGATTTCCTGACTCATGCAGTAGCAGTTGGAACAATACTTTCTTCCCCAATCTTGACAAGACAGTGGATAGATTTGATTGGACATGCTGCCTTGACGTAGTGGCCACCAGAAGTCGAGTGATGGTGCTAGGCGCGTCTCGCCATGTATGGGTTCTCGACGTTCAAAGGGCACTTAGCTACAGCGGTTCCCTCGACGCCAGTGACCGATCCTCAATGGGGAGGCCTCGGCGCTTGTTGTTCGAGCGTGTGGTCAATTGCTAGACCATGGTGTAACAATAACCCTAGCCTAGGACGTCACAACGCGACTTTCCAGGCTATATAGCGTCGAGAAAGCCATGTAGGAATAGCTCTTCTATGGGTAATGGCGGCTAATAGAGGGCAGAGGAGATTACGGAAGAAAAGAGAAACGGAAGGAAGTTTGCTTAGAGACCAAGAAGAAAAAGGAGATTTTGCATAGATTAATAGGGGCAGAGAAGAATTGGAGCACATCATCAGTATTTCTAGAATCAATTTCTTTTTTCATCTTCCTTAAAAATGTTTGCAGATGAATCTTTCTATTTTTCTAATGATCTTTATTAATTTGGTTATGGGGTAATTTCTTTTGCCTGGAATTTCAATGGAACTCAACATTTAGTTTTAGTTATTTTCACGTTTTTCTCATTCATGATTAATGAAATTTAGTTGTTTATTCTATCTTGCCTTTATTGCCTCTAATTATTCAGCCAATGGTTAGATTGATTTTGGAAAACCTCAATTTGCTGGAAAACCTCAATTTGCTGGAAAAGGTTGATTTTGCGTTTAGCCCTAGATAGAATAGTATATGATCTTTTATCAATTTATCAGAATTGTTCAGATTTGTGTGTGAGATAGAAATATACTTCCATGCCATATGCAATCAATTAGGGATTTGTGTTTATTGAATCTATTTTGAGTTAATTCTCATAGAAATATAGTGAATTAATTGAAATAGGTATGTTTATGGGATGTCGAAAGAGTCACTTAAATTAAACTAGGAATCTTGATTAGCAATTGGGTTTAATTAATTGGAATGAGGAAGGGTGAGATTGCTTAAATGAAAGTGTTGAGGGAAATTGTAATTCTAGGTTGACTTGCTTGATAGAATCATTAATCGTTTTGCTCATTATTTTATTTTCTTTAGTTTACATTTAGTCAAATTGTTTTGTTTATTGAATAAGATTAAGTTGTTTAATTCTAGTACTTAACGGATTTTAATTTTAATTCCTCGTGGGATCGATACTCTATTTACTCTATATTACTTGTTTGCGATACGTATACTTACGTTATAAAATCAACAACAAGTTTTTGGCGCCGTTGCTGGGGATTTAGTTTATTATTTTCGTTAATATTAGTAACACAACAATTTTAGTCTTAATTCAATTTTATTTTGTTTTTGTTTGATTCAATTTTCCTTCTTTTCAGGTGTTTTGAGTAGTGTATGCGATGTTTGGGTGGAGCACTGAATCCTATTATCTTTGATCCTAAAATTGAAAGAACCATTCGACACCTTCGGAAAAAGAGACGTGAAGAATCGAGACATCACCAAGCCATGGCCGAGGTGTTGGGAATAGTGTCCTGAAAGCATGAGATGTAAAAGGATATTTATTATTTATTTAATAAAATAGATTATTCATCATTTTATGTGCATATATTTATGAATATTTTATGAATATCAAATAAAATTCCTTGATTATTTATGTATCCTTAAACATGGTATATAAGTGTTATATACGAGAGGATAATATTTAAGGATAATAATCAAAAGTAATTGTTCATAATGAATTTAATTAAAGTTCAAAATCTTTAATTAAAACATTATTAATACATGTCATTCCCATTTAGAATGGAACGGTGTTATCCGCACTGTTAATATGGCAAGATATTGAATGAGTGTATTTCGCATAATGAGATTATGTGGAACATGGACGCAAACACAATATGAATTTCTAATAATTTCCGTTAAGCATAGAAATTCTAATTGAGTCTACTGATAGTCATATATAGAATGATCTTAATCCTGAGTTCTTAACAAACTCCTATTTATGGATTTATGTCTTTAGATTTACTCGCACACGTTCCGAGACCCCGAATCCTATTCCTTGTATTTTGGAGACATAATGAAGTAGGTAGTGGAATGTTATTATACGAGATGGAATCCATTCCTTCTTGAGAGAGAAGCAGATAAATAATTCTCTTGAGTGTTGATTCGGTACTTGGATTAGTAAGAGCGCTCTGGTTCATGAATGTGTTTTATGAATCACTATCCATTAGAGAATCAATGGTACTCAAGGATAAAGATGTAATTAGAGAGGTTAACGGATTCTACCTGACTCTAATTATGAATTATTTATGGAGGATCGATCTATATGCAATGACTATATCAAATGGACACTTCACAGTTTAGAAGTAATTAATGTCTATAATTCCGAGAGTGCAATTCCAAATTTATAGTGGAGTAACTATTGGAATTAATATAATTAATTAATGAATTAAAGTATTTAATTAATTATTAATTTTATTGAGCTCGTAATTATAGGTCCATTAGTCCCGCATTGTCCTTGTAATTCTACTAGACACAAAAAGGGCAAAATGGGAATTTTAGAATTACGGAATTCTAAAATTAAATACTCAAGAATAATTAATTGAGAATTAATTATTATTTAAATAATTAGATTATTTAAATTTGAATTTGAACATATTTAGATTTATCCATTTTAACTTATTTGATAAGTTGTTCAATTTAGAATTCAAATTAATTTAAGTTTGACTTAAATTGAATTTGAATCAAATTAAAATCGACTCTTGGATAATGGATAAAATATCTTCCTTCCCTATCTTATTTAGGTGCCACACACAAAGGATAAATCCCTAGGGTGGCGGCCATTAAGAGGATAAGGGGAAGGATTTTTTGTTCAAATTCAAAATTGGAGATAAGGATTTGATCCTATTTTGAAGTTTGACTTCTACTCTTTAAATATGAGATAGATAGAAAATTGTAACAACAATGTTTGACATATTTTCAGCCCCAAAAACCTAGTGGCGAAATTTCTCATAGGGAAAAGAGTGAAAATATTTTTTCTCCAAAATTCCACATCGTGCATGCGTTGGTGTTTGTGGAAATTCGAGTGTTTAAGAAACCGTTTTGTCTCACGTGTGCCCACACGCACGCCCACGTGGAATCAAGGAATTGACGTGGAAGACTTTGGTGTTCTAAACACAAAGCTTGGAGCTAGGACCTGTTTCATGCGGTCAAAGAAAATCAAGATATCATCCGAGTCGGCTACAAGGTATTTTTTCGTTGATCCTTGAATCTTATAAATTAATGAGATTAATTTATTGGTGCATAAATTAATATAATCTATAGAGTATCTCAAAAGTTTTATGAAAATTTTTGTTAAACACGATCCGTTATTCCGCTTGCGTTTACGCCGCGAATTCGATTCGCAACCAACACGTGGAAAACAGAGCCAAAGTCCTTGTGGGATTATGCAGTCCCTACGGTGCAAGGCCTTCACTTGAGTATCCAAAGACACGCTATACAAGCTAATAACTTTGAGATCAAGCCGTCTATAATTCGGATGCTTCGCATAATTTAGTTTGGGGGTTGCGAATGATGACCCTAATGCCCATATTGTCAACTTTCTCGGAGATCTGCGATACCTTCAAGTATAATGGTGTTTCGACATGCCATTAGACTCCGGTTGTTCCGTTCTCACTACGAGATAAAGCTAAAAAGTTGGCTAAGTTCTCTTGAGGCGTAATCTATTTCTACATGGGATGATTTGGCACAGAAATTTTTAGCCAAATTCTTTCCACCGACTAAAGACTACAAAGATGAGGAATGACATCACCCGGTTCATACGGTTTGATTACGAATCATTATACAAAGCATGGGAGAGGTACAAGGATCTTCTCAGAAAATGTCCTCACCATGGGTTACCAAAGTGGCTACAGGTTCAGACATTCTATAATGGGTTGCTAGGCCATACAAGAACAACCATTGATCTTTGCAAGTGGTGGTGCTCTTATGGGGAAGTCTATAAATGAAGCTTATGAATTATTGGAAGAAATGGCGTCTAACAATTATCAATGGCCTTAAGAGAGATTGGTACCAAAGAAGGTAGCTGGAATTCATGAACTTGATGCTATTAATGCTTTGACTGCACAAGTGTCTGCTTTGTCCAGGAAGTTTGATACATTTGGAGTTCATTCCATTCAAAGTTCAATTATGGGCTGTGAGTTATGTTGGGGGAGTCATCTAAATAATCAATGCCCATCGAATTCTGAATAAGTACAGTTTGTTGGAAATTTTAATCGGCAGCAAAATAACCCGTATTCCAGCAACTATAACCCAGGATGGAGGAATCACCCAAATTTTTCTTGGAATAACAACCAAGGGTCAGCGCAACTAGAAAAACCGACCTTTCCTCCTGGTTATCCACAACAAGCTAGAGGTCCACCACCAGAAAAAAAGCTATCCATAGAAGAAATCTTAGCTCAAGACATGGTAAAGAATGATGCAATACTCCAAAACCAAGCATCAACTCTCGGGACTCTTGAGACACAAATGGTCGATTAGCCAATGTTATTAATAATCGCCCGCATGGAACTTTGCCAAGTGAGACTAAGCTAATCCAAAGTGAGATGAGAAGGAGCGATGTAAAGCGGTCACCCTGCGGTGGAGAGGAATTGACCGAAATTCCTAAAAGCAAGAAACTACAACAAGCGACAAGTGCAAACCAAGGTAAGCAACAAGTTTGAAACTGAAGCATCAATTAAGCCAATACAATACAACCCACCACCACCACTTCCTCAGCGATTCCAGCCACAGAAACTTGACAAACAATTCCAAAAGTTCCTAGAGGTCTTCAAGAAGCTACACATTAATATCCCATTTGCTGAAGCCTTAGAACAAATGCCTAGTTATGTCAAGTTCATGAAGGACATCTTATCCAAGAAAAGGAGATTGGGTGATTTTGAAATAGTAGCTCTCACAGAACAATGCAGTGCCATTCTCCAAAAGAAACTCCCACCAAAGCTTAAGGATCCAGGTAGTTTTACTATTCCCTGCACTATAGGGACTCAATTCTATGGTAGAGCATTATGTGATTTAGGAGCCAGCATCAACCTAATGCCATTGTCCATTTATCAAAGGCTGGAATTATTAGAGGTGAAGCCCACTAATGTCATTTACAGCTTGCGGATAGATCCCTTACTTATCCAAAGGGAATTGTGGAGGATGTGTTGGTTAAAGTGGATAAGTTTATCTTTCCAGTAGATTTCATGGTTCTTGACATGGAGGAGGATCGTGAGATCCCAATTATTTTAGGGAGACCATTTATGGCTACTGGGAGGACTCTTATTGATGTTTAAAAGGGAGAGCTTACCATGAGAGTTCAAGACGAAGGAGTGACATTCAATGTGTTTAAAGCCATGAAATTTCCTACGGAGCCTGATGAATGCTTTGCCATCAATATGGTAGATGATCTCGTTAGTGAGATGTTTGCCGAAACACATCCCATTGATCCCCTTGAAGCTTCTATTATCAATTCGGATGTGAACCATGATCAAGAGGCCATGGAGTTTGTACAGTTTCTGGATGCAGCACCACGATTCACTCGCTCTTTGCAGAAGTTTGAATTGATAGAAAGACCAACTAATGCCCTGCACTTATAAAGCCTTCAACCGAAGAACCACCATCATTAGAGCTTAAACCACTGCCTAATCACTTATGGTATGCATTTCTTGGTACATCATCTAAATTACCAGTGATTATTTCTGCATCTCTTACAATAGAACAGGAAGACAAGCTACTCCGGGTTTTAAGAGACCACAAACTGGCGTTGGGATGGTCTATTGCAGATATTAAAGGTCTTAGTCCTTCCATTTGCATGCATAAAATTCTATTTGAGGATAACATCAAACCTTCTGTCGAGCACCAACGGAGATTGAACCCAATCATGAAAGTGGTGGTGAAGAAGGAGATTATCAAGTGGCTTACTGCAGGTATTATTTATCCTATCTCCGATAGTTCTTGGGTGAGTCCTGTTCAATGCGTACCAAAGAAGGGAGGAATGATAGTAGTCACAAATGATAATAATGAGCTCATTCCTACGCGGACGGTAACTGGGTGGCGGGTGTGCATGGATTATCGAAAGCTTAACAAAGCTACCTGAAAGGACCATTTTCCATTACCCTTCATTGATCAAATGCTTGACAGATTAGCGGGACATGAGTTCTACTGTTTCTTGGATGGATATTCAGGCTATAACCAAATAGCAATCGCCCCAGAAGATCAAGAGAAAACAACATTCACATGTCCATATGGCACTTTTGCTTTCAAAAGGATGCCATTTGGCCTTTGCAATGCCCCTGCTACCTTTCAAAGATGTATGATAGCTATATTCTCTGACATGGTAGAGCAATACATTGAGGTCTTTATGGATGATTTTTCAGTATTTGGAGATTCATATGATGTGTGCCTTCATAATCTAGCTCGGGTGCTGCAGCGATGTGAAGAAACCAATTTGGTTTTGAATTGGGAAAATGTCATTTCATGGTTCAAGAAGGTATTGTCCTTGGCCACTGGATTTCTAACAAAGGCATTGAGGTCGATAAAGCAAAGATTGAGACCTTTGAGAAGCTTCCGCCTCCAACATCAGTAAAAGGTATTCGTAGCTTTCTTGGCCATGCAGGTTTTTACCGGCGATTCATTAGAGATTTCTCCAAGATCTCTAAGCTGCATTGTAATCTATTAGAGAAAAATGTCACTTTTCAGTTTGATGACTCATGTTTAGACGCTTTTACCAAATTGAAAAGGAGACTTGTCACTGCACCAATTATTATTGCTCCGGATTAGACTCTTCCATTTGAAATGATGTGTGATGCGAGTGATTTTGCTATTGGGGCAGTTTTAGGCCAACGACGAGATAAGGTATTCCACTCTATTTATTACGCGAGTAAGACTCTTTCAGGTGCTCAACTGAATTATACCACTACAGAGAAAGAATTACTTGCTGTAGTATTTGCCTTTGATAAGTTTAGGTCCTACCTCATTGGCACTAAGGTGATTCTCTATACTGATCACTCTACCATTAAGTACTTGATTGAGAAGAAGGATGCCAAGCCACGCCTAATCCAATGGGTCCTCTTACTGCAAGAATTTGATTTAGAAATCTGGGACAGAAAAGGTACAGAAAATCAAGTGGCTGACCATTTATCTAGACTAGAGCCTAAAGACCATAGTGGTGACCGGAAAATAATCAATGAATCATTCCCGGATGATCAACTTTTCTCTTGTCAGCATAAGAGCTTGCCATGGTATGCCGATTATGTTAATTATATTATGAGTAAAGTCTTTCCTCCTGACCTCAGTTCACGGCAACGAAGGAAATTCTTACATGATGTCAAGTTTTATATATGGGATGAACCTTTCTTGTTGAAACAATGTGCCGATCAAATGTTGAGAAGGTGCTTTCCACAAGTGGAAATAGAAGATGTTCTGCGACATTGTCATTCTTCTGGCTACGGAGGGCATTTTGGTGGCGAGGGCACGGCAGCAAAAGTACTTCAATCAGGTTTTTACTGGCCTACTGTTTTTAAAGATGCACACCATTTTACTTCGAGATGTGATAGATGTCAACGAGTGGGCAACATTTCAAACAGACATGAGATGCCACTCAATAATATCTTTGAAGTAGAAATTTTTGATGTTTGGGGGGTTGATTTCATGGGACCATTTATTTCTTCCTACAACAATCTTTACATCTTGGTCGCAGTGGATTATGTTTCTAAATGGGTGGAAGCGGTACCTCTGCCCACTAATGATTCCAAAGTTGTATTGAACTTCTTGAAAAAGAATATCTTCACTTGATTCGGCACTCCCAGGGTGATTATTAGTGAGAAGGTACTCACTTCTGCAATAAATACTTTGCAGCCCTACTAGCTAAGTATGGGGTTACACACAAGGTCGCCACCGCCGACCACCCACAGAAAAGCGGTTAGGTGGAAGTTTCCAACAGAGAGATCAAGCGGATCCTTGAGAAGACGGTGTGTCCTTCACGGAAAGATTGGTGCAAGCGATTGGATGATGCATTATGGGCTTATCACATGGCATATAAGACCCCAATTGGTATGTCCCCGTACAGATTGGTGTTTGGTAAAGCATGTCATCTTCCAGTCAAATTGGAGCACAACGCATATTAGGCTATACGCCGGTTGAATTTCGACCTCCATGCTGCTGGGGAGAGGCGTTTGTTACAACTGAATGAGATGGATGAGTTTCGTCTCCAAGCCTATGAGAACGCCGAGATTTACAAGGAGAAAAATAAGCGATGGCATGACAGGTGGATATTGGAGCACACTTTTGAGCCAGGGCAATCTGTGCTACTATTTAACTCACGGCTGAAATTATTTCCAGGCAAGCTTAAATCTAGATGGTCAGGACCTTTCATTGTCACCAAAGTATTTCCACATGGCGTGATTGAAGTGGAAGATCCAACCTCAAAATGTAGATTCAAGGTAAACAGGCAGCGGCTCAAGCACTATTTAGGAGGATATATTGATCGTCAGAAGTCCTCCATCATGTTAACAGATTAGGAATGAGCCTACAACAGTCAAGCCAGTGATGATAAATCAGGCGCTTCTTGAGAGGCAACCCAAGCATTTATGTTTCTTGCTTTGCTCATTTCATTTTTTTTTTCTTTCATCTTCTGTTCTTTTTATTCGAGTTCAGTTTTAGGATTTCAGATGTGCACTTCATTTTTTTTTAGTTTTGTGTTGTTTTAGGAATAAGCAATGCAGCAAAAAGGAATCAATGCCACAACCAACAGGCCAACAACTCAAGCGTCAATAAGGGAAGTTTCACTTAAACCTTCTCTATTTTTTATCTTTCGTACACATTGAGGACAATGCGCACTTTAAGTTTGGGGGATAAACTTAGCTATCTTTAAAAAAAAAAAAAAAAAAAAAAAAAAAAAAAAAAAAAAAAAGAGCGCTGAGTGCTTTCTTTAGTGGTTTCCTCTGTTCCTATGATAAAAACCATGATTGATATTTGATATATAGCTTTTGGAAAGTGTGAATTGTGTTTGACTCTAGAGTTTGCTCCATCTTGATTGTGATCGTTCTATACACAAGCACCATGCATTTGATCTTTGAGTTGTGCTGTTGGTCAGAAGAATGTTTATGTGAGTATGAAATGTGTTGATCTCACAAGTTTTAGAATTTGTTTGATTTTCTCTCGAGGCAAAATCCTAGACTACACTTAGCCAAAGAAATGATTTAGGCAAATTTTTTTGAATCGTTTGAGCCTGTCAAGCCTACTATGACATATCTGCATCCGTAGTAGTCCCCATTTGAGCCTAACTATATCTCGTCTTTGTCACCCATATTTTAGCCAAGCCTTTCACTATCCACGCCCCTCATACCCTGGGCACGTGATCATTATGGAAAATAATTGTTAAGCTATGCCAATGTATGGGAGGAAGGCTGGAATCGTATCTGTTAAAAAAAAAAAAAAAATGCTACATCCTTGGGTCATAAAAGAAAGTCATCAATGGGACGATGAAGTAGCAAAAGGTGAAAAGAATAGAAATAATATGACAAAAGTGTTGGGAATAGTGTCCTGAAAGCATGAGATGTAAAATGATATTTATTATTTATTTAATAAAATAGTTTATTCATCATTTTATGTGCATATATTTATGAATATTTTATGAATATCAAATAAAATTTCTTGATTATTTATGTAACCTTAAACATGGTATATAAGTGTTATATACGAGAGGATAATGTTTAAGGATAATAATCAAAAGTAATTGTTCATAATGAATTTAATTAAAGTTCGGAATCTTTAATTAAAACATTATTAATACATGTCATTCCCATTTAGAATGGAACGGTGTTATCCGCACTGTTAATATGGCGAGATATTGAATGAGTGTATTTCGCATAATGAGATTATGTGGAACATGAACGCAGACACAATATGAATTTCTAATAATTTCCGTTAAGCATAGAAATTCTAATTGAGTCTACCGATGGTCATATATAGAATGATCTTAATCTTGAGATCTTAACAAAATCCTATTTATGGATTTATGTCTTTTGATTTACTCGGTACGGATTCTGAAACCCTGAATCCTATTCCTTGTATTTTGGAGACATAATGAAGTAGGTAGCTGGGAATGTTATTATACGAGATGGAATTCATTCCTTCTTGAGAGAGAAGCAGATAAATAATTCTCTTGAGTGTTGATTCGGTACTTGGATTAGTAAGAACGCTCTGGTTCATGAATGTGTTTTATGAATCACTATCCATTAGAGAATCAATGGTAATCAAGGATAAAGATATAATTAGAGAGGTTAACGGATTCTACCTGACTCTAATTATGAATTATTTATGGAGGATTGATTTATATGCAATGACTATATCAAATGGACACTTCACAATTTAGAAGTAATTAATGTCTATAATTACGAGAGTGCAATTCCAAGTTTATAGTAGAGTAACTATTGAATTAATAGAATTAATTAATTAATTAAAGTTTTTAATTAATTATTAATTTTATTGGAGCTCGTAATTATAGGTCCATTAGTCCTCAAGTCGTCCTTGTAATTCTACCGCACAAAAAGGGAAAATGGGAATTTTAGAATTACGTAATTCTAAAATTAAAAACTCAAGAATAATTAATTGAGAATTAATTATTATTTAAATAATGAGATTATTTAAATTTAAATTTGAACATATCTAGATTTATCCATTTGAACTTATTTGATAAGTTGTTCAATTTAGAATTCAAATTAATTTAAGTTTGACTTAAATTCGAATTTGAATCTGATTTAAAATTGGACTACTGGATAAAGGATAAAATATCTTCCTTTCCTATCTGATATAGGCGCCACACACAAAGGGATAAATTCCTAGGGTGGCCGGCCATTAAGAGGATAAGGGGAAGGGATTTTTTGTTCCAAATTCAAAATTGGAGATAAGGATTTGATTTTATTTTGAAGTTTGACTTCTACTCTTTAAATATGAGATAGATAGAAAATTGTGAAACAATTTTTTTTTGACATAATTTTCAGCCCCAAATACCTAGTGGCCCGAAATTTCTCATAGAGGAAAAATAGAGAGCAAAATTTTTCTCCAATAATTCCACATCGTGCATGCGTTGGTGTTTGTGGAAATTCAAGTGTTTTAGAAACCTGTTTTGTCTCGCGTGTGCCCACACACACGTCTACGTGGAATCAAGGAATTGACGTGGAAGACTTTGGTGTTCTAAACACAAAGCTTGGAGCTAGGAATGTTCGTGGTCAAAGAAAATCAAGTTATCATCCGAGTCGGCTACAAGGTATTTTTCGGTTGAACCTTGAATGATATAAATTAATGAGATTAATTTATTCGTGCATAAATTAATATAATCTATAGAGTATCTCAAAAATTTTATGAAAATTTTTGTTATACACGATCTGCCTTTCTGCTACATTTTCGCCGCCAAATTCCATTCGGCAACCAACAATAAGAAAGATAAGTTTGGGGGTGTTCTTTAGATTGAAAAATATAGCTTTCAAAAGGTCTTATAATGATTCACTTACTTAGGGTGTGATTCGAGCTACATATATATCCTACATCCTACCCTCACCTAAGCCATACATTACAAGCCTAATAAAGACCCAATGATCTTTGGTGTTGTGTTTGTCTATATTAGTGGAGAGAGACATGAAAAGCAAACATATGAGACTTGTTCATTTTGAGATTTTACACTTAGTCCACATCTGCGTGCGGCCAGGCCGCGGCCCAGGCTGCGGCCCAAGTTCGAGATTTGATCCCGAACAGGCCCGAAGGTTTCTGAAACCCTCGTAAAGTGTGCCGAAGGGCCCGGAAAAGTTCTGGATCCCAAGGAAGGTGAAATCAAACTCGGAGACAAAGAATGGAGCCGAAGAATAAAGAATTCAAGAATCGAAGACCCGTTGATGTAACAGAAAAACGTAATTATTGTAATTATTTATTTATTCAATTCGATTGAGTTGTAATTTATTTTTCCATGGGACCCGGTCAAATCCATCTCAATAGTTGATTGCATATATTTATATTTTATGTTGATAATTATATATTATATATGTCCATGCATATAACATGCCATATAGATATAGTGTGCCTACTCATATGTTTTTATAACATGCCATGCATACACGCGCATTCGTTATTGTTTATTTATTTATTATAAAAGTGTTTTAGAAAAATAAAATAAAATAAGAACCATGCGCTGAAAATCGATTTATTATGATTAAATTGATTTAAGTTGCAAAATTGATTTGCAAAATAATGTTACATGTGAAATTGAATTTAAGAGTTAAATTTTGGAATTTCACATATCCGAAAAATAAATTGTTTATTTTTCGATTTGAAAATCATGAGATGTTTTTCAAACAAAATACATATTTGCAAAATAATGAGTGGGAGAGGGTTGTATGACAATATGACCCACTGGTCTCCATCATTAGTTTAACACCGTAAGATTCAAAAGGGGCTTCGCGGCGGCACCGATTCTGCACTCCCTACGGAAAGTGTTCTTTCGGATCAATAACAAGGTTGACTTCCTAGCAATAGGATTCAAGGATGTATTTCCGGTTTGACCTACCCTACGGCGGCACTCTGGAGTTAAGTCTATAGAATCTGAAATGATGGGTTACATTCATGGAGATATAATCAAATTGTTGATTATATTTTTGACCAAAATTAACGGTAGTTGATAAATATGAAAATATGAGATATTTTGATTATATTTTTTAATTGAGAAGGTCTCGGTTCAATTTGCAATATTTTGACCTACCCTACGGCAGCACTATATTCCTGGTAAATTGAATTATCGTTGGCACCCAAAATTAAAACATGATTTATGTATTTTTCATGTGCATCATGCATCATATTTAATTGTGCCTAAATTAACATGCCTTGATATTCATGCACATAAATTGATTAGATGAATATTCTATTTATTTCCAGCAATATGTCGAATCCCATTATCACACTACTAGCGACTGAAAAATTAGACGGTGATAATTATGCTAAGTGGAAAAGTAACATGAACATACTATTGGTCTGCAAAGACCATAAGTTTGTCCTAGCAGAGGAATGTCCTCCTGAACCCGCGGCTAATGCATCCAAAACTGCAAGGGAGCCTTTTGATCGCTGGATCAAGGCCAACAATAAAGCAAAGTGCTTTATGCTGGCTAGTATGAGCGATGTGCTTCACAAGAAGCATGAGGAGATGGAGACTGCTTATGAGATAATGGAGTCTCTAGAAGCCATGTTCGGCGCTCCTTCTGAAAAGGCTCGTTTGGATGCCGTAAGGGCTTTCATGAACGACAAAATGAAGAAAGGTTCTTCAGTCAAGGCACATGTTTTGAACATGATTGATCACCTCCATGATGCGGAGCTCAATGGTGCCAGAATTGATGAAGCCACCCAAGTTGGCATCATCTTGGAAAGCCTGTCCTCTGACTTTCATGAGTTCGTAAACAACTTTGTTATGAACAAGAAAAAGTGCAATCTCACTGAACTCATGAAGGACTTGCAAAACTTCGAATCCACCAACAAAAGAAGGGGAGGAGAAGCAAATATTATAGTTGCAGGAAGTTCTGGTAAAAACAAAAGGAAAAACCAGAACCAGGGAAAAGCTAAGAAGGGAAAGAACAAGAGACCCAAGAAAGCAAAGGGCCCCATCCAGAAACCCAAAGGAAAGTGTTTCCACCGCAATGGTGAGGGGCACTTTGAAGAGAAATCTGTAACAAGTATCTCGAGGAGTCGAAAAAAAGAAAAGGAACAAGGTAAATCAGATTTACTAGTCCTTGAAACATGTTTAGTAGAAGGTGATACCTCAGCCTGGATAATTGATTCAGGAGTGACTAAACATGTTTGTTTCTCTTTGTAGAGTCTTAGTTCTTACACTGAGCTAGCCGATGGGGACTACACGATGAAAGTTGGCAATGGCGCAAGAGTTTCGGCAAAAGTAGTGGGAGAAGTTAGACTTTGATTTAGGGAAAATAAATTTTTAGTTTTGAACAATGTTTATTTTATTCCAGACATTCGTAGAAATTTGATTTCTGTGGCTAAACTATTTGAACAATTATTTAAAGTTTATTTTGATAATGAATTTGTTCATATTTCTCAAAATGGTTTAAATATTTGTTCGACGTCTGGATGATGGTTTATATTGTATAAAACCAATACCTAATCCATTGCTTAACACCGAAAATGTTCGTGAGTTGCCGAACCTAAGAATAAAAAGCAAAAGATTTCTCACAAAAATAACACATATCTCATGGCACCTTAGACTTGGTCACATTAACCTAAATAGGATTGAAAGACTGGTAAAGGATGGTCCTTTGCGTGAGCTAAAAGTTGGCAAGCTTCCAGTCTGTGAATCTTGTTTGGAAGGTAAAATGACCAAGAGACCTTTTACAGCAAAAGGAGTAAGAGCTATAGAACCCCTATAGCTGATACATTCAGATGTATGTGGACCATTAAACGTCCAAGCTAGAGGAGGTTACGAATATTATGTCACCTTTATTGGCGACTATTCAAGATATGGTTATGTTTACTTGATGCAACGGAAATCTGAAACTTTTGGAAAGTTTAGAGAATTCCGAGCAGAAGTTGAAAAACAATTAGGTAAACCAATCAAGACACTTCGATCAGATCGAGGGGGTGAATACCTGGACCAAGAGTTCCGGGATTTCTTGATTGAAGAAGGTGTGGTATCCCAATTGACTGGTACACCACAGCAGAATGGTGTGGCCGAAAGGAGAAATCGGACTTTGCTCGACATGATAAGATCAATGTTGAGTTATTCTTCACTGCCTACTTCTTTTTGGGGTTAAAAAATGCTATGTATATTCTGAATCTAGTTCCATCTAAATCTGTACCTAAGACACCCCTAGAGTTGTGGAATGGTCAAAAACCTAGTTTGAGACACATTTGCATATGGGGGAGTCCAGCACATGTGCTGAGGCAAAAGGCTGGATAGTTGGAACCAAGGTCAGAAGTATGCATTTTTGTGGGATACCCACAAGGGACAAGAAGAGGACTGTTTTATAGTCAAGCAGATCAAAAGGTGTTTGTATCGACAAATGCCACATTTCTGGAGCATGACTATATAATTGATTTTAAGCCCAGAAGTAAGATAGCATTAGAAGAGTTACTTTCCGATGAGATCGGACCACATCCGACAAGAGTTGTCGGACCACTCAAAGAAAAGACCACAGTTCCTGATCAGACTCCTACAACACCTCGTTGTAGTGGGAGGGTAAGCAGGTTACCCGACCGTTATACTGGGGAAGCCCAAATCGTCACTATTGATGACGATAAGGAGGATCCATCGACCTTTAGGGATGTGATGGATGATTCTGATAAGGAAGAATGGCAAGTAGCTATGAAACTCGAGATGGAGTCTATGCACTCTAACTCAGTCAGGCAACTTGTAGATCTACCCAAAGGGGTAAAACCCATTGGATGCAAGTGGATCTTTAAGAGAAAGAGAGGAGCGGATAGAAAAGTAGAGACTTATAAAGGGAGGCTAGTGGCTAAGGGTTATACCCAAAAGGAGGGAGTTGACTATGAGGAAACTTTCTCGCCGGTAGCCATGCTTAAGTCCATCCGGATACTCTTGGCCATTGCAAAAGATATTTTGACTATGAGATATGGCGGATGGACGCCAAGACGACTTTTTTCGAATGGCTATCTTGATGAAACCATCTATATGGATCAGCCGTAAGGTTACATAGAGGAAGGCCAAGCAGAAAAGTCTCAAAACCGCAAAGGTCCATCTATGGATTGAAGCAAAGCTTCTAGATCATGGAACATCGTGTTTGATGAGGTCAGAAAGTCTTATGGATTTGATCAAAACATTGATGAACCATGCGTCTACAAGTACAAGAAAGAAGAGAAAGTGGTCTTCTTAATTCTTTACGCCGATGATATCCTACTCATTGGGAATGATGTGGGAATGATGACAGATGTAAAGGAGTGGTTAGCCACCAATTCCAAATGAAAGATTTAGGAGAGGCAAGCTATGTTCTTGGGATCAAAATTATTCGAGATCGCAAGAAAAAAGCTTTTGGCGTTATCACAAGCATCTTATATAGACAAAGTGTTGTCTAGGTATTCGATCGAAAACTCCAAGAAAGGAAATTTACCTTCTAGGCATGGTATTCATCTTTCTAAGGAGCAATGTCCAAAGACCCCGCAGGAAGAAGATATGAGAAGGTATCCCTACGCCTTACTGTGGGAAGCCTTATGTATGCCATGTTATGTACAAGACCGTATATCCGCTATGCAAAGGGGAGTAGTCGGTCGCTACCGGTCCAACCCGTGATTGGATCATTGGGTTGCGATAAAGTGTGTTCTCAAGTATCTTAGGAGAACGAGAAACTATATGTTGGTATATTCCGGAGAAGATCCATGCGTCACCGGATACGTATTCTCGATTTCCAATCGGATAGAGATAGTCGACTTGCCGACATCTAGATCTGTGTTCACTCTTAATGGAGGAGCCGTGGTATGGAGAAGTATAAAGCAAAAAGGGTGTTCTTGACTCTACCATGGAAGTCAATATGTTGCGCTTGAAGCCAATGAAAGAAGCTACATGGCTCGGAAGTTCTTAACCGATCCGAAGTTGTTCCGGATATGGATAAGCCAATTAAGCTCTCACTGTGACAACAAAGTGAGCGGTGGCTAATTCAAAAGAACCTAGAAGCCATAAGAGTGCGAAACATATAGAAAGGAAATATCACCCGATCGAGACATTGTGGATAGAGGCGATGTAGCGGTTATGAAGATCGCGTCGAGGAGGACAACTTTGTCGACCGCTCACTAAGACATTGCCATTGAATGTTTTTGATCGGCACTTAGATGGATTTGGGATTAGAGACATGACACACCTGCTTTAGGACAAGTGGGAGATTGTTGGGAATAGTGTCCTGAAAGCATGAGATGTAAAAGGATATTTATTATTTATTTAATAAAATAGTTTATTCATCATTTTATGTGCATATATTTATGAATATTTTATGAATATCAAATAAAATTCCTTGATTATTTATGTAACCTTAAACATGGTATAGAAGTGTTATATACGAGAGAGGATAATGTTTAAGGATAATAATCAAAAGTAATTGTTCATAATGAATTTAATTAAAGTTCGAATCTTTAATTAAAACATTATTAATACATGTCATTCCCATTTAGAATGGAACGGTGTTATCCGTGACCGTTAATATGGTGAGATATTGAATGAGTGTATTTTACATAATGAGATTATGTGGAACATGGACGCCTTGACACAATATGAATTTCTAATAATTTCCGTTAAGCATAGAAATTCTAATTGAGTCTACCGATGGTCATATATAGAATGATCTTAATCCCGAGTTCTTAACAAACTCCTATTTATGGATTTATGTATTTTGATTTACTCGGTATGATTTGAAACCCTGAATCCTATTCCTTGTATTTTGGAGACATAATGAAGTAGGTAGCTGGGAATGTTATTATACGAGATGGAATCCATTCCTTCTTGAGAGAGAAGCAGATAAATAATTCTCTTGAGTGTTGATTCGGTACTTGGATTAGTAAGAGCGCTCTGGTTCATGAATGTGTTTTATGAATCACTATCCATTAGAGAATCAATGGTACTCAAGGATAAAGATATAATTAGAGAGGTTAACGGATTCTACCTGACTCTAATTATGAATTATTTATGGAGGATTGATTTATATGCAATGACTATATCAAATGGACACTTCACAATTTAGAAGTAATTAATGTCTATAATTCTAAGAGTGCAATTCCAAGTTTATAGTGGAGTAACTATTGGAATTAATAGAATTAATTAATTAATTAAAGTGTTTAATTAATTATTAATTTTATTGGAGCTCAGAATTATAGGTCCATTAGTCCCCGCGTCGTCCTTGTAATTCTACCAGACACAAAGGGCAAAATGGGAGTTTTAGAATTATGGAATTCTAAAGTTAAATACTCGAAGAATAATTAATTGAGAATTAATTATTATTTAAATAATGAGATTATTTAAATTTGAATTTGAACATATCTAGATTTATCCATTTGAACTTATTTGATAAGTTGTTCAATTTAGAATTCAAATTAATTTAAGTTTGACTTAAATTTGAATTTGAATCTGATTTAAAATCGGACTACTGGATAAAGGATAAAATATCTTCCTTCCCTATCTGATATAGGCGCCACACACAAAGGGATAAATCCCTAGGGTGGCCGGCCATTAAGAGGATAAGGGGAAGGGATTTTTTTGTTCCAAATTCAATATTGGAGATAAGGATTTGATTTTATTTTGAAGTTTGACTTCTACTCTTTAAATATGAGATAGATAGAAAATTGTGAAACAATTTTTTTTTGACATAATTTTCAGCCCCAAATACCTAGTGGCCGAAATTTCTCATAGAGGAAAAATAGAGAGCAAAATTTTTCTCCAATAATTCCACATCGTGCATGCGTTGGTGTTTGTGGAAATTCGAGTGTTTTAGAAACATGTTTTGTCTCGCGTGTGCCCACACACACGTCTACATGGAATCAAGGAATTGACGTGGAAGACTTTGGTGTTCTAAACACGAAGCTTGGAGCTAGGACTGTTCGTGGTCAAAGAAAATCAAGTTATCATCCGAGTCGGCTACAAGGTATTTTTCGGTTGAACCTTGAATGATATAAATTAATGAGATTAATTTATTCATGCATAAATTAATATAATCTATAGAGTATCTCAAAAGTTTTATGAAAATTTTTGTTATACACGATCCGCCTTTCCGCTTTAAGCGTTTTCCACCGAATTCCATTCGCAACCAACAAAAAAGAAAGATAAGTTTGGGGGTGTTCTTTAGATTGAAAAATATAGCTTTCAAAAGGTCTTATAATGATTCACTTGCTTAGGGTGTGATTCGAGCTACATATATATCCTACATCCTACCCTCACCTAAGCCATACATTACAAGCCTAATAAAGACCCAATGATCTTTGGTGTTGTGTTTGTCTATATTAGTGGAGAGAGACATGAAAGGCAAACATATGAGACTTGTTCATTTTGAGATTTTACACTTAGTCCACATCTTCATAAACTTATTTGGATCGCATGCTATAAATTGAGAAAGTGCCACGCACACATATGCGAATGATTCAGTCTGGAATGGGACATATTCTTGAAGTAATCACAATGCTTGGTTATTGTTTACAGTTTTCCTTGAGTTATATTCTTTTTACGATCTTTGAGGAAATTCGTGGAAGCCATCAACTTTAGTAGAAAGTGCTTATTTTTCTTTAGCTTCATATCCTTTCTTTTGCTTGAGGACTAGCAAAATCATAAGTTTGGGGGTGTGATAACTCTATAAAATAGAGTTATTTTACCATTATTTTGTACACCTAAATTAGCTATGTTATTGTGAATTTTTTTATTTATTTTATATTATTTTTAATCAAATTAAGTTAACTTAGTGATATCGTCATTTTACTTTATTTTTATGAAAGTTTATCCTCACAGTTGTGTAGGATAGAAGAGGCGGATTTGAATTTCAAAAGAAACAAAAAAAGAAAAAAAAAGAAAGAGATTTATGGCTAGCAAGGCTCTATCCCTTGGTTTTATGGAGTAACAGGGTGGCTGGAAGATCCAGCAGAGGAGATCACGGAAAGAAAAAAAAAAAGAAAGCAATAAAGGAGGGCCGAGGAGATTACGGAAGAAGAGAGAAACGGAAGGAAGTTTGCTCACGCACCAAGAAGAAAAAGGAGATTTTGCACAGATTGATAGGGGCAGAGAAGAATTGGAGCACATCATCGATATTTCTAGAATCAATTTCTTCTTTCATCTTCCTTAAAAACGTATGCAGATGAATCTTTCTATTTTTCTAATGATCTTTATTAATTTGGTTATGGGCTAATTTCTTTTGCTGGAATTGCAATGGAACTCAACATTTAGTTTTAGTTATTTTTTCATTTTTGCTCATTCATGATTAATGAAATTCAGTTGTTTATTCTATCTTGCCTTTATTGCTTCTAATTATTCGGCCAATGGTTAGATTGATTCTGGAAAACCTCAATTTGGTGGAAAATGTTGATTTTGCGTTTAGCCCTAGATAGAATAGCATATGATCTTTTATCAATTTATCAGAATTGTTCAAATTTGTGTGTGAGATACAAATATACTTCCATGCCATATGCAATCAATTAGGGGTTTGTGTTTATTGAATCTATTTTGAGTTAATTCTCATAGAAATATAGTGAATTAATTGAAATAGGTATGTTTATGGGATGTCGAAAGAGTCACTTAAATTAAACTAGGAATCTTGATTAGCAATGGGGTTTAATTAATCGGAATGGGGAAGGGTGAGATTGCTTAAATGAAAGTGTTGAGGGAAATTGTAATTCTAGGTTGACTTGCTTGATAGAATCACTAATCTTTTTGCTCATTATTTTATTTTCTTTAGTTTACATTTAGTCAAATTGTTTTGTTTATTGAATAAGATTAAGTTGTTTAATTCTAGTACTTAACGGATTTTAATTTTAATTCCTCGTAGGATTGATACTCTATTCACTCTATATTACTTGTTTGCGATACGTATACTTACGTTATAAAATCAACAACAACGGCCGCTTGTCGGTACAATGCATCATTGTGGTTGGTTACTCAGGTAGTGGAGCAGTCACGTTTATCATGTCAACAGTTACGTCTCCATTTTCTTGATGCCACATGGCACTAGGAGGATGAATTGTAGCTGTCCGATTAAATCCCTCTCCGTTGCTCTCTCCCCAACCGTTAGATCGCGCCTTCTCAAATCCACCATTGGATGGAGCCGAATCAGATTCTACGGTCGAGATTTGGAGTCCTTTGGACTCCTTGGGGATCTCTGGGCTCCTCCTCGGGCGTATATATATACCCTCTGCGATGGCGTTGTGGTTGCTCATTTCCTTGAACGCCATCACGCTACCGAATTTCCACCAGACGTCTTTGCCTCTGCCCCTTTGCTTTCGAGCACTCTCTTTGTGTGCTACTCACCTTCGTCTTCAGATTCAAGTCTTCTGAGAAACCAGTGAGTCTTCGTTCCCTTTCACTTTCTTGTCATTATTTTGGTTCCAATGTCTACAAAATAATGAATCTGTAATAAAGGGGGAATGATCTTACCTACTATTGCTGACTATACGCTTGGGGTTGAGGCCATGTGGGGCTATCACCCTGGGCTTAGTTACTTTGGCTTGAGCCCCTTGAACTTGGTTCTGGGCCCCCCAGGCCTACGACACCGAGTTCGCCCTATTTTTACTTCCATGGCCACAGAGCTCGAGTACCCAGCCCTTGGCTCTGGGGCCTCTAGCTGGGACATGTTCTTCATGCCTCCTTGTATAGCACTTTGACCTCTTGACCATTAGGACCTAACTCCGCCCTCTATTTGTTTTCCAGAACATGTCGCCAAAAAAAAGCTAGAGGTCGAGAGGTCTCCACAACAAAGGTAAGGGGTGACCCTGTTGAGATGGCGGCAACGAGCTCGTCCTCGGACGAAAGAGAGGATTCCCTGCTCCGTCAAGTAGAAGACTACCCTGAAGTGTCAGCCTCCCTTTCACAGTCGGATGAGCTGATAATCCTCGACGATGAGGGCGCTGGCTAGCACGTCGGCCCTTCCGAAGGCCGCGGCTATGGGGTTGCATCGACCAGTGGCCTCACGGGGATGGTCACGGACGTCAATCCATCAAAGATTAAGCCTCAGATTGCACTAAAGGCCTTCAATGATGCAGGGATCGATCCCTTACACTTTTATTTAATCATCCTGACCCCCAACGACCGAGCCCACAACCCCCCAGCCAACCACATGACCTTCTACACCCGTGCTCTTAGTTTCGGGCAAACTCTCCCCTTTCATTCCTTCATGAAGGCCCTTGTAGCCTCCACAGGATCTCCCCAGCTCAATTGTCACCCAACTGTTTCTAGGGAATGGTGTCCTAGAAGCATGAGATGTAATAGGATATTTATTATTTATTTAATAAAAGAGTTTATTCATTATTTTATGTGCATATATTTATGAATATTTTAAGAATATCAATGAAAATTCCATGATTATATATGTAACCTTAAACATTGTATATAAGTGTTATATACGAGAGGATAATGTTTAAGGATAATAATCAAATAGTAATGTTCATAATGAATTTAATCAAAGTTCGGAATCTTTAATTAAAACATTATTAATACATGTCATTCCCATTTAGAATGGAACGGTGTTATCCGCACTGTTAATATGGTGAGATATTGAATGAGTGTATTTCGCATAATGAGATTATGTGGAACAAGGACACAAACACAATATGAATTTCTAATAATTTCCGTTAAGCATAGAAATTCTAATTGAGTCTACCGATGGTCATATATAGAATGATCTTAATCCTGAGTTCTTAACAAACTCCTATTTATAGATTTGTGTCTTTTGATTTACTCGGTAGGGATTCCGAGACCCTGAATCCTATTCCTTGTATTTTGGAGACATGATGAAGTAGGTAGCTGGGAATGTTATTATACGAGATGGAATCCATTCCTTCTTGAGAAAGAAGTAGATAAATCATTCTCTTGAGGGTTGATTCGGTACTTGGACCAAAGAGGGAGCTCCGATTCATGAATGTGTTTTATGAGTCACCTTCCATTAGAGAATCAATGGTACTCAAGGATAAAGATATAATTAGAGAGGTTAACGGATTCTACCTGGCTCTAATTATGAATTATTTATGGAGGATTGATCTATATGCAATGACTATATCAAATGGACACTTCACAGTTTAGAAGTAATTTATATCTATAATTTTGAGAGTGCAATTCCAAGTTTATAGTGGAGTAACTATTGGAATTAATAGAATTAATTAATTAATTAAAGTGTTTAATTGATTATTAATTTTATTAGAGCTCGGGATTATAGGTTCATTAGTCCCCCCGTCGTCCTAGTAATTCTACCGAACCACGAGGACAAAATGGGAATTTTAGAATTACTTCAATTCTAAAATTAAACACTCGGAAATAATTAATTGAGAATTAATTATTATTTAAATAATGTGATTATTTAAATTTGAATTTGAACACATCTAGATTTATCCATTTAAACTTATTTGATAAGTTGTTCAATTTAGAATTCAAATTAATTTAAGTTTGACTTAAATTCGAATTTGAATTCGAAATAAAGTTGGACTAAAGGATAAAGGATGATTTTCTCTTCCTTCCCTATCCAGTATTGGCGCCACACAGGGATGAGAGTCCCCATCTTGGCCGGCCACACTAAGGGATAAGGGAATAGGAGATTTTGTTTAAAATTCAAATAGGAGATAATTAGCAAGCTTTATCTTAGAGATAGAGATTGGATTCCTTTTTGAAGTTTGACTTCTACTCTATAAATACTATTTTTGAGATAATTTTCGGAATGGTTTTTTGCCCTAATTTTAGAGGTGGCCGAAATTTCTCTATAGAAATGTTTGAAACAATATTTCAGCCCTAAATGTTAAGGCTTGCCGAATTACTCAAGTAGAGAGGAAGGAAAAAATTTCTCCAAAAATTCCACATCGTGCATGCGTTGGTGTTTGTGGAAATTCGAGTGTTTATTGTAACCCGTTTTGTCTCATGTGTGCCCACACACACGTCTTCGTGGATTCTAGGAATTGACGTGGAAGACATTGGTTTTCTAAACACAAAGCTTTGGAGCAAGCATTGTTCGAGGTCAAAGAACTCAAGTTATCAACCGAGTCGTTCTCCAGGTATTTTTCCGAATTGAGTTCTTAATAAATGAATTAGTGAGATTAATTTATTCATGCATAAATTAATATAATCTATAGCGTATCTCAAAGATTTTATGAAAATTTTTGTTATACACGATCCGCCTTTCCGCTGCGCTTCCGCATCCGAATTCGATTCGGCAACCAACAATTGGTATCAGAGCGGTCTATAGACTATATTAATTTGTGCTCCAATTATTTGATAATCAATAGTAAATATGTGATATTTAATTATGTATGTTTGTGATGGGTAGGCACTTGCATTTATGGATGTTTATATTTGATTCATGATGATGAATGTATGGATGATGGATTTGGTCGTTAATTATATGGTTCCATGGATCGCATTAAATTGCTCAAATTAAATTATTTGTAATTTAATTTGGGATTAGAATTATTGTAATTCTAGGTTTTGGGTAAAATTAGGGTTTTAATTTTGAATGAAAAGAAATCCGGAAGACCAGCCATGGAGCCGGCCAAGTTGTTGCCCTGCCGCTCCCTCACAGCAGCCCATGCTCGTACACCCTACTGTCCCTGCACTGTGATTTGCTTTCCTTAGTGTTGTCGCTGTCTGCGCTAAATCAGTGGTTTGGAACCACAACTTACGCATGTACTGAGTGGCCACAAGGAAGCATATGATGGTCCCATGATGGCTGTTTGGGCCCAATAATAATTAATAATTATAACTCTTATATATATAAATATATTATCTCGTATATATATAATAATGTATTTAATCGTTATAACCTTTTTATAACATTTATTCCTATGATGCCTTCTCTAGGCATGAATGCCCACGCATGGTTACACGGGGTTAACAACATACCCGCGTAACTCAGTAGTTATATATTACGCGGGTATGTTGTTAACCCGTGTAACCATGCGTGGGCATTCATGCCTAGAGAAGGCATCATAGGAATAAATGTTATAAAAGGTTATAACGATTAAATACATTATTATATATATACGAGATAATATATTTATATATATAAGAGTTATAATTATTAATTATTATTGGATAATAATTATAATTATAATTATGTATATTAAATTAAATAATTTTGTTTGGCTGAAATAATTTAGTAATTTTCTTTTGGAAGGAAATTATGGGTAAATTATTTTTTAACCAATGTCAAAATTATTTAGACCTATTGGCCCATTAGGGTTTTGAACCCGAACGGTACAAAATTTTTCTGGAAGAGTACCGGACCCTGAAGAAGGTGAAATCTGACCCAAAGACGAAGAATGAAGCCAAAGAATGAAGAGTTCAAGAATCGAAGACCCGTTGATGTAACGGAAGAAAATAATTATTGTAATCATTTATTTATTCAATTTTGGTTGTAATTTATATTTTCCATGGGACCCGGTCAAATCCATCTCAATAGCCGATTGCATATATTTATATTTTATGTTGATAATTATATTTTATATGTCCATGCATATAACATGCCATATAGATATAGTGTGCCTACTCATATGTTTTATAACATCCCATGCATATACGCGCATTTGTTATTATTTATTTTATTTATTTAAAAGAGTTTTAAAAGGATAAAATAAAAATAAGAACCATGCGCTAAAATTGATTTAAGTTGCAAAATTAATTTCTAAAATAATGATCCATGTGAAATTGAATTTAAGAGTTGAATTTTAGAATTTCACATATCCGAAAAATAAATTGTTTATTTATCGGGATTGGAAAAACATGAGATGATTTTCAAATAAAATACATATTTGCAAAATAATGAGTGGGAGAGGGTTGCATGACAATACAACCCACTGGTCTCCATCGTTAGTTCAACACCGTGAGATTCGAAAGGGGCTTCACGGCGGCACCGATTTTGCACTCCCTACGGAAAGTGTTCTTTCGGATCAATAACAAGGTTGACTTCCTTGCGATAGGATTCAAGGATGTATTTCCGGTTTGACCTACCCTACGGCGGCACTCCAGAGTTAAGTCTGTAGAGTCTAAAATGATGGGTTACACTCATAAAAGTATAATCAAATTGTTGATTATATTTTTGACCAAAATAATGGTAGTTGATAAATATGAAAATATGAGATATTTTGATTATATTTATTAATTGAGAAGGTGTCGGTTCAATTTGCGATATTTTGACCTACCCTACGACGGCACTATATTCGTGGTAAATTGGATTATCATTGGCACCTAAAATTAAAACATGATTTATGTATTTTTCATGTGCGTCATGCATCATATTTAATTGTGCCTAAATTCACATGTTTTGATATTCATGCACATAAATTGATTAGATGAATATTCTACTCATTTCCAGCAATATGTCAAATCCTATAATCTCACTATACAAAACTGAAACACTGACTAGAGATAAACTATGCGAAGTGGTAAAGTAACATAAATAACTTACATTCATGTGATGAATATAAGTTTGTCCAAAATGGAGGATTGTCCTCCTGTCCTTGACGAAAACACAATAGCTAACTGTTAGCTAGGGTTGTGCGTGGTAATTCACAAGAAGTATGAAGGCATGGAGATAGCTTATGAGATAATGCAGTCATCAGATACCGTATCTGAAAATCCATAAAATAAAAGGGTTAGCTAAATACTGTAAGAGCCTTGAGTAAAAGACAAAAGGAAAGTCGTTTCCACTAAAATAAAGGAAAAGAATCAAGCAAATATGATTTGCTAGTTCTAAAAACATGTTTAGTAAAAAGGGTGATTACTTATTCTTGGATAGCAGATTCGGGAGTTGCTATTCATGTTTGTTTTCTTTATTAAGTCTTAGTTCTTACAAAGAAATTGTTTCACCGAAATAAAGAAAGGAACTAAAGCAAATATGATTTGCTAGTTCTTAAAACATGTTTAGTAAAAAGGATGATTCCTTATCCTAAATAGTTGATTCAGGAATAACTAATCATGTTTATTTTCTTTATTAAGTTTTAGCGCTTAAATGAAAAATGTTTCCACCTAAACAAAGAAAACGTTTCAAAGTAAATAAGATTTACTAATTCTAGAAACATCTTTAGTAGAGGGTGAGTCCTCATCCTGGATAGTTGATTCGGGAGCAACTAATCATGTTTTGGTTTTCTTTGCAAAAATCTTAGTTCTTACAAAGAACTTGCCATCAGGGACTACACGATGAAAGTGGGAATACCGCGAGGATATTGGCAAACAGCAGGGGGAGAAGTTAGACTTCAATTTTGGAAATACCTTGTTGTGAACAATGTTTATTTCCCTCCAAGCATAAACAGAAATTTGATTTCTAATTCCAAATTATTTGAACAATTGCCTTTAAATAAAAATCTAGTCCACATCTTTTGAAATGGTTCCGATATATGTTCTGGATATATGGAAAATGGTTTATACCGTTTAAACCGATGCCTGGCTCACTGCAAAATATTGAAAAGTTCAAAAGTTGCTAAACTTAAGAATAAGGAGCAAAGGATCTCTCACGATAAATAACACATATATGTGACATCTTAGACTTGGTCATATTAGCCTAAACACGATTTAAAGACTGTTAAAGGATGGTCCTTTACGCGAACTAAAAGTTAGTGAGCGTCCAACCTATGAATCTTGTCTGGGAGGCAAAATGACCACGAGCCTTCCATGACGAAAGGAGAAAGAGCCACATAACCTCTTCAGCTAATACATTTGGATGTATATGGACCGTTAAACGTCCAAGACAAAGGAGGTTACGAATATTTCATCATCTTCATTGATGATTATTCGAGATATGGTTATGTTTACTTAATGCAACGGAATTCTAAAACTTTTAGAAAGTTTATAGAATTCCGAGCATAAGTTGAAAAATAGTTAGGTAAAACAATCAAGACACTTCAATTAGATTGAGGGGATGAATACCTGGACTAAGAGTTTCAGGATTTCTTGATTGAAGAAGGTGTGGTATCCCAATTGACTACACCCGGTACACCACAGCAGAATGGTGTAGCCGAAATGAGAAATCGGACTTTGCTCGACATGATAAGATCAATGTTGAATTATTCTTCACATCCTACTTTGTTCCGGGATTATGTCCAAAGAACCACCATGTATATTTTGAATCTAGTACCATCTAAGTCTATACCAAAGACACCCCTAGAGTTGTGGAATGGTCGAAAGTCAGTTTTGAAGCGTATTCGCATATGGGGGTGTCTGGCTCATGTGATGAAACAATAGACTGGGAACTTGGAACCAAGATCATAAATATGCATCTTTGTGGGATATGCAATGGGGACAAAAGAATGATTATTTTATATAGTCATAAGAATCAAAGGTAATTGTATCGACAAATGCCACGTTTCTAGAGTATGACTATATGATAGTTATCAAGCCTAGAAGCAAAGAAGTTCTGAAAAAGTTACTTTCCAATAAGATTGGACCACAACCGACAAGAGTTGTTGGAACGCTAAGAATGACCACGATTCCTAATCAAACTCTAGTGGCACCTCGTTGTAGTGGGAGGGTAAGCAACTTACCTGTCCGGTATATTGAGGAAACACATATCGTCACTGCTGATGATGGTAAGGAGGATCCGTTGACCTTTAAGGCTACAATGGATAATTTGATAAGGAGAAGTGGCAAGCATCTATGAAACTCAAACTAGAGTCCATGTACTCTAACTCAGTCTGGCAACTTGTAGATCTACCCGAAGGGGTAAAACGCATTGGATGCCAGTGGATCTTCAAGAGAATAAGATAAGCGGATGGAAAAGTAGAGACTTATAAAGCAAGGCTAGTGGTTAATAGTTACACCCACAAAGAGGGAGTTGACTATGAGGAAACTCTCTCACCAGAGACCATGCTTAAGTCCATCTGAATACTCTTAGCCATAACAACATATTTTGATTATGAGATATGGTAGATGGATGTCAAGACAACTTTTCTGAATGGCTATCTTGAGAGAACCATCTATATCGATCAGCCAGAGGGTTACATAGAGAAAGGCCTAGAGCAGAAAGTCTGCAAATTGTAGAGATCCATTTATGGATTGAAGCAAACCTCTAGATCATGGAATATCAGGTTTGATGAGGCTATTAAGTCTTATGGATTTGATCAAAACCAAGATGTTTCAAATGAAAGAAAAGAAGATGTTCTTATTCTTTACAAGGCCGAATATATGATATTCAGTGGGAGTAGTTAGTCGTTGTCAGTTGAACTCAAGATCTGATCATTGAGTGGTCGTGTAGTGTATCCTTAAGTATATAAGGAAAATAAAGAAACTATAAGATAGTTTAGTCAGTGAAAGAGCTGTCTTTCACTGGATACATAGATTTTGACTATGAGTCATACGTGCATTTTGAGAGTCAACATCTAAGTCTATGTTCACACAAGGTGAAGGAGTCATGACAACAAAGGTTGTTGGCAAAGTGTGATTGCTAATTTTATCATTAAGAGTTAATGTGTAGCAGCTTGTGAAACAACAAAAGGAAAGCAACCTGACTCTAGAAAAATTCTTAACTGATCTGGAAGTTGTTCCAGGCATAGATCAGTCATAGACACCTAGAAAGTTTCAGGATTTGAGACATATCCTACCTGCTTTAGGACAAGTGGGAGATTGTTGGGAATGGTGTCCTAGAAGCATGAGATGTAATAGGATATTTATTATTTATTTAATAAAAGAGTTTATTCATTATTTTATGTGCATATATTTATGAATATTTTATGAATATCAATGAAAATTCCATGATTATTTATGTAACCTTAAACATTGTATATAAGCGTTATATACGAGAGGATAATGTTTAAGGATAATAATCAAAAAGTAATGTTCATAATGAATTTAATTAAAGTTCGGAATCTTTAATTAAAACATTATTATTACATGTCATTCCCATTTAGAATGGAACGTTGTTATCCACACTGTTAATATGGTGAGATATTGAATGAGTGTATTTCACGTAATGAGATTATGTGGAACAAGGACCCAGACACAATATGAATCTCTAATAATTTTCGTTAAGTATAGAAATTCTAATTGAGTCTACCGAGGGTCATATATAGAATGATCTTAATCGTGAGTTCTTAACAAACTCCTATTTATGGATTTGTCTCTTTTGATTTACTCGGTACGGATTCCGAGACCCTGAATCCTATTCCTTGTATTTTGGAGATATGATGAAGTAGGTAGCTGGGAATGTTATTATATGAGATGGAATCCATTCCTTCTTGAGAAAGAAGTAGATAAATAATTCTCTTGAGGGTTGATTCGGTACTTGGACCAGTAGGAGCTCCGATTCATGAATGTGTTTTATGAATCACTGTCCATTAGAGAATCAATGGTACTCAAGGATAAAGATGTAATTAGAGAGGTTAACGGATTCCACATGGCTCTAATTATGAATTATTTATGGAGGATTGATCTATATGCAATGACTATATCAAATGGACACTTCACAGTTTAGAAGTAATTTATATCTATAATTTCGAGAGTGCAATTCCAAGTTTATAGTGGAGTAACTATTGGAATTAATAGAATTAATTAATTAATTAAAGTGTTTGATTGATTATTAATTCTATTGGAGCTCGGGATTATAGGTCCATTAGTCCCCAAGCGTCGTCCTAGTAATTCTACCGCACACGAGAGGACAAAATGGGAATTTTAGAATTACGGAATTCTAAAATTAAACACTCGGAAATAATTAATTGAGAATTAATTATTATTTAAATAATGTGATTATTTAAATTTGAATTTGAACACATCTAGATTTATCCATTTAAACTTATTTGATAAGTTGTTCAATTTAGAATTCAAATTAATTTAAGTTTGACTTAAATTCGAATTTGAATTTGAAATAAAATTGGACTAAAGGATAAAGGATGATTTTCTCTTCCTTCCCTATCCAGTATTGGCGCCACACAGGGATGAGAGTCCCCATCTTGGCCGGTCACACTAAGGGATAAGGGAACAGGAGATTTTGTTTAAAATTCAAATAGGAGATAATTAACAAGCTTTATCTTAGAGATAGAGATTGGATTCCTTTTTGAAGTTTGACTTCTACTCTATAAATACTATTTTTGAGATAATTTTTGGAATGGTTTTTTGCCCTAATTTTAGAGGTAGCCAAAATTTCTCTATAGAAATTTTTGAAACAATTTTTCAGCCCTAAATGTTAAGGCTGGCCGAATTTCTCAAGTAGAGAGGAAGGAAAAAATTTTTCTCCAAAAATTCCACATCGTGCATGCGTTGGTGTTTGTGGAAATTCGAGTGTTTATAGTAACCCGTTTTGTCTCATGTGTGCCCACACACACGTCTTCGTGGATTCTAGGAATTGACGTGGAAGACATTGGTTTTCTAAACATAAAGCTTTGGAGCAAGCATTGTTCGTGGTCAAAGAACTCAAGTTATCAACCGAGTCAGCCTCCAGGTATTTTTCCAAATTGAGTTCTTAATAAATGAATTAATGAGAGTAATTTATTTGTGCATAAATTAATATAATCTATAGAGTATCTCAAAGGTTTTATGAAAATTTTTGTTATACACGATCCGCCTTTCAGCTGCGCTTCCGCATCCGAATTCGATTCGGCAACCAACACTGTTGGATGACAATAAACTCCATGATAATTCTATGGAGAAAATTTTTAGGACTCGACTTAACCGTCGAAGAGTTCTTGTATTGTTACTTCCTCAAGGCTTCCCCAGACCAAAGGGGGTTTTTCTACCTAGCTTCCTCCACCAAGTCCAAGCCTTCTATCCCCCTTTTGGTGTCGAGAAGAATTCCAACTCCCATAGGTGGGAGCCCCAATTCTTCTTTGTTGGTGGCAACTTCAATTCCCACCCTCTCGATGGCGAGCATCGCCTGGCGACACAAACAGTATTCAATAAATACTGTAGGTCCCTCATTTTCTACACTCCATTTTGTTAACACTAGTTCTGCCTGTTGAGCCTTCTCACGTGTTGCTTCTTACTGTAGGTGAAGTTATTGCTAGGCCGCAACTCCTCGCTTCTGCACTTGCACACGTCGAGGAGATGCTTGCTTTCCTCAACGACCGTCGATGCGCCTCAGTTCTCAATACCACCAAGAACCGATCACTGTACGGCTTGTCCATACTCCTCGACACTCCTCGACAACTCGTCAGTCCTCCTGCAGATCTCCTTAGTGGTAAGTCAGGCTTTTCCTTCCCATTTTCTTGACCGAAGCTAAGGGAAATGGTCGAAGGATCCTTGGGCTGAGCCCTTCTTCTTCCCCTTTTTTTGTAGCCGTGCAGTCCGAGATGAGGTACACCATCCCCCTAAGGCTGAGAAAGAATAAGACTGGAGGGGAGTCAAGTAGGACGTCGAGCCAGCCGGTAGTCGAGACCGTCCCCTCCCCCAGTGTTGCTGTAGCCCCTAGAGGGGGAAGGATTGTGATTAAGCCCTCTCCAAAGAGGTGTAAGGTGGACAAGACATAAGACCCTCATGCGGACGAAGGGTCATCCGAGCAGAGTGTCATCGAGAAGGGGAAGGGCGCTGAGGTTGCTGCAAACTTGGCAGTTCCACCCACTGCAAAGGAGCCCCTTATGATGCCGGGGTCGAACGTCAACGACCCCAATTTCCTTGTTCCCAATGTGGTCAACCTGGACTTCGCTCATGCTCTACACCTCCCACCCCGCTTTAGCCTCCCCTTCCAGGCCATCTATATCTACTTTCACGAGGACTTCTGGCACATTTATGCCAGGGAGAGCATCCTAGAGTGGTAGCACCTGACTGTGAAGTGCCAGATCTCAGTATGTTTTCACCTCGATCGATATTATCATTTTATTTTTTAGAAGTCTAGTTTCCTCATCCTCATCATGTTCCTTTCTCCTTTTGGAGTTCAGGCCCTTGAGCTTGCCCTCCAGAATTACTTGGAGTTGGAGACCCTACTTCAGCAGGAGACGACATCGGTGGCTGTCGAGAAGGAGATCACGACTCTCCGCGCTATCCAGGACAAGCTCTCAACGGACTTGGAGGTCGAGAAGGCCAAGGTGCAGTCCCTTAAAGATAAGATCTCCACCGAGAAGGCCAGTAGCTTCCAGGAGGGTTTTAAAGAGGGGAGCTCTAAAGGGGTCGAGGCGTAGCTCTCATCTCCAGAATTTCAGCAGCGGCAAAAGGAAGCGACTTCCAAGGCCGTCAAGGAATTCATGGCCTCTGAAGAGTTTTGCCGCCTGGTTGACGCTAAGCTGGAATCATTCAAAGAATTCCAGGAGCTCAAGGACAGGGTCGAGGGTCAAGTAGAGCAATTCAAATCCTCAGAGGCCTTTGAGGAGCTCATTAACCAGAGGCTTGACGCCTACCAGTCCTCTGCTAACTTTGACGAACTCCAATTGTCCTTGATGCAATCTACGGGGGAGCAAATCCTCGACCGCTTCCGAAGGAAGTGTCCGGACGTTGACCTATCCTCCCTCGATGAGTCCGACAATGAGGACATGGAGGTGGTTGAACCGGCTCAGAGGCCTGAGGACGTTGGGCAGGTTCAGGGGGATGCCGAGCAGGCCCCGGACGATGACGGCGAGCAGTGAGGAGATTTCTTCCGGTTACTTTAATTGTTTCTGTAATACTTCTCTTTTTTTTGAAGGGTCGTGAGGCCAAGACTATATTCATTTAGTTTGTAACGACTATAAGGTCTAGATGTATGTTCATGCTTATTTTGCTCATTGTGTGTGTGGATGCTGTGGATATTGCACAATGTGTGGCTGAGCTCTGACTCGACCACCTTTGTGAGTTGGTTTTTTTTTGTGGGGGGCCTCATTGTTGGCCTTGTTACCCCCTTGCCAAAGCTAAGTTTTAGAACTTGACTTTGGCGTATCATTGTCAATGCCTCGACGTAGACGGTAGATTATTGAGTGTTGACAATTTCTGTTTTATTTATTGCTTAAGTATGGTTGGGCCGGAGCTCACCGCCTTTGCAGGTTTTGGGGGGCCCTATTACCCTCTCTTTAAAAACAAAGTCTTGGACTTGTTTTTGACGCACCATGGTCGACGTATCGACATTTTAGTTTACGTATCGATAGTTTTTAAGTTGATGTATCGACATTTTTGGTTGGCGTATTGACATTTTTTTTGGTCGACGTACCGACATTTTTGGTCGACGTATCGACATTTTTTTGGTCAACGTATCGACATTTTTGGTCAACGTATCGACAATTTTTTTGGTCAACGTACCGACATTTGTAGATGGTCGATGTATCGATGTTGACAGTAGATGGGAAGCCCATGTGAGAATCAGTCGTGACGCAAAACAAAATTGGCTAAGTAGACAATGCAATTTGCTTTTATTTATGTAGGATTTACAAGTCGACGCTCTTCACAAGAATAGAGAACATACAAAAAGTGCTTAACTTAGCCTTTTTGGTTAATGTATCTCGCAATCATTAGTAGTAGACCTTCAGCTGGTCTACATTCCAAGTGTGCTTGAGGTCTCGACCATCAAGTTCTGCCAGTCAATACGACCCGTTGGCCACAACATCCTTTATTCTGTAAGGTCCTTCCCAAGTTAGCCCCAAGGCACCAGAGTTCTTGGGCTTGGTGTTTGGGGTTACCATTCGCAGGACTAGATCTCCAACCCCAAAGCGCTTCTGTTTGACCTCTTTGTTGTAGTACCTAGCAGAGGAAAAATTCTTGTGGATCCCCAATAGCTCACAAAACTGGTTGGTGTTGTCATTGTTGAACTATCTCCCATTGTCGGACACGAGAGAATGCGGTACACCAAACCTGCAAACTATGTTGTTCCATATGAAGTTAGTACATTTCTCCTCTAAGATAGTCGTCAGTGGCTTGGCCTCCACCCACTTGGTAAAGTAGTTGATGGCCATGATAGCGAACTTGTATCCCCCCAGGGTTTTATGTAATGGACCAATTAAGTTGATTCCTCCTTGGCAAAAGGCCAGGGGGAGACTATTGACGTTAAATCTTCTGAATGTAGTTGAGGAGTGGGGGCGTACCTTTGGCAGCTTTCACACCTCTTCGCATACTCGGCCACATCCTTTTTGAGATTAGGCCAATAGTACCTCTACCATAGTATTTTGTAGGCTAAGGACTGCCCTCCTACGTGGTTTCCGCATATACCATCGTGCACTTTCGAGAGCGCCCTCCTCGCCTCTTCATTGCTTTGAGGCACACGAGCAATGCCATCGAGTACTCCTTTGATAGGGAACATTATCGTGCAACGTGTATCTCAACGCCCGATACCTCAACCTTTTTGCTTGCATGTCCTCGGGGTCACCACGACCAAATACACGATGATCGAGTCCATCCGGTTTGGCTAGTAGTCCACTGGCACGACCTCGTGCCTCTTCTCCGTGGTTGGGACTTTTAGGATTTCCATGGGTACTAAGTTCAAAAGCTCAAAGATCTTTCGACGTCACCAACCTGGCTAGAGCATCGGCACTTATTCTCTCGCTCTTGGCACTTGCTATATATCATAGGCCATGAATTTCCCCAAGGCCTCTTTGACCTTCTTTTTAGATACGCGCCATTTTCTCATCCCGAGTCTGGTATCCTTTTACTTGATTTACAATCACCGTGAATCACTCAAGATATCTATGCTCCCTACTTTTAAGTGCTCTTCCAATTGGATTCCAGCTAGTAGCGCCTCGTATTCAGCTTCATTATTGGACGCGAAGAATTCAAACTTGATGACCGAAGTGATCTTGTGTCCCTCAAGTGCGTGCAACACCAATCCTGCTCCACTGCCATTGTCATTGGAGCTCTCGTCGATGTAGAGCCTCCATCATGGTGGTGTATTAGCCTCCTCGGCTCCATCTGGAAACCCCGCGAACTCTATCACAAAGTGTGGCGTCCCGCGCCCTCGCGGCGCGGTCGCCGTTCCTTATACTACTCTACTAATGGGCTAAGCTATAGTCTAATCCATTATTCATTGTTAGACTATTATCTCTTTAATTTACGTTCATGTGCGAGTAAATTTTTTTTTTCTTTACTTTGGCCATCGGGTTCTTAACATGTGATGTTGATACCCTAATAGCACATCTTGCCATTACTTTAAAGATTCGGTATCATACTAGTTCCCGAAACTTGTCTTAACTTATTACAATCCGTTGTTCTTTACTA
The DNA here is from genome assembly GCA_012066045.3 of Morus alba. Classification (NCBI taxonomy): domain Eukaryota; kingdom Viridiplantae; phylum Streptophyta; class Magnoliopsida; order Rosales; family Moraceae; genus Morus; species Morus alba. The sequence continues at coordinate 35,738,368 of CP050224.2, forward strand.
AGACAATGGTTGTAATATCTTCTTCTTAGAACTAAACATACATACTATCATTCTATATTACATTTATTTGCAGCGAATTTAATTTCTAAGCGAGCGTAGTAAAGACCACTCCCGTGCACCCATGACATTTCCGCCACCCTTGCCTCCGCATGTCCATCAAGCAAACCACTATATGACTAGTCACTTACCTTTGTTACCTCCACACGAGTAAACCGATGAGCTAACGCTCGCAAGTATAAACATGCATACATCATAAACTAATAGAAATTACATTAAGAGTTATGATGCAAATATGCTCGTGTGAAACATGCTTTAAACTACTTTCTATCTTTTCTGTTCTTACTTTATCGGGCCGGTCTAGTCGAATCTCTACTGTGAGATTCCCTCCCTTGGGAGGCCGACGACCCGTCCGGGTCTTTTACTTTTTGGCTCATTACTTATCTTTATGTCAAGTCGGAATCTCTACTCTTTGAGATTTTCCTCCCTTATGGAGGTCGGCGACCCGTCGATCCTTGTAACTATGCATAAGGGTAACCATATGTCGCCCCATACGAAATCTAGAGCATTAAGCCCTCCAAACATGTATAATCACATGTAATCATATAGACTTAGGAACATAAATAAATTAATAGTTCTAAGTCTAACTACAGCTACTCGAGTCCGGACAAACATATATGTCTATACTTACCGGTAATCCGCTAGGATACCCGCTTGTTTGAAGTTCTTTCTCGTTGCTTGGCTCTCGGGCCAAAACACTTTTTTCATGGAAATAGGTATCAATTCCCTATTCAATCACAATTCCTCATACTTAGATTCTTAAATCTAATTTCAAACTCATTTTTGGACTTTTTCCCTTAAGGCGAGTTCTAGCTCAAGAGGCAATTTACACATATTCGTATATCTCGGTTTACGAATCTTAATCTATTCGTTTCCGAGGTTTAAAACTGTTATCCATTCACTAGAATCAAATGCCTAACTCATTGCTTGCTAACTAGATTTTAGGAAATTTCGCAGAGTTTCGCCTTAATTTTCCTCGTTCCCGAGTTTTCAATAACTTCGTTTTACTTCGATTCCGGTTTGTAGTCCGATTCACATTCCTCGAACACAAATTGCTACATAAATTGAACAAAAATACATTTTCTCCATTTCTAGGGTATTCCGGATTTTTAGTGTTAATCCAAAAAAAAAATGTTCAATCCTTTCAATACTTGCACATTAAACTCCTATCGTAGTCCCCGACAAAACCTCGGTTTCGTTTTTTTCTTTTACGGATTTTTCCCGAGATGAGTACTATTCATCCACACGAAAAAGCATGCAGTTTCTCATGAAAAATCCAAATCTTACCTTGAAAAGTTGAGATTCTCCGCTAGAATGCCTCGGGTTATGTTTCTACCGGATGAATCGGAAGAAATTTCGGTAAAAACGGGTGATTCCTTGATTTTCCCTTGATTTTCTCTTTTTCTCTCTCTTTTCTCTAGTCTCTCGGCCACAAATTTGAAGAAGAAGCAAATATAGCTTCTAATGTAATCCGTAGGCCCTTTTTTTAATACAATTGGAATATTATATTAATATTTCCAAAAATATCTCCTTTTTACTTTCTAATAAAAAAAAATAATTACTTTAATTTCCATAATTAAATTTTACTAATTCTAATTAAGTTTCACACTTAAATTAAGTGGTTTCCTGTTCCCCACATTTTTCTTATCGAGACCAAACTTTCCGTTTTTCAAAACGAGTCTCTTTCCTAATCCGATAATTTCACACCCTAAAAGTTCTATAATCGCTCGATCTTTGTCCGAGCAACCTGGGTCAAATTTCTCATATTCAACCCACTTCTCTTGGGTATCTCAATAGTCAATTTCTTTTTCTGAAATTTTCATTTTAAACAATCCAGAATGCCCAAAACGCTGCACCCTCGCGGTGCTTTTTTTTTCGATTTCTTCCCGCTTTAATCGACTCGGGAAAATTCTGTTTCAGGAACTTTTGTCATTTTCCTTACTTCTAATATTTCTACTCTTTTTCTAACTGGTCATTTGGTCTTTTACCAAATATTTCGATTTTCATAACTAAAATATACTGTTAAAATTTCTAACTTTTAACCGATATTTTACTATTCACAACCGATATTTATGAATTTTCTCTCAGAACAATATTCGTATTATAACTTTACACTTTTCGGGTGATTTTACCCTGTATATAAAGTTTCTACATAACACTTTCCCTGATTACATCAATATTTCTACTACTTTACATTTAGGAAATAATTACGGTCAAATACGGGATTTGTCCGATTTTGACTTAATATTTTCCCGGTCATTACACAAAGTCTGCCAGGGCGTGGTCCTTGATGGCATTCCGTGGTTTGTAGTGGATGTCAAATTCGCTGAGCTCTATGGACCATTTTAGGAGTCGACCAGAAGTGTCGGGCTTTTGTAACACTTGCCTGAGAGGATGGTTGGTCAAGACCTAAATGCTATGGGCCTGGAAGTAGTGGCGCAACTTCCTCGCTGTCACAATTAGCGTAAGGGCGAGCTTTTCCATCTGGGGATACCTTGTCTCCGCGTCAAGGAGTCGCTTGCTAGTGTAATACACCAGCAACTGCACCTTCTTCTTTTCGCGGATCACCACCAAGTTAACAGCGTGTTCTGAGACCGCCAGATACAGGTTCAGCACCTTTTCGGTCACCGGTTTGGACAGCAGAGGCAATTTCCCAAGGTGTTCCTTCAATTGTTGGAATGGCTTGCTTCCTCTCAGGGTATCAAAGAATGGTACACACTTATCCGTAGATTTTGAGATAGACCTGTTAAGTGTAGCCACACACTGTCGACCAACCTCCCTAGGCTTCTTTGATGATTTCATGTTGAGGAGGGCCTGTATAGTTTCTAGATTGGCCTCAATTCCTCGACCGCTCACCATGAAACCCAAGAATTTTCCTCGATGCGACGAACGTACACTTGTGAGGATTTAACTTCATTTTGTACGTTCTGAGGAAGCTGAACATTCTCCAGAGGTCCTCCACATGGTCCTTGGTTTTCCTTCTCTTCACCAATATATCGTCCACGTATACCTCCATTGATTTTTCTAATTGTCCCGCGAACATTTTATTGACGACGTGTTGATAAGTCGCTCCCGCGTTTTTAAGACCGAAGGGCATGACTTTGCAACAGTAGAGACCCTTGTCGGTAACAAACGTCGTGTGCTCTTCATCGCGGTTGAACATTGGAATCTGGTTATACCCAGAGTATGCATCCATGAAGCTCAGTAATTCATGTCCTGCTGTAGCGTTGACCAGCTGATGGATTCTCGGTAGTGGGAAACCATCCTTAGGGCATACTTTGTTCAGTCGTTGAAGTCGACGCATGTTCGCCACTCCCCGTTGGGTTTCCGTACCAACACGAGATTCGACACCCATTCGGGGTATAAGACTTCTCGGATGAAGTTATTTCTAATCAGCTTGTCAACCTCTTCCCGCAGGGCCTCGTACTATTCCGTGTTCATGGGTCGACACTTCTCGTCGATGTTCAGCCTATGGCACATGAGATTAGGGCTTATCCCTTCTATATCTTCGTGAGTCCAGGCAAACACGTCGAGGTTGCCTCGGAGAAACTTGACCAGTCCTTCAAGGGCATGCGCTCCCAACTCTGAGCCCACCTTCAACGTTCTCCTGGGCTCTCTCTCATCGATAGGGACCTTGATCAATTCCTCGACCAGTCCTGTTTTGGTCTCTTTGCCTGGGAGCCTTGGATCTAAATCCAATCCTTCTGTCCTGGTGTCCACCATCCTCAGTTCTCTCCGTATCTGTGCCGGCTCACTGTAGTGGCGGACCGTCTCTAAGTACGTAAGCCTCGACTCGTATTGATTTTCCTCAGACTCTTCCGATCCCGTTAGGAGTCAAAAACTTCATCATCTGGTGGTAGATGGATGTGACCACCTTCGATGCTCTCAACATCAGGCACCCTATGACCGCGTTGTATTGGTCGCCTCCCTTCACCACCATGAACTTTGTGTGGTTGGTCTCCAATGGTCATGGGCATCTCTATCGCCCCTTCCGGAATGACACTATCCCCGGTGAAGCCATGTAAAGGTTGTACACTATTTTACAGCCTTGCGCAGGGGATCCCCATCTTGTCAAGGCAATCAGAGTACAAGATGTCCACCGAACTACCATTGTCGACCAGGATGTGGCAAACCGTGTGGTTACCGATCATGGCCTCGACGACTAAAGCGTCACTCTGGGGGAAATGTACCCCACTTGTATCGGCCTCTGAGAACGTGATCTCGGCCTCCTCGTACCGCGTGACCTTGGCCTCACGTCCGAAGACGTTCATGACCCTTCGGCTGAACTTTTCCTTTGCCTCTCACGCGTAATCCTTCTGTGCGCGGTGAGAGGTGCCGCCGAGGTATAGTCCCCCAAAGATCGTTCTTATGACGCCGACGGGTTCAGACGGATTGTCATGCCTCTGCTCTTCACAGCCGGTTGTTATTGTGTCGATTATTGTTGTTCCGATGGTCGGCTCGGTAGTCACCGAGCCTGCCTTCTCAGATCAATCTCGACCTTATCCCTCGGTCATAACATTCGGCCGTAGTGTGTCCGCTCTCATTGTGAAACCTACAATACTTGTTTTGGTTTCTACCTTTGGGTCGAGACTTCAACGGGCGGTGGTCAACACAGGTCTGGAGGTGGTGATCTCGTGATAGACATCCTCGATCCCCATAGTCAAGGGGGTATGGGCGTCGTACCTTTGGCTTTGGTCTCTTGTATTTCCCCTGGCTCGTTGAGGCGTTGCCACCCTGTTGCTTGGAGTCGGGTTGTACCTCTGCTTTCTTGCACCGAGGGTGACCTCGGCGCTTCTTACCGTTGTTATGATTGTTAAATCCCGCCTACCTCTTCCTTGACGGTAGGGGTGTAAATCGGCCGGGTAGGGTCGAGTTGAGCTAAAAAATTGAGCCTACCCAACCAGTGCGGGTTGAGAAAATTTTAGACCACGAACTCTCTTAAATCTACAAACCCGCATCTTTTGGGTGACCTCGGGTAGAGTCGGGTTACTCCAGTTATTTGGGTTGGTGAAAACTAATTTTAATCTATGACTTCATACCTTTTTTAACAGTCCAAAAGCATAAACAACAAGGAGTTGAAATAAAATCTTGAGAAGCAAAATAGTCCATATAAAATAAACAGTTTAATCAAGAATAAACAGTCCATATAAAGATAGTCGTAAAATAAAAAATTTGACAAATTAGTCCACTCCAAACTGTTTAATCCATAATAATAGCACCTTCAGTCCCAACTTGCCCCTCATGTGTTGCAACAAAATTTGACCTAAAAACAACTTGCCCCTCATGTGTTCCATCTACCACACAAATTAACCTAAAAACAAATAACATATGATTGAGACTAACCTTTATGAAAAAAATAATATTTCCCAGAAAACAAAAAACAAAACAAAAAAAACTAACCTTTATGTTTAAAAGTTGCCTTCAACGAAGATTACAGCCTTGCCTTTATGTTTCAGCCTTCCTCGGCTGGCCTGAATAGTTGGGAAGTCCGCTAGGAGTAAGTATATACCAACAAAATGCATTTTGAATATCAAATTCACGTGAATCAACTGCATTTTGTCAATGTCTCGAAAACACAGATAAAGCAAAATATTCCTACATCAAATCATCAATGTTTGCTGTTGCATATACTCCAAGCTCAAAATGAAAAAGGTACAAAGAGTTATTAACAATCTAATAAAACTTGTAGAGACTCTAAATCCATCAAGTGGTTGTTAACAATCTAGAGAGTAGTGTCAAGTAATCCCACACCAAAACGGAAACTTGAAAGTTGAGATGTCAATAGTTTTCGCTTTATTAGGTTGTTGGAGCTAAAAAAAAAAAAATCTTATTTTCTTCACAAGATCCTGTAAAAAAAAGTTCCATGTACACCCAAATAAATTGCTCAAAAGTTTATTTGGAAGCCAGAAAGCAGAATCCAACTGTCTTATTCCCTTGTGACAAAAGAGGCTCAAAGCAGTTCCTAAAGATAAATTCAGAAGTGAAAACAGTATGGAAGACCAGAGGAGAATGGGCATAAATGCTTAAAGCCATATACTTTATCCAACAAGCCACAGAATCTAGGTAGATTTCATTTTTCCAACTAGTTATACCAATAGTTATACCAAATAAGAATTCAAACAGGAATACCAAATATCCACCAAGGCGATTGGAACTCATAAAATCCACCAAATCACTTCAAAGTTTCGACCTTTTTTTTCAGAAGTATATAGAATAAATGGAACAAAATTATTATTTACAAAAATGACACCAAGAACTGAACTTGCAGATATAAAGAAAATGAAAAGCAAATAACAAGCAAATCGGATAACATTAGAAACCTAAAACCCAAAAGTTAAATTTTGTTTCCAACTGATGTTATTTCCTTGGAAAAATCAGACAAAAAACACATAAATTACAACTGGAAAAAAAATCCATAAGAGCAAGAAGAAACTTACCTGATGAAACTGGAAGAAGCAAGAAGCAAGAATCAAAGAAGGGCCGCCGTGAGCTCCACCTCCAGGGCAACTGAACCAAAAACGACATCAAGTGAAAAACAAAAATCAACCAAAAATGACATCAACCAAAAATGAAATCAAACAAACAGACCCATTTATGTTTGGTTTGCTCTGATTCAGAGATAAATCATAAATCAAAAACCAAAACAAAAAAATCTGGAAGAAGAAGAGGAACAATGGCTTACGATGAGCGGCGAGGAACGGTGAGGAATGGCGAGGAACGACGAGGAACGGTGAGGAAGGGTGAGAAACAGCGAGGAATGGTGAGGAATGGCGAGTAATTTATGGATGAGGGATTTAGGGTAAAGGAGGAGGCGAGGCGAGGTGAGGCGGAGGTGAGAGGAGAGGAGGGAGGTGAGAGGTGAGGACAACAGAGCTACAAAGGACCAAATCAGAGAAGAGATGAGAGACTGAGGTGAGGACTGAGGAGTGAGGAGTGAGGATGAGGTCGGGTCGGGGCATTGCGGGTTCAAGCATGCCCAACCCACCCCCCAACCCGCAAAAAAAAAAAACCTATAAATTGGTCACCCGGGTTTTGTGGGTTCGGATCGAAAACTTACACCCCTATTGACAGGGCTGCCACCTTGCTCTTCAAGGCCTTCTTAGCCTCCTCGGCATTGATGAATCCTTGTGCCCTTGTCGAATTTCTGATAGGTAGGGGATATCCTTCTTCATGCTCAATAGTGCCGCCATCGTGGCTACCTCATCGGATATTCCCTCGGCGGCGACCTATTCTCCGAACCGGGCTATCCAGTCTTTTAGGGACTCATTAGGCCCTGGTACACCCTCGACGGGTTTGTTTACTTATCCGGGGTGGTTTGTACTTACTTAGCGTGACACCGGATAATGTTTTTACGTGAGCGGGTGATCGTGGGATGTGTACATCTTGGTGTCGACATTGACCGCCTCGGCTACCTTTCCCACAACTTGTTTGAAGTTGTTTAATCGACTCCTATTTGTTTTTCGAGCATGGCCATCTTTTTCGGCCAAAGCCTTGTTCTCTGCTGCGAGCTCTTCCTCTTCACGCCAATTGCATGGCTTTCCCACACCGAGCATCTAGCTTTGTTCTAAGGTCTCCCCGTGCACGCACGAGGATTCCACGGGACATCGTTCCTCCTATTCGCGTCTGTTGCGATCGGGGCGCGTCCGATTATTCACAGCCTCGGCTGGCCGTAGCTGCTCCGTGCTCTCCACCTTGCTACCCGTTGTGCACTCCCTATAGACTGTTTGACTTCGTCGGTGAGGATTGTTGGCTCTCTTGTCACCCGACCTCCTCGGCATCCTTTGCATTGGTCACCAATCTCTTAGTTCCCAACAGTGGCGTTCACGGGTTCATCGGCGCATCCTCCAACAGTGGGATTGAATTCGCCCTTGATCTCGCCCGGCCAAGGGCCACAACCATCCTCTCTATGAATGCGGGGCGTTTCAACCTGCTTTTGAAGCTAGTCAATCTTTGTTTGGAGGATTTATAGCAACCGGTGGGAGTGAATTCGTTGAAGTCCTGCGGCGGGGGATTTTGCTTGCCCTGCTCCTCTGGTTGGCCGTCATCATCATGCGAGCATTCCTAGGAGGCATAGTTCTTTGTTTCTTTTTGTTAAAAACTAGATTAGATTTATGGGTTTTGGGTTCTCCTTCTAGCGCCAATTGTTGACAGTGTTTTTCTGACAACGCGTGATTTACTCTCCGAAGACACTCTCAGTAACACTCGCGGTTTAATTTTGGATTAAAAGCAATTAAACAACATAAAGAAGACAAGGATTTATAGTGGTTCGGCAAGAACTCTTTGCCTAATCCACTTGTGGATACACTAATATCTTCTGGCATTACAAGCTCTCTTGGAGTAATGAAATAGTGCGTAACCCTTCAATGGGTTTTCTTGGCTCTATTTATAGTCCTTTACATGTGATTATTCCTTTTGCATTCCTAAGGAGGAAGCCATCTTCTATTCCTGGATTTAGGGGTGGCGTATGTTCGTTTTCATGATGATAACCTCAGGAAATTAGGCTGATCTCTCTCATCAACGGCCTGATTTCCTGACTCGTGCAGTAGCTGTTAGAACAGTACTTCCTTCCCCAATCTTGACAAGACAGTTGATGGATTTGACTGGACATGCTGCCTAACGTAGTGGCCACCAGAGGCCGAGTCGTGGTGCTCAGCACGTCTCGACGTTCAAAGGGCACTTAGCTACAGCGGTTCCCTCGACGCCAGTGACCGATCCTCAACGGGGAGGCCTCGGCGCTTTTCATTCGAGAGTGATCAATTGCTCGACCATGGTGTAACAATGAGATTTACTAAACATTAAAAGTAACGTTTGCTACAAATAAAAGTTGATTTTGGAAGCGAAAAATAATACCAAACGCAACCATTGTCGAAGATTGCTTAGAAAACAACAATGGAAAACAAATAACATTGATTATAACTCTATGGAGAACAATTTTAGTATTTTTTATAGATTTTTTTAGGGAAATTTTTGTTTTATAGGTTTGACAAAAAGAAGAAACGGGACATCGGTGCTTTTAAAAAAAAAAAAAAAATGCTTACCCGCGCGGCGTATCCGAGTAAAATTGGTAACTCATTCTTCTCCAAAAAGTAAAAAGTTTACAGAAAGTCAACTAGCGTGTCATTGGGGTAAAAGACTTCTTTTGTCTAGCCTTTGTCTGTTATGGTTCACATTTTTCCTTTTTGTACTCGTTTTTAAAGATTTCTATTATTACGGCACCATGTATTAATCATCAAAACGAAACATCGTTATTTATGCGATAGTAAAATGATATTGGGAAAAAATGGCACAAGAGCACGTTAGTAGTACACCGTATTATGTAATGTTGTATTATATTATATAGTGTTGTATTGCATTGTATAATTTTTATATTATACGGTATTTGATTTGTAGTAAATTATGTTATATCTTGTTTATTATTGTGTTGTATTTACGTATTAGTTTGTAATCGTATAAAATTTTAAGTCTAATTATTACATAGCTCAGCTTCAATCTCAATCCAAATCAAACATTGGGAGTGGGCAACGAAAAAGGTAGAGTTCTTCAATAGGGTATTTTTCAAAAAAAAGTTAAAATCGGGTCAAAATATAATTTAAAAAACTTTTGAAGTCAAAATATAATTTTAAAAAGTTAAGGGGTTAAAATATAATTTTAAAGATTTAAAGGTTCAAAATATAATTTTAAACAATTAATGGGTCAAAGTGTAATTTTTGAAAAATATAAACCCAAAATCACTTCAATCCCGAAATTTAACCTCAGCGTTGGTCCTCAAACCCGATCTCGACTCTTGATATTTGTAAAGTATTTTATGTATTTTATAAAGTTAAATTGCATAATACAATCTAATACGTAGCTTTTATCTGTATTAGATATCACACTATGTAATGTATTAAATTTGAATTTCGTATTAAATTATACAATGTATGAAATGTTGCCAAACATTGTATTATTCTTAAATAATGCAATACGGAGTGCTTATACGATGTACCAAACATGCTCTATAGTTTAATAAATTGTCATTGCATTTATAATAATTAAAAAAAAAGGATTATTGACACATATTTAAATAAAATAGGACCCAGCCTCACTAATATCTATTAGTAGGTTTCCAATTAGGATTAATTACAAAAATTTCTAATGAATTATAGCTCTGATAACACTTTTACCTCCTGATCTTTAAAACGTAACATCAGTCCCTCCTGAACAATAAAATTTTAATAAAAAAAGCCCCATATGTTAGGGTTTTTTTTATTATTATTGAAATTGACATTTAATTTGCTATTTTGGGGGTATTTAAGAAATTCTAAAGATTAAAACTTAATTTGTATTTAAACTAACTTAAATATTCAAAAGAAAACTTCATAAATTTTTTTATTCTACCAAAAAAGATTTATAAAATTTTTAACTTACATTCAATTAATAATGAATGTATCATAATTAAAAGTTTAAATTCAAATTAGTTTTAAATTGAAACTAAATTTTAAATCATAGAGCTACTAAAATACCCAAAATAACAAATTAAATATCAATTTTATTAAAAAAAATCTAACAGTGGGGATTTTTTATTAATATTTAATTGCTCAGAGGAACATATGTTACGTTTCAAAAATTAGAGGACAAAGGGTTAGAAAGAGTTTAATTCAGAGAGAATTTTTTGTAATTAATCTTGCCAATTACTACGGATGAACTTCCTAGCAACAAGCCACCATGTAGTCTTTTCACTGGTTAAGCCACCATGTTGTGTTGATTTTAAAACAATTAGGGCTTGTTCGGACACCCCCTAAAAACACAAAAAAAATGCAACTCAATGTCTACCGTGCATATCCTCACGTGCACATACCTACCATTTGACCATTTCCATCTTCCAATAGATCGGCAATGACAGAAGAGGGAGAACTGGCGAAGAAGATCGCCGATGGATTAGCAATAGATCGGCGACAATGGCAACGAGATTGACGACAGCAAGAACCTCGCCCGGAGAGAGAAGAGGAGAAAATGTCGAGAAGAGAGGAGAGAGAGTTGTTTATTTTATGTTTTTTTAGGTTAAAGAGCAAATCAAATAAATTCTTGTTGTGTCGAACTGTTGAGAATGGTGTCCTAGAAACATGAAATGCAATAGGATATTTATTATTTATTTAATAAAAGAGTTTATTTATTATTTTAGGTGCATATATTTATGCATATTTTATGAGTATCAATGAAAATTTCATGATTATTTATGTGACCTTAAACATTGTATATAAGTGTTATATGCGAGAGGATAATGTTTAAGGATAATAATAAAAAATAATGTTAAGTAATGAATTAATTAAAGTTTAGAACCTTTAATTAAAACACTAATAATACATGTCATTCCCATTTAGAATGGAACAGTGTTATCTCACACCGTTAATATGGCGAGATATTGAATGAGTATATTATGCATAATGAGATTATGTGGAACAATGACACAGACACAATATGAATTTCTAATAATTTCCATTAAGTATAAAAATTCTAATTGACTCTACCGATTGTCATATATAGAATGATCTTAATCCTGAGTTCTTTGCAGACTCCTCTTTATGGATTTGTGTCTTTTGATTTACTTTGTGCGGCTTCCAAGATCCTGACTCATATTTCTTGTATTTTGGAGACATTATGAAGTAGGTAGCAAGGAATGTTGTTATACGAGATGGAATTCATTCCTTCTTGAGAAAGAAGTAGATATATAATTCTCTTGAGTGTTGATTCGAAACTTGGACCAAGAAGAGCTCGATTCATGAATGTGTTTTATAAATCACTGTCCATTAGAGAAACAATGGTACTCAAGGATAAAGATATAATTAGAGAGATTAACAAATTTTTACCTAGCTCTAATTATGAATTATTTATGGAGGATTGATCTATATGTAGTGAGTACATCACATGGACATTTCATCGTTTAGGAGTAATTTATATCTATAATTACAAGGTGTAATTCTAAGTTTATAGTGGAGTAACTATTGAATTAATAAGATTAATTAATTAATTAAAGTGTTTAATTAATTATTAATTTTATTGGAGACTTAAAATTATAGGTCCATGAGTCACCGCGTTGTCCTTGTAATTCTACAAGACATTAAGGACAAAATGAGAATTTTAGAATTATGAAATTCTAAAAGGAAACACTCAATGATAATTAATTGAGAATTAAATATTATTTAAATAATGTGATTATTTAAATTTAAATTTAAATTTTGGATCACATATGTGAAGGTATTCACATAGTGTGAACACACAATGTGAACACATAGTATGAACACATCTAGAATTATCCATTCAAACTTATTTGATAAGTTGTTCAATTTAGAATTCAATTAATTTAAGTTTGACTTAAATTGGAATTTGAATTGAAGTCAAAATTGGCCTGCATGATAAATGATGATTTTTCTCTTCCTTTTCTATATGATATTGGTACCTATATAGAGATAAGATCCCCTATCTATGGCCGGCCAACCTAGGATAAAGTGAAGGGAAATTTTGTTCCAAATTCCAATAGGTGATAATTAACAAACTTTATCTTTGAGATAAAAATTAGATTCCTTCTAGAAGTTTCACAATTTCTCACAAATTGTGTCAAAAATTAGAATTCAGTCACCCTTTAGAATTAGGAGCAAAAATTGTGTCAAAAAATTGTCTCACAATTTTCTACTATCTCTTTATTAATTCCACGTCGTGCATGCGTTGGTATTCGTGGAAATTCTTGAGTGTTTTTTTAACCCGTTTTGTTTCAGTTGTGTCCACACACACGTTTTCGTAGATTCAAAGAATTGACGAGGAAGGCTCGGGTTTTCTAAACAAAGCATTGGGGCGAGGATTGTTCGAGGTCGAAGAACTCAAGTTATCATCCTAATCGACCGCTAGATATAATTCCAATTCAAGTTCTTAATTAATAAATTAATGTGATTAATTTATTCGTGCATAAATTAATATTATCTATAGTGTATCTCAAAAATTTTATGAAAATTTTCATTATACACGATCCGGCACCCCATGCTTCCGCATCTAAATTTGATTCGGAAACCAACAATTGGTATCATAACGGTCTATAGACGATATTAATTTATGATCCGATTATTTGATAATCAAAATTAATATATTATATATGTGATATTTAATTTTGTATGTATATGATGGATAGGCACTTGCATTTATGAATTTTTACGTTTAATTCATGTTGATGAATGTATGGATGATGGATTTGGTCATTAATTATATGGTTTCTTGGATCGCATTAAATTCGTTCAATTAAATTATTTATAATTTTTATTCAGGAATTAAAAGTATTGTAATTATAGAAGTAGGGTTATGATTTTGAATCAAAAGAAGCCTGAAAGACCAGCCATGGAGCCGGCCAAGTTACTACCCTACCGCTGCCTCACAGCAGCCCATGCCCGTAGACCCCGCTGCCCCTGCACTGTGTTTTGCTTTCCTTAGTGTTGCCGTTGTCTGTGCGCAACCAGTGGTTTGGAACCACAACTTACGCATGTACTGAATGGCCGCAAGGAAGTATAGCAAAAGAGGACCGTGTGATGGCCCCATGATGGCTGTTTGGGTCAAAGGGCCATGATTTTTCTCTAGGCATTAATGCCCGTGCAACTTAATAGTTATATATATATATATATATATATATATATATATATATATATTAAAAAGGTTATCACGATTAAATACATTATTATATCGTATATAAAAGGTTATCACGATTAAATACATTATTATATATATACGATATAATATATATATATATATATATATAATTGTCATGCCCCTCAAACAGGGTGGGTGACGTGGAGCTCGATTAGGGATTAATAAGGCAGATTCTCAACCGGGCCCCACACTTAACTGCATTAAAATATAAATAAATTACATAATTCAGGAGCCTCTGACATACATGTTCTAGTAAATAATCATTACAACAAACATCAACCACAGTCTAGTAAATCCAAATATTAAATAAGCTTACATAATCTTCATCAAATCCCTTACACTTTATGTCAGAGGATGAACTCGATCCTCACTTGATCGATCCGTAGCATGACTCAGCTACGACACTCTGTTCCTCGAGTCTCCTGGGAGGGGTTTGACATTTAAAACATAAAACGTGAGTGAAAGGCCCAGTGGGATATAATTTGAAATACTTAAAATAAATGAGCGCGTAAATGAATAACTGAATAAAATAAGACATTCAGCCCCGACAGAATAGCCGGAACTCACATCCTTTTTCTCAAAGGAAATATAACTGAAAATAACCATATCACATGCTTCAGCAAGTAATTAGTACAAATTACTCACCTCACCAAGTGCCTCGCCTACCCGGGAGTTTCGGGTTCTGCCCCCGAGGATGCACTCTCCGCATCCTATCTAGGCTTATAGCAATAGACTCTATTACCAGTTTGCAAGATCTCTTATCTTAAGAAAGTATTCATTTAACATTATGAAATCGTTCATATGACCCCACGAACTACTCAAGCCGCGGGCCCCATGACTGGGCAAGCCATGAGGTTCCATGACTAGTCAAGCTATGGATTCCATGGACAAGACAAGCGAAGGATTTCCATAAACTAACAAGCCATGGTTTTTAAAAAAGTTTTTCTTTCGCAAAACCAATCCCTTTCTTTAAAACATTTTCAAGGCCAAAATCCTTTTGAAAACAGGCTCACAAGGAAAAGGGATATAAATCCTACCTCGCACAATCAAACTTGGGACTAGCGTCGCCTTTTTCTGGCTTCCGCTTCCTCAAGCCCCTTCAGTCTGAATCCCCAGCGATCACTGATACAAGATAACACTTTATGATCAATTCTCATTCCTAAAGACATCCAATCTCACTTATGTACCAAGATTTTCAATTAGTGTGCCCTAATCCATTTTCATGTTGCAAATTCCATCCCAAGGGTTTTAATATAAAATCAAGGATTAAAGATGCTAATCCTTTCATCCCAAGTCCCCAAATGAAGCTAATTTGGGTTCTCCCCGAAAACAGGGGTCAAACAACACTTTTCAGGCCAAACAAGGTCAAACCTGTGTACACCGGTCGACCAGTGACAGAGCAGTGCAACACTACCGGTTGACCGGTAGTGTGCACACCGGTCGATCGGACCGGTCGACCGGTCAGCCTGCAATCCGGTCGACCGTGCAGGTCAACCGGTGGAATCGACTGCGCGAGGGAAGCTCGTGGAAATCAGTCCAAAAATCTGCAAATCCAGTCCCAAATCTAAATATTTCAAAGGGAAACCACTAGATCCAGGTTCTAGGTCCTAAAACAAGTCCAAAGAATCCAAGATCTCCAATTTCTACTCTAATTTTACTCAAAATCATCAAAAATCTGGTTTGAACCAAAAGAAGTTTTGAAAATCTAAAACTTGAGATTCAAGAGAGGTTTTTTCAAAGAATCTTACCTCGAATCCTTACATTGGACGTTGAAAATACTTTGAAACTCTTCTTTGGCTCAAGATCCGTTTGATTTGGGACACAAAACCAGAGAGAGAGAGAGAGAGTGAGTGAACGGGAGTGAGAGTGAAGGAGAGAGAGAGAAGGCTCAAGGGAAGGAAAAGAAAGAAAGAAAAGAAAGGAAAAAGAAAAAGAAAAGAAAAAGAAAAAGAAAAGAAAAATAAAAATAAAAGAAATGACATGTGTATAACTTAACAATCCAGAAATGCGCCCATACACACTTCTGGGGTTAAAATAAATTACTGTGAATAATTTAAATACCTTGGAATTATTTAAACTCTCATTTTAGAAACATTTATTAATTAAAACTCAATTAATTAAATCAGATTAGGCATGCTAATAATCTCAATTACCTTAATTAATCTCAATTAATTCTTCACGGTTATTCTGACTCCACCCTCCTTAGGCAATTTAGGTCCCGAAATTTAAAGCCTACCTCAGAGTGTAAACAGATGCGAGATATTGCTCTTGCATCGTCGTTTCAAGCTCTTATGTCGGTTCCTCAACTCCATGGTGCTTTGCCATAATACTTTCACTAATGGGATCTCACGATGGCCTTGATTCTTTATTTTCCGATCAAGAATCGAACTGAGCCTCCTCGTATGATGCGTCATCTTTGTATTGGAACGTCAAACCAGCACTTTTCTGACTTCCGGCTCAGGTTGACATTTCCGAAGCATGGAAAAATGAAACACATCATGCACGTGAGATAACTTAGGCGTTAAAGCCAACCAGTACGCCACCACTCCGACTCGTTGCACGATCGGGAATGGTCCCACATACCTTGGTGCGAGTTTTCCTTTCACACCGAACCGAACAACTCCCTTATGTGGGGAAACCTTCAGCAAGACAAAGTCACCTTCTTAGAATTCCAAAGGCCTACGCCTTCTGTCAGCATGACTTTTCTGACGACTTTGAGCTGTCAACAGGCGTTCTCGAATCACAGCTATCTTCTCATTATTCTCTTGAATGACTTCCGGTCCAGTGCTCAGTCGATCCTCTGGTTCCAGCCAACACACAGGTGATCTACAAGGATGACCATACAGCTTCAAGCGGTGCCATTCTAATCTTTGGGTCGATAGTCATTTTGTTGTAAAACAAACTCGACTAGTCTGCGGTATTTCTTCCAGTTTCCACCAAATTCTAGAATGCAAGCACGAAGCATATCCTCCAGAATCTGAATAACTCTTTCAGATTGTCCATCCATCTAAGGATGAAATGCGATGCTAAAATTCAGATCTGTTCCCATGGCTTCCTGGAAACTCCTCCAATACCGTGCATTGAAACGCGTGTCACGATCAGACGTGATAGACAGTGGCACTCCGTGTAACCTCACGATGTGCTCCAGGTACAATTCTGATAGAATCTTACGAGAATACGTCGCGCGAAACGGTATGAAGTGCGCGACTTCGTCAACCTGTCCACCACCACCCGGATGGCATCGTGCTTGACTCGGTTCTCGGTAGCCCCATCGGAAAATCCATGGTGATGTGCTCCCATTTCCATCCGGGACGGGGAAGAGGTTGGAACTCTCCCACTGGCTTCGGTGCTCGACTTTAATCCGGAGGCAAGTCACACATTACGAGACATACTCACGAGCGTCTCTTTTCATGCCTCTCCACCAAGTAATGTCTCTTTAGGTCTGGTACATCTTTGTACTCCCGGATGAATAGCATACCTCGATTTGTGTGCCTCTTGCAGAATCTTCTTCTTTACCTCACCCACCTTAGGAATAGCAAGGCGGTTGCGAAAATACAAGGCTCCATCCTCCCAGATTCTCCAATCCTCGAATTGTTCTCCATTCTGGATCCAAATCCAAAGTCCTTGGAGGTGTGGATCTTACCATTGATTCTGCTTAACTTGTTGCACAATATCCGGTGTAGAAACTAGATTATACACCATAGCCTGGTTATAATCTTCATAGAACTGAAGATCATACTCATTCACCACTTCAGTCCTTTTCCAATCTTCCAAAGCTAATGACGCCAAAGTCCCCGTCGACTTCCTGTTAAGGGCATCAGCCACCACATTAGCTTTTCCAGGATGATACTGCAAAGTGAAGTCGTAGTCTTCCATGTACTCGACCCATCTCCTTTGCCTGAGATTCAAGTCTTTTTGAGTAAACAAGTAACTCAGACTTTTATGGTCAGAAAAGACCTGAAACCTTGCTCCATAGAAATAACATCTCCATATTTTCGAGCAAATATCACTGCTTTGCCCTCCTCCAAATCATTAGTGGGGTAATTACTGTTCATGTGGCTTTAGTTGTCGGGATGCGTAAGCTACACGCGTCCACCCTGCATCATCACACAGCCTAGCCCACTCCACGAGGCATCAATATACACCTCATATAGTTCTTCACTGTCAGGAATGGTCAAGACTGGTGCACTTGTCAGTCTGACCTTCAATTCCTGAAAAGCATTTTCACATTCGACGTTCCATTCGAATTTGACTTCCTTCCTCGTCAACCGAGTCATCGGTTCAGTGATGCTCGAGAAGTCCTTCACAAAACACCGTAATAGCCCCGCCAGGTCCTAGAAAATTGTGAATCTCCGCTACATTCTTCGGCCTTTCCCACTGTAGCACAGTCTCGATCTTGGAAGGATCTACAGAAATTCCCTGTCCTGAGATTACATGCCCAAGGAACTTCACTTCTATTAGCCAGAAGTCACACTTCTCTTTCTTAGCATACAACTGGTGTTCTTAAAGAGTCTGAAGAACAACTCTCAAATGTTGCGCATGTTCTTCCCAAGTCTTCGAGTAAACCAATATGTCGTCAATGAAGATGATCACGAACCGATCCAAGTACAGCCGAAAAACATGGTTCATTAGATCAATGAATGTAGCCGGGGCATTCGTCAACCCAAACGACATTACCAGAAACTCAAAGTGCCCGTACCGACTTCTGAAAGCAGTCTTCGGAATGTCTTCCTCCTTGATTTTCAACTGAAGGTATCCAGATCTCAAATCAATCTTAGAGTAGAACTGTGATCCACCCAAGTGATCAAACAATTCATCGATCCTCGGTACTGGGTACTTATTCTTCACAGTCACCCTGTTCAATTGATGGTAATCGATACACAACCGAAGAGATCCGTCGTGCTTCTTCACAAATAGCACCGGTGCACCCCAAGGGAAAGTACTATTTCGGATATATCCCTTTTCTACCAGCTCTTCAAGCTGTGTTTTTAATTCCTTCATTTCCGCCGGAGCCATCCGGTATGGAGGAATGGAGATAGGTGCCGTTCCCGGAACCAAATCAATACAGAATTCAATCTCCCGATCTGGCGGCAAACCAGGTAGCTCATCAGGAAATACATCTGTAAACTCATCCACTACAGGGATTCCCGCACTATCTCCGATCACTTCAGATTCACCTTCTAAGGCAAGAAGGGAAGAGAAACATGCATGATTCTTCTGTCCCCCAACGCTGTACTTCAACAGTCGTTCCCCAAGGACTGGGTTCATCTCTGCCTGATAAGAAATTACAATTCCGGAATCTGTCACCAAGGTTACTTTCCTACGGTAGCAATCAACAATTGCACCGTGCCTTGACAGCCAATCCATTCTGAGTACCACATCAAACAGGGTCATCGGAAGGATAATCAAATCTACTCTTAATCGCTCACCACCAATCGTGATTTCACATGATTTACACACACTCATTACCTCCACACATCCCAGTGGCGAGTTCAAAGTCATCGGGACTTATAAATTCTCACTCTTCAGTTTCAAAGTCCGAACAAAAGAACTTGATATGAACGAGTGTGTGGCACCTATATCAAACAATACGTGAGCAAAAGAATGAGAGATTGGAATCATACCCTCCACCACCGCATTGCTGGTCTGACCTCCAGAGCTACCTCCTGCCAGGGCATAAGCTTGTCCTTGTACTTTTCCCTTTCCTCTGTCACCAACATTAGGCCACTGAGCCGGAGGCCTATACTGTTGTGGTGGAGGCAATTGTGCCAATCTCGGCGCTTGAGGCCGGAACTGTGTGTACTAAGGCGGCTGATAAGTCAGTGCAGGAGGGTATGCCATTTGTTGCGGCTGGTATGGTGGCATGTACTGTGATGGCCCTTCTTGGCTGTAGGAAGTGTCACTTTGGGCTTGTTGAGCCGGCGGCCGATTAGGACAATTCCTCCTAATATGGCCCACCTGCCCACAATGGTGACACCTGGGCCCTTATGGAACATTTCTGTCACTCCCAGACGAACTACTGCCACCGCTTGCCGTTTCCCCAGCCATCTGTCCCTGGTTGTGGTTTCTTCTACCACTCCGCTGTGGCCCACCTGAAACATAAGGTCTACCAGAGACCTAGACTCGACCTGCCTCTTCTTCTTTGCTTTGGCGATAGGCCAAGTTATCCTGTTCCACCCTTGTAGCAGCAACTACCAAATCTCGGAAGTTTTGAAGTCTTAGAGCCACCAAGGATCTCCTCACAGAGTTCTTAAGGCCCTTCTCAAATATAAGACATCTCATGTGTTCAGACTCCACCAGAGATGGCGCGAACTAGGATAGGTCATTAAACTTAGCCTCATATTGCCTCACGGACATGTCACCTTCTTTGCAAAATGACATGAATTCCAGTGCTTTTTCTTCCTTGTAACTCGAGGAAAATATTGGTCAGTGAACAGTGTCTCAAACTGCTCCCAGGTCAATCCTACGATATCTATTCTCCTCTTGACCTGTTTCCACCAAATGTTTGCTAAACCCTCCATCTTGTAGACAGTAAATTCCACCCAGTATTCATCTGGGACTCCCATAGTACTCAAGTGCTTGACTATGGAGTCGATCCAGAACTCTGCTTCCTGGGGTCCTCCTTCACTGTTAACCGAGGGGATAGGCGCTCACATGAATTCCTGAAAATATCCTTGTTTTTGATCCTCAACCGGTCGCTCATTCCGAGCTCTAGTGGCCATGCCTTGAAAGGCAGCATACATGGCATCCAAGAACCCTTGGTTTGGTTATTCCGGTTGGGTGCCTGGTCTACGACGAGGCGCCATTTCCTTCAACTGAAATAAAACTAGACTGTTCAGTGGATAACAGATGTCACACATGTATGTACAATCCTGGGGTTCTTATCCTAAAGCTCTGATACCACTCCTGTCACGCACCCTAAACGGGGTGGGTGACGTGGAGCTCGATTAGGGATTAATAAAGCAAATTCCCAACCGGGCCCCACACTTAACTGCATTAAAATATAAATAAATTACATAATTTAGGAGCCTCTGACACACAGGGTTCTACCCCACAGGACATACAATATCGTACATACATGTTCATGTAAATAATCATTACAACAGACATCAACCACAGTCTAGTAAATCCAAATATTAAATAAGCTTACATAATCTTCATCAAATCCGTTACACTTTATGTCAGAGGATGAACTCAATCCTCACTTGATCGATCCGTAGCACGACTCAGCTACGACGTCCCGTTCTTCGAGTCTCCTGGGAGGGGTTTGACATTTAAAACATAAAACGTGAGCGAAAAGGCCCAAAGTGGGATATAATTTGAAATACTTAAAATAAATGAGCGTAAATGAATAAATGAATAAAATAAGACATTCAACCCCGCGAACGGCCCTACCTCGCATCCTTTTTCTCAAAGGAAATATAACTGAAAATAACCATATTACAGGCTTCAGCAAGTAATTAGTACAAATTACTCACCTCACCAAGTGCCTCGCCTACCCGGACCGAGTTTCGGGTTCTGCCGCCAAGGATGCACTCTCCGCATCCTATCTAGGCTTACAGTAATAGACTCTATTACCAGTTTGCAAGATCTCTTATCTTAAGAAATCATTCATTTAACATTATGAAATCGTTCATATGACCCCACGAACTACACAAGCCGTGGGCCCCATGACTGGGCAAGCCATGAGGTTCCATGACTAGACAAGCTATGGATTCCATGGACAGGACAAGCCAAGGATTTCCATAAACTAACAAGCCATGGTTTTTGAAACATTTTTCTTTCGCAAACCAATCCCTTTCTTTAAAACATTTTCAAGGCCAAAATCCTTTTGAAAACAGGCTCACAAGGAAAAGGGATAGAAATCCTACCTTGCACAATCAAACCTGGGACTAGCGTTGCCTTTTTCCGGCTTCCGCTTCCTCAAGCGATCACTGATACAAGACAACACTTTATGATCAATTCTCATTCCTAAAGCAATCCAATCTCACTTATGTACCAAGATTTTCAATTAGTGTGCCCTAATCAATTTTCGTATTTCAAATTCCATTCCAAGGGTTTTAATATCAAATCAAGGATTAAAGATGCTAATCCTTTCATCCCAAGTCCCCAAATGAAGCTAATTTGGGTTCTCCCCGGAAACAGGGGTCAAACAACACTTTTAGGCCAAACAGGGTCAAACCCGTGTACACCGGTCGACTGGTGATAGAGCAGTGCAACAATATCGATCGACCGGTAGTGTGACCGGTCGGCCGACCGTCACCGCAATCCGGTCGATCCGCAGTCGACCGGTGGAATCGATCATGAGAGAAGAAGTTCATGGAAATCAGCCCAAAAACCAACAAATCCAGTCCCAAATCCAAATATTTCAATGGAAAACCACTAGATCCGGGTTCTAGGTCCTAAAACAAGTCCAAAGAACCCAAGATCTCCAATTGCTAGTCTAATTTTACTCAAAATCATCAAAAATCTAGTTTGAACCAAAATAAGTTTTGAAAATCTAAAACTTGAGATTCAAGAGAGGTTCTTTCAGTAATCTTACCTCGAATGCTTCTCTTGACGTTTAAAATACTTTGAAACTCTTCTTTGGCTTAAGATCCGTTTGATTTGGGACACAAAAACCGGAGAGAGAGAGAGAGTGAGTGAACGGGAGTGAGAGTGAAGGAGAGGGAGAGAAGGCTCGGGGAAGGAAAAGAAAGAAAGAAAACAAAAAAAAAAAAAAATAAAAGGAATGACATGTGTATAACTTAATGAATCTGAAATGCGCCCATACACACTTCGGGGTTAACATAAATTATCGTGAATAATTTAAATACCTTGGAATTATTTAAACTCTCATTTCGAAACATTTATTAATTAAAACTCAATTAATTAAATCAGATTAGGCACGCTAATAATCTCAATTACAATAGTATTAGATAATAATTATAATTATATATATAAATTAAATAATTTTGTTGATTTTTAAAAAAAAATAATTTAGTAAGTTTCTTAATGGAAGAAAATTATGGATAAATTATTTTTAACCAATGTGAAAAAAAAATTATTTAAACCTGTTGGCCTATTAGGGAACCCAAACTGTGTGCATGGACGCGGAAGTGTTCTGAACCCCGAAGAAGCTGAAATTTGACCCGAAGATGAAGAACGAAGCCGATGAATGAAGAATTTAAGAATCGAAGACCCGTTGATATAACAGAATAAAATAATTATTGCAATTATTTATTCGATTTGGTTGTAATTATTATTCGTTCAATTTGATTGTAATTATATTTTCCATTAGACCCGGTCAAATTCCATCTCAATAAACGATTGCATATTTTATACTTATATTTATTGGAAGATTGTATATTATATGTCCATGCATATAACATGCCATATAGATATAGTGTGCCTATTCATATGTTTTATAGCATGTCATGCCTACACGCACATTTATTATTATTTATTTTATTTATTATAAAAGAGTTTTAGAAAAATAAAATAAAATAAGAACCATGCACTAAAATTGATTTAATATGATTAAATTGATTTAAGTTGCAAAATTGATTTAAGTTGCAAAATTGATTTGTAAAATAATGTTACATTTGAAATTGAATTTAAGAGTTAAATTTTAGAATTTCACATATCTGAAAAATAAATTGTTTATTTATCGGGATTTGAAAACATGAGATGATTTTTCAAACAAAATACATATTTGCAAAATAATGAGTGGGAGAGGGTTGTATGACAATACGACCCACTGGTCTCCATCGTTAGTTCAACATCATGAGATTTGAAAGGGGCTTCGGCCGCACCGATTCCGCACTCCTTACGGAAAGTGTTCTTTCGGGCCAATAACAAGGTTGACTTCCTAGCGATAGGATTCAAAGATGTATTTCCGGTTTGACCTACCCTACGGCGGCATTCTGGAGTTAAGTCCGTAGAATCTGAAACGATGGGTTACACTCATGAAAATATAATCAAATTTTTTTATTATATTTTTTACCAAAATAGCAGCAGTTGATCAATATGAGATATTTTGATTATATTTATTAATTGAGAAGGTCTCGGTTGAATTTGTGATATTTTGACTTACCCTACAATGGCACTATATTCGTGGTAAATTGGATTATCGTTGACACTTAAAATTAAAACATGATTTATGTATTTTTCATGTGCATCATGCATCATATTGATTGTGCCTAAAATTACATTTTTGATATTCGTGCACATAAATTGGTTAGATGAATATTCTACTTATTTTCAACAATATATCAAATCCTATAATCTCACTACATGAAACTGAAACACTGACTAGAGATAAGCTATACGAAGTGGTAAAGTAAAATAAACAACTTACATTCATGTGATGAATATAAGTTTGTCCCAAATGGAGGATTGTCCTCCTGTCCCTAACGAAACCACTGTAGCTAAATGTTAGCTAGGGTTGTGTGGTAGTTCACAAGAAACATGGAGGCATGGAGACAGCTTATGAGATAATGCAGTCACATATACCATACCTAGAAATCCATAAAAAAGTTTGGCTAAATCATGTAAGGGACCTGACCAAAAGACAGAGGGAAAGTCAATTCCACGAAAATAAAGGAAATGAATCAAAGCAAATATGATTAGCTAGTTCTAAAAACATGTTTAGTAAATGGTGATTCCTATTCTTGGATAGTAGATTCCGAAGCAATTAATCATGTTTATTTTCTTTATTAGGTCTTAGCTCTTATGAGGAAATTATTTCTCGAAACAAAGAAAAGAACTAAAGAAAATATGATTTGCCAGTTCTAAAAACATGTTTAGTAAAAGAGTGATTTCTTATCTTGGATAGTAGATTCGGGAATAACTAATTGTTTTTGTTTTCTCTATTAAGTTTTAGCCCTTAGATGGAAATTGTTTCCACCTAGACAAAGAAGTAGAATAAAAGTAAATAAGATTTACTAATTCTAGAAACATCTTTAGAGAAGGGCGATTTCTCGTCCTAGATAGATGATTCAAGAGCAACTAATCATGTTTGGTTTTCTTTGTAAAATATTAGTTCTTACAAAGAACTTGCCATCAGGGACTACACGATAAAAGTGAGAATACCGCTAGGATATCGGTAAAAGCAGTGAAAGAAGTTAGACTTCAATTTTGGAAATACCTTGTTGTGAATAATGTTTATTTCCCTCCAGGCATAAAGAGAAATTTGATTTCTATTTCCAAATTATTTGAACAATAGCCTTTAATAATAAGCTATTCCACAATTATTTTTTGAAATGGTTCCGATATTTATTTTGGATATTTAGAAAATGGTTTATACCGTTTAAACCGTTGCCTGACTCACTACGTAATGTTGAAGTGTTCAAAAGTTGTCAAACCTAAGAATAAGAAGCAACTGATCTCCCACAATAATAACACATATCTATGGCATCTTAGGCTTGATCATATTAGCCTAAACAAGATTGAAAGACTGGCAAAGAATGGTCCTTTACACAAACTAAAAGTTAGTAAGCTTCCAGTCTGTGAATCTTGTCTAGGAGGCAAAATGACTAAGAGGCCTTCCACGTTGAAAAGAGAAAGAACCACAGAACCACCTCAGTTGATACATTCGAATGTGTGTGGATAGTTAAACATCCAAGCTAGAGGAGGTTACAAATATTTCATCACTATTATTGATGATTATTCGAGATATGGTTATGTTTACCTAATGCAATAAAAATCTGAAACTTTTATAAAGTTTAGAGAATACTGAGTAAAAGTTAAAAAATAATTAGGTAAATCAATCAAGACACTTCGATCTGATCGAGAAGATGAATTCCTAGACCAAGAGTTTCAGGATTTCTTGATTGAAGAAGGTGTGGTATCACAATTGACTACACCCAAGCACACCACAGTAGAATGGTGTTGCCGAAAGGAAAAATCAAACTTTGCTCGCCATGATAAGATCAATGTTTAGTTATTCTTCACTTCCTACTTCATTTTGGGAATATGCAGTAAGAACCACCATGTATATTCTGACTCTAGTACCATCTAAGTCAGTACCAAAGAGACCCCTAGAGTTGTGGAATGATTAAAAGCTAGTTTTGAAGCATATTCGCATATGGGGGTGTCCGACTCATGTGATGAAATAATAGACTGGGAAGTTGGAACCGAGATCAGAAATATACATACTTGTGGGATATACAATGGGGACAAGAAAATGATTATTTTATATAGTCACAAGAATCAAAGGGTATTTGTATCGACAAATGCCACATTTCTAGAGTATGACTATATGATAGTTTTCAAGCCTAGAAGCAGAACAGTTCTAGAAAAGTTACTTTCCAATGAGATTGGACCACAACCGACAAGAGTTGTTGGAACGCTAAGAGATTAGACCACGATTCCTAATCAAAATCCTTTGACACCTTGTTGTTGTAGGAAAGTAAGCAAGTTACCTGACCGGTATACCGGGGGGCCCAGATCATTACCACTGATGATGGTAAGGAGGATCCGTCGACCTTTAGGGCTGTGATGGATGATTCTGATAAGGAAAAATGGCAAGCAACTATGAAACTCGATATGGAGTCCATGTACTCCAACTTAGTCTGGCAACTTGTAGATCTACTTGAAAGGATAAAATCCATTGGTTGCAAGTGGATCTTTAAGAGAAAGAGATTAGCGGATGGAAAAGTAGAGACTTATAAAGCAATGCTAGTGGTTAAAGGTTACACCCAGAAATACAGAGTTGACTATGAGAAAACTCTCTTATCGGAAACCATGCTTAAGTCCATCCAAATACTTCTGGCCATAACAACATATTTGAATATGAGATATTATAGATGGATATCAAGACAACTTTTCTAAATGACTATCTTGAGGAAACCATCTATATCGATCAGCCAGAGGATTACATAGAAAAAGGCCAAGAGCAGAAAGTCTGCAAGTTGTAGAGATCCATTTATGGATTGAAGCAGGCTTCTAGATCATGGAACATCAGGTTTAATGAGGCAAGTCTTATGGATTTGATCAAAACCAAGATGCATTAAACAAAAGAAAAGAAGATGTTCTAGTTCTTTCCAAACCTGAATATTTGATATTCAGTGGGAGTGGTCAATCGTTGTCAGTTGAACATAAGATTTGATCATTAGGTAGCGGTGTAGTGTTTCCTTAAGTGTATGAGGAAAGCAAGAAATGATAAGATAGCTTAGTCTGTAAAATAGTTGTCCTTTAGCTGGATACACAGACCTTGACTATGAGTCATGCATGGATTTTGAGAGTCGACATCCAAATCTGTGTTCACACTAGGTGAAAGAGTCATAATACAAAAGGTTGTTTGCAAAGTGTGATTGTGAATTCTAGCATTAAGAGTTAATGTGTTGCATCTTGTGAAGCAACAAAAGAGGGCAACCTAACTCTAGAAATCCTTAACTGACATGCGAGTTGTTCCAGGCATAGATTAGTCATCGACACCTAGAAAATTTTAGGATTGGAGACATATTCTAGCTGCTTTAGGACAAGTGGGAGATTGTTGGGAATGGTGTCCTAGAAGCATGAGATGTAATAGAATATTTATTATTTATTTAATAAAAGAGTTTATTCATTATTTTATGTGCATATTTTTATGCGTATTTTATGAATATCAATGAAAATTCTATGATTATTTACGTGACCTTAAACGTTGTATATAAGTGTTATTTGCCAGAGGATAGTATATAAGGATAATAATCAAAAACAATGTTTGTAATGAATTAATTAAAGTTCACAATCTTTAATTAAAACATTACTAATACATGTCATTCCCATTTAGAATGAAACGATGTTATCCGCAGTGTTAATATGGTGAGATATTGAATGAGTGTATTATGCATAATGAGATTATGTGGAACAAGGACACAGATACAATATGAATTTCTAATAATTTCCGTTAAGTATAGAAATTCTAATTGAGTCTACCGATCGTCATATATAGAATGATCTTATTCTTGAGTTCTTAGCAAACTTCTATTTATGGATTTGTTTCTTTTGATTTACTCGGTACAAATTCTGAGATCTTGAATCCTATTCCTTGTATTTTGGAGACATAATGAAGTAGTTAGGTGGGAATGTTACTATTCAAGATGGAATCCATTCCTTCTTGAGAAAAAAGTAGATAAAAAATTCTCTTGAGTGTTGATTCGGTACTTAGACTAGTAGGAGCTCTGATTCATGAATGTGTTTTATGAATCACTGTCCATTAGAGAATCAATGGTACTCAAGGATAAAGATGTAATTAGAGAGGTTGACGGATTTTCACCTAACTCTAATTATGAATTATTTATAGAGGATTGATCTATATGTAGTGACTACATCACATGCACACTTCACGTTTTATACGTAATTTATATTTATAATTATGAGAGTGCAATTCCAACTTTATAGTGGAGTAACTATTGGAATTAATAAGATTAATTAAATACCTAAAGTGTTTAATTAATTATTAATTTTATTGGATCTCAAAATTATAGGACCATGAGTGCCCGCTTCGTCCGTGTAATTCTACAAGACACTAAGGGCAAAATGAGAATTTTAAAATTATGAAATTCTAAAATCAAACACTCAATGATTGTCACGGCCCCCAAAACGGGGTGGGTGACGTGGAACTCGATTTGGGATTAATAAAGCAGATTTCCAACTGGGCCCCACACTTAACTGTATTAAAATATAAATAAATTACATAATCCAGGAGCCTCTGACACACAGGGCTCCACCCCACAGGACATATAGTATCGTACATACATGCTCATGTAAATAATCATTACAACATACATCAACCACAATCTAGTAAATCCAAATATTAAATAAGTTTACATAATTTTCCTCAAATTCCTTACACTTTATATCAGAGGATGAACTCAATCCTCACTCGATCCAACGGTAGCAATCTCCAACAACCCTGCACCACTCCTCGAGTCTCCTGGGAGGGGTTTAACATTTAAAACATAAAAACGTGAGCGAAAGGCCCAGTATGATATAATTTGAAATACTTTAAAATAAACAAATAGATAAATGAATAAGTAAGTAAACAAGGCATTCAGTCCCGACAGAATAGCCGGAACCTCACATCCTTTTTCTCAAAGGAAATATAATTGAAATAACCATATTACAGGCTTCAGCAAGTAATTAGTACAAATTACTCACCTAACCAAGTGCCTCGCCTACCCGGACCGAGTTTCGGGTTCTGCCCCTGAGGATGCACTCTCCGCATCCTATATAGGCTTACAGCAATAGACTCTATTACCAGTTCACAAGATCTCTTATCTTAAGAAATCATCCATTTAACATTAAAAAAATCATTCATATGACCCCACGAACTACTCAAGCTGTGGGCCCCATGACTGGGCAAGCCATGAGGTTCCATGACTGGACAAGCTATGGAGTCCATGGACAGGACAAGCGAAGGATTTCCATAAACTAACAAGCCATGGTTTTTAAAACATTTTTCTTTCGCAAACCAATCCCTTTCTTTAAAACATTTTCAAGGCCAAAATCCTTTTTGAAAACAGGCTCACAAGGAAAAGGCATAAAAATCCTACCACGCACAATCAAATCTGGGACTAGCGTTGCCTTTTCCAGTTTCCGCTTCCTCAAGCCCCTTCAGTTTGAATCCTGAACGATTACTGATACAAGACAACACTTTAGGATCAATTCTCATTCCTAAAGCAATCCAATCTCACTTATGTACCAAGATTTTCAATTAGTGTGCCCTAATCAATTTTCATATTTCAAATTCCATTCCAAGGGTTTTAAATATCAAATCAAGGATACAAGATGCTAATCCTTTCATCCCAAGTCCCCAAATGAAGCTAATTTGGGTTCTCCCCAAAAACAGGGGTCAAAACAACACTTTTCAGGCCAAACAGGATCAAACCCGTGTGCACCGGTCGACCGGTGATAGAGCAGTGTAACATTATCGGTCGACCGGTAGTGTGCACACCGGTTGACCGGACCGGTCGACCGGTCAGCCTGCAATCTAGTCGACCACACAGGTCGACCGATGGAATCGACTGCGCGAGAGAAGCTCACGGAAATCAGTCCAAAATCCTACAAATCCAGTCCCAAATCAAAATATTTCAAAGGGAAACCACTAGATCCGGGTTCTAGGTCCTAAAACAAGTCCAAAGAACCCAAGACCTCCAATTTCTACACTAGTTTTACCAAAAATCATCAAAATCCCATTTGAACCAAAATAAGTATTAAAATCTGAAAACTTGAGATTCAAGAGAGGTTCTTTCAGTAATCTTACCTCAAATCCTTCTCTTGACGTTGAAGATACTTTGAAACTCTTCTTTGGCTCAAGATCTGTTTGATTTGGGACAAAAACGAGAGCGAGAGAAAGAGAGAGATAGCACGGGAGTGAAGAGAGGGAGAGAGAGGGAATGCACGGGAAGGAAAAGAAAGAAGGAAAAGAAAAGAAAAGGAAAAGGAAAAGAAAAAGAAAAATAAAAGAAAATGACATGTGTATAATATAACAGTCTAGAAATGTGCCCATACACACTTCAGGATTAAGATAAATTACTGAGAATAATTTAAATACCTTGGAATTATTTAAACTCTCATTTTAGAAACATTTATTAGTCAAACTCAATTAATTAAATCAGATTAGGCACACTAATAATCTCAATTACCTTTATTAATCTCAATTAATTCTTCTAGGTGTTACAGCTCCACCCCCCTTAGGCAATTTCGTCCCCGAAATTAAGGCCTACTTCAAAGTGTAAACAGATGTGGATACTGCTCCTGCATCGTCGTTTCAAGCTCCCATGTAGCTTCCTCGACTCCATGGTGCTACCATAACACTTTCACTAATGGGATCTCACGATGATGAAGATTCTTTATTTTCTGGTCAAGAATCTGAACTGGTGCCTCCTCGTATGACACATCATACTGTATCAAAACGTCAAACCACTGCACTATAGCTGCTAGCTCAGGTTGACATTTCTGAAGCATGGAGACATGAAACACATCATGCATGTGAGATAACTCAGGCGGTAAAGCCAGTTGGAACGCAACCACTCCGACTCGTTGCACGAGTGGGAATGGTCCCACATACCTTGGTGCAAGTTTGCGTTTCACACCGAACCAAACTCCCATACGTGGGGAAACCTTCAGCAAGACAAAGTCGTCCTCTTGGAATTCCAAAGGTCTACGCCTTCTGTCAACATAATTTTTTTGACGACTTTGAGCTGTCAACAGACGTTCTCGAATCACAGTTATCTTCTCATTATTCTCTTGAATAACTTCCGGTCCAGTGCTCAGTCAATCCTCTGGTTCCAACCAACACACAGGTGACCTATAAGGATGACCATATAGAGCTTCAAACGGTGCCATTTCAATACTGGCCTGATAGCTATTGTTGTAAGCAAACTCAGCTAGGTGCAGGTATTTCTTCCAATTTCTACCAAATTCCAAAATACAAGCATGAAGCATATCCTCCAGAATCTGAATGACTCTTTTAGATTATCCATCTGTCTGAGGATGAAATGCGGTGCTAAAATTTAAATCTGTTCCCATCGTTTCCTGGAAACTCCTCCAGTATCGTGCATTAAAACGCGTGTCACGATCAGATGTGATAGACAGTGGCACTCCGTGTAACCTCACGATGTGCTACAGGTACAATTATGACAGAATCTTCTGAGAATATGTCGCACGAAACAGTATGAAGTGCGCAGACTTCGTCAACCTGTCCACCACCACCTAGATGGCATCGTGCTTCAGCTCGGTTCTCAGTAGCCCCATCAGAAAATCCATGGTGATGTGCTCCCATTTCCATCCAGGGAAAGGAAGAGGTTGCAACTCTCCCGCTGGCTTCTGGTGCTCAGCTTTGACCCGGAGGCAAGTCACACACTCCGAGACGTACTCACAAACGTCTCTTTTCATGTCTCTCCACTAGTACTGTCTTTTCAGGTCCTGGTACATCTTTGTACTCCCCGAATGAATAGCATACCTCGATTTGTGTGCCTCTTGCAGAATCTTCTTCTTTACCTCACCCGCCTTAGGAACAACAAGGCGGTTGTGGAAATACAAGGCTCCATCCTCCCGGATTCTCCAATCCTCGAATTGCTCTCCCTTCTGGATCCGAATCCAAATTCCTTGGAGGTGTGGATCCTGCCATTGATTCTGCTTAAACTGCTACATAATGTCCGGTGTAGAGACCAGATTTTATTCGCGAGTGAAATAAAATTCTGATAATTCATCATATCTTCTAAATGATACAAGGATGACGAAGGGACTTATGGACCAATAATTTCAAGCTCCAATAAAATTGATAATTAATTAAACTCTTTAATTAATTAATTCTATTAATTTCAAAAGTTATTCTACTAAAAACTTGAAATTGCACTTTCAAAATTATAGACATAATTTACTTCTAAGAACTTGAGGTGTCCATTTGATATAGCCACTATATATAGATCGATCATCCATAAATAATTCATAATTGGAGCTAGGTAAAATCTGTTAACCTTTCTAATTACATATTTATCCTTAAGTACCATTGATTCTCTAATCAATAGTATATTCATAAAACATATTCATGAATACGAGCACGTTACTTATTCAAGTACTGAATCAACTCTTAAGGAAATTATTTATCTACTTCTTCAAGAAGAAGGAATCGATTCTATATTGTAAATTAGCATTCGTGACTATCCATTTCATTATGTTCCCAAGATACAAGGAATAGAATTTTAGATCTCGAAATCCGTACCTAGTAAATCAAAGAACACGAATCTACAAATAGGGGTCTACTAATAACTCAGGATTAAGATCATTCTATATATGACCATGGGTAGACTTAAATTTGATTTTCAATACTTAACGAAAATAACCAAAAAATCAGATTGTGTATGTGTCTGAGTTCTACATAATCTCATTATGCATAATACATTCATTCAATATCTCTTTATATTAATGATGCAGATAACATCATTCCATTCTTAATGGAAATGACATGTATTAATAATGTTTTAAATAAAGATTCTGAAACTTTAATTAAATTCATTATGAACATTGTTTCGATTATTATCCTTAAATATTATCCTCTCATTTATAACACTTATATACAATAATTAAAGTTACATAAATAATCACAGAATTTTTTATGTTATTCATAAAGTATTCAATAATACATACACATAAATAATGAATAAACTATCTTATTTATCAAATAATAAAATATCCTTATTGCATCTCATGCTTTAAGGACACCTTTCCCAGCAGTAATATGATTAGTCATGGATTTGAACGTTGTTGCGCTACGTTTACTGTTATAAATCTGTGTTAATTTAATTAGTTATTGGCTAGGTTTGGTATTGCTATAGATTTTACAAATATTACTTTTAGTTGTGTTGAAAAAAAAAAACAACTGTTACAAAAAAGAGTTGAGTGTTTGGTAAACTATAATTATAGTAGTTGTGCTAGTTTCAAAATTAGTGTAATAGCGTTTGATAAGTTATGAAATTGAATTACTATCTTATATTATACTTGTAGAATCTAGTTGTGATTTTTAATGAAAAATCATTTGAACAACAACAAACTTGTAGGCGGAATTTCAAAAAATTTTAACATATCCATTTAATTCCAAATTAAACGTAAATCACAACGAGAGATACATGCATGATATATGTTTATAGACAAAGGAATAAAATGACAATCATACCTTTGTGACGATTGAATCAAAATGACCGCAAGGATCTTGTCTCACTATCTCACGTTCCGAGATGGAGAATTGCCATGAAACAAGATCGTTGATCTATCGATTCAAGATTTTGACTCTAAGTGTTTTGGGATGAGAGAGTGGGCTCTTTTTCAAAAACCTAAGGAAACAATTTTTCCTTCTATTTTGTCTCAAAATTCCGGCCACCCTAGGAGAGAAAAGTGTGAGATATTTTCTTCTCTTAAAAACTCATAGCTAGGTTTTTCAATAATATCCTTTTATAGGAGGAAATTCAAAAACTCAAACCCTAAATGGGATTTTCGAATTTCCCCTTCTCTCTAGGATCAAAATCTGAAATTCCCCATATGGCTAGGGATTTCTGAATTTTCCTTCTCACTTTTTGTAGCAAAATTTGAATTCCCCATATGGCAAGGGATTTCCGAATTTTCCCAAATAAAATCAACTTTCTCTCTCCTTTAGTTGCCAAATAAAATCATGTTTAAATTTTATTTTGAATTTTAAATTAATCACTATTAATTTCAAAATTCAAATTCATTCCTTTTATTTTTCAATTATCAAATAAATGAAAAATAACATAATGAATTTTTAAACATAATTATATAACAAAATATCAGTTTCTATTTTCCCACTTATTAGAGCTAGCCTTGAGACCGAATGGATCCACATGAACAAAGCTATGGAATTACAATACTCGACTAACTTATCCCGATAAGTTATCGACATATTTAATTTTGACATCGCATTACTCCACTAAAAGTTCGATGCCGAATAATCTCTCGATTCATATGCGCTATTTTTCTGATGGTGTTAATACAATTTATCACATGGTCCACAGAATAAATGCATTATTATCCTTAGTAAATATCAGTGATCAGAATGGTATAGAATATTACCGTTTTACCATTCCAATCATTATTTCCTCAACTCCTTTATTTGACTGTGAATAAGAAAGACATATGTTCGTAAGATGTCTCGCACATGTCACGATATCTTAATCAATGAATATCATCATTGAATACCAGGCCTGGTTTATTTATTCACACACCCATCAATAAAGCATGAGGTGATATTATTTCTTACGAATTCCATATCTGTGAATCACACAACTCCAACTCAATTATGTCATGATCCCAATAGCCGAGATGTTGTTCAAAAACTATGAACTAATCTCATTGGTGAATCAAAGATCATGAGAAATTAAGTCGAGTTATGCATTCACTTCAGGATTGAGATAATTATACAAATATACTTAAGTTGTGACAATTAGGTTTAGAGTTCTGTAAACGGTTTTTTACTCTAACCTAATCAGTCACATGGTCTATTCAACATGTTGTGAACATCTCTAGATCAACCACAGAGTCCAACTCCCATGCCCTGAGACCAGCATCATATGGTTCGATCTAACAGTCATAATCGGATTTGATTGCCCAATCGATCCTAAGACTGCGAATATCTATTTTAAACTATATCAGAAGAGTTTGTCCGGCAGGGTTTCCCTAACTCTTCTTTCATTGATAACAGTCTATGGACTAAGCAATATCACTAACACTCTTGAGTATGTATCAAAACATAACTTTATTTTATTTTATAAAATCAGCAAAACAATAATGTCTGACATTTGTCATTTCACAAATAACAAATTACATCCTACTTTATGGACACATTTCCAACAAACTCCCATTTGAACTTAAAGTAGGTGTGTACAATCTCGCATGCCTAAACCCTCCAGATGGCTATCGAAGACTTTACCAGATAAAGCCTTTGTGAATGGATCAGCCAAGTTGTCATGTGTTGATATCTTTGTCACTTCAACATCGCCTCTTTGTACAATCTCTCGGATGAGGTGGTACTTCCGCTCTATATTATATACCATAGCTTGGTCATAATCTTCGTAGAACTGAAGATCGTACTCACTCACCACTTCAATCCTTTTCCAATCTTCCAAAGCTAATGACGCCAGAGTCCCTGTTGGCTTCCTGCTAAGGGCATCAGTCTCCACATTAGCTTTTCCAGGATGATACTGCAGAGTGAAGTCATAATCTTCCATGTACTCCACCTACCTCCTTTGCCTAAGATTCAAGTCTTTCTGAGTAAACAAGTACTTCAAGCTTTTATGATTAGAAAAGACCTGAAACTTTGCTCCATAGAGATAACATCTCTATATTTTCAAAGCAAATATCACCGCTGCCAGCTCCAAATCATGAGTGGGGTAATTATGTTCATGTCGCTTTAGTTGTTGGGATGTGTAAGCTACAACGCGTCTACCCTGCATCAACACACAGCCTAGCCCACTCCTTGAGGCGTCAGTATACACCTCATATAGTTCTTCACTGTCAGGAATAGTCAAGACTAGTGCACTTGTCAGCCTGACCTTCAATTCCTGAAAAGCATTTTCACATTAGGCGTCCCATTTGAATCTGACTTCCTTCTTGGTCAACTGAGTCATCGGTGCAGTGATACTCGAGAAGTTTTTCACGAAACGCCGATAATACCCTACCAGTCTAAGAAAACTGTGAATCTCCACTACATTCTTCGGTCTCTCCCACTGTAACACAGTCTCGATCTTGGAAGGATCTACAGAAATTCCCTGTCCTGAGATCACATGCCCAATGGACTTCACTTCTGTCAGCCAGAAGTCGTACTTCTCCTTCTTAGCATACAACTGGTGTTCTTGAAGAGTCTGAAGAACAATTCTCAGGTGCTGTGCATGTTCTTCCCAAGTCTTCGAGTAAACCAATATGTCATCAATGAAGATGATCATGAACCGATCCAAGTACGCCAGAATACACGGTTCATTAGATCCATGAATGCAGCCGGGGCATTTGTCAGTCTAAACGGCATTACCAGAAACTCGAAGTGCCCGTACCAAGTTCTGAAAGCAGTCTTCAGAATGTCTTCCTCCTTGACTTTCAGCTGATGGTACCCAGATCTCAAGTCAATCTTAGAGTAAAACTGTGATCCACCCAACTGATCGAACAATTCATCAATCCTCAGCAGTGGGTACTTGTTCTTCACAGTCACCCAGTTCAATTGACGGTAGTCAATGCATAATCGAAGAGATCCGTCATGCTTCTTCACAAATAGCACTGGTGCACCCCAAGGAGAAGTACTATTCTGGATATATCCTTTTTCTGTCAGCTCTTTAAGTTGCATTCTTAATTCCTTCATTTCTGCCAGAGCCATCCGGTATGGAGGAATGGAGATAGGTGCCATTCCCGGAACCAAATCAATACATAATTCAATCTCCTAATCTGGCGGTAAACCAGGTAGCTCATCAGGAAATACATCTGTAAACTCATCCACTACAGGGATTCCCACACTATCTCCAATTACTTCAGGTTCACCTTCTAAAGCAAGAAGGGAAGAGAAACATGCCAAGTTCTTCCGTCCCCCAACGCTATCCTTCAATAGTCATTCCCCAAGGACTGGGTCATCTCTGCCTGATAAGAAATTACTGTTCTGGAATCCGTCACCTAGGTTACCTTCCTACGGTAGCAATCAACAATCGCACCGTGCCTTGACAGCCAATTCATTCTGAGTACCACATCAAGCAGGTTCATCGGAAGAATAATCAAATCTGCTCTCAATCGCTCACTACCAATCGTGATTTCACATGATTTACACACACTCATTACCTCCACACATCCCAGTAGGGAGTTCAAAGTCATCGGGACTTCTAAATTCTCACTCTTTAATTTTGAAGTCTGAACAAAAGAACTTGATATGAACAAGTGTGTGGCACCTGTATCAAACAATACGTGAGTAAAAGAATGAGAGATTAGGATCATACCCTCAACCACCGCGTTGCTGGTCTGACCTCCAGAGCTGCCTCCTGCCAGGGTATAATCTTGTCCCTGTACTCTTCCCTTTCCTCTGTCACCAACATTAGGCCACTGAGCCGGAGGCCTATAGTGTTGTGGTGGAGGTGGTTGTGCCAGTCTCGGTGCTGGAGGCCGGAACTGTGTATACTGAGGTGGCTGATAAGTCAGCGCAGGAGGGTATGGCATCTGTTGCGGCTAATATGGTGGCATGTACTGTGGTGGCCCTTCTTGGCTGTAGGAAGTGTCACTTTGGGCTTGTTGAGCCGGCGGCCGATTAGGACAATTCCTCCTAATATGGCCCACCTGCCCACAATGGTGACACCTGGGCCCTTATGGAACATTTCTGTCACTCCCAAATGAACTACTGCCACCGCTTGCCATTTCTCCAACAGTCTGTCCCTGGTTGCGGTTTCTTCTACCACTCCGTTGTGGTCCACCTGAAACAGAAGGTCTACCAGGGATGAAGACTCGACCCGTTTCTTCTTCTTTGCTTTGGCGATAGGCCAAGTTATCCTGTTCCACCCTTTTAGCAGCAGCTACCAAATCCCGGAAGTTCTAAAGTCTCAAAGCCACCGAGGATCTCTTCATAGAGTTCTTGAGGCCCTTCTCAAATTTAAGACATCTCATGTGTTCAGACTCCACCAGAGATGGCGCAAATCGGGATAGGTCATTAAACTTAGCCTCATATTCCCTCACAGACATGTCACCTTGCTGCAGCGACATGAATTCCAGTGCTTTTTCTTCCCTGTAACTCTGAGGAAAATATTGGTCATTGAACAGTGTCTCAAACTGCTTCCAGGTCAACCCTACGACATCTATTCTCCTCTTAACTTGTTTCCACCAAGTATTTGCTAAACCTTCCATCTTGTACATAGCAAATTCCACCCAATATTCATATGGGACTCCCATAGTACTCAAGTGCTTAACTATAGAGTCGATCCAGAACTCCGCTTCCTGGGGTCCTCCCTCACTGTTAAATGAGGGGATAGGCGCTCGTCTAAATTCCTGAAAATACCATTGTTTCTGATCCTCAACCGGTCACTCATTCCGAGCTCTAGTGGCCATGCCTTGAAAGGCAGCATACATGGCATCCAAGAACCCTTGATTCGGTTGTTCTGGTTGGGTGCCTGGTCTACGGTGAGGCGCCATTTTCTTCAACTGAAATAAAACTAAACTGTTTAGTGGATAACAGATGTCACACATGTATGTACAATCCTGGGGTTCTTAACCTAAAGCTCTGATACCACTCCTGTCAAGCCCCCAAAACGGGGTGGGTGACGTGGAACTCGATTTAGGATTAATAAAGGAGATTCCCAACTGGGCCCCACACTTAACAGCATTAAAATATAAATAAATTACATAATCCAGGAGCCTCTGACACACAAGGCTCCACCCCACAGGACATACAGTATCGTACATACATGCTCATGTAAATAATCATTACAACAGACATCAACCACAGTCTACTAAATACAAATATTAAATAAGTTTACATAATTTTCCTCAAATTCCTTACACTTTATATCAGAGGATGTACTCAATCCTCACTCGATCCAACAGTAGCAATCTCCAGCTACCTTGCACCGCTCCTCGAGTCTCCTAGGAGGGGTTTAACATTTAAAACATAAAACGTGAGCGAAACGCCCAGTATGATATAATTTGAAATACTTTAAAATAAACGAATAGATAAATGAATAAGTAAGTAAATAAGACATTCAGTCCTGACAGAATAGCCGGAACCTCACATCCTTTTTCTCAAAGGAAATATAACTGAAATAACCATATTACAGGCTTCAGCAAAAAATTAGTACAAATTACTCACCTAACCAAGTGCCTCGCCTACCCGGACCGAGTTTTGGGTTCTGCCCCCGAGGATGCACTCTTCCGCATCCTATCTAGGCTTACAGCAATAGACTCTATTACCCGTTCACAAGATCTCTTATCTTAAGAAATCATCCATTTAACATTAAGAAATCGTTCATATGACCCGAGGAACTACTCAAGTCAAGGGCCCCATGATCAAGCAAGCCATAAGGTTCCATGACTGGACAAGCTATGGATTCCATGGACAGGACAAGCCAAGGATTTCCATAAACTAACAAGCTATGGTTTTTAAAACATTTTTTTTCACAAACCAATCCCTTTCTTTAAAACATTTTGAAGGCCAAAATCCTTTTTGAAAATAGGCTCACAAGGAAAAGGGATATGTTTTGAAGACAACACTTTAGGATCAATTCTCATTCCTAAAGCAATCCAATCTCACTTATGTACCAAGATTTTCAATTAGTGTGCCCTAATCCATTTTCATATTTCAAATTCCATTCCAAGGGTTTTAAATATCAAATTAGGGATTAAAGATGCTAATCCTTTCATCCCAAGTCCCCAAATGAAGCTAATTTGGGTTCTCCCCGAAAACAGGGGCAAAACAACACTTTTCAGGCCAAACAGGGTCAAACCCGTGTGCACCGGTCGACCGGTGACAGAGCAGTGCAACACTATCGGTCAACTGGTAGTGTGCACACCGGTCGACCGGACAACCTGCAACCCGGTCAACCGCATAGGTCGACCGGTGGAATCGACTGCGCGAGAGAAGCTCGCGGAAATCAGTCCAAAAACTTGCAAATCCAGTCCCAAATCCAAATATTTCAAAGGGAAACCACTAGATCCGGGTTCTAGGTCCTAAAACAAGTCCAAAGAACCCAAGATCTCCAATTTCTACTCTAGTTTTACTCAAAAATCATCAAAATCCGGTTTGAACCAAAATAAGTTTTAAAATCTAAAAACTTGAGATTCAAGAGAGGTTCTTTCAGTAATCTTACCTCGAATCCTTCTCTTGACATTGAAAATACTTTGAAACTCTTCTTTGGCTCAAGATCCGTTTGATTTGGGACAAAAAGAGAGAGAGAGCACGGGAGTGAAGAGAGGGAGAGAGAGGGAAGGCACGGGAAGGAAAAGAAAGAAGGAAAAGAAAAGAAAAGGAAAAAGAAAAGAAAATGACATGTGTATAATATAACAGTCCAGAAATGTGCCCATACACACTTCAGGATTAAGATAAATTACTGAGAATAATTTAAATACCTTGGAATTATTTAAACTCTCATTTTAGAAACATTTATTAATCAAACTCAATTAATTAAATCAGATTAGGCACACTAATAATCTCAATTATCTTAATTAATCTCAATTAATTCTTCAGGGTGTTATAATGATAATTAATTGAGAATTAATTATTATTTAAATAATGTGATTATTTAAATTTAAATTTGAATTTTGAATTACTTATATGAAGGTGTTCACATAGTGTGAACACATCTAGAATTTTGGTAAGTTATTCAATTTAGAATTCAATTAATTTAAGTTTGACTTAAATTAGAATTTGAATTTGAATCAAAATTGGGTTGCAGGATAAAAGATGATTTTTTCTTCCTTCCCTATCTGATATTGGTGCGAATGCAAGGATAAGATGCCCTATCTATGGCCGGCCAACCTAGGATAAAGTGAAGGGAAATTTTGTTCTAAACTCAAATATGAGATAATTAACAAACTTTTTCTTGGAGATAAAGATTGGATTCCTTCTAGAAGTTTGACTTCTATTCTATAAATAAAGAGATAGTCAAAAATTGTGAGACACAATTTTCGCTCCTAATTTTAGAGGGTGGCTGAATTCTTCTAAGAGTTGAGAGGGAAAATTTTTCTCTAAAAATTCGACGTCGTGCATGAGTTGGTGTTCATGGAAATTCTAGAGTGTTTTTGTTACCTGTTTTGTTTCAGGTGTGCCCACACACACGTCTTTATAGATTCAAGGAATTGACGAGGAAAGCTCAGGTTTTTAAAACAAAGCATTGGAGTGAGGATTGTTCGAGGTCAAAGAACTCAAGTTATCATTCTAATCGGTCGCTAGGTATAATTCCTATTCGAGTTCTTAATTAATAAATTAATGTGATTAATCTATTCGTGCACAAATTAGTATAATCTATAGATTATCTAAAAAATTTCATGAAAATTTTTATTATACACGATCTGCTACCCCATGGTTCCACATCCGAATTCGATTTGAAAACCAACACGAACCACTCAAGTTTTGCCATTTTTAATTTTTTCTAAATTAAATAAATTCAAATAAGAAATATATGTCATTTTCTCTCCCCACTATTCACAACTCAAGTTATTATACACCCAAATACAAAGTCAAAAATATTCGCATCTCAAATAATAACTCAAATGTACACAACCAAACACAAACTCAAGTTACAGTTTCATCTCAAGTTATAACTCAAATTCAACTCAAAAACTACACTCAAGTCACACTGTAAAAGAACACACCCTTCGATATCCAATGAACCTCGCCACCAACAATTTTGAAAATCAGATCTATAGTAAGCAGAACCACAATTTATTCTGGTGATTTGAAATAGAAAATTCCAAAAAAGAAAAAAGACAATGGCTCAAATTTTGGTTCAAACCACTTAAATAATGGAGTTATAAACTCATATTTTTAAAGGTCTTTTTATTCAAAACATCAAATCAATTGTTTGAACTAAGACTTAAAAGATTTGCCTACTTCCTAAAGAGAAAATTGTTGAACTTACTTTTTAAAGTGTATGGTTCTGAATTTTTACCCCTTCTTCTTTATTAGTATTCTTCTGTTAATATGCTTTTTTGACTAGAAAGGGTATTAATCAAGAATAAGGTGTAAAAATCAAAACTCGTGCATTTTTAAGAGATATTTTGTCAAGATTTCTCTTTGCTAAACATTGATTTGAGCCCACTATTTAGTTCAAACCACTTGAGCTAGTTTACCAAAGGAAAATTGTAGTAAATAACATATTTATGAAACTAATTTAAGTAATTAGCATCTTTTGAAACTATTTAAAGTGAATAGCAGTTTACTGTGTAAATATTTTTTTTTATGACTGGTAAAAAATTTTGGGATATGTGTCCTTAAAGCATGAGATGTAATAAAGATATTTTATTATTTGATTAATAAAATAGTTTAACCTTAAATATTATATATAAGTGTTATATATGAGAGAATAATATTTAAAGATAATAATCAAAATGATGTTTGTAATGAATTTAATTAAAGTTTCAGAATCTTTAATTAAAACATTACTAATACATGTCATTTCCATTAAGAATGGAATGGTGT
Organism: Morus alba; assembly: GCA_012066045.3. Lineage (NCBI taxonomy): Eukaryota > Viridiplantae > Streptophyta > Magnoliopsida > Rosales > Moraceae > Morus > Morus alba. The sequence goes on from CP050224.2 coordinate 35,780,726, forward strand.
TATCCGCATCATTAATATAGATGGATATTGAATGAGTGTATTATCCATAATGAGATTATGTAGAACTGGGACACATACACAATTTGATTTTCTGATAATTTTTGTTAAGTATAGAAAATTAAAATTTGAGTCTACTGATAGGCATATATAGTCGAGATTTTATTTCACTCGCAAATAATTAATTGACAATTAATTATATATTAAATAATGTGATTATTTAATTATTGTGTCACATTGTGATGGGACCACAGGGGACGTGTGACATCGAGAAAAATTTCACAGGGTTTTTAGTTGCTTGCTCTCTAAGTAATTGGGTTTACTTGTTCGACAAGTTTTTTCAATTAAATTCAATAAGAAAAGTAAGATGTTACTTTATTTGAAAATGAATTTAAGCTAAAATTGGAAACTAGATTTGGAAGGAATTTTTTCGTTCCTTCCTAGGAGATGGCCGGCCATGCCTATAGCAAAAAGGGAAGCAATTTTTATTTCCAAAAGGAAAAAGGGAAACTATGTTTTTAATGAGATTAAAAATATTGTAGTTGTCAATTTCTATTTTTCTTTGTCTACAAGTAAATGCTTATCCTAATTGTCTATAAATAGGAGACAATGAAAATTGGAGAAGATTGATTGATTATTCTCCCAATTATCCTAGGTTGGACGAATTTCCCAAGAGAGAAAAGAGAAGAAAAATTCTTTCAATTTTCTCAATTCTTTCACATACATGCGTTGATAGTGAAAGGATAGAAAATAAGCGAGTGATCGTTCCAATAGTTATACCTTGAGCCCACACTCATCATCTTGCAAAATCAATGAGTCGACGAGGAAGGCTTAGGTGTTCTAAGAAAGCTTTTGGAGCAATGAACGTTCATTGACCAATGACCTCAAGTTATCTTCCTAATCGTTAGCAAGGTATCTTTTCTTACATATTAATAAGATTAATTTATTTTGGCATAAATTAATGTAATCTATAGCGTATTTAAAAGTTTTTGTGAAATTTTTTTGTTATACATGATCCACACCACTATGCTTCCGCACTCAAAAACCTTTCGAAAACCAACAAAAAAAATCTTAATATCAATCGCAAAAAAGAAAATCTAAGTAGAAAATTATTTTTACTAGTTGTAAAAGAAACATTTATATCGTAAGGTGCTATTTACTTTAAATAGTTTTAAAATATGTAATTTATTTAATTTAGTTTTAGGATTAATTTAAAAATTTCCCCCCAAACTATGACCCTTTTAACACTTTGCCTCCCGAATTTTAAGAAGTAACATCTGTTCCCCTCGAAATTTATTCCGTTAACAAGTTTTCCCCATCTGTTATAATGAGAGACAAAATTCACCACGTGTCAGGCGCATGACTCATCTGAGGAGGATATTATCATAAATTAACCTGCAACAACCCTTCCAAGCATTAAAGAAAGAAAACCCAAATCTTGAACAATATAAAGATTAGGAAAAAAAGGAAGAACAATGAATCCAAGATGGGATCATCGGGTTGAAAGGCTCCAGATAGATACTACAAGAGTCTTCTTCGAAGTTGTCGTCGGAAGGAGGTGGCAATTGCGATGAAGACGAAGACGAAGCTTTGATCGCCATTGAATTCTCTGCATAACTAGACAAAGACGAAGAAGAAGTGAAAGCCGCCATTGAAGAGTGAAAGTGAAGGAGTGATATGCAATGTTGAAGAGAGAGAGAGAGAGAAAGTTTATGGAAGAAAGAAGAAGTGGAAGGGAAGTGAAGAAGAAAGGAACCCTAGAAAAATAGTAGAGAGGGAAAAAGAAATTGAAGATGATGGTCAAAGAAAATAGGGTTAATTTTTTTAATAAAAATGAGAAATTATCTGATTATGACAGTATTAACTTAATTACAGTTTTAATTCTCACTAAATAAGTGACACGTGGTAATTCCACCACTTATTGTAATAGAAGGGATAAACTTATTAACGGAATAAAGTTCAGGAGGAAAATATATTACTTATTAAAATTCAGTTGACAAAGTGTTACAATAATCATAGTTCATGAGGAGTTTTTGAAATTAATCCTTAGTTTTATAAATTTACTATTTACTACATTCTCCCATTACGAAATGGGTTAGTTATGTTTGATTATTATGCTTCCACTAAAAGATAAACGACTATTCACTTTATCTCTTTTGGCAAAGTTTAGCCCCGTTAGTTTAACTCAGTTTAACTCAATTCAAACGGTGAGTATAGTTTGAACTCGTGTTTGGTAAGCATGCAGTGTGAATTATATTTTCCATTTGAACTGAGTTACTATCCAAGTTAAAGGATAGCTTCCCCTTTAAGCTCAACTATACAAACCACTTTTTGAACAGTAAAAAGGTGTCCACCCTCTCTGCTTTTAATATCTACTAAACACAAAATTCCAATTTTATTCCATGCTCAAATTAAAATTTTAACTGCACATCTAAACGCCAATTCGAACTACAATTTTAATTTTCAAATAATAAAGTTTAAATCAACAAAATTCAAACTAACTAATCAGGGCAACTTTTAGCTTTTTGGCTCCAAAAACTGATTTTGCAAATGTTTGAATGATTTGCATGAGAGTTTCAATATTTTAAAAGAGCTTGCAATTAAAATCACAAAGTGAGACTCCTAAAAAAAACTCTTCTGAAAATACATTTTGAAATTTGTACTAAAATTTCACAAAGACATTATAAATTTTAATCCAACACTTTTTTTTTTTTTTTGTGTAGAAAATTTAAAAATTGTTTTGATTCATTAACCTCGTTTAGAAAATGTGGTTCTAAACTGCCACAACTTTCATTTCCTTTTTTTGTATTGATTAAAAGTAAAAATAAAATCTCTACCAAATGGACACTAAAGTCTCTCTTCAGCTTGAACAACTTCGTTCGCGAAATTAGTCTATGTTAGTCCATAGAGTATAAACATGATGACAATTTTGGTCCCTTTACTTTAATTTTGACCGATTATTCCCCTAAATTTTTTTAAGTGTTTCTGGCCCCTAACATTGAAATTGTCAAATAATTTCTTAAGTTTATTGTGTGCAAAGTATTTGTTAAATTTTACATATATAATTTATTGAGTACAAAATATTATCATGTTCAATAGGTTTTAACTGGAGCAATGGGTACATATAATTATTGTTGTAAAATTTTAAGTTATCGTGCTATACACGCATGATTACTTCTGTTAAATTGTAAATTTCCTTCGTTTCTTTTAACGCCTGAGACTAAAAAAAGAGAAATTTATCTGCAAACATTAAGTGCATGTTTGAAATCATTTTTGAAAACAGTTTTTACGTATTTTGAGAAGTAAAAAATAAAAATAAAAATAAAAACGATACGACATTTGTTTAATAAATATTTTGAAAATAAAAATAAAAATGAAACAGTGAGAATAATTTTTGTCAAGAAATTAGAAAAGAGTTAAAAATTGTCTTCACTTTTCTATTTTTATTTTTTAGTACTTATTAATAATATTATAATATATTACTTATTAATAATATTATAATATATTAATTAATAAATACAATTTTATTTTTTTATTATACTCAAAATAATCTCTTAAAAAATTAACCAAACGCAATTTTAAAATCAATCACAAAATAATTCTTAACTAATCTTATTTTTACTTTTTATTGAATTAAAATTATTTTAAAATTAATTATAAACGCACTCTAAAAGTAAGGGCACCAAAAACAAAAAATGGTGTGCTCGTCACACGACCACGCCAGGTCAGCCCTGCCCCGAAATGCCCAGCCACACTGGAGATCCGCATGTTTGCCATTTATACCCACTGATAGATTCCACTAAAGGAAACCCAAGTTTGATTCATTCTAATTATAAAAAAAAAAAAAAAAAAAAAGTATTATTTTTAGAATTTAATGTTCATTTCTTTGAGAGAAAACTAAAAACACTATCATTAAAGTAATATTATTTTATTAATACAGCTACTGTAAATTTGTTTCACACCAATAATAACTTATAAGTTTTTTTTTTTTTTTTAATCTATACGTTATCTTTTATAATTTATAAGTTATTTTTAGTAATTTATAGGTTATTTTTTTATAACTTATGTATATGTTTGAGAGAAAACCAGGAATCTGTAGGAGTGTAAAATACATATAAGATTACCGCAAAAATTCTTGACCATTTAGAAGAGTTACAAGTGGCAACATTTGAGCCTAGCGGAATGGCAATTTAAAGCAAAGAATAACCCAAATAGCATAAGATATAACATAGTTTTCCCTGGTCTTGTTTGTTCTCTTTTGTTTTGCTTAAAAGCAAGCTAATGGGTTTTGAAGGTTTCTTTGCTTTGTGAGGTAATTAGATGACTGTTACACAACAACTCAAATGTCATAATCAAAATTGCTGAAAACTTGACCCAAAAAAGCACGAGTCAGTATTTGCTCAAAACAATGTTTTGATGAGTGCGTAGCTTGAGACCAAACCACTTTACATTTTTATGTAAAATTATCGTACCAAACCCCTCTCTATCTCTCTATTATTAATAAGCTTTTTCGGCGCTCAAAATCACAATTCGTATACTTTAAATGCAAGCATGATAGCGAAGTTTCTTGGCAATTTAACCACGACTTTGAAATAGAGATTTGCCACCATAAGTTAGAATGTTAATAAGGTTTTAATAAGGTAAGGTAGAACACGGGCTTAAGCAGTTCAAAACCATCATCCTAAAAGGGATGTAAAGGTAGAGTTGAGTTCTTCAAACATAAAAAGTAAAATGTTTTCTGTTGTGTGGGAAAATGTAACGGACATATGGACCAACGATAATGCGATACATGGCTTTAACTACTCCCTGCTAAGCAACAACCCTCAACGTCTACAGCTCCCTCTTGTTCTGCTATAAAGAGTCCAAGCACGAAGTCCAACTTAGGGTGACGATTCCTTCTGACGTCGATAGATCGTGCCGTCGAGCTTAGGGCACAAAGATCCCTCGACCGCAGAATCAACCGCCAAGAAGGACAATTGGGCTAAGCATTGTTGGCGACGAGGGGAATGTTCTTTGGAGGACATGGCAAGTTGTGTTCATGAGTGGGGGACGTGTGCAGGCATTAATTGCGAGCCCTTAAACCGCCCCACAGGGGACAGAAGAGTGTTACAGGGACGCACAGAGCCGTAATAGAAGACTAATTGGCTGAGTGAACAGTACTGATTAGTGGGCTACGTCTGGGCCTAAAAAGGGGAAGCACTTGAGTGCTATTACCTACGAAGGAAATGAGCCCAGCAAAGGAAGCCCATTATAAAAGAAGGAAGACCCCCTATAGGGAAGGGGTTCAGATCCAAGAAGAGAAAAGAAAGAGAGCGAGAGATAGCAATTGATGTAAATTGTAATCTCCAAAAAAAAATATATATATATATAATCACAGTGGACGTATTTCTAATTTTTCAGAGTGAACCACTATAAAATTTCTTGTGTTCTTTAGTTGTGCACACCTTTGATTAACACACTAACTACTCTTCCGATAAATTCTCACACACATTCAACATATAGGCCTATAATCCAAAGGGAAACTAAGAGGTAACCCAGCCGGTTTTTGCTGACGAGAAATCATCGTCAACAATTGGCGACTCTGCTGGGGACCGAAAACGTTCAACCCCCAACAACACAGTTATCAAGCACGCCTCCAAGAAAGAGAATAGAGGCCATCAACCAAGGCAGCCAGACGGACGAAGCTGTCATCCATCCAGGGAATAACGGGATGGAAGGAGATTTACGCCCGGTCAGAAATGAAGTCCCAACCCCAGACGCACCACGGCCAGATCTTGTGCAGATGCAAGCCCAACAGACCACTCTAACTGAGCTGGTACGTGAGCTAATGACCGTGGTTGAGCGCTTAGATGGAAGGAACTCTATGCTGCCATTAGAAGACGCCTCGAGGCCGCAGGGACCTGCCATGGCTGGAAACCCGAACCCCGGTGACCACCCACATATCCAAGAGGGAGCCGGGGATAGCGAGAATCACCGGGGCCCTCCTAGGCCTCGGCCTTCCCAATCCTCTGGCAATCGTTTAAGGGCCGCCGGGCTCCGTGTAATGATCGGGAAAATTTTAAGTCTAATCCGGACAGTCCGGTATTTGACCGTAATTCTTCCCGGAACAGAAAGTAGTAGAAATATTGATGTAATTAGGAAAGTGTTATGTAGAAACTTTATATACGGGGTAAAATCACCCGAAAAATGTAAAGTTATAATACGAATATTTTTACAGAGAAAATTCGTAAATATCAGTTGCGAATAGTGAAATATCGGTTAAAAGTTAGAAATTTTAACAGGTATATTTTAGTTATGAAAAACTGAAATATTTGATAAATGACCAAATGACCAGTTAGAAAAAGAGTAGAAATATTAGAAGTAAGGAAAATGGCAAAAGTTCCTGAGATAGAATTTTCCCGAGTCAGTTAAAGCGGGAAACTGTGAAAAAAATAAGTACCGCGAGGGTACGCGTTTTGGGCAATTCTGGATCGTTTAAAATGAGAATTTCAGAAAAAGAAATTGACTATTGAGATACCCAAGAAAAATGGGTTGAATATGAGAAATTTGACCCAGGGTGCTCGGCAATCCAGAAAAGCAGTATAGAACCTGTACCGGGTGTGTGAAATTATCGGTACCGGAAAGAGACGTTTTGGAAAATGGAAAGTTTGGTCTCGACAAGAAAAATGTGGGGAACACGGAACCACTTAAATTAAGTGTTAAATTTAATTAGAATTAGTAGAATTAAATTATGGGAATTAAAGTTATTTCTGTAATTTAATTTTAGAAAGTAATGTGAGATATTTTTAGAAATATTAATATAATATACATATTACACTTAAAATGGGCCTACGGATTACATTAGAAGCCATATTTGCTTCTTCTCCTAACTGTGGCCGAGAGATAGAGAAAAGAAAGAGAAAAGAGAGAAAATCAAGGGAAAATCAAGGAATCACCCATTTTCACCGAAATTTCTTCCGTTCAGTCCGGTCGAAACATAACCCGAGGCATTCTAGCGGAGAATCTCAACTTTTCAAGATAAGATTTCAGATTTTTCATGATAAACTGCATGCTTTTTCGTTTTTATGAATAGTAACTCATCTCGGAAAAAATCCGTAAAACTGAAAAACGAAACCGAGGTTTTGTCGGGGACTACAATAGGAGTTTAATGTGCAAGTATTGAAAGGATTGAACAATTTTTTTTGGATTAACACTAAAAATCCGGAATACCCTAGAAATGGAGAAAAAGTGTTGTTGTCCATTTTATGTTGAAAATTGTGTTCAAGAATGTGAATCTAGACTACAGGTACCGAAATTGGAAGTAGAACGAGTTATTGAAAACTCGGGAAACTAGAAAAAACAAGGCAAAACTCTGCCGAAATTTCTAAAAACCTAGTTAGTAAGCATCGAATTAAGAATTCGATTCTCGAGAATAAGTAACAGTTTTAAAGCTCAGAATTGAATAGATTAAGATTGAATAGGGAGGCGCAGGCTGCAGCGCACCAAAGTGGGCTGCAGTGCACCCAAACGTGCCCAGCTCCAAAAATGCACGCTGTAGTGCACCAGAGGGGCTGCAGCGCGCCCAAAACGTGCCCATTGGCTGGACACGCGCTGCAGCATGCCCAAGGGGCGCTACAGTGTGCCAAAAGGACCCAGGAATGTGTACTATGCGCTGCAGTGCACCCAAGGGCACTGCAGCGCGCCTCAGCCCCCTGCGAGCGAAATCGCTCTTCCAAAAATGCGCGCCACAGCGCGTTTTCACGCAGGCTGCAGCTCGCGACTGAATCCTTAGCTCCGAAGTGTTGTAGTATGAAAGGAAAGAGATGCCATTTTGGAAGGAGAGCCCAGAAAAGTGAAGAAAACATCAAAAGGAGGCCGAAATCCTTCATCTTGGAGGTCCTTGGATGCTCTTCAATGGATATTGGGTTTTATCTTCTTTCATCTATTTTTCCATGTTGAGCTAGACATTAAATCTAGGACTTGATGTTGTTTTCTTTGAACTATGTTTTGAATATTTTGTTGATTGTTAATTTAATTTCATTTTCAATTCATTTTTGTTTCTCTATGCTTAATGCTTTTAATTTATTTGGCCAATGAGTTAGATGAATTTTAGATTGCGAATTTGATGCTCGGGAGAGATTGAGTTCTTTATCTAGATTTGAGAAGCATAGTCTAGGTTGTTGTGAGACCAGGAGGAGATCAACGCTTAGATAATCAAATTAGGATTTAGGTCGTTGTGAGGCCAGGAGGCGATCAATATTCCTATTTTCTAATTCTAAAGGTGAAGCTTAATTTGTGTTTAAATGTTCATTTCGAATAGGGATATTGTTTTGGGTATTGAAATACAATTTCTTGTGAGGCACTCGGGAGAGGTTGTGAGATGATATTAGAGCCTTCATTAATGAATTGAATGGAATTGATTAGCGATTACATAATAGGATGAACATAGGAATAATAAAGTGAAATCAAGTCCCTAGACCGTTTGTGTATAGATTATTTTCTTATTTTCATATTTATTTTGTTTTATTTTCTTAATTGTCATTTTATTAGGTTGCCTAGATAAAGTTAAGTTACACTAATTGTGGTACTTAATGGCAATTCTAAACCCAATCCCTGTGGAGACGATACTCACTCACCTTATACTCAAAACTTGACAACGTACGCTTGCGGAAATTTATTATACAAAATTAATTCGTATCAAGTTTTGAGTTTGGGGGTGTGGTCTTTATTTCTCAAATTTTTGCGGTTTTTATTTCTTTTTGGGTTTAATTGAAAGTGAATGTATGATGAAATGAGGAGTTGGTAAAAAAAAAATTTTCTTTCTTGGGAATCATGTGAGATCCATGAGTTGTGATACATGCCTAGGGTGATTTGAGCCTAAAAATTCTAATCTCATTCACCTTTTACACTAGCCATACATTACAACCCTCAAAAGTCCTTTCAATCTTCAATGACAAGTGAACCTTTATTAGTGGAGAGTGACACGAAAAATGGGCCTATGGTAGTTCTTATTAAGATATCACTCATAGTCTCCTTTGCACATAGGTCTATCCGGATTTTATTTGGTTGATTGAGATTGACTGTGCACACACTCACACTTTGAGAGTCTTGAGTGGAGTGAAATTGATGCTTGATGTTGAAATTCTAGATAATCTCAGAGTTTGCATTTCTTTTGAGCATAGTGCATTATGTGGCTTCGGAGTTACATGCAAAGTTGTTGACTCGATACAAAACTCACACTTTTTCATTTGTGTCTTAGTACTTGATTTGTGTTTTCTTTTTCTTTCTTTTCTTTTGCTTGAGGACAAGCAAATGTTTGAGTTTGGGGGTATTTGATGACGGGTATTTCTACCAGTAAATCAAGTACTTTTAAGCTTGAATATTTGTAAGTTTTCAAGCATTTTTGTTAGTTTAATGTCTTTTGTGTGTTTTTTATAGGAGTTATAAATAAATACGAACTTGGATGATTTTGCATGAAGCAAAGAAGAATATTTGCCCAACTTGTGAATCAATGGCAAGAGGAGGCGAAAGAGGATTTTAAGGCACAAAAGAGGAGGCTTGGAATGCAAAGAAGTCCAGAGAGCAACGGACGCGCAGGCTGCAGCGCACCCAAACGTGCCCAGCTCTAAAAATGCGTGCTGCAACGCACCAGAGGGGTTGCAGCGCGCCCAAAACGTGCCTAGAAGCTAGATATACGCTGCAGCGTGCCTAAGGGGCGCTGCAACGTGCCAAAAGGGCCCAGGAATATGTCCTATGCACTGCAGCGTGCCTCAGACCCCTACAAGCGAAATCGCTCTTCCAAAAATGCGCGCCGCAGCGCGTTTTCACGCGGGCTGCAGCACGCGACTGAATCCCTAGCTCTGAAATGTTGTAGTATAAAAGGAAAGAGATGCCATTTTGGAAGGAGAGCCCGGAAAAGTGAAGAAAACATCAAAAGGAGGCCGAAATCCTTCATCTTGGAGGTCCTTGGAAGCTCTTCAATGGATATTGGGTTTTATCTTCTTTCATCTATTTTTCCATGTTGAGCTAGACATTAAATCTCGGACTTTATGTAGTTTTCTTTGAACTATGTTTTGAATATTTGTTGATTGTTAATTTAATTTTATTTCCAATTCATTTATGTTTCTCTATGCTTAATGTTTTTAATTTATTTGGCCAATGAGTTAGGTGAATTTTGGATTGCGAATTTGATGCTCGGGAGAGATTGAGTTCTTTATCTAGATTTGAGAAGCATAGTCTAGGTTGTTGTGAGATCGGGAGGAGATCAACTCTTAGATAATCAAATTAGGATTTAGGTTGTTGTGAGGCCTGGAGGCGATCAATATTCCTATTTTCTAATTCTAAAGGTGAAGCTTAATTTGTGTTTAAATGTTCATTTTGAATAGGGATATCGTTTTGGGTATTTAAATACAATTTCTTGTGAGGCACTCGGGAGAGGTTACGAGATGATATTAGAGCATTGATTAATGAATTGAATGGAATTGATTAGCGATTACATAATAGGATGAACATAGGAATAATAAAGCGAAATCAAGTCCCTAGACCATTTGTGTATAGATACTTTATTTTCTTATTTTCATATTTATTTTGTTTTATTTTCTTAATTGTCATTTTATTAGGTTGCCTAGATAAAGTTAAGTTACAATAATTACGGTACTTAGTGGCAATTATAAACCCAATCCCTATCGAGACGATACTCACTCATCTTATACTCAAAACTTGACATTGTACGCTTGCGGAAATTTATTATACAAAATTAATTCGTATCACCAACCCTTCAGGTGCTAAGGGCAATAACCTCCGTCTACCACCAGAAGGTCAAGTTCCCTACCCCAAACAGCGTAGGTGAAATGAAGAGCAACCAATATGAAGCTAGGGTTGCATACTTCGACGTCCTGCGCGGATATGACTAACCAGGGAGACAGGAGGCAAGGATGGTTTATCACAACCCCGTCGAAGACATAGACTCCAATGTTCAAGAGGAGGTCACATGATCTCAACCCACCAAGCAATTGGTGGAGATCCGAGTTGATGAAGGCGAGTCCACCAAAGTGCTAAAAATGGGCTTAGACTTAGCCCCATCACTTAAGGTTGAGATCGAAGACTTCTTCAAAAAGAACTTAGATGTCTTCTCCTGGAATCATTCTGACATGGAAGGGATTGATGCCGAGGTAATATTTTACTCCCTGAACGTTGACCCCTCATATCCTCCCAAGCACCAGAAGCGTCGACCAATGAACCCTGAGAGGTATGAAGTGCTGAAAGAGGAGGTCGACAAGCTGATCAACAATGGGTTCATCAGGGAGGCCTATTACCCACATTGGGTATCGAACCCCGTTCTAGTGGTCAAGGCTAATGGGAACTGGAGAACATGCGTCGACTTCAGCGATCTCAACAAAGCCTGCCCAAAGGATGACTTTCCACTCCCACGAATAGACCAAATGGTCGACACCACGGCGGGACATGAGATGCTGATTTTTATGGATGCCTACTCCGGATACAACCAGATCCTTATGCATTCAGCCGACGAGGAGCACACATCCTTCATAACCGACAGGGGCCTCTACTACTACAAGGTGATGCCTTTCGGCCTGAAGAATGTAGGGGCTACCTACCAGAGCCTTGTGAATAAGATGTTCACCTAATAGCTCGGCAAAACAATGGAGGTCTATGTCGATGATATGCTTGTGAAAAGCGTTAGGGCCAGCCAGCATGTCGACCATCTGGGTGAAATGTTTGGTGTATTGAGAAAATACCACATGAAACTAAACCCCCAACAATGTGCCTTTGGAGTTGGGTCAGGGAAGTTCCTCGATTTTATGGTCAGCAACTGAGGGATAGAAGCTAACCCTGAGAAGATTAAAGCCCTACAGGATATGCGGTTCGTAACTAAGCCAAAGGAAGTGCAGAGGTTGACAGGATGTGTCGCCGTCCTAAACATGTTCATATCAAAAGCAACTGACAAATGTGTCCCCTTCTTCGATGCCTTGAAAGGGAGCAGGCGCTTTAAGTGGACACCATAATGTGAAGAGGACTTCCAGAAATTGAAGGAACATTTGGGCAAGCCACCAATCCTGTCAAAACGAAACCCCAATAAGGAGCTTAGCCTATACCTCTCCGTGTCCCAACACCCTGTAAGCTCCGTGCTAGTAAGAGAAGAAGAAAGGGTACAATTGCCAATCTACTATGTGAGCAAAAGGCTCCTCGATGCCGAGTCAAGATATAGCAAAATGGAGCGCTTAGCCCTCGCCCTGATGGTAGCTTCAAGAAAGCTTCGGCACTATTTCCAATCTCACACCATACGGGTTTGTACAAACCACCCGTTCAGACAGGCTCTACAAAAGCCTGAAACTTTCGGTCGACTCCTCAAGTGGTCGATAGAATTGAGCCAATTTGACATTAAATATGTGCCAAGAATTGCGATCAAGGGCCAAGTGTTGGCCGATTTTCTAGTGAAGTTCTCCCATAGACCAACTCCCGCCACGCCTGAAGGAGTCGAGAATATAGAATGGAAGCTCTACGTAGAGGGAGCATCGAGCAAAAACGGGTCAAGAGCCGACGTCTTGTTAATCAGCCCAGAAGGCCACAAGATTACCGAGGCGGTTCGATTTAAATTCAAGGCATCGAACAATGAGGTGGAGTATGAAGCGGGACTGCAATTGGCCAGCCACCTAAAGATTGAGAGGCTCAGCGTCTTCAGCGATTCTCAATTGGTCGTCGGGCAAGTAAAAGAAGAATACCAAGCGCGCGACGAGAAAATGGGAGCATACTTGAGAAAGGTAAAGGAAGAACTCGTTAAGTTTAAAAACTACAAGATACTTCAGATACCAAGAACCGAAAATGCAAACGCCGACGCTCTAGCAAAGCTAGTATCTTTGAGAGATTCCTACACATTAGGGGTCATTCCCATCGAAGAAGTGGAGCGGCCGGCTATTGAAGAGAAGGCTAAGGCATTAATCGTCCAAATAGGTGAAAATTGGATGGCGCCACTCATCCAATACCTAATTGACGCAGAACTGCCAAACAATAAAGATGAAGTCAGACATATCAGATATAGAGCTGCTAGGTACTTATTGTACGGCAAGGCTACTCAACACCTCTACAGTGGTGCCTGGATGATACCGAAGCCTAGAAGGTCCTCCAAGAAATCCATGAAGGAGTCTGCGGTAACCACACTAGGGGGTCGTCTTTGGCTCTAAAGGTTTTGAGGCAAGGATACTACTGGCCCACGCTCAAAAAGGATGCTTTTCAATACGCCCGACGTTGCGATAAATGCCAAAGGTATGCCACAATTCCTAGAGGACCCCCAGAAAATTTAACTTCCATTCTCAATCCTTGGCCCTTCACCAAATGGGGGGTTGACCTGATCAGGCCATTACATCTTGCACGCAGAGGCTTTAAGTTTGCAATTGTCATGGTAGATTACTACATAAAGTGGGCAGAGGCAAAGGCTCTAACTACAACCACAGAAGCAGCCTACACCAAATTCATGTGGGATAACATCGTGTGCAGGTTCGGGGTTCCCCACTCAATAGTATCTGACAATGGAAAGTAGTTCGAAAATGCCTCAACACGCAGATTCTGCGATAGCCTGGACATTCAGAAAGACTTCTCGGCACCAATCCATCCACAATCTAACGGACAAGTCAAGGCGGTCAATAAAATATTAAAGTACACCCTAAAAAAGAGACTTGACAATCTAAAAGGGAAATGGGTCGAGGAACTCCCCAAGGTCTTATGGGCGTACAGAATGACAAGCCAAACTACTACGGGTGAAACACTCTTCTCCATGGCATATGGCGTCGAGGCAATGCTCCCCGTAGAAATTGAAATGCCGACTCTAAGAACTGTCATCTACGATGACGATGACAACGTGGAAGGCATGAATGGAGGACTTGATTTGTTGGAGGAAAAGAGGCTCGACTCCCAACTGCGCCTCGCCACCTATCAGCAGAGAGCAGCGCGATATGACAACAAGAGAGTTCAGCAAAGAAGGTTCATCCCAGGAGACCTAGTATTAAAAAGGGTAACACAGAGTACAAAACCCAAAAATACTGGTCCACTATGCCCAACTTGGGAAGGGCCCTACCGCATAAGAGAAGTACTACGTCCTAGCACCTACATTTTGGAAAGCCTCGGCGGCAAAAGAATTCAACACCCATGGAATGCAGAACAACTACGGTTGTACTACCAATAGTGTATGTAATTCTTACGCATCCTAATTATATATTCTCTATGAATTAAATAAATTGATATATTTACATAAAGAAAGGAATTCACCCCTTAATAACGTGTCTGGTTTAAAAACTAAGGTTATATTAAACAGACATGGGGGGACAGAGGTCCACGGATCACTAAAAAATGACACGATGACTGATTGGTGCATGAAAATGCACCATAAATACTACTTTTGATTTATATAATATTAAAATATTTAAGCTTTAATTAAGCAATTTTATTATTTTTATTCATAATATTTTAATTGAAATTTGTCTCTTTTTTGTTTAATTATTTACAGATGAAAGCAGTGTAAAAAACTACACAAGAATAAGCCATGAAGCTATGTGTTCAAACCACTCGGAGCCAAGCTCTCAGCCGAGCCGCAAAAGCTGATCAGAGAGAGGGAGGGCCGCGTGAGCTGAGCCACAAGCTGATTCCAGCTCTCCCACGTTTCCTCACTCATCCTCGCTCGTGTCACCTGCACGCATGGCCTCAACGCGTGCGTTCCTTGCACGCAGACATCAGCGCGTATTTCAGTTTCTCCCGCGTGGGTCCCGCGACTCCGTGCGCCAGTCTGCTCCTTTCTTCCGCGTGCGACATTTGTCAACCTTGTCCCCCATTCTGACTCTGCGCCAGCGCCCTTCCTCCACTCCGCGCGTGACACGTGGCGGCTCATTCCTTTCCTCTAACCAAGCTTCGACATGTGTCCCCTTTGGTGCTGAATCCGAATTCCTTCCCCAAAAAAATCAGACAAATTACTAGATTTCTTCCCCAAATTAAATATGTGATTTCTCCTAATTTATGTGTAATTTATTTTGTTTCCTTTTCTTTTGTAATTTTCTAGTTTTACAATTTATTTCCTTATTTGACAGGCAACCTTTGAACACTATAAATAGAGGGGTTGGCCTAAGGTTTGTACAGCTTTTAATATTCAGTTTTCTGTCATCTTGCTGTCAGTCTCATATTTTCCCTCTAGAACTTGTGAGAATGTTTTGCAAGATAGGCTAGAGTTTTCTTGGTGAGGTTAGAGATGAACTTCTGTTGAGTGACCCAATTCGGGGTTTTGATTCCTTGTTTTGTAAACTTCAACATCTGAATGAATTAAATCTCATCTATTTTTCTATTACTTTTCAAAATATTGTGTGCCATTTTTTATATAAGTTCAGTCACGCTTTTCTTATGTAATTATGTCACGCATTGTTTTGTCATTCAAATTATTTTACAAATTGTCTTTTACTGCAATATTGTCAAATTGATATATTGTCAATTTTGGATAACTTGTAATAATAATATTTCCGGAGTCAACATAAAGACTTAATCTATTCAGTTCTTTTATTTTGTGAATCAAAACTGGAATTGGTGGATGAAACATTAGGGATTCTCGACACCTTACCGTTTTTATTATTGAATTTTCTCCATAAAAATATTTTCTTCTTTTTATTTTATTTGCAACAAAAATCTCAAAAACTCTTATTTTTCTTTAATTCACTTTTCTATGATGCTTTTATTCTGTTAGTCATTCTTGTTATTTTGTTATCTCTCTGTGGATACGACCGCCCTTCTGTGCTGCAATTGACCGCTTGTGAACATCACTTTTGGGCATTAATCAATGACCCCAAGGAGTGAAAATGGCATCAGATCCTCCAAGGAGAAAGGCGGATACTTAGCAAAATTCTAAGGAATTTTTTAAGACGACGACCCCAAGGGGTAAAATTGAAGATAGATCCTCCAAGGAGGAAAGACAAACACTATGCAAAATTTTAAGGAATTTTCTAAAGGCAGCAATTGCAAAGCAAGGTACGAATAAAAATCTGCTATCATTATAAAAGTATAGATAAGATAAAAATTTGCTATCTTTATAAAAAAAAGGAGAGAAAGGTAAAAATTTCCTAGGCCTCGCCGCCAGTCGCCGATTCTTCACCATCGCCAGGTGGGGAAAGGTTGTATTTATTTTTATTATAATAAATTTTCGCAAGCGTACGGTGTCAAGTTTTGAGTATAAGGTGAGTGAGTATCGTCTCCATAGGGATTGGGTTTAGAGTTGCCATTAAGTACCGCAATTATTGTAACTTAACTTTATCTAGGCAACCTAATAAAATGACAATTAAGAAAATAAAACAAAATAAATATGAAAAAAGAAAATAAAGTATCTATACACATATGGTCTAGGGACTTGATTTCGCTTTATTATTCCTATGTTCATCCTATTATGTAATCGCTAATCAATTCCATTCAATTCATTAATCAAGGCTCTAATATCATCTTGCAACCTCTCCCAAGTGCCTCACAAGAAATTGTATTTAAATACCCAAAACAATATCCCTATTCGAAATGAACATTTAAACACAAATTAAGCTTCGCCTTTAGAATTAGAAAATAGGAATATCGATGGCCTCCCGGCCTCACAACAACCTAAATCCTAATTTGATTATCTAAGCGTTGATCTCCTCCCGGTCTCACAACAACCTAGACTATGCTTCTCAAATCTAGATAAAGAATTCAATCTCTCCCGAGCATCAAATTCGCAATCTAAAAATCATCTAACTCATTGGCCAAATAAATTAAAAGCATTAAGCATACAGAAACATAAATGAATTGGAAATGAAATTAAATTAACAATCAACAAAATATTCAAAACATAGTTCAAATAAAACTACATCAAGTCCTAGATTTAATGTCTAGCTCAACATGAAAAAATAGATGAAAGAAGATAAAACCCAATATCCATTAAAGAGCTTCCAAGGACCTCCAAGATGAAGGATTTCGGCCTCCTTTTGATGTTTTCTTTACTTTTCCGGGGCTCTCTTTCCAAATGGCATCTCTTTCCTTTTATACTACAACATTTTGGAGCTAGGGATTTAGTTGCGCGCTGCAGCCCATGTGAAAACGCGCTGCGGCGCGCATTTTTTGAAGAGGGATTTTGTTCACAGGGGGCTAAGACGCGCTGCAGCGCGTAGGACACATTCCTGGCCCCTTTTGGCGCGCTACAGTGTCCCTTGGGCATGCTGCAGCGCGTGTCCAGCCTCTGGGCACGTTTTGGGCGCGCTGCAGCCCACTTTAGTGTGCTACAGCCTGCGCCTCCTTTCCTCTCTGGACTTCTTTGTATTCCGTTGCGCGCTATAGCCCAAAATGGTGCGCTGCAGCCCGGTTTTTTGCATTCCAAGCCTCCTCTTTTGTGCCTTAAAATCCTCTTTTGTCTCCTCTTGCCATTGATTCACAAGTTGGGTAAATATTCTTCTTTGCTTCATGCAAAATCATCCAAGTTCGCATTTATTTATAACTCCTATAAAAAAACACACAAAAGACATTAAACTAACAAAAATGCTTGAAAACTTACAAATATTCAAGCTTAAAAGTACTTGATTTGTTGGTAAAAATACTCGTCATCAAAAATCCTTGTTATGGATGTCAATGAGCTCCAGAGAAGCCTTGAACTCCTCAATAATCTCAGCATGCTTGGCGTCGAAGTTAGCTGCAGCCTCGGCTTCGGCTTCCCTCTTCCCCTTGGCCTTCCCCTCAGCAAAACACTTCTTCACTGCCTCAGCTGCTTCGGTCAACTTTGCATCGAAAAAATCTGCCTACTTCATGAGTTCTTCAACCGAAGCAGTCAACTTGGCCAGTTCACCTTCTAAGCTCGATAGTTTTACCACGGCCACGTCTCTCTCCTCGACAGCATTCGTTAACTGTTTCTTGGCATCGTCGATAAGGGAGTTGAGCTTGGCCTCCACACTGACCATCTCCTTATTACGCTAGGAGATTAAGGATGGAAAAGACCAGGCTCTAAAAATTGAAGGTCAGAAAATAGAAATAC
Organism: Morus alba; assembly: GCA_012066045.3. Lineage (NCBI taxonomy): Eukaryota > Viridiplantae > Streptophyta > Magnoliopsida > Rosales > Moraceae > Morus > Morus alba. The sequence goes on from CP050224.2 coordinate 35,798,733, forward strand.
AGAATGGCGAGATAAAAAAAACTCTCGACAAAATCTTACATGGATTTGGAAGGAGATCTGTTTGCGCTGACGGTTGACCAAGGAAGATTGAGCAGCAGCGACCCAGTGTAACTCAAGGAAAGACTCATAGAGAGCCTGAAAGACAAGGGAGAAGTGAGGGGGAAGTTTCAGTATCGCCCCAATCTCGGCGTCAGTGATGTCCCAGACTTGGAAATTTCCATCCATGATTTTTCCCCTGGGAATAAGCACGCATTCCCTCGGCACTGAGGGAACGTTAACCTCAGGGAAGGGGACTGTCGGTGTCCAAATCTTGGTCACTGGCGTCTTCTCTTTATGCCTTTTCTTCTGCGCAGGATCCCCCCCCCCGGGTACCGAAGGGCCCTTAACGTTTTTTCTCCTCGGCGCATGGGAAGAAGAGCTAGCTCTCTCTTTTCCCTTCGACGGGGGCTGTTGGCTGGATGGGGGTTTTTGGTTCATGGTGGTTGCTGGCTCAACCTAGATTGCTGGCTATCGGGGAGTTGGATTCTCAAAGACGCCATCTCTACAGAAACGATGAGACAAAGATATAGTCAGCATTTGGAAAACGAAAGCCGTGATAAAGAAAGGCATCAAAAGCAGAAGTTACCTTCGTCGCTTAAATGGAAGTATGCGCGAATGGCATCTAGATCCGAAGGGTCTAGGAGATCAAGAATTAACCTGGCGGCTTGAAGGTTGGACTTGGTCAGGAGCGTATCAATGTGGCGGATCTCGAATGAAAACGAGAAGGCCTTCTCAATCCTTGCCAAGCTATTTCCAGAAAACTTCGGTCGATCTTGATCAACTAAAGGATGAAAGACTATCCGATTATAGAAAAGAAGAAGGAAGCAAAGTAAGGTAAAAGAAAGTAAAAAATCTGACCCATATTCCCAAACACCGCCTGCACCTGCCTTCGACGAGGTAGGCGGTCGTTGGGGTGAAAATTGAAAGGCCCGTGATTCATGGAAAACATGGGTTTCCACCCATGTGACGATGAGGGAATGCCCAGTATCAACTTCCCAAATCTGGGCTGAGACCTCCCGTGACCACTCAAAAAATACCACCCCTCACACTTGGCGACATGGCATAGTTTGTACATAAATCTGAACTCATCCAGAGGGAGGTCCATATCAAACTATTGGTGCCACAAAATCCAGGGAGGGACAAAGCAGTACCAGAAGTTTAGCGCCAGTTAAGCAGGAGAAATGCCATAGAAGTGGTAGTAATCCTTCACAAAAGGATGAACTGGAAAGGTCATCCCTGCCGTAACGGTTCTGGTATAGACTGGGAGGTACCCGGTCAGCGGCATGCTGGTCCTAAAGTGCATGTCTAGGAGGAGGTATTCGAACCACCTCCCGTCAATGTATCCTTCCTTTACAGCCTGGATAATATCCTTATTCCAGACCCTCAACGCCATAACGTTGGCTATGAAGAAAGGCCTATCCGGATCACCACTCATGGCAGCCAGGGGGGCATCTACCATTGAGGCAACAACCCCTCCTACACTACCCCTCGTGAAGGGGATCCGCTCTACCATCTCGTCCAACATTCACTCTACGCTACCAAGTTCGCTACCGAAGTCGTTGCCTGGTTCATATCTGGCTTCGACGTCTTCTATGTCCCTCAGCAAGGAGTTGACGCCTGAAGACAAAGAAGACCATGAAATCTCCACCCTTGAAGGGGAGTCTGGATGGACGACGAAAGGATCCTCTCGACTGGGGGAATTTTGGGCCATTGTTCTGGTGATTAAAAAGACAAGGAGCTGAGTTCAAACCCTAACGTCGAGAGGAAGAAAAGGATGGCTATTCTAAACGATGACTACTCAAATGCCTCGACTTAATGTCGAACATTCATGAGAGAATGATAACAGTGAGTGTTCATGGTACCCCAAGTTCCCCAGAACCTAGGAACCAGAAATGCACAAACGGCCGAAATTCAGAAGAACCCGTGAGTAAACAAAACAAGTAGAGGATGATGGGGTTTACCGGTATGAAGAGTTCCGGGGAGAGAATGTCAGATTGAATACGGCTTCGCGACATGCCTTGAAGAGCAAGAAGTACGAATCAGTGTTTTGTGGAAAAGGATTTCGGTGGAGTAGGTAGCAGTTCAGCAAATGCGGGGATTCTTCGTGTTTGCGTTTTGAAAAAATGGTTCTCAAGTTCAAAGAGGGTGTTTAAGGTGTTGAAGTCCTCGACCCTGACCATTGGATGAGGATTTTAAAATCCAATGGCAAGGGAATCCTGCCCAGATCTGACAATGGCAAACAAGGGTGGGAAACGTAATAGTCGCAATCTGAGGGCCCATATTCATCATTTTGAAAAAAACCTAACGTCATCATTGGGAATCGACCGAGGTGACGGTTGCATCCCCCGAAGGAAATCTGAAGCGTCCAGGCCATAATTGCAGACGAAGGCTCAGGGCCGGTTTCCCACACCCGAAGCATGAAAGTACGACCGAACCTAAGCTCGAGGCCGCCTAAAAGGAGCCCTCGACCTGGGGGGTAGTTGTTGTGTGGGAAAATGTGACGGACACATGGACGAATGATAATGCAACACGTGGCTTTAACTACTCCCCGCCAAGCAACAACCCTCGACGTCTACAACTCCCACCTGTTCCACTATAAAGAGCCCAAGCACGAAGTCCAACTTAGGGCGACGATTCCTTCTGACGTCAACAGATTGTGCCGTCAAGCTTAAGGCATAAAGATCCCTCGACCGCAGAATTAACTACCAAGAAGGTGTTGGTTGCCGAATTGAATTCGGCGGCGGAAACGCAGCGGAAAGGCGGATCGTGTATAACAAAAATTTTCATAAAACTTTTGAGATACTCTATATATTATATTAATTTATGCACGAATAAATTAATCTCATTAATTTATATCATTCAAGGTTTAACCGAAAAAAATACTTGGTAGCCGACTCGGATGATATCTTGAATTTCTTTGACCACAAACAGTCCTAGCTCCAAGCTTTGTGTTTAGAACACCAAAGTCTTTCACGTCAATTCCTTGATTTCATGTAGACGTGTGTGTGGGCACACGTGAGACAAAACAGGTTTCTGAAACACTCGAATTTCCACAAACACCAACGCATGCACGATGTGGAATTTTTGGAGAAAAATATTTTTCACTCTTTTTCCCTATATGAGAATTTCGGCCACCACCTTTCTTTAGGGCTTAAAAGTGTTTCAAAAATTGTTTTCACAATTTTCTATCTATCTCATATTTAAAGAGTAGAAGTCAAACTTCAAAATAGAATCAAATCCTTATCTCCAATTTTGAATTTTGAACAAAAAATCCCTTCCCCTTATCACTTAAGTGGCTGGCCACCCTAGGGATTTATCCCTGTGTGTGTGACACCTATTATAGATAGGGAAGGAAAAGATTTTATCCTTTATCCAGTAGTCCAATTTTAATTCAAATTCAAATTCGAATTTAAGTCAAACTTAAATTAATTTGAATTTTAAATTAAACAACTTATCAAATAAGTTTAAATGGATAAATCTAGATATGTTCAAATTCAAATTTAAATAATCTCATTATTTAAATAATAATTAATTCTCAATTAATTATTCTTGAGTATTTAATTTTAGAATTCCATAATTCTAAAATTCCCATTTTGCACTTTGTGTCCGGTAGAATTACAAGGACGACGCGGGACTAATGGACCTATAATTACGAGCTCCAATAAAATTAATAATTAATTAAACACTTTAATTAATTAATTAATTCTATTAATTCAATAGTTACTCCACTATAAACTTGGAATTGGACTCTCGGAATTATAGACATTAATTACTTCTAAACCGTGAAGTGTCCATTTGATATAGTTATTGCATATAGATCGATCCTCCATAAATAATTCATAATTAGAGTCAGGTAGAATCCGTTAACCTCTCTAATTACATCTTTATCCTTGAGTACCATTGATTCTCTAATGGATAGTGATTCATAAAACACATTCATGAACCAGAGCGCTCTTACTAGTCCAAGTACCGAATCAACACTCAAGAAAATTATTTATCTGCTTCTCTTTCAAGAAGGAATGGATTCCATCTCGTATAATAACATTCCCAGCTACCTACTTCATTATGTCTCCAAAATACAAGGAATAGGATTCAGGGTTTCAAAATCCGTACCGAGTAAATCAAAAGACATAAATCCGTAAATAGGAGTTTGTTAAGAACTCAGGATTAAGATCATCCTATATATGACCATCGGTAGACTCAATTAGAATTTCTATGCTTAACGGAAATTATTAGAAATTCATATTGTGTTTGCGTCCATGTTCCACATAATTTCATAATGCGAAATACACTCATTCAATATCTCACCATATTAACAGTGCGGATAACATTGTTCCATTCTAAATGGGATTGACATGTATTAATAATGTTTTAATTAAAGATTCCGAACTTTAATTAAATTCATTATGAACAATTACTTTTGATTATTATCCTTAAACATTATCCTCTCGTATATAACACTTACATACCATGTTTAAGGTTACATAAATAATCAAGGAATTTTATTTGATATTCATAAAATATTCATAAATATATGCACATAAAATGATGAATAAACTATTTTATTAAATAAATAATAAATATCCTTTTACATCTCATGCTTTCAGGACACTATTCCCAACAATCTCCCACTTGTCCTAAAGCAAGTGTGTCATGTCTCTAATCCCAAATCCATCTAAGTGCCGATCAAAAACATTCAATGGCAATGTCTTGGTGAACGGGTCAGCAAGGTTGTCCTCTAACGCGATCTTCAGAACCACTACATCGCCTCTATCCACAATGTCTCTGTAGGATCTTGTTGTGATTTATAGATGAAAAATCATTTGAACAACAACAACATTGTAGGCGGAATTTCAAAAAATTTTATCATATCCATTTAATTCTAAATTAAACGTAAACCACAACGAGAGATGCATGCATGATATATGCTTATGGACAAAGGATTAGAATAATACACATACCTTTGTGACGATTGAAATAAATGACCGCAAGGATCTTGTCTCACTATCTCACGTTCCGAGATGGAGAATTGCCATGAAACAAGATCATTGATTTATCGACACGATCACACCAAAAACCACTCATTGATTCAAGGCTATGACTCTATGGTACTTGGGATGAGAGAGTGGGCTCTTTTTCAAAAACTAAGGAAACAATTTTCCTTCTATTTTGTCTCTAAAATCCGGCCACCCTAGGAGAAAAGTGTGTGATATATTTTTTCTTCTCAAGAACTCTCTTTAGGGTTTTTAATAAAATATCCTTATATAGGAGGAAATTCAAAAACTCAAACCCTAGGTGGGATTTTTGAATTTCCCCTTCACCCTTAGATTAAAATCCGAAAATCCCTACATGGCTAGGGATTTCTGAATTTTCCTTCCCATTTTGGAACAAAATTCGAAATCCCATTATGGCAAGGGATTTCTGAATTTTCCCAAAATAATATATCAGCTTTCTCTCTCCTTTAGTTGCCAAATAAAATCATGTTTAAATTTTATTTTGAATTTTAAATTAATCTCTATTAATTTCGAAATTCAAAATTCTATCCTTTTATTTTTCAATTATCAAATAAATGAAAAATAACATAATGAATTTTAAACATAATTATATAACAAAACATCAGTTTCTATTTTCCCATTTATCAGAGCTAGCCTTGAGACCGAATGGACCCATATGAACAAAGCTATGGAATTACAATATTCGACTAACTTATCCCGATAAGTTATTGACATATTTTATTCCGACATCGCACAACTCCACTAAAAGTTTGATGCCGAATGATCTCTCGATTCATGTGCGCTATTTTTTCTAATGGTGTTGATACAATTTATCACACGGTCCACAGTGTAAATGCATTATTATCCTTCGTAAATATCAGTGATCAGAATGGTATATAATATTACCGTTTTACCATTCCAATCATTATTTCCTCGACTCCTTTATCTGACTGTGAATAAGAAAGACACATGTTCGTAAGATGTCTCGCACATGTCACGATGTCTTAATCAATGAATACCAGGCCTGGTTTATTTATTCACACACCCATCAATAAAGCATGAGGTGGTATTATATCTTACGAATTCCATATCTGTGAATCACATAACTCCAACTCAATAATGTCATGATCCCAATGACCGAGATGTCGTTCAATAACTGTGAACTAATCTCATTGGTGAATCAAAGATCATGAGATATTAAGTTGAGCTATGCATCCACTTCAGGATTAAGATAATTATACAAATATACTTAAGTTGTGATGATTAGGTTTAGAGTTGTGTAAACGGTTTTCACTCTAACCTAATCAGTCACATGGTCTATTCAACATGTTGCGAGCATGTCTAGATCAACCACAGAGTCCAACTCCCATGCCCCAAGACCAGCATCACATGGTTCGATCTAACAGTCATAATCAGATTCGATTGCCCAATCAATCCTAAGACTACGAATATCTATTTTAAACTGTATCAGAAGAGTTTGTCCGGCAGGGTTTCCCTGACTCTTCATTCATTGGTAACAGTCTATGGACTAAGCAATATCACTAACACTCTTGAGTATGTGACAAAACATAACTTTATCTCATTTTATAAAATCTGTAAAAACAATAATGTCTGACATTTGTCATTTCATAAATAACAAATTACATCCCACTTTATGGACACATTTGCAATAAACTCCCACTTGGACTTAAAGTAGGTGTGTACAATCTCGCATGCCCAAACCTTCCAGATGGCTATCGAAGACTTTACCAGATAAAGCCTTTGTGAACGGATCGGCCAAGTTGTCATGTGTTGATATCTTTGTCACTTCAACATCGCCTCTTTGTACAATCTCTCGGATGAGGTGGTATTTCCGCTCTATGTTCTTGGACCTTTTGTGGCTTCTAGGCTCCTTAGAGTTTGCTACAGCCCCACTATTATCGCAATATAGTACCATGGGCCTATCAGCTTCCGGAACAACTTCCAGTGAAACAAGGAACTTCTTAAGCCATACGGCCTCTTTCGCAGCTTCACAAGCTGCCACATATTCGGCCCCCATGGTGGAGTCAGCTATGCAAGTCTGCTTAATACTCCTCCATACCACCGAACCTCCATTCTGGACAAACACGGATCCTCAAGTGGATTTCCTGAATCCTTATCCGATTGGAAATCGGAGTCGGTATATCCTCATAGTTAGGTCAAGATTCTGAATATACAAGCATATAGTTCCTCGTTCTCCTAAGATACTTGAGGATATGCTTGACAAAGAACCCAAAGCTTTGGGTCCGTGGTTTGACCGAATTTACTCACCACGCCTCTTCGTAGCATATATCGTGTCCGGTGCAAAGCATTGCATACATGAGGCTTCCTACGGTTGAAGCGTAAGGAACTCGGCTCATGTCTTCCTCTTCTTGAGGAGTCTTGGGAGACTGCTCCTTTGAGAGGGATACTCCATGTCTCAAGGGCGATAACCCTTTTTGGAGTTTTGCATGGCGAATCGGTCCATTACTTTATCGATATAGGATGCCCGAGATAGTGCCAATTGTTTGTTCTTCCGATCTCGAAAGATCCGAATTCCCGAACGTAGGCGACTTCTCCTAGATCCTTCATGTCAAACGCTTTGCCGCCCAGAGCTTAACCTCGATCAGTCTTCCTACATCATTCCCAATGAGTAGTATGTCATCTACATATAAGACTAAGAAAACCACTTTGCCTTCTTGTATCAGCTTATACACACAAGGCTCATCCATTGACTGAACAAAACTGTAAGTTTTAACAGTCTCATCGAATCTGATATTCCATGATTTGGATGCCTGCTTTAGTCCATAAATGGACTCTTGCAATTCGCAAACCTTTTCTTCTTGACCCTTTTCTATGAATCCATCTGGTTGTGCCATATAAATGCGCTCATCCAAATTGCCATTCAGAAAAGCTGTCTTCACTTCCATCTGCCAGATTTCATAATCTAAAGCAGCAGCAATGGATAGAAGAATGCGGATGGATTTAAGCATGGCTACCAGAGAGAAGGTATCCTCATAGTCAATGCCTTCTTTCTGGGTGTAGCCCTTGGCTACTAGCCCTTGAATGTCTCTACATTCCCATCTGGACCCCTCTTCTTCTTGTAGATCCATTTACACCCTATGGGTTTTACCCCTTCAGGAGGATCAACCAGAGTCCATACGCCATTTTTATACATCGATTGTATTTCAGCGTCCATGGCTTCACGCCATAGGTTTGCTTCAAAACTTTCCATAGCCTGCGAGTAGGAGACAGGTTCGTCGATGTCTAAATCTGAGACTATAGTCAATGCATCTCCATAAGACATGTATCTATCAGGTTGTCTCACAACCCTCCCACTACGTCGAGGCTCTATTGGTGTTAGTTCTTGTTGTGGTTCATCTGTTGTCGGTTCAGGAATAGACCCCAGCGGACATGTTGCCCCAAACATTTTCACCATCAATTCCTCAAGTACAAGCCTACTTCTAGGCTTCATATTCTTTATAAAATCCTCTTCCAGAAAATGAGCATTCATGCTGACGAATGTTTTCTGATCAGTAGGACTATAGAAGATGTAGCCTTTTGTTCCTTTAGGATATCCTACAAACAGGCATAGTTCTGAATGAGTGGTTAGCTTACCAGTCTTCTTTCTAAGCACATATGCTGGACAACCCCATATTCTGGTGTGGCCAAGAGATGACTTCTTGCCACTCCATCTTTCATATGGAGTTCCAGGTACTGCTTTAGATGGAACTTGGTTCAGAATGTATGCTGCTATTTCCAAAGCATATCCCCAAAAGGAATCTGGAAGAGATGAGTAACTCATCATTGATCTAACCATGTCTAACAGAGTTCGATTCCTTCTTTCGACACGCCATTCTCACGAGGAGTACCGGCGCGGTCGGTTGAGAAAATATACCTTCTTCCTTAAGAAAGTCTTGAACTCTCCCAAAGAAGTATTCAACACCACGATTAGATCATAGTGTTTTGATCTGTTTGTCTAATTGCTTTTCAACCAAGGCCTTGAACTCTTTGAACTTTTCAAAGGTTTCAGACTTTTGACGCATTAGATAAATATGACCAAAACGAGAATAGTCCTCGATGAAGGTTATGAAATATTCATATCCTCCTCCTCTTGCTTGGATATTGAATGGCCGACATACATCACTATGTACGAGTTCTAGGCATTCATCAGCTCTATTACCCTTTGCTGAAAAAGGGTCTCTTGGTCATTTCTCCTTCTATGCAGGATTCACATGTAGGTAGTGAGCCTACACTTAAGGTTTGTAAGGGACCATCTCTTACCAACCTTTTAATCCTGTCAAGGCTAATATGTCCAAGACGTAGATGCCATTTTTAGGTTTGATCAATTGGGTCTAACCTCAATCTTTTACTATCCCTTATCAAATCATCATTCAATTCAGTATCATAAATCGTTGGAATAATTGGTTTGACGTCGAACAGATTGTTTATCATGACTGTAGAAGTAATCATGAAGCCATTCTTAAGAATTCAAATAACATCATTATTAAAATCCAAAGAATATCCTTGCTCAATCAAACGAGCTACAGAAATAAGGTTTTTCCCAAAAACCGGGACATAATAAACATTGTTCAAAATGATAAAACTGTTCTCAAAAACTAATTTAATACTTCCAACAAATGTTGCTGATACTGATGCTCCATTCCCCTAGTGGAAGTTGAACTTGTCTTTGCTAAGCCTTTTGTTTTCCCTGAACCCCTGCAGAGAACAACAAACATGATTAGTGGCTCCAGAGTCTACAATCCAAGAAAAAGTAGAGACAACCACAAAACAGGCTTCGGTAACAAGTAATGTACCTTTAGCTTTAACCTCCTTAAGGTATGTAGGACAGTTGTGTTTCCAGTGGCCAGCTACTCTGCAATGGTGACATTTGTCATTACTCTTGAACCCCTGCAGTGTTTTTCCCTTTTGCAGCCGGCTTCTTCTTGTTGCTGCGGGCTTTCTTCTGTTTCTTGGTGCCAGAGGTGGAAGGCTTCGCTTCAGCAAGGTTTGCCTCTCCGTTCCTCTTCTTGCCTTTAAGCAGTAGAGTTTCCTCAGTTTGAAGCTCCTTCATGAGTTCTGGGAGTGAATAGCTCAACTTATTCATCGAGTAGTTGAGTTTGAAGTTGTCAAACATCTCCGGGAGAGTCTCTAGGATCATATCCACCTGAGTCTCTCCATCTATTTCAGCTCCCATGAGCTCCATCTCATTCAGGTGACTTATGATCAGTAGCATATGGTCCCGAACAGGAGTGCCGGATTTCATCCGGCAGTTCATGAAGTTACGCACCGCAGCTTGCTTGGCTTGACGGCCTTGGCTTCCGAACATTTCAGAGATGCTGTAGATCAAATCTGCAGCCGTCAGCATGTTCTGATGTTGCTGTTGCAACACATTGCTAATTGATGCTAAGATATAGCACCTAGCAATCTCATCGGAACGCATCCAAGCAGTGTATGCGTCTTGCTCCTCTTGAGTCGAATCATCATTCGGCTCAAGAGGACAGGGGGTGGTGAGCACATGCTTGTGCTTGTCTACCATCAACACGATATCGAGGTTACGTTTCCAGTCAACGTAATTTTCACCCACTAATTTGTTCGTACTAAGAATTTGTGCGATCGGGGATAAAGACATAATTGCTGAAAAAATAAAATAAAGCGGCGTTGGCAATTTGCTTATATTTAAGAAAAGTATGATGCATGAATGCAAGTACTTAAACATAAATAAAATCCTTAAAAAATATTTCATCTATGGTGTTACGATCATAAACGGCAACACGTCCCACCTAGGGGTAGCATCCGTGAAGCCTCCTATCGCATCGAGACTCCTCTCGTTTGGTCCACTTCACAAGATGTCTCCACATCTAGTGCAACCAATCACCATCTCTTTTGGTCACCTCAGATCCATTGCCTAGCTCCTATGGGAGGTTACAATGATCTTCAGTCTAAGTGTTTAACCGACTAATTGACTCTAGAGGTTGTTATGAACTAGCGATCCATCTAGGGATGGTCCCACCTCACTACTTCCTTTTCGAGTCTTATCTTCTTTAAACAACCTGATGACTCCTTAGCGACATGTTTCATGGGTTTCTCCCATTGAAGTGAGGACCACTAAGGTGGCTCTTAACCTACCCACATGTCACGATCAGGCTAAAGTCAGAGACCTTGGGAACGTTTCAACGCAAACGACCCTCCCACTTAGCTTTTTGAAAAATGGATTTTGTTTTAAAAATTAAGTCCAATTAATAATTCAACAAAATTATAACCCTTATAAAGTTGTTGCATTTTATAACTCTTTATAAAATTTACCCATTGCATTTATTATTATAACAATTTATAATATTAAACTACAATGATGCATGAACATGCTTGCATGGCAATTTGATATTGGCATCTCTATATCCTATATGGCATGTTATAATGATGCGAGATTAAATAATAAATCATACATTTACAATTTAACCTCTCTATGGCTCATTTCTAATTACAACCCATAAAAACAAATGAAAATAATTACAATAATTTTCTTCATCTTGTCTTCTTGGCATCTTCTCAATTTTCTCTTCTCACGATCCCTGAAAAGTGAAAATGTTTTTGAGGAAAAATTTAAATCTTGAAAAACCCAAATTTTTTTTATTTGGGCTGGGCTCGGGACAATCTCGGGCCCACTATTTTTTTTCTCGGCGGGGCCAGGCCTGCACAGCGCATCTTGTTGCCAACCGAGGCGACCCTTTGCGCGCTCGGCATGGGCAGCGGCCCCTACCTGGGCAACCCCAGCGCCGGGGCATCGGCCCCTGCACAAACGAGCCCTCGCCTGCGGTCCTTGCCTGGGCAAGGCTAGCCTGGGAGCCTCGGTCCCTATGGAAGGGCGGGGCTGCGATCCGCTAGGGTTTTCTAGGGAGCACGCTAGGGTTTACGAAACCCTAGTTTGCCGCCAATAAACCCGGGGAAGGGGCGGCTGGGCTTGTGGCGGAGAGCTGGGACTCGTCTTGTTGGCGTCTGCGGCTGCGGCCCGGGTGATAAGTTGATTTTCCTCAATTTATGCCCATCATTTATTGTAGCTTTTTGAGCATATTTCCGGTTAATTTGTCACTAGTTTTACGTTTGCATTAATCTATTTTGTAGGATTTGCAAAAGTGGAGAAAATCAAGTGAAAAAGATAAAAAGTCCGTGAAAATCTCCAATTTGTGTGCGCTTGCAATAAGACGAGAAACAAGCTACAGCCTGCGTCCTCCGGGAACAATCCAGGGAGCAAGTGAGCTACAGTCTGCAGCAAGACCAACATGTGTTGCAAAATACCGCCACTGCCACAGCGCTTAGGCAAGAAGCTCACAATGCGCTAAGCGCCGCATCCAAGAGCTAAGAGACGCGCTTGCCGCCAAGTCAATGTGCGCTTAGGCGGCGCATTCCAAATCCATTGAGGCATGTGCCGAAGTGCGATCCAGAGGCAAAGGGCGCGCCCGAAACCTTACCTCCTAGCGTGATGCGCGCTGCAACGACACCCATGGGCTGCAGTGCCTTTTCTTGAATTTGGAGAGTTGTGGATCATATAAAAGGAAAGAGGGAATAAAATTGGAGGAGGGAGAGAGAGGATTGAAAACAGACTAAGCAAGAACCCTAGAACCAAAGGAAAGCAAACTGGAACCAAGGACTTTTCTGGAGATTTTCAAGGGGATTCAAGGAGTTTGAAGGCTTCAGAGGAGATTATCCATCAGGAGTTTTTCATTACTTTCTCCCTTTGTATTTCTTGAATTATCATTTAATTTTCTGCTTTAATTATGGATTTTTGGTATTCTGTAATTGTGTACTTGATTTTGAGCATGGATAGCTAAACTCCTCACGCTAGGGGGGTTTTGATCTAATTTAATGAAAGCTTTATTTTAAGAATCTGTTTGCTTATTGAATGTGTTATACTCAAATCTTTGGTATCTTTGTGCTTAATTTCTAATTTAATTACCCATTAGATTAGAGACCTTAGATGTATGAAATTAGGCTCGGGAGAGTTAATTACATACGTTGAGAATTAAGAGACGCAACCTAAGGAGATATTGAGTCGGGAGGCTAGTATAACCTTAGGAGATCGAATATGGGCAAAACTTAATGAATGCATAATTGGTTAAATTAATAGGGATATTAGTTTAATTAATTTAGCATATTATTTCACTTAGCACTCGGGAGAGGGAGTGAGATTATTTTAGTACCCATGATTTAAGATTGGAAGTAACACATCAATAAGTGACAGATTTAGATAAATATAGCATAATTAGGTGAAGTCAAATCCCCCCTAGCTCATTTTATCACAGAGATCCCTTCAATCCAATTCATTTTGGCATCCGTTGATTGCATACTTTAATTAGTTACGTTATTAAATTTTGTTTTGATTCCCTTATTCTATATTGTCTAGATAAAATTGATTTAGATTAATAGCAATAATTAGCTCTTTCCTAGTTAACAATCCCAGAGGACGATACTCGATCTTTGGATCATTATTACTTCGCGATTCGTACACTTGCGAGCACATACGCTATTCTAAGCAAAGTTTACAATAAAAATTTATCGCATACCAAGTTTTTGGCGCCGTTGCCGGGGATTGGCAACTTAAGATTTAAGTTAATATTGCTCTGAAATAGATTGATTTTAATTTAGACCTGTTTTTCTGTATTTTATTGATTTAATTTTTTGTTAATTAAATTTCTTTCACCTATCCTTTTGGTTGCAGTTTATGCGCCGAGTCCGTAGCTTGGAGATTGTACCTTTGGACCCTGAAATTGAGAGAACTATTTCAAGATTAAGAAGGGAACATTTGAACAGAAACCGAGCAATGGCAGAGGGTAATAACAACAACCTACAAAAAGCTTTGAGAGATTACTTCAGGCCTGTGGTTAATGAGAATTATCCGGCATCAAAGTGAGATGATTAATGCGAACAATTTTGAACTGAAGCTGCGTTAATAAATATGGTTCAAGTGAGAACCAATATGGGGGTTGCCTTGTGAAGACCCCAATGTGCACCTAGCAATGTTCCTGGAGATCCGTGACACCATCAAGATGAATGGTGTGGACCAGACATTATCGAATCGCCTGTTCCCTTTTTCACTTAGGGACAAGGTGAGGGTTGGCTCCAATCGCCTCAAGCGGTAGTATAGACACGTGGGAAGATTTGGCAGGTTTCTTACCAAGTTCTTTCCTCCATCAAAGACCGCCATCCGAGGAGCGAGATTGCACAGCTTTAGACAATTTGGACTTTGAGCCTCTATGAGGCCTGGGAGCGCTTTTAAGGAGTTGATCGAAAATGCCCGCAAAGATGGATACCGTGATTGGTTCCAAATCCGCATCTTCTATAATGGTCCGAATGGACAAACCAGGATGATTGTTGATGCGGCATCGGGTGGGACAATGTTGTCCAAGACCTACGAGGAGGCAGAATTATTATTGGAGGAGATGGCCTCCAACAATGCCCAATGGCCGAGTGAGCAAAACAAGTGTGAAGAGAGTCTGCAGGTATGCATGAGGTTGACCCACAGGTAGCTCTTTCGGCACAAGTATCGCCTCTAACCAACAAGCTATCCGAAATGACCACGAGGGAAGCATCATCTAGTAAGGCAAGCAAATTGTGGCCACAGTACGTCCCTATGGGGGGTGAAAGCAGTGATACTGAACAGGTGCAATATGTGAACAACAGAAACTTCAACTACCGAAGCAATAACATGCCGAGCAACCTGCCAACGCACTATCACCCAGGGCTCCGAAACCATGAAAAATTTTCATATGGCAACAACAAGAATGTGTTGCAACCTCCTCCAGGGTTTAGCCAGCCGTTATCTCAAAGTAAGCCATCAATAGAAGACCTATTGAGCACGTTCATTATAGAAACCAGGGGGCGGTTCAACAAAGATGAGGCTAGACTTGATAGTATCGAGACTCATTGCACAAACATGAGCACTACTATGAAGACTATGGAGACACAGATTGGCCAACTTGCCGACTCAATGAAGAGCTTATCATCCGGGAACTTTCCTAGTGACACTGTGAAAAACCCCAAGGAGCAATGTAACGCAGTCACCTTGAGAAGTGGAAGGGAAGTTGAAAGCCCAATTCCTCAAAATAAGAAAGTTGTTGAAGAGAACACCACACCAGTGGAAGAGCTTGTGAAGAAGAATAGTGAAGAGGAGAAAAAGGAGGAAGCACCCAAAGTGAATCCAGGGTCAATTTCTTTTCCGGACAATCCTCCTACCTTTCAACCAAAGCTCCCATTCCCCCAAAGATTTCAAAAGAAGAAGATGGATGATCAATTTTCAAAGTTTTTGGATATCTTCAAAAGATCCAAATTAATATTCCATTTGCGGGCGCCCTTGAGCAAATGCCAAACTACGTGAAATTCATGAAAGATATAATGGCAAGGAAGCGGAAATTGGAGGATTATGAGACAGTCAAACTCACGGAGGAGTGTAGTGCAATCCTCCAACGGAAGCTACCGCAAAAGCTCAAAGACCCCGGTAGTTTCACCATTCCATGTACAATTGGAGGGTCAACTTTTGAGAGAGCTCTTTGCGACCTAGGGGCAAGCATAAATCTCATGCCTTTGTCGGTGTTCCGAAAACTTAGGCTTGGAGAGGTCACCCCTACAACCATATCGCTGCAAATGGCGGATAGGTCCATTACCTACCCATGGGGAATCATAGAAGATGTACTGGTAAAGGTGGATAAGTTCATCTTCCCGGTGGATTTTGTTGTTTTGGACATGGAAGAAGATAAAGAAATCCCCATTATCCTTGGAAGGCCTTTCCTCGCTACCGGAAGGGCTTTAATAGATGTACACAGTGGGAACTTGACTCTAAGGGTCAATGAGGAGAAAGCCATCTTCAACATCGTAAATCCCAAGCGGCCTCCACATGAAAAGCCAACTGGCAACCGAGTAGAGGAAGTGAAATCTTGTATCAAGGAGTTCACTCAAGAAGTTGCGCCGAAAGATTCTTTTGGGAATGGTCCTACCAATTCCCTAACCCTAAAAAAGTTGAACAATGAAAAAGTGGTGGCCAAAAAGAAAGTCAAGAAGAAGGATGACCAGCGAACCTCATGGCAAGATCTCACTCCGGGTCAACGCGTCCTGCTTTTCAACCCTCAATTGAAGCTTTCCCCCGAAAAAGTGGAGTCAAGATGGTCTAGACAATTTAAAATCAAGCGTGTGTCTTCATTCGGTACTATCGAGCTAGAACCAGGAGGATGAAGTCGTGTTCATGTCCAGCTAGGGACGTTAAATCAGGCTCTTCTTGGGAGGCAACCCAAGTTTCTATCCCTTTACTTGTTTTTGAGTTTAGTTTAATTTCGTTTGACTTGTTTAACATTGAGTTATTTTGTAGATGTTTGGGTGCTATTAGGTTTTTTCTAGTACAATTTGATAGCAAGTGTTGTTAAAAAAATATGTGTGGTTGATTGCAGGTCATTGGAGGTTAGAAAATTTCGAGAGGCAGATTTCCAGGGGAAAGTGTTGAATCAGACCTGTGTTAAGATGGAAATCCGAGACAGAAAAGGACGCAGGCTGCAGAGGGAAAAATAGCGCGCCTAAGCGCGCATCATCAAAAAAAAAAAAAGAACCCGAGAATGAAAAAGAGGCAGGCAGCAGTAGCATGTTCATGCCTTGCAGCGCATCTCTCTCATTTCAAAGCACGCGTTCAGCGTGAAAAATAAGCGCTTAAGCGGCGCGACGGCAAAAAAAACAAAAAAAAAAAAACCGAGGATGAAAAAGCCGCAGTTGCGGTTGTATTCATCTTGTTGCGGCATCTCGCATTTTCAAAGGCACACTGCCCGGTGAAAAGTGTCGGCTTAAGCACGCGTTCGCCAGAGATAAATTTTTTTTTGTATTTGGGCCTTGAAACAACAGCTTCATAAAGCGTGTCCCTGCTGTAGCCAATTTAGGAATTTTTCAGTGGAAACCCTAGCCCCCATTTCCGCCTCTTCCGAAAATTTTCAAAAAAACCCGACCTTTTCTTAGCAAAAAAATCCTTTGAAATTCTCTGAAATTCTCCCAAAATTTCACTCTTCATCTTCAATCACCCAATACTCTCACTTTGGCAGCGAATCTAGTGGAGATCTTGATGCTTTTCGTCTGAATTTCTCTCACTTCTTCACGGCATCAAGTAAGTGTTTCTTCTGCGTTTTTCCTCAAATTTGGATTTGTCTGGGCCTCGAATTCTCTAGGGAGTTTGAGCACTTGTGAACTTACAATTTTGAGCACGGAAAACACTAGATTTTTAGGGGAAACTCTGCCGAATTTATTTTTGGAGATTGGGCGTTCATAGTGAAAAAAAAAGAGAGGGAAGAATCGGATTTTCGAGTGAAACTTGAGGGGCATTTGTTTAGTGGACTTTGGGCTGCCGGTTAAAAAAAAAAAAAATGAAAAATGCCGCGGAAGACAACTGCAAACCGGATGAAGTTTGGGGCGAGCTCTAGCAACCGCCCACCCCCCCCTGCCACTTTAGAATCCCCTAACCCAGCAGTGCCTCCTCTCGAGTATGATATTGTTCGTTTTGTGTCAAAGGACGCGCAGGAACAATATGAACAACACAATGAGACCCGTGCCTGCATTCAAGAAAGGGGTTTCGACATAAGAAATGGTGAATTACCGCCGGGCATCATGAATCTTATTAGGGACAGGGGCTGGGAAAAATTTTGTTCTTAGCCTGCAGCGGGGTCCACTACTCTCGTTCGTGAATTTTTCGCGAACGCGAAAAAGTGTACCAGGAACAAGACCAAGGTGAGGGGGTGTGTGATCAAATTTGATGCCGAGATGATTAACAATCACTTTGGCATCCCCACCCTCAATTCTGATCGAGAACAAGACTTGCTGGACCCGAGATCCGCAGAAATCTTGGAAGCCCTTTGCGGCCCGCTGCGAGGTGGACAATAAAGCAAAACACTTGAATCCGCCTTTGAGGCTCGATATTTGGCGAACTACACCAAGGTGTGGTTCCATTTTGTATGCTCAAGGCTTATTCCTTCGACCCACATATCGGAGGTTACAAAAGATAGGGCTTTGATCTTCGGCAATCGAGAGGGGAGAGCCCTTGAATGTGGGGGCTATCATCAACAGTATTATTCACAATGCCCTGCAGAAAAACAAAGATTAGCCTCCCATTCCCGTCGTTCTTGACAGAGCTTTTTCTAAACGCTGAGTGACCTACCGGATGCTCACCTTGAGAAGCCCATTCGGGCTTTGATCTCAACAACATCATAGGATAGCTCGCCGGGCGTGCTCGAAACACGATGGAGTGCGGGACCATCGCAGCCCCACAGCCAAAGCGGGCGGATGGCTCCTACGTCTCATGAGGTCTTAGTTAGCCGGGTTGATCGGCATGAGGAGCAGATTGTCGATCTCAGTCGATCCGCCCTTGACCAGGAAGGCGATCATTGAGTTGGCGGAGCAATCACCACACCTTGCTTGGCATCATTGGAGCAAGCACTGCCCAGACTCGCATTGATGCGGGTCTCGCCGGCAGCTACCCCCATGTCCCTCCTTTCCTGCGCACATCCGAGTACTTATTTCCGGCCCAGCGGCAAGAATCGCATCCAGCAATCCAAAGAAGAAAGCCGCTTTCCAGCCACCACCACCTCCACACGACATGGATGACGACCACCCTTAGGAGGCGAGAGTCATATCTTGCCTCCCAGGTATTCTTCAATTACATTTTCATTGTCTGTTTCTATTTCATTAACATTGAGGACAATGTAATATGTAAGTGTGGGGGGAACTATTGGGCTGCATCAACACTTGTTATTCAGTTTGTGTTTTTTTTATTTTTTTTGTTTTTTTTTAGTGAGTTGTTTTTCTACTCCTGGTGATCAATGAACCAATGATGATATTATCTCTTGATTTTCCTGAGTTTTTGTGCAATATGTCGTTTGTTAATTCTGTGTGCTTGACAATTGGTGAGCATGAAACACTCTAGTTCTCGCAAGAAAAGACCTTATCACTAACCATTAAGGGACCTAGAGGAAAATTATTCAATTAATTAAGTTCATGGTACATTAAGGATTCTAGAACTCAACTTAGGGAAACTCGAGGCGAAATCCTAGGCTAGCTAGTCAGCGGAGAAATGATTTAGGCATTCTTTTGGATCGATTGAGCCTTTCTATGCCTACCTTTTGGATTATATCCCTTGAATGTCCCCTTTGAGCCTTAGCCTGATTTTTGCTTTACCCACATTTATATAACACTCACCTATTACAATAAATATCATTTTCCTTCCCTTGACTCTAAGCATATTTAGTTGGAATCCGCCCATCGGAGGGCATTTAGGTAATCTTTGTTGTGGAAAAAGAACTTTGTGCACGCCCTTTGAGATAGCTTGCTAGGTTAATAATCTAGTAAGTTAATTTGAGTTTGGTCTACATTTGAGCTGAAGGAGCACGGAGCTTCCTCATTTGCTACAAACCTGAGGGGGTAATTTTGCTTAGGGGGAAAACTGTGTAAATGTATTCTTCTTTTTTATGTTTGCTAAAAAAAAAAAAAAGAAGAAGAAAAAGAAAGAAAAAAAATAATAATTAAAAAAAAAAAAAAAAAAATAAATATATTTTATTTTGTTTCTATTAAGCTCTCCGCTTTGGTTTGGTGCTTGTACATGAGTGGTTATTGTGAGAATAATTCAAGTGTGGGGTGTTGGGAACTCCAATTGTGAGCTTGAGGTCGAAAAGCTATATGCTTAGGGTTTTGAGCCGAAAAGTCCATTTCTCAACCACCTTTAGCCCTAGCCGAACATTACAAGCTTGCAAAGTCCTTTTGATCTCCAAGACTCGTTTAGCCTACATTAGTGGAGAGCGGAACCGAGTTGGGCCTATGGAATCCTAAGTCGTGAGTTACTTAATCATGTAGTTGAATAAGTGAATCCGGGTTCGAATGGTTAAGTGTGAGGCGGAGACTTGAATGTTTTTGTGTTCATCAAACATGTTGAAATTCTAGAACATCACAAGGGATTGCCTTGCATAAAAACTCAGAGATTTTAGGGGATGTTGAGGACCAAAGAATGATCATCGGGATATGTAGAACACTCACTTTTTATTTGTGTTTTGTTTATTTTATTTTGTGTTAGGTTTAGATTTATTAGCATAGCCTTTTGTTTTTTTTTTTTTTAGTTATTCTTGTTCTTCTGTTTTACATTGTTTTGCTCGACTAGCAAAAGCTTAAGTGTGGGGGTATTTGATAAGTTGATTTTTCATCAATTTATCCCCATCATTTATTGTAGTTTTTGAGCATATTTCGTTAATTTGTCACTAGTTTTATGTTTGCGTTAATCTATTTTGTAGGATTTGCAAAGTGGAGAAAATCAAGTGAAAAAGATAAAAAGTCCGTGAAAATCGCTAATTTGTGCGCCGCTACAAATAAACAGATGAGAAGCAAGCTACAGCCTGTGTCCTCCAAAGAACAATCCAGGGGAGCAAGTGAGCTACAGTCGCAGTACACCAACGACATTGCAAAACATTACCGCCACGGCAAACAGCGTGCTTTTGGGCGCAGTTCAATGCTTGCTTAAGCCGCATCCAAGAGCCAGACGCGCTAAGAAGCGCAAGTCAATGCGCGCCTATTCCAAATCCGCTGCCATGGCTTTGAAGCCCGTCCGTGCGGCGGCGCGCGCCTGGAAATCTTACCTCCTAGCGTGATGCGTGCTGCTGCGCACACCCATGGGCTTCAGCGCGCCTTTCTTGAATTTGGAGAGTTGTGGATCATATAAAAGGAAAGAGGGAACAGAAATTGGAGGAGGGAGAGAGAGAGGATTGAAAACGCAGACACGGCAAGAACCCTAGAACCAAAGGAAAGCAGCTGGAACCAAGGACTTTTCTGGAGATTTTCAAGGGGATTCAAGGAGTTTGAAGGCTTCAGAGGAGATTATCCATCAGGAGTTTTTCATTACTTTCTCCCTTTGTATTTCTTGAATTATCATTTAATTTTCTGCTTTAATTATGGATTTTTGGTATTCTGTAATTGTGTACTTGATTTTGAGCATGGATAGCTAAACTCCTCACGCTAGGGGGGTTTTGATCTAATTTAATGAAAGCTTTATTTTAAGAATCTGTTTGCTTATTGAATGTGTTATACTCAAATCTTTGGTATCTTTGTGCTTAATTTCTAATTAGTTACCCATTAGATTAGAGACCTTAGATGTATGAAATTAGGCTCGGGAGAGTTAATTACATACGTTGAGAATTAAGAGACGCAACCTAAGGAGATATTGAGTCGGGAGACTAGTATAACCTTAGGAGATCGAATATGGGCAAAACTTAATGAATGCATAATTGGTTAAATTAATAGGGATATTAGTTTAATTAATTTAGCATATTATTTCACTTAGCACTCGGGAGAGGGAGTGAGATTATTTCCTAGTTAACAATCCCAGAGGACGATACTCGATCTTTGGATCATTATTACTTCGCGATTCGTACACTTGCGAGCACATACGCTCTTCTAAGCAAAGTTTACAATAAAAATTTATCGCGTACCAGCGGCACACAAAAAAAAATTTTCCGGGAATTTTAAATTACAAAATTTCCTATGCCCCTTAATGGCTTACATTATTTTCTAGAGAAAACATAAACCACCAACTTGGTGTAATCAAAAACCTAGAGCCAATCGATCGATCCAATCACATATATAATCAAAACAATTTTGAATTCATCACATATTCATGCAAGATGCCAATATCAACACATACCATACATTCAATCGCATATACATAAATCATGCATGATCATAAGCCCTAGGCTCTGATACCAATTGTAGGATCTTGTTGTGATTTATAGATGAAAAATCATTTGAACAACAACAACATTGTGGGCGGAATTTCAAAAAATTTTATCATATCCATTTAATTCTAAATTAAACGTAAACCACAACGAGAGATGCATGCATGATATATGTTTATAGACAAAGGATTAGAATAATACACATAGCTTTGTGACGATTGAAATAAATGACCGCAAGGATCTTGTCTCACTATCTCACGCCCGAGATGGAGAATTGCCGTGAAACAAGATCGTTGATTTATCGACACGATCACACCAAAACCACTCGTTGATTCAAGGCTATGACTCTATGGTATTTGGGATGAGAGAGTGGGCTCTTTTTCAAAAACTAAGGAAACAATTTTCCTTCTATTTTGTCTCTAAAATCCGGCCACCCTAGGAGAAAAGTGTGATATATTTTTTCTTCTCAAGAACTCTCTTTAGGATTTTCAATAAAATATCCTTATATAGGAGGAAATTCAAAAACTCAAACCCTAGGTGGGATTTTTGAATTTCCCCTTCACCCTTAGATTAAAATCCGAAAATCCCTACATGGCTAGGGATTTCTGAATTTTCCTTCCCATTTTGGAGCAAAATTCAAAATCCCCTTATGGCAAGGGATTTCCGAATTTTCCCAAAATAATATATCAGCTTTCTCTCTCCTTTAGTTGCCAAATAAAATCATGTTTAAA
Organism: Morus alba; assembly: GCA_012066045.3. Taxonomy (NCBI): domain Eukaryota; kingdom Viridiplantae; phylum Streptophyta; class Magnoliopsida; order Rosales; family Moraceae; genus Morus; species Morus alba. Next base: position 35,821,224 of record CP050224.2, read on the forward strand.
TTTTATTTTGAATTTTAAATTAATCTCTATTAATTTTGAAATTCAAAATTCATTCCTTTTATTTTTCAATTATCAAATAAATGAAAAATAACATAATGAATTTTAAACATAATTATATAACAAAACATCAGTTTCTATTTTCCCATTTATCAGAGCTAGCCTTGAGACCGAATGGACCCACATGAACAAAGCTATGGAATTACAATATTCGACTAACTTATCCCGATAAGTTATCGACATATTTAATTCCGACATCGCACAACTCCACTAAAAGTTTGATGCCGAATAATCTCTCGATTCATGTGCGCTAATTTTTCTAATGGTGTTGATACAATTTATCACACGGTCCATAATGTAAATGCATTATTATCCTTCGTAAAAATCAGTGATCAGAATGGTATATAATATTTCCGTTTTACCATTCCAATCATTATTTCCTCAACTCCTTTATATGACTGTGAATAAGAAAGACACATGTTCGTAAGATGTCTCGCACATGTCACGATGTCTTAATCAATGAATATCATCATTGAATACCAGTGCCCCGGGTTTATTTATTCACACACCCATCAATAAAGCATGAGGTGGTATTATATCTTACGAATTCCATATTCATGAATCACATAACTCCAACTCAATAATGTCATGATCCCAATGACCGAGATGTCGCTCAATAATCGTGAACTAATCTCATTGGTGAATCAAAGATCATGAGATATTAAGTTGAGCTATGCATCCACTTCGGATTAAGATAATTATACAAATATACTTAAGTTGTGATGATTAGGTTTAGAGTTGTGTAAATGGTTTTCACTCTAACCTAATCACCACATGGTCTATTCAACATGTTGCGAGCATGTCTAGATCAACCACAGAGTCCAACTCCCATGCCCCGAGACCAAAGATCACATGGTTCGATCTAACAAATATAATCGGATTCGATTGCCCAATCAATCCTAAGACTACGAATATCTATTTTAAACCGTATCGGAAGAGTTTGTCCAAACAGGTTCCCCTTACTCTTCTTTCGTTGGTAACAGTCTATGGACTAAGCAATATCACTAACACTCTTGAGTATGTGTCAAAACATAACTTTATTTCATTTTATAAAATCAGCAAAAACAATAATGTCTGACATTTGTCATTTCATAAATAACAAATTACATCCCACTTTATGGACACATTTCCAACAGTCTCTGATCAGGTGATATTTCCTTTCTATATGTTTCGTACTCTTATGGCTTCTAGGTTCCTTTGAATTAGCCACTGCTCCACTGTTGTCACAGTAGAGCTTAATTGGCTTATCCATATCTGGAACAACTTCCATATCAGTTAAGAACTTCCTGAGCCATGTAGCTTCTTTTGCGGCTTCATAAGCTGCAACATATTCAGCTTCCATGGTAGAGTCAGCAACACACTTTTGCTTTATACTTCTCCATACCACGGCTCCTCCGTTAAGAGTGAACACAGATCCAGATGTCGACTGTTAACTATCTCTATCTCGATTGGAAATCAAAATCTGTATCCGGTGAGAGATGCATCTTCTCCGTAATATACCAACTATAGTTTCTCGCTCTCCCAAGATACTTGAGAATACACTTTACTGCAACCCAATGATCCAATCCTCGGGTTGGACCGGTAGCGACTGACTACTCCCCACTACATAGCGTATATCCGGTCTTGTATACAACATGGCATACATAAGGCTTCCCACAGTAGGAGCGTAGGGATACCTTCACATATCTTCTTCCCGCTGCGGGGTCTTTGGACATTGCTCCTTAGAAAGATGAATACCGTGCCTAGAAGGCAAATTCCCTTTCTTGGAGTTTTGCATCGAATACCTAGACAACACTTTGTCTATATAAGATGCTTGTGATAACGCCAAAAGCTTTTTCTTGCGATCTCGAATAATCTTGATCCCAAGAACATAGCTTGCCTCTCCTAAATCTTTCATTTGGAATTGGCTGGCTAACCACTCCTTTACATCTGTCATCATCTCCACATCATTCCCAATGAGTAGGAAGTCATCGACGTAAAGAATTAAGAAGACCACCTTCTCTTCTTTCTTGTACTTATAGACGCATGGTTCATCAATGTTTTGATCAAATCCATAAGACTTTACAGCCTCATCAAACCTGATGTTCCATGATCTAGAAGCCTGCTTCAGTCCATAAATGGACCTTTGCATTTTGTAGACTTTCTGCTGTCGGCCTTCCTCTATGTAACCCTCTGGCTGATCCATATAGATGGTTTCATCAAGATAGCCATTCAAAAAGTTGTTTTGACGTCCATCTGCCATATCTCATAGTCAAAATACGCTACAATGGCCAGGAGTATCCGGATGGACTTAAGCATGGCTACCGGCGAGAAAGTTTCCTCATAGTCAACTCCCTCCTTTTGGGTATAACCCTTAGCCACTATCCTTGCTTTATAAGTCTCTACTTTTCCATCCGCTCCTCTCTTTCTCTTGAAGATCCACTTGCATCCAATGGATTTTACCCCTTCGGGTAGATCTACAAGTTGCTAGACTAAGTTAGAGTGCATAGACTCCATCTCAAGTTTCATAGCTGCTTGCCACTTTTCCTTATCAGAATCATCCATCGCATCCCTAAAGGTCGATGGATCCTCCTTACCATCATCAGCAGTGACGATTTGGGCTTCCCCAGTATAACGGTCAGGTAACCTGCTTACCCTCCCACTACGACGAGGTGTCGTAGGAGTCTGATCAGGAACTGTGGTCTTTTCTTTGAGGGGTCCGACAACTCTTGTCGGATGTGGTCTGATCTCATCGGAAAGTAACTCTTCTAATACTATCTTACTTCTGGGCTTAAAATCTATCATATAGTCATGCTCCAGAAACGTGGCATTTGTCGATACAAACACCTTTTGATCTGCTTGACTATAAAACAGTCCTCCTCTTGTCCCTTATGGGTATCCCACAAAGATACATACTTCTGACCTTGGTTCCAACTTCCCAGTGCGAATGTGTCTCAAACTAGGTTTTTGACCATTCCACAACTCTAGGGGTGTCTTAGGTATAGATTTAGATGGAACTAGATTCAGAATATACATGGCGGTTTTTAGGGCATAACCCCAAAAGGAAGTAGGCAGTGAAGAATAACTCAACATTGATCTTATCATGTCGAGCAAAGTCCGATTTCTCCTTTCGGCCACACCATTCTGCTGTGGTGTACCGGGTGCAGTCAATTGGGATACCACACCTTCTTCAATCAAGAAATCCCGGAACTCTTGGTCCAGGTATTCACCCCCTCGATCTGATCGAAGTGTCTTGATTGGTTTACCTAATTGTTTTTCAACTTTTGCTCGGAATTCACTAAACTTTCCAAAAGTTTCAGATTTATGTTGCATCAGGTAAACATAACCATATTTCGAATAGTCATCAATAAAGGTGATGTAATATTTGTAACCTCCTCTAGCTTGGACGCTTAACAGTCCACATACATCTGAATGTATCAGCTGTAGGGGTCTGTAGCTCTTACTCCTTTTGCTGTAAAAGGTCTCTTGGTCATTTTACCTTCCAAACAAGATTCACAGACTGTAAGCTTGCCAAGTTTTAGCTCACGCAAAGGACCATCCTTTACCAGTCTTTCAATCCTATTTAGGTTAATGTGACCAAGTCTAAGGTGCCACAGATATGCGTTATTTTCGTGAGAAATCTTTTGCTTTTTATTCTTAGGTTCGGCAACTCTGAACATTTCAGTGTTAAGCAGTGAGTTAGGTATTAGTTTTATACAATATAAACCATCATCTAGACGTCCAGAACAAATATTTAAACCATTTCAAGAAATATGAACAAATTCATTATCAAAATAAACTTTAAATAATTGTTCAAATAGTTTAGCGACAGAAATCAAATTTCTACGAATGTCTAGAATAAAATAAACATTGTTCAAAACTAAAAATTTATTTTCCCTAAATCAAAATCTAACTTCTCCCACTGCTTTTGCCGAAACTCTTGTGCCATTGCCTACTTTCATCGTGTAGTCCCCATCGGCTAGCTCGGTGTAAGAACTAAGACTCTGTAAAGAGAAACAAACATGATTAGTCGCTCCTGAATCAATTATCCAGGCTGAGGTATCACCCTCTACTAAACATGTTTCAAGGACTAGTAAATCTGATTTACCTTGTTCCTTTTTCTTTTCAACTCCTCGAGATACTTGTTACGCTTTCTCTTCCAAAGGCCCTTCGCCATGGCGGTGGAAACACTTTCCTTTGGGTTTCTGGATGGGGCCATTTGCTTTCTTGGGTCTCTTGTTCTTTCCCTTCTTAGCTTTTCCCCGGTTCTAGTTTTTCCTTTTGTTTTTTACCGAACTTCCCCGCAACTACAACATTTGCTTCTCCTCCCTTCTTTTGTTGGTGGATTTGAAGTTTTGCAGGTCATTCATGAGTTCAATGAGATTGCACTTCTTTTTGTTCATAACAAAGTTATTCACGAACTCATGAAAGTCGGGGACGAGCTTTCGAGGATGATGCCAACTTGGGTGGCTTCATCGATTCTGCACCATTGAGCTCCGCGTGATCGTGGAGGTGATCAATCATGTTCAAAACATGTGCCTTGACGGAAGAACCTTTCTTCATCTTGTCGTTCATGAAAGCCCTTACGGCATCCAAACGAGCCTTTTCGTAAGGAGCGCCCGAACATGGCTTCTAGAGACTCCATTATCTCATAAGCGCTCCATCTCCTCATGCTTCTTGAGACACATCGCTCATACTAGCCAGCATAAAGCACTTTGCTTTATTGTTGGCCTTGATCCCGCGATCAAAAGGCTCCCTTGCGGTTTTGGATGCCTTAGCATGGGTTGGGGAGGACATTCCTCCGCTAGGACAAACTTATAGTCTTCGCATACCAATAGTATGTTCATGTTACTTTTCCACTTAGCATAATTATCACCGTCTAATTTTTTAGTCGCTAGTAGTGTGATAATGGGATTCGACATATTCTTTGGAAATAAATAGAATATTCATCTAATCAATTTATGTGCATGAATATCAAGGCATGTTAATTTAGGCACAATTAAATATGATGCATGATGCACATGAAAATACATAAATCATGTTTTAATTTTGGGTGCAACGATAATTCAATTTCCCACCCGAATATAGTGCCATCAAAATATCGCAAATTGAACCGAGACCATCTCAATTAATAAATATATTCAAAATATCTCATATTTTCATATTTATCAACTACCGTTAATTTTGGTCAAAAATATAATCAACAATTTGATTATATCTCCATGAGTGTAACCCATCATTTCGTATTCTCTGAAAACTCCGAGTGTCTCAGGTCAAACCGAAATACAACCTTGAATCCTAAAGGAAGTCAACCTTGTTATTGATCCGAAATAACACTTTCCGTAGGGAATTTAATCGGTGCCGCCCATGCCCCTTTCGAATCTCACGGTGTTGAACTAATGATGGAGACCAAAGGGTCGTAATACAACCCTCTCCCACTCATTATTTTGCAAATATGTATTTTGTTTGAAAAACATCTCATGATTTTCAAATCGAAAAATAAACAATTTATTTTTCCGATATGTGAAATTCCAAAATTTAACTCTTAAATTCAATTTCACATGTAACATTATTTTGCAAATCAATTTTGCAACTTAAATCAATTTAATCATATTAAATCAATTTTCAGCGCATGGTTCTTATTTTATTTTATTTTTCTAAAACACATTTATAATAAATAAAATAAACAATAACGAATGCGCGTGTATGCATGGCATGTTATAAAAACATATGAGTAGGAACATTATATCTATATGGCATGTTATTTGCATGGACATATATAATATACAATTATCAACATAAAATATAAATATATGCAATCAACTATTGAGATGGATTTGACCAGGTCCCATGGAAAAATAAATTACAACTCAATCGAATCGAATAAATAAATAATTACAATAATTATGTTCCTCCATTACATCAATGGGTCTTCGATTCTTGAATTCTTTATTCTTCGACTTCATTCTTTGTCTCCGGGTTGGATTTCACCTTCCTTTGGATCCGGAACTTTTCCGGGCCCGTCGGCATGCTTTACGAGGGTTTCGGAAACCTTCGGGCCCGTTCGGGATCAAATCCCGAACTTGGGCCGCCATCCGCTTCTTGGGTCAGGCGTGGGCGGGGCCGGGCCTGGGCCACGGCTGCCCGGCACGGGCGCGGCCTGGCGGGCTCGGCGCAGGGGCCGGCCGGGCCCGGGCGGCGTCTGGCCACTTTTTCTGGAATTTTCTGGGCAATTTTCTGGGCTTCTTTGAAGGCTTCAAACATGATCTTCAAGGCCTCCTTCTTGATTCAAAATCAAAATCCCTAATTCTACCCAAATCCTAGAATTACAATAATTTTAATCCCGAATTAAATTACAAAAAATTTATTAACGAATAAATATAACCGATCCATGGAACCATATAATTAACGACCAAATCCATCATCCATACATTCATCATCATGAATAAAAAATAAACATCAATAAATGCAAGTGCCTACTCATCACAAACATACATATTTAAATATCACATATTTAATATTGATTATGATTATCAAATAATCAAGCATAAATTAATATTGTCTATAGACCCGCTTTGATACCAATTGTTGGTTGTTTGAATCGAATTCGTGTGAAATACAAAATGAAAGGCGGATCGTGTATAACAAAAATTTTCATAAAACCTTTGAGATACTCTATAGATTATATTAATTTATACACGGATAAATTAATCTCATTAATTTATATCATTCAAGGTTCAACCGAAAAAAAATACCGGTAGCCGACTCGGATGATATCTTGAATTTCTTTGACCACGAATGTCCTAGCTCCAAGCTTTGTGTTTAGAACACCAAAGTCTTCCACGTCAATTCCTTGATTCCACGTAGACGCGTGTGTGGGCACACGTGAGACAAAAAAAGTTTACAAAAACACTCGAATTTCCACAAACACCAACGCATGCACGATGTGGAATTTTTGGAGAAAAATATTTTTCACTCTTTTTCCCTATATGAGAATTTCGCCACCACCTTTCTTTAGGGCTTAAAAGTGTTTCAAAAATTGTTTTCACAATTTTCTATCTATCTCATATTTAAAGAGTAGAAGTCAAACTTCAAAATAGAATCAAATCCTTATCTCCAATTTTGAATTTTGAACAAAAAATCCCTTCCCCTTATCACTTAAGTGGCTGGCCACCCTAGGGATTTATCCCTGTGTGTGTGACACCTATTATAGATAGGGAAGGAAGAGTTTTTATCCTTTATCCAGTAGTCCAATTTTAATTCAGATTCAAATTCGAATTTAAGTCAAACTTAAATTAATTTTAATTCTAAATTAAACAACTTATCAAATAAGTTTAAATGGATAAATCTAGATATGTTCAAATTCAAATTTAAATAATCTCATTATTTAAATAATAATTAATTCTCAATTAATTATTCTTCGAGTATTTAATTTTAGAATTCCATAATTCTAAAATTCCCATTTTGCCCTTTGTGTCCGGTAGAATTACAAGGACGACGGGGGGGACTAATGGACCTATAATTCGAGCTCCAATAAAATTAATAATTAATTAAACACTTTAATTAATTAATTAATTCTATTAATTCTAATAGTTACTCCACTATAAACTTGGAATTGCACTCTCGGAATTATAGACATTAATTACTTCTAAACTGTGAAGTGTCCATTTGATATAGTCATTGCATATAGATCGATCCTCCATAAATAATTCATAATTAGAGTCAGGTAAAATCCGTTAACCTCTCTAATTACATCTTTATCCTTGAGTACCATTGATTCTTTAATGGATAGTGATTCATAAAACACATTCATGAACCGTAGGCGCTTTACTAGTCCAAGTACCGAATCAACACTCAAGAGAATTATTTATCTGCTTCTCTCTCAAGAAGGAATGGATTCCATCTCGTATAATAACATTCTCAGCTACCTATTTCATTATGTCTCCAAAATACAAGGAATAGGATTCAGGGTTTCAGAATCCTTACTGAGTAAATCAAAAGACATAAATCCATAAATAGGAGTTTGTTAAGAACTCAAGATTAAGATCATCCTATATATGACCATCGGTAGACTCAATTAGAATTTCTATGCTTAACGGAAATTATTAGAAATTCATATTGTGTCTGCGTCCATGTTCCACATAATCTCATTATACGAAATACACTCATTCAATATCTCGCCATATTAACAATGCGGATAATACCGTTCCATTCTAAATGGGAATGACATGTATTAATAATGTTTTAATTAAAGATTCCGAACTTTAATTAAATTCAATATGAACAATTACTTTTGATTATTATCCTTAAACATTATCCTCTCGTATATAACACTTATATAACATGTTTAAGGTTACATAAATAATTAAGGAAGTTTATTTGATATTCATAAAATATTCATAAATATATGCACATAAAATGATGAATAAACTATTTTATTAAATAAATAATAAATATCCTTTTACATTTCATGCTTTCAGGACACTATTCCCAACAGAAGGACGATTGGGCTAAGCATTGTTGGCGACGAGGGGAATGTTCTTTGGAGGATGTGGCAAGTTACGTATAGGAGTGGGGGACGTCTGTAGGCATTAATTATGAGCCTTTAAACCGCCCCACAGGGGACAGAAGAGTGTTACAGGGACGCACAGAGCCGTAATAGAAGACTAATTGGCTGAGTGAACAGTTTTGATTAGTGTGCTACGTCTAGGCCTAAAAAGGGGAAGCACTTGAGTGCTATTACCTACGAAGGAAATGAGCCCAGCAAAGGAAGCCCAGTATAGAAGAAGGAAGACCCCCTATAGGGAAGGGGTTCAGATCCAAGAAGAGAAAAGAAAGAGAGTGAGAAATAGCAATTGATGTAAATTGTAATCTCCCCAAAAGAAATATATAACCACAGTGGATGTAGCTCTAATTTTTCAGAGTGAACCACTATAAAATTTCTTGTGTTCTTTAGTTGTGCACACCTTTGATTAACACACTAAACACTCTTCCGATAAATTCTCACACACGTTCAACACATAGGCCGGTAATCAAAAGGGAAACCAAGAGGTAACCCGGCCGGTTTTTGCTGATGAGAAATCACCGTCAACATTTTTGTTCAAAGCAAATGAAAAATTTTTATCAATAGAAGTCCATACCATCATCTGATATACTTTTTTCTTCCAAGTATATATAAAGAAAAAGACCAAAGTCTTTTTTCAACAAACAAGAAGGCCAAAAGATCGTTTTAGTTTTTAAGATTTATTAGCCGTTTGGTCTCAAATTTGAGCCGACTTCCCTAAAAAAAAAAAAAAAAACAAAAAAAAAGAAGAAAACTACTACTACTACTAGATAGCAAGGGGAAAATTACACTTACTTACGGCATGTTTACTTTGCATCAAAGGAAAAAGAAAAGTAAGGAGTGATTACCATTTTTATTTAATAATGTGTTTACTTACCAAATTAATAATGGAGATTTCATAGGCCTACCTGATATAGGAAATGAGAAAATGAAATATCAATCCTTATACCTCCTTTAGTATTGATTTTTTTTCAAAGGAAATGAATGCTAAATTTACTTATCTACCCTTAATGAATTACTATACATTTATTGATTATTTAAATAATATAAAAGGACATTTTAGTGATTATATTAAACATAAGAAAGGAAATGAAATGTAGTTGTTTCTCTAATTTACTTCTAATTTTAGTAAACATAAGAAAGGAAATGTAGTTGTTTCTCATTACACCATTTAAATAGTCAAGTAAATACATGAAAGGAAATGAATAACTCTTAATCCTATTACTTTACTTTTCATTTCAATCTCATTACTTTTCTCATTACATTTCTTTACGGTTTGATAAATATGCCCTTAAGTTGAATGCCTTCTCCGCATCCACGTAGCTAAAATATTGATATAACTGGTAATTTCAAGCTTAAAATCTCCAGAATTAAATGTAGTTCTATCCCTCGTTTTAGCATCGAATTTATAGTTTCTTTAATTTATTGCTTACCCTCTAATGCTAAAATTACAACACTACTACAATTTGGCCTATTTATGACGACATTTGTCGTCACAAATAAGTGAATATTTGTAGCGACATGTCGTCGCAAATAATTTCATAAAACTGAAAAAATAATGTCGTCACAAAAATGTCACATGCTGTCGCAAATAATGGCTAGCGCCAAATCTTGAATGGCGCAAACTTTTAGCACCAAAATAGCACTTTTTGCGACGACATGTCGTCGTAAATAGTTCATTATTTGTGATGCAAATAGTCCCGCACAAATAAAATTTAATTTATTTTTTTCCTGAGCAGAAAGGATTATTTTGACGGGTGGCAAATTTTTTTTATGCAAACATTAATGTGTGTTGTCGCAAAAAGTGATTTGTATTCCCTCACTAATTTACAAGGCGGGGAAACTGGGCAGGACCTCAAATATTATTTGCGATGACATTACAGATGTCGTCACAAATAAGGATTCCAAAGCATTCCTCCCACAACATTTGTCGTTGCAAATAATGCAATGTCATCACAAATAATTTTAAGTTATTTTTGCGACAACATGTCATCGCAAATAGTCTATTTGGTATGCTATATGCCCAGGAGCAGAGCCTCCTCCTCCATTTTCTTAGATCGGTTTCTCTCTCTCTCTCTCACCTATTTTTTCCAATTTTCTCACCCTTAACTCTCAAAATCTCTTTGTATTCTCTTCAAAATCAAGAATATTATATTTTTTATTTATTTTTTCATCCACAAAAAATCCCAAAATCTAAAATTCTACCGCCACCGCCGAAATTCACCGCCCCATGAGTCCGCCACCGTCCGCCTTTTGTCCCTGTTAATCTTGTCATTTTTGTTAGCGTTTATGCCCTTAGAAATAAATGTAACAATGTTCTTTGAGACATTTGACTATTAATAAAGATTTGTTTATTTCATATATCTATGTACTGTCCTCTTTATGTTCATATTAGTTGAATGTTTGATAAGCAAACTAAAAGTCTTAGACTGTCATTCTAAATCTTTAGGTCATGCATGTAATGTGAAGAACATGCAGAAGACAAGAATCTAAAGATGATAGTCTAAATCATATGATCCACAATCGAGGGAATAAAGTTGGGCACTTTATTCATGTTAAGATTGTTATGTTATCTACTTCCTAACAGAGACGGCTTGTCTTGGTCATCGGAGGTGGGGCTCCATGGGTAGAGACATTGATATAGTTTCTAGTGGTGAAATCTATATTGGGTCAGACCAAAGTTGAAATTGTTTTAATTAATAATTCTATTTGAATAAAACAATTCACTTTTGACGCATTATATGTTGTCATCTTAATCTTGATATGGATAATGAACCTATATGCTTGACTTGCATCCTTTGATGTACTAAAGGGAGACATCCTGACATTATGTAAAGGTACGCTTGCCAGTACATTGGGGGTATGACTCGTGTATGTGTAGATTCATTATTCATAGATAGTGGAATCCATAGCTCTTATAAAGAGTCAATGATATCCTCTTATGTATTATCAGTAGATTAGAAAATATGAGTGCTCGGCCATTGGACTACTATGTGTTATCTAATGGCTTACTGTTTGTAATGGTACGAATAATGTTTTTCTGATGGTATGATAATGGAACATAAGATAAATGTAATCGGGAAGGTAAAACAGAACTTGACCTCAAGTCGATTATGGATATCCTATGGGGATGATACACTAATATATTGAGTCATGGACGAGAGCTATTCAGAGCTTTGTAAATACGCTATATAAATAGAGAGTGCAGCTCTAGGATTTTAGTGGAATAACTCTAGAGTTTTATAATCATGAGACGGACTTGTTGGTTTACAAGTAGTGTTGTGATTATAGGAGCTTGATTTATATATGTCCATCGGGTCCCTTTGCTAGCTCACATAATTTCCTATAATGATACGGCATGTTTTTTACATATCGGTAACTTGTGTTATTTCTGTAAAATAGGTTCAATGTTAACATGAGGTTGGTTAATTCATGAGTGATTTATCGGGTGAATTAATTGATAAATTAATTCTAGATAAATTGGTTGAATTATTATTCTAAGAGTTCTTTAATGTGGGAAGACTATTGAGTTGCTTGAATCAAAACTGAGGCTCTATGCAAGTTTCCCGTGTTGAAAAACTAGGAAAACAACTTTTGTCAGTGCAGACAGGTTGACCGGTGGGTAGATCGATCACAGGTCGACTGGTTCGATTGACCGGTTTGTGAAGGACAAGTCAACCGGTGAGTTATAATGTCTCTGTCACCGGTCGACCGGTTGTAAAGCGTAACATGTTCTGATATGGCAAAATCGACTCTGGATGCGATTAAGACTTTGGGAAACCTAATTATTATGGAAGTATGACTTCCTAAACACTATAAATAGCCTATTAAGTTACATTACTCAAGAGATCATTTGAGAGACTTTTTGGAGGCTATTGATAAAAGATTCCAATTGGATGAATCTGTCAAGTCAAGGTCAACATACGTAGCAGCAAGGATGGTGCATCACCTATTTATCATTCTCGCTCGGGAGCCAAAATGAACACGCCTGCTACCTACTATACTAGACCTTCAACTAGGCATTCTACCCTTGAGAGGAAAAATTGTTTAATTCTCAAGAACAATATTTTTCTTTGGCTCTCTTGTGATTGGAAGGAGATCAAGAATACCAAGAGGAGATTGAACGACATCTGACCACCCGCACTCCAATCATGGAAATGAGAATAGCAAAGAAGACCAGTTGGTTGAGGCTCTTCCGGTTGCTGTTTGGAACGCTTTGATTTGTCAGACGTGCAGTTTCCTAAAATCTCAAAAGGTATGATTTAGATCTTTAGTATTTATGTTATATAGCATCATGAACATGTTCTTGATTGGCTTTGGCATTGACTAATTTTTTTTTTTAAATTTTGCTACGCACTCGATGCCATTATTTTCCAATAGTTTTCAACCCCCGTTTCAATAAGTTTGAATTTTGTAAGTTTTTGTTGGTTGTCGAATCGAATTCGGCTGCGGAAGCGTGGGGAAAGCGGATCGTGTATGACAAAAATTTTCATAAAACTTTTGAGATACTCTATAGATTATATTAATTTATACACGAATAAATTAATCACATTAATTTATATATGAAGAACTCAATCCGGAAAAATACCTGGAAGCCGACTCGGATGATAACTTGAGTTCTTTGACCACGAACAGTTCTTGCTCCAAGCTGTGTGTTTAGAATACCAAAGTCTTCCATGTCAATTCCTTGATTCTACGTAGACGTGTGTGTGGGCACACATGAGACAAAACAGGTTTCTTAAACACTCAAATTTCCACAAACACCAACGCATGCATGATGTGGAATTTTTGGAGAAAATTTTGCTCTCTTTTTTTTTTTGAGAATTTTGGCCACCAAACAATTTAGGGCAGAAAATATGTTTCAAAAATTGTTTTCACAATTTTTTATCATTCTCATATTTAAAGAGTAGAAGTCAAACTTCCAAACAGTATCAAATCCCTATCTCCAATTTTTGAATTTGGAACAAAAAATCCCTTCCCTTCATCCTTTAGGTGGCCGGCCATATCACTAGGGTTTTTCCTTGTGTGTGGTGCCAATAGTAGATAGGGAAGGAAGAGATTTTATCTTTTGTCCAGTAGTCCAATTTTAATTCAGATTCAAATTCGAATTTAAGTCAAACTTAAATTAATTTGAATTCTAAATTGAACAACTTCTCAAATAAGATTACCAGTCTTTCAATCCTATTTAGGTTAATATGACCAAGTCTAAGATGCCATAGATATGTGTTATTTTCGTGAGAAATCTTTTGCTTTTTATTCTTAGGTTCGGCAACTCTAAACATTTCAGTATTAAGTAGTGAGTTAGGTATTGGTTTTATATAATATAAACCATCATCGATGTCTAGAACAAATATTTAAACCATTTCAAGAAATATGAACAAATTCATTATCAAAATAAACTTTAAATAATGGTTCAAATAACTTAGCCACGTAAATCAAATTTCTCACGAATGTCTAGAATAAAATAAACATTGTTCAAAACTAAAAATTTATTTTCCCTAAATTGAAGTCTAACTTCTCCCACTACTTTTGCCGAAACTCTTGCGCCATTGCCCACTTTCATCATGTAGTCCCCATCGGCTAGCTCGGTGTAAGAACTAAGACTCTATAAAGAAAAACAAACATGATTAGTTGCTCCTGAATCAATTATCTAGGTTGAAGTATCACCCTCTACTAAACATGTTTCAAGGACTAGAAAATCTGATTTACCTTGTTCCTTTTTCTTTTTCAGCTCCTCGAGATACTTGTGACAGTTTCTCTTCAATGCCCTTCGCCATTGCAGTGGAAACACTTTTCTTCGGGTTTCTGGATGGGGCCTTTTGCCTTCTTGGGTCTCTTGTTCTTTCCTTTCTTCCATTTTCCCTGGTTCTGGTTCTTTCCATTGTTTTTACCAGAACTTCCTGCAACTACAACATTTGCTTCTCCTCCCCTTCTTTTGTTGGTGGATTTGAAGTTTTGCAGGTCATTCATTAGTTCAATGAGATTGGACTTTTTCTTATTCATAAAAAAGTTGTTCACGAACTCATGAAAGTTAGGGAATAGGCTTTCCAAGATGATGCCAACTTGGGTGGCTTCATCGATTCTGGCACCATTGAGCTCCGCATCATGGAGGTGATCAATCATGTTCAAAACATGTGCCTTGACTGAAGAACCTTTCTTCATCTGTCATTCCTGAAAGCCCTTACGGCATCTAAATGAGCCTTCTTAGAGGGAGCACCGAACATGACTTCTAGAGACTCCATTATCTCATAAGCAGTCTTCATCTCCTCATGCTTCTTGCGAAGCACATCGCTCATACTAGCTAGCATAAAGCACTTTGCTTTGTTGTTGGCCTTGATCCAACGATCATAAGGCTCCCTTACGCTTTTGGATGCGTTTGTCAGCGGGTTCGGGAGGACATTCCTCCGCTAGGACAAATTTGTAGTCTTCGCAAACCAATAGTATGTTCATGTTACTTTTCCACTTAGCATAGTTATCACCGCTCTAATTTTTCAACCGCTAGTAGTGTGATAATGGGATTCGACATATTGCTGGAAATAAATAGAATATTCATCTAATCAATTTATGTGCATGAATATCAAGGACTTGGGAATTTAGGCACAATTAAATATGATGCATGATGCACATGAAAAATACATAAATTATGTTTTAATTTTGGGTGCCAACAATAATTTAATTTACCACGAATATAGTGCCGCCGTAGGGTAGGTCAAAATATCGCAAATTGAACCGAGACCATCTCAATTAATAAATATAATCAAAATATCTCATATTTTCATATTTATCAACTACCATTATTTTGGTCAAAAATATAATCAACAATTTGATTATATTTCCATAAGTGTAACCCATCATTTCAGATTCTACAGACTTAACTTTTGAGTGCCGCCGTAGGGTAAGTCAAACCGGAAATACATCCTTGAATCCTATCGCTAGGAAGTCAACCTTGTTATTGATCCGAAAGAACACTTTCCATAGGGAGTGCAGAATCGGTCTTTGCCAAAAAGCCCCTTTCGAATCTCACGGTGTTGAACTACTGATGGAGTCCAGTGGGTCATATTGTCATATAACCCTCTCCCACTCATTATTTTGCAAATATGTATTTTGTTTGAAAAAACATCTCATGATTTTCAAATCGAAAAATAAACAATTTATTTTTCGGATATGTGAAATTCCAAAATTTAACTCTTAAATTTAATTTCACATGTAACATTATTTTGCAAATCAATTTTTCAACTTAAATCAATTTAATCATATTAAATCAATTTTCAATGCATGGTTCTTATTTTATTTTATTTTTCAAAAACACTTTTATAATAAATAAAATAAACAATAACAAATGAGCGTGTATGCATGGCATGTTATAAAACATATGAGTAGGCACATTATATCTATATGGCATGTTATATGCATGGACATATAATATAAAATTATCAGCATAAAATATAAATATAAGCAATCAGCTATTGAGATGGATTTGACTGGGTCCCATAGAAAAATAAATTACAACTCAATCGAATCGAATCAATAAATAATTATAGTAATTATATTCTTCCGTTACATCAATGGGTCTTCGATTCTCAAGCTCTTTATTCTTTAGCTTCATTCTTTGTCTTTGGGCTGGATTTCAACTTCCTTGGGGTCCGGAACTTTTTCGGTCCGTCGGCCACGCATTATGAGGGTTTGAAACCTTCGGGGCCGTCGGGATCAAAACCCAAATCGGGCTTTATATTTGCGCGGCGGGCGCGCGGACTATCCGCCCGCTAGGCACACCGGGGCCTTGCAGGGCTACTCTTGGGCACGCCTGTTGGGGCATGTGTTTTTGGCCGATTTTGTAACACCCTGAAGAATTAATTGAGATTAATTAAGGTAATTAAGATTATTAGTGTGCCTAATCTGATTTAATTAATTGAGTTTAAATCATTCCAAGGTATTTAAATTATTTACAAGATTAATTTTAATCCGTATGTGTATGGGCGCATTTACGGACTTTATATTGCATATGTCATTTCCTTTTTTTTTTCTTTTTTCTTTTCTTTTTCTTTTCCTTTTCTTTTCCTTCCTTTCCTTTTTCCCCGTGCCTTCTCTCTCTCCTTCCCTCTCACTCCCGCCGCTCACACACTCTCTCTCTCTCCGTTTTTGTGTCCCAAATCGAACGGGTTTTGAGCCAAAGAGTGATTTCAAAGAGTTTTCAACATCAAGAGAAGGATTCAAGGTAAGATTACTGAAAGAACCTCTCTTGAATTTCAAGTTTTTCAGATTCAAAACTTATTTTGGTTCAAAACGGATTTTTGAGGATTTTGAGTAGAACTAAAGTAGAAATTGGAGATCTTGGGTTCTTTGGACTTGGTTTAGGACCTAGAATCCGGATCTAGTGTTTTCCCTTTGAAATATTTGGATTTGGGACTGGATTTGCAGGTTTTTGACCGATTTCGAAGTTCTCTCGCAGAAGTCGATTTTTCACCGGCCGACCGCAAGCGGTCGATCGGATTGAAGGTCGATCGGTTGATCGGTCCGTCGATCAGAGTGCACACCACCGGGTCGATCGGTAGTGTTGTACTGCTCTGTCACCGGTCGACCGGTGTACACGAGGTTTGACCCTGTTTGGCCTGAAATTGTTGTTTTGACCCCTTTTTTCGGGGAGAACCCAAATTAGCTTCATTTGGGGACTTGGGATGAAAGGATTAGCATTTTTAATCCCTGACTTGATATTTAAAACCCTTGGAATGAAATTTGAAACATGAAAATTGATTAGGGCACACTAATTGGAAAATCTTGGTATATGATTGAGATTGGATTACTTTAGGAATGAGAATTGATCCTAAAGTGTTATCTTGTATCAGTGATCGCTGAGGATTCAGACTGAAGGGGCTTGAGGAAGAGAAAGTCGAAAAAAGGCAACGCTAGTCCCAGGTTTGATTGTGCGAGGTAGGATTTCTATCCCTTTTCCTTGTGAGCCTGTTTTCAAAAATGGTTTTGGCCTTGAAAATGTTTTAAAGAAAGGGATTCGTTTGCGAAAGAAAAATATTTTAAAAACCATGGCTTGTTAGTTTATGGAAATCCTTGGCTTGTCCTGTCCATGGAATCCATAGCTTGTCTAGTCATGGAACCTCATGGCTTGTCCAGGTCATGGGGCCCAAGGCTTGAGTAGTTCGTGGGGGTCATATGAACGACTTCATAATGTTAAACGGATGATTTCTTAAGATAAGAGATCTTGTGAACCGGGTAATAGAGTCTATTGTCAGAAGCCTAGATAGGATGCGGAGAGTGCATCCTCGGGGCAGAACCCGAAACCCCGTCCCGTAGGCGAGGCATTTGGTGAGGTAAGTAATTTGCACTAATTACTTATCAAGCCTCGTAATACTGTTAGTTCCTCGTTATATTTCCTTTGAGAAAAAGGATGTGAGGTTCCGCAGCATTGCTTGCAATTGAATGTCTTATTTTATTTATTTATTCAATTACGCACTCCTTTATTTTAAGTATTTTAAATTATATCCTACTGGGCCTTTCGCTCATGTTTCAATGTTTTAAATGTAAACCCCTCCTAGGAGACTCGAGGAGCGGTGCGGTGTAGCTGAAGATCGCTACTGTTGGAGCAAGTGAGGATTGAGTTATCCTCTTGAACAAATGTAAGGAATTTGAGAAATTATGTAAACTTGTTAATATTTGGATTTACTAGACTGTGGTTGATGTCTGTTGTAATGATTATTTACATGAATATGTATGTACGATACAACATGTCCTGTGGGGTGGAGCCCTGTGTGTCAGAGGCTCCTGGATTATGTAATTTATTTGTATTCTAATGCAGCTAAGTGTGGGACCCGGTTGGGGATCTGCTTTATTAATCCCTAACCGAGCTCCATGTCACCCACCCCATTTGGGGGGGCGTGATAGAGTGGTATCAGAGCCTTAGGTTAAGAACCCCGGGATTGTACATGCATGTGTAACATATGTTATCCACTAAACAGTCTAGTTTTATTTCAGTTGAAGGAAATGGCGCCTCGCCGTAGACTAGGCAACCAGCCGGAACAACCGAATCAAGGGTTCTTTGATGCCATGTATGCTGCCTTTCATGGCATGGCCACTAGAGCTCGGAATGAGCGACCGGATGAGGATCAAAAACAAGGGTATTTCCGGGAATTCAGACGAGCACCTATTCCCTCGTTTAACGAAGGAGGGAGGACCCCAGGAAGTAGAGTTCTGGATTGACTCCATAGTCAAGCACTTGAGTACTATGGGAGTTCCAGATGAATACTGGGTGGAATTTGCGGTGTACAAGATGGAAGGGTTAGCAAACACTTGGTAGAAATAGGTCAAGAGGAGAATGGATGTCGTAGGGATGACCTGGGAACAGTTTGAGGTGTTGTTCAATGATCAGTACTTCCCTCAGAGTTACAGGGAAGAAAAGGCACTAGAATTCATGTTGCTACAGCAAGGTGACATGTCTGTGAGGGAATATGAGGCTAGGTTTAATGACCTATCCCGGTTTACGCCATCTCTAGTGGAGTCTAAACACATGAGATGTCTTAAGTTTGAGAGGGGCCTCAAGAACTCTGTGAGGAGATCCTTGGTGGCTCTAAGACTTTGGAACTTCCGGGATTTAGTAGCTACTGCTACGAGAGTGGAACAGGATAACCTGACCTATCGCCAAAGCAAGGAAGAAGAGGTGGGTCGAGTCTCCGCTCGGTAGACCTTTCCTCGCTTTGTGGCCACAGCCGAGTGGTAGAAGAAACCGAATCGTGACGTATGGTAAGGGAAATGGCAAGCGTAAGTAGTTCATCTAGGAGTTGATGTAAGTGTTCCCTTACGGGTCCAGGTGTCACCATTGTGGGCAGGTGGGTCATATTAGGAGGAATTGTCCTAATCGGGCCCGGCTCAACAAGCCCAAAGTGACACTTTTATAGCCAAGAAGGGGTCACGCCAAGACATGCCACCATATCACCGCAATGCATGCCATACCCACATGCGCCCACCCATCACCCGCCCCAGTATTCACAGTTCCGGCCTCAAGCCCGAGATCAAGACAACCACCTCCGCCATTAACAAGATAGGCCTCCGGCTCAGCGGCCCCATGTTGGTGACAGAGGAAAAGGAAAAAGTACAGGACAAGCATATACCGCGTGAAGCAAATGAGGTCGACTAGCAATGCGGGTGGTTGAGGGTATGATCCTAATCTCTCATTCTTTTGCTCACGTGTTATTTGATACAAAGCCACACACTCGCTTATATCAAGTTCTTTTATCCAGGCTTTGAAACTAAAGAGTGAAAATTTAGAAGTCCCAATGACTTTGAACTCCCCACTGGGATGTGTGGAGGTGATGAGTGTGTGTAAGTCGTGTGAAATCACGATTGGTGGTGAGCGATTGAGAGCAGATTTAATTATCCTTTCGATGACCCTATTTGATGTGGTACTCGGAATGGACTGGCTGTCAAGGTACGGTGCGATTGTTAATTGCTACCGTAGGAGAGTGACCCTGATGACTGAGTCGGGGGCGGTGATCGCGTATCAGGCAGATATGAACCCAGTCCTGGAAGAACAACTGTTGAAGTATAGTGTTAGGGGATGGAGGAATCTAGCCTGTTTCTCCTCCCTTCTTGCCTTAGAAGGTGAATCTGAAGTGAGCGGAGATAGTGCGGGAATCCTTGTGGTGGATGAGTTTGCAGATGTATATCCTGAGGATATACCTGGTTTACCGCCGGATCGAGAGATTAAATTCTGCATTGATTTGGTTCTGGGAACGGCGCCTATCTCCATTCCTCCATACCGGATGGCTCCGGCGGAAATGAAGGAACTAAGAACGCAGCTTGAAGAGCTGGCAGAGAAGGAATATATCCAGAATAGTACTTCCCCTTGGGGTGCACCAGTGCTATTTCTGAAGAAGCACGATGGATCTCTTCGGTTGTGCATTGAGTACCGACAATTGAACAGGGTAATTGTGAAGAACAAGTACCCACTTTCGAGGATCGATGAATTGTTCGATCAGTTGGGTGGATCACAGTTCTACTCTAAGATTGATTTGAGATCGGGGTACCATCAGTTGAAAATCAAGGAGGAAGACGCTCAAGATCGCCGTAACTCGACGCGCACTTCGAAGTTTACGGTAATGCCATTTGGGTTGACAAATGCCCCTCGCCGCATTCATGGATTTGATGAACCGTGTTTTCCGGCCGTACTTGGATCGGGTTAGTGATCATCTTCATTGACATCTTATCTACTTCAAGACTTGGGAAAAACATGCGCAACACCTTAGAATTGTCCTTCGACCCTTGAGAACACCAATTGTATCTGTAAGAAGGAGAAGTGACTTAAGGGTTTCAAGTGAAGTTCCTTGGCCATGTGATTTCAAGACAAGGAATTTACGTAGATCCTTCCAAGATTGAAACTGGTTACAGGAAAGGCTGAAGAATGTGGCCGTAGATTCAAGTTTTCTCGGTTCGGGGTATGTGCAAGCATTTTTGTAAAGGATTTTTCAAGTATCGCACATCAATGACTAGGTTGACCAAGAAAGAAGTCGATTCAAGTGATATTGAATGTGAATGTACTTCGAATTAAAGGTAAGGTTGATAAGTGCATTGATTCTGATGATTCCTAATACCGAGAGCCATACGAGGTGTACTTTGATGCCCCTCGGGGGTTGGGCTTGGTTGTGTCTTGATGCAAGGCGGACACGTAGTAGCCACGATCCTCGCCAATCGAGACCGCATGAGCGTAACTACCCCACACATGACTTGGAATTAGCAAATGTAATATTTGCTCAAGATATGGAGATGTTATCTCTATGGAGTAAGGTTTCGTGTCTTCTCCGATCACAAGAGCCCTCAAGTACTTATTTACTCAGAAAGATCTAAACCTCAAACAGAGGAGATGGGTAGAGTACATGGAAGATTATGACTTCACTCTACAAGATCATCCTCGAAAAGCTAATGTGGTGGCCGATGCCCTTAGCAGAAAAAACGTCAGGACTCGCATCATTAGCTTTGGAGGATTGGAAGAGGACCAAGTAGTGAGTGAGTATTATCTTCGCACCATGAGGATTATAACCCAGTGTGGTGTATAATCCGATCTCGCACCACTCTTGTGCAACAAGTCAAGCAGAATCAATGGCGTGATCCACACCTCCAAGGAATTTGGATTCGGATCCGTAATGGAGAACAATTTGAGGATTGAGAATCCGAGAGGATGGAGCCTTGTATTTCCAAGCAACCGCCTCACCGTCCTAAGGTGGGTGAGATAAAGAAGACGATTCTCGCATGAAGCTCACAAATCGAGGTATCGCCATTCATCCGGTAGTACCCAGATGTACCCAGGACTTGAAGAGACAATACTGGTGGAGAGGCATGAAGAGAGATGTTCGTGAGTACGCCTCCTTAATGCGTGACTTGCCTCGAGTTAAAGCCGAGCACCGAAGGCTGGGCCGAGAGAGTTGTAACCTCTTCCTGTCCCCTCGAATGGAAATGGGAGCATATCACGATGGATTTTCTAATGGGACCACCGAGAACCGAGTTGAAGCACGATGACATCCGGGTGGTGGTTGACAGTTGACTAAGTCCGCAAGACTTCATATCGCTCCGCGCGCGACGATTCTCATAAGATTCTCGCCGAATTGTATCCTCGAGCACATCGTGAGGTTACACGGGTGCCACCGCTCATCACGTTTGATTGTGACACGCTGCTTCAATGCAAGGTATGGGAGAAGTTTCCAAGAAGCATGGGAACAAATTGAACTTCAAAGACAAAGATTTCATCCTCGATCGATGGACAAACCGAAAGAGTTATTCAGATTCGGAGGATATGCTTCGTGCTTGTGTTCGATTTTGGCGGAACCGAAGATATACCGACCTTATCAATTTGGTTACAACAATAAATATATCAGGCAAAGATTTGGGTATGGCAATCGCTTTGAATGCTCAGTATGGTCGCCCTTGTAGGTCACCCGCTTGTTGGTTGGAACCAAGAGGATAGACTTACAATCGACCGGATGTCATTCAAGAGAATAACGAGAAGATAGCCGCGTGATTCGAGAACGGCCTGCTGATAGCTCAAAGTCGATGTAAGAGCTATGCTCGATAGAAGGCGAGGCCTTTGAATTTCAAGAAGGCGACTTTTGTCTTGTCAAGGTTTCCCCACGAAAAGGGAGTTGTTTGTCACGTGAAAGGGAAGCTTGCACCGAGGTATGTGGACCATTCCCATCGTGCAACGAGTCGGAGTGGTGGCATCCGCTTGGCTTTACCGCTTTGAGTTATCTCACGCATGACGTGTTTCATGTCTCCATGCTTCAGAAATGTCAACCTGAGCCGGAAGCAGTAGTGCAGTGGTTTGACGTTCTGATAGCGTATGATGCGTCCTACGAGGAGGCGCCAGTTCAGATTCCTGATAGGAAGATGAAGAGTCTGCGTCATCGTGAGATTCCATTAGTAAAAGTGTTGTGGCAGCACCATGGTGTTGAGGAAGCAACATGGGAGCTTGAAACGACGATGCAGGAACGTTATCCGCATTTGTTTGCACTTTGAGGTGAGTTTTAATTTCGAGGATGAAATTGCCTAAGGGGGGTGGAGCTGTAACACCCTGAAGAATTAATTGAGATTAATTAAGGTAATTAAGATTATTAGTGTGCCTAATCTGATTTAATTAATTGAGTTTAAATGATTCCAAGGTATTTAAATTATTTACTGATGATTAATTTTAATCCGTATGTGTATGGGCGCATTACTGGACTGTTATATTGCATATGTCATTTCCTTTTTATTTTTATTTTTCTTTTCCTTTTTCTTTTCCTTCCTTTCCTTTTCTCCCGTGCCTTCTCTCTCTCCTTCCCTCTCACTCCCGCTCACACACACTCTCTCTCTCTCTCTCTCCGGTTTTTGTGTCCCAAATCGAACGGGTTTTGAGCCAAAGAGTGATTTCAAAGAGTTTTCAACATCAAGAGAAGGATTCAAGGTAAGATTATTGAAAGACCCTCTCTTGAATTTCAAGTTTTTCGGATTCAAAACTTATTTTCGTTCAAAACAGATTTTTGATGATTTTGAGTAGAACAAAAGTAGAAATTGGAGATCATGGGCACTTTCGACTTATTTTAGGACCTAGAACCCGGATCTAGTGTTTTCACTTTCAAATATTTGGATTTGGGACTGGATTTGCAGGTTTTTGGACCGATTTCCACGAGTTATCTCGCGCAGTCGATTTCACCGGTCGAACTGTGCGGTCGACCGGATTGCAGGCTGACCGGTCGACCGGTAGTGTTGCACTGCTCTGTCACCGGTCGACCGGTGTACACGGGGTTTGACCCTGTTTGGCCTGAAATTGTTGTTTTGACCCCTGTTTTCGGGGAGAACCCAAATTAGCTTCATTTGGGGACTTGGGATGAAAGGATTAGCATCTTTAATCCCTGACTTGATATTTAAAACCCTTGGAATGGAATTTGAAACATAAAAATTAATTAGGGCACACTAATTGGAAAATCTTGGTATATGATTGAGATTGGATTACTTTAGGAATGAGAATTGATCCTAAAGTGTTATCTTGTATCAGTGATCGCTGAGGATTCAGACTGAAGGGGCTTGAGGAAGCAGAAGTCGGAAAAAGGCAACGCTAGTCCAAGGTTTGATTGTGTGAAGTAGGATTTCTATCCCTTTTCCTTGTGAGCCTGTTTTCAAAAATGGTTTTGGCCTTGAAAATGTTTTAAAGAAAGGGATTGGTTTGCGAAAGAAAAATGTTTTAAAAACCATGGCTTGTTAGTTTATGGAAATCCTTGGCTTGTCCTGTCCATGGAATCCATAGCTTGTCTAGTCATGGAACCTCATGGCTTGTCCAGTCATGGGGCCCGCGGCTTGAGTAGTTCGTGGGGTCATATGAATGATTTCATATTGTTAAACGGATGATTTCTTAAGATAAGAGATCTTGTGAACTGGTAATAGAGTCTATTGCTGTAAGCCTAGATAGGATGCGGAGAGTACATCCTCGGGGGCAGAACCCGAAACCGGTCCGGTGGACGAGGCACTTGGTGAGGTAAGTAATTTGCACTAATTACTTACATCAAGCCCGTCTGATTAGTTTCATTATATTTCCTTTGAGAAAAAGGATGTGAGGTTCCGCGTTGCTCAAAGGACCGAATGTCTTATTTTATTTATTTATTCAATTACGCACTCCTTTATTTGAAGTATTTTAAATTATATCCCACTGGGCCTTTCGCTCATGTTTCAATGTTTTAAATGTAAACCCTCCCAGGAGACTCGAGGAGGTCTGCGGTGTAGTCAAGATCGCTCTTGTTGGATCAAGTGAGGATTGAGTTATCCTCTTGAACAAATGTAAGGAATTTGAGAAATTCTGTAAACTTATTAATATTTGGATTTACTTGACTGTGGTTGATGTCTGTTGTAATGATTATTTACATGAATATGTATGTACGATACTGCATGTCCTGTGGGGTGGAGCCCTGTGTGTCAGAGGCTCCTGGATTATGTAATTTATTTGTATTCTAATGCATCTAAGTGTGGGACCCGGTTGGGGATCTGCTTTATTAATCCCTAACCGAGCTCCACGTCACCCACCCCGTTTGGGGGGGCGTGACAGATTTTTGGAAAGTTTTTCTGGGCTTCTTTGAAGGCTTCAAACTTGATCTTCAAGGCCGCCTTTTTGATTCAAAATCAAAAACCCTAATTCTACCTAAAACCTAGAATTAGAATAATTCTAATCCTGAATTAAATTATAAATAATTTATTATCGAATGAATATAACCGATCCATGTAACCATATAATTAAGGACCAAATCCACCATCCATACATTCATCATCATGAATAAAATAAACATCCATAAATGCAAGTGCCTACCCATCACATACATACATAATTAGAGATCACATATTTAATATCAATTCTGATTATCAAATAATCAAAGCATAAGTTAATATCATCTATAGACCACTCTGATACCAATTGTTGGTTGCCGAATCGAATTCGGCGGCGGAAGCGTGGGGAAAGCGGATCGTGTATGACAAAATTTTTCATAAAACTTTTGAGATACTCTATAGATTATATTAATTTATGCACGAATAAATTAATCACATTAATTTATATATGAAGAACTCAATCCGAAAAAATACCTGGAAGCCGACTCAGATGATAACTTGAGTTCTTTGACCACGAACAATCCTTGCTCCAAGCTTTGCGTTTAGAATACCAAAGTCTTCCATGTCGATTCCTTCATTCTACGTAGATGTGTGTGTGGGCATATGTGAGACAAAACAGGTTTCTTAAACACTCGAATTTTCACAAACATCAACGCATGCATGATGTGGAATTTTTGGGGAAAAATTTTGCTCTCTTTTTTTTTCTTGAGAATCTTGGCCACCAAACAATTTAGGGCAGAAAATATGTTTCGAAAATTGTGTTCACAATTTTTTATCATTCTCATATTTAAAGAGTAGAAGTCAAACGTCAAAACAGTATGAAATCCCTATCTCTAATTTTTCAATTTGGAACAAAAAATCCCTTCCTTTTATCCTTTAGCTGGCCGGCCATATCACTAGGGTTTTTCCCTATGTGTGGCGCCAATAGCAGATAGGGAAGGAAGAGATTTTATCCTTTATCCAGTAGTCCAATTTTAATTCAGATTCAAATTCGAATTTAAGTCAAACTTAAATTAATTTGAATTCTAAATTGAACAACTTATCAAATAAGTTTAAATGGATAAATCTAGATGTGTTCAAATTCAAATTTAAATAATCGCATTATTTAAATAATAATTAATTCTCAATTAATTATTTTTTTGAGTATTTAATTTTAAAATTCCGTAATTCTAAAAATCCCATCTTTCCCTTTGTGTCTGGTAGAATTACAAGGACAACGCGGGGACTAATGGACCTATAATCCCGAGCTCCAATAAAATTAATAATTAATTAAACACTTTAATTAATTAATTAATTCTATTAATTCCAATAGTTACTCCACTATAAACTTGGAATTGAACTCTCAAAATTATAGACATTAATTACTTCTAAATTGCGAAGTGTCCATTTCATATAGTCATTACATATTGATCAATCCTCCATAAATAATTCATAATTGGAGTCAGGTAGAATTCGTTAACCTCTCCTTGAGTACCATTGATTCTCTAATGGATAGTGATTCACAAAACACATTCATGAACCAGAGCGCTCTTACTAATCCAAGTATCGAATCAACACTCAAGAGAATTATTTATCTGCTTCTTTCTCAAGAAGGAATGGATTCCATCTCGTATAATAACATTCCCAGCTATCTATTTCATTATATCTCCAAAATACACGGAATAGGATTTAGGGTCTCGAGAATCCGTGCAATAAATCAAAAGACATAAATCCATAAATAGGAGTTTGTTAAGAACTCGGGATTAAGATCATTCTATATATGACCATCGGTAGACTCAATTAGAATTTCTATGCTTAACGGAAATTATTAGAAATTCATATTGTGTCTCAAGGCTTTTGTTCCACATAATCTCATTATGTGAATACACTCATTCAATATCTCGTCATATTAATAAATCTGAGATAAGACCATTCCATTCTAAATGGGAATGACATGTATTAATAATGTTTTAATTAAAGATTTCAAACTTTAATTAAATTCATTATGAACAATGTTTTTGATTATTATCATTAAACACTATCCTCTCATATATAACACGTATATACTATGTTTAAGGTTACATAAACAATCGTGGAATTTTCAATTGATATTCATAAAATATTCATAAATATATGCACATAAAATGATGAATAAACTCTTTTATTAAATAAATAATAAATATCCTTTTACATCTCATGCTTCTAGGACAGTATTTCCAACAGTTTTTTTGGTCTAAATTATTGTATTTGTTAGTTTAAAATTTATGAGTTTTTTGTTATTTGAATTGTATATAATTATAGATTATAAATCTTAAAATTTGATTTATAGATTTTAAAATTTTAGAATTAGTATATAATGTGAAATTTAGATTATAGATTAAATTTTAGATTATGAATTTTGAGATTGTTGAAATTTGATATTGAGATTGTTGAAATTTTAAGATTATAATTTAATTTAGGTTGAGATTAAAGGTTTTAATAATTGTTCTTGGTGGCACATCTTGTAGTTATGGTGTGCCGAAATCTTTTGAAACATGTAGATAATGAGAAAAATATGTCGTTATAATGCCAAAATTTTATTAAAATCGATTAATTTCAAGAATTTAATTAATAAGAATTAGTTATATTAATAGAAAGAAAATTAAAAATTAAACATTATGAGTGCAATAATAAAAAATAACTTGTTCATAAAATTTGATAAAAGTTATAAAATTGATGCATGAAATGTTAAATGTGATTTATATAGTCACAAGAAAACATCAAGTATGATTAGATGTGTTATTGTTTTTATAGTTGATTACGCCCAAACGTGTACAAAAACAAGCGGTCATCAATTGTAGTACAACTTGAACGGTCGATCCCACGAGGAGGTGTTAAATTGAACAAGAAATGACTAGCAAATAAAAAGTGTTAGGAAAGTAAGCAATCAAACAAAGAAAAGGAATGAGTGTTTTTGATGATTTTTTTGAACAATTTAAAATGGAGAAAATTTAATAATAAAAAGTGGTAAGGCTTTGAGAATCCTCCATATGCTTTGTTCACCTATTTGGATATTGATTCATAAATTGACTCAATTGAAAGTTTCACATCCCAAACAATCAATCGGAAAATAAATATTTGAAGAACATATGAATTAAAAATGTATTCGAGTAAATAAAATTCTAACGTTTAGAATTAGGAAAAATTATCTTATGAGAAATCTAAGAGCGACAATATCTTTGTTGGCAATATTGCGAGAAAAGACTACTCACAAAATAATACCTATCAATATATAATATAATGCAACAATCACATAAAAAGAGCTTGACTAGATTTATATGAAAGTTGACAATAAAATATATTGATAAGAGGAAGAAATATGATAAAAGAAAATTATTTACTCAAATGTATAAAACTTACAAACCTTTGGAGAATCAAAAATTCAAATAAGTTCACTACACATATAGGATCATCTCTAGCCTCACTTAAATACTCTAGCCTAACTTGCACATAATTCCTAGACAATTCTAAAAAGAAAATATGAGAATAAGAACAAGAGAAAATGTGTGAGAATTTAGGCTCTCCCAAAATTAACCCCAATCACCTTGACAATGGCTCTATTTATAGAGTTTTGAGAATGCTTAAGAAAATCTATCAACAAAAAACGATCCCAATAATTAGAAGTTACAAGGCTTTAACTTGGGAATATAGGGCTGATAATGGGGCGTAAAACCATCACAAACGCTCATGGTCAAGAGGTGGGACATGTATCGCGCTGGCGATAGGCCGAGAGGAGGTGGCCACATCCGGGTCCCATATGGACACGTGGCGGTGCTGATTCGCCAAGGAGAAGACGGGTTGCATAGCTTGTCCCATGCGAGGGAAGAGTTGACGCGCTGGGAGAAGAACCCCGCCATAGAGAGGGAGTACCGACCCCAATCGGATGCGGGGTGAGAGGCACTGAGGGATGCCGAACGCGGACCCACGCTGAAGAAAAGAGGAAGCGTGGTCTCGACGCTACCGGTGAAGAAGAAGTCGCCTTAGGGATTACCGTGCGCTACCAAGCGCGCTTATGCATGGGGATACGTGGTCCCCACGGACCCACGGGCGTGGCGTAGGATTTGCACACGCATGCTACCGAAAGACTCACGGGCTCGGCCCAATCGGCTCGCTCACGGTCGGGTTACGGTGATGGGCCTTAGATGGGTCATGGGCTTTGGGCTTTTCTTGGGTTCAACTTTTGGGTTTTGCTTGGTAAACCAGCCCAAATCCAATTGTTTTCTTCAAAAACGTGAAAAATTAAATAAATCCAATTAAAATTAAATCCTCTAAATTCAGAATATTTGAAATTGAAATCACAAATTTGATAAGATAATTTGACAATTATGAACATTAAAAGTGCAAATTGGTGCACTTTTCAATAGTCAAGATGCCAATTGACAAGAATTGGATACATCTGGAAAATTGGTTGTCTAATCAGTATTGGGAAGGGTTGTCTGCGTTTATCAATGTTGATAAAAATAGTTGTACAAGTTGTCTGTGTCGGAGGTGTTTAAACCATAAGTGTTTTTCAATAGAAACAGATTAATAGAAAAAATTAGAGCACACATACACCAATATGGTTTCAATCCTTTATATACGATGTAGTATTTACCATGGCAAAGATGATGTTACGACCAATCCAATAAATGAATCAATTTGATGAGATGGTTGCGATTATACATGATGTTGTTGGAAATAAATCGATCATGATATGCCGGACCTAAGTAGGAGTCAAGTGTTAGGTGATGCACAACATGATGAATTTAAAGAGTTGTTATCTAAGCTCGAATCAAAGATTGTATCCGGGGTGTACTAAGTATTCCTCATTGAATTTTTTGGTGAAACTCATGCATTTAAAGGTGTTGTACAAATGGCCCTATGAGTGTATGAACTCTGTTTTAAAGCTGATGAAAGATACATTTCCTGAAGGGATTAAACTTCCAGATTCGTATTACGAGGCAAAGACAAAATTGGGTAAACTCAGTTTGGGCTACAAAATAATACATGTCTGTAAGAATGATTGTGCATTATTCTGGAAAGAGAATGTTGATCTACAAGTTTGTCCAGTATGTAACACCAATTTTTGGAAGAGTAAAATAACAAAAGGTAAAAAGGTATCTCAGAAAGTATTACAATATTTTCCTTTGAAGGATTGATTAAGGCATCTGTATAGCTCACGTCACACTGCAAAGGAAATGACATGGCACATGCGGGGGCATTCAAAGGATCCAAACTTAATGTGTCATCTAGTTGATGGTAGGGAGTGGAGTATCCTGAATTCACTCGTGAACCAAGAAACGTTTGATTGGGTTTAGCTATTGATTGTTTTAATCCTTTCAGAAGCATGATCTTATCATATAGTATGTAGCCGGTGGTTCTTATTGCTTACAATTTAACTCCTTGGTTATGCACTAAGGATCCGTACAAGATGTTGACACTGTTGATTCCCAGCCGAAATGCCCCTGAAAAAGATATTGATGTGTTTTGCGACCACTTGTTGATGAACTTAAAGAGCTGTGGGAAAAGGGAATCATTGTTCATGACGTTGCTTCAAATGCATCGTTTAAGATACGTGCTGCATTGCTAATGACTATCAATCATTATCCTGCACGTGCTAGTTTCTTTGGCTAGAGTAGACAGGGGTATTTAGCATGTTCGTCTGGACAGTGGTATGAGAATGCACCATTCATTCTAGCCTCCCAGGCGGAACAGGTGTTTTACGTTGAATATTAATATAACAGTCCAAATTGGAAAGTTGTGGAACATTTTGGGCATTGACATATATGGGATTTTCCATAAAAGGATGTCGATGAGGTCACGATAGTTTAAGATACAGAATCACAAAATGTTGAGTTAGTAGTTGAACTACCTGAACTAGACAACTTAACATTTGATCAGCCTGATATCAAAGCAAATACTGTCACGTCTAACATTGACGCATACTTGCGGGCTAAGTCGCTTGCTGAAGATGACTATGACTTTATTGACGATGGTGATGATGAAACTATGTTTGACCATATCGAAGATGAACCCGTCGATTCCGAAGATGATGACGACGTAGAAAGTGCTGATGATGTTGTAGACATTTGTAGTGACAACAAATAGAACCAAAGTAGTTACCTCGAATTTATGAATTTTTTATAAAATTTTTAAGAAATTGTGTACCAAATAAAGTAACAAATAAAATTTGTTTGACGACACAGCATCTCGATGTCTGTCCCACTAGCTACATGTACCGAATTTGCAGGAGGATCATAGCCTCCACATGATCTGACGAGACTCCCGACACATTGTCAATCAGGTATTATACTCTATAACGCATGGTCCTAAAACTTGTTACTTGTCGAACTCTCTATAATCAAATTTCGTTATTTTTATTTTTGTACAGTTCCAGAGCTGACATCTCTATGTCAGTCCGATCGAGGAGTAGCTATAGGTCGAGATATAGTAGACAAAGTACACAAAGATGGGATGCTCGATGTTACATTTTACAAGACAGGTCGTGGAAGGCGATTGGCGAAAATGTCAAATATTTTGATAGTGCTGTCGGCTTGAATACAAGAGATATATGTGACCCACATTACAACGTTTGGAAGGACGTGCCTGAGGAACACAAAAGGAGGATTCAGAATCACATGCTGGTATCTATTTGAAACAAAATTTGTTCTAAACATTTTTAATTGTGGATACAATAAATAATATTCATTTGTTGATTTTTAATATATTTCAAGATTGGTTTAACCTCAACTATGACCACGACAACGGTATCATTAGAGATGTAGTCAACCTTGAAGCCAGTAAATGTTACAAGGACTGGAAGACTACCTTGCATAGACACTTCCAGAAGATGGGAGGGGCAGAAAATGAGGATTTTGTCAGGCAAAATCCTCCTAAAAACTTGAGGAGCAAAGAGCAATGGGGACCTTGCTATGATCGTTTTAGATCCCCTACTTTTCACGTTCAATTTCATTATATTTTCTTACTTTTTATTAATTTGTTTATTTAGTTATTAAGTGCATTACTAATTCATCTATAATTATTGCTAGAAAAAATATGCTACAAATCAACAAAACCGTGGTAGTCAGAAGTGGTCTAGCTTCCATGGTAAAAAGTCATACTCCCAGCATTGTTTCGATAAGGTAATACTAATTTGCATACTTGTTAAGTTTTTATCACTTTGGCTTAATAATTATTCTAACACATTCAACTTGATTAGGCAAATCCCAAGACCTAGGAGCCAAGATCATTAATTTACAATTTGGGTGACATGCACCATCATGGGAAAAATTTTATCAATCCGGATGCGGAACATGCATTTGTAAGTAAATTTTAAACTTATTTCTTTTTTCATATTTAACATAACATATTATACTACTTTTATTCATTTTTATTTCATTTACCTTTGCAAGCTCATATGGAGGTGGAAAGAACCATGCAGATGATACAATCTGCTGGGGAAGGTTCATCCACAACGGTCAATGAGGAGGGAATTATATCCCAAGTCTTGAGAAAGCGCAGAGGACACACTAAGGGAGTGGGACCGACACTGCCAAGAAGAAATCGTTCAAGCGCTTCCACCTCAACATCTACTTCGCAATTGGATGGGTCGTCTTCGGTTAATTTTCCGCAGCATGTCTAAAATTGGTTGAACAACCTCTACATCGAGAAACGCAACAAGTTCGACAACCAGTAGATCATGAAGGAAGTCATATGCTCGATGAATCGCAACATCAACTTCTTGCCAGTTACCCGCCCCCAACTGTTGCTTCCTCCGCCACATGAGCAAAACGAAGAAGACGAGGATGAGGACGACAATGCTGCTAATTTAGGAGATTAAAATATTTGTTTTTATTTTTTTACTATTAATACTTTTTAGTATTTCTTAATTAATTTATTTTTTAAGACTTATTTTATTATTGTGTTGAATATTTTATATCAATTATATTATTTTATTTTATCATAAATTTTCTTCAAATTTTTATCTTTATTAATTAATATTATTAAGAAAGTACAAAAAAATACTATTTGTGACGACATTTCTAAGGTGTCATCGCAAATAGATCACATTACTAGCAATGACAGTGTAGTCGCGAAAGGTTTTAAACACTTTTACGACGACACTATGTCATCGCAAATACTCTGCTACACGTCATCATCAACGACGTATTCGACGGAACATTCATGACGACTTATTCGCGACGACTGTCATCGCTACTATATTTTCGACGACATCTCAAAACTTTGTCGTCAGAAATATATCATTTGCGCTAATTTTTTGTGGCGACTAATTTGCGACGACATGTCGTCAAAAATACAGTATTTTTGATGACATATCACCTATCTGCGACGACATTAAGTCGCCACAAATGACTTTTTTTTGTTGTGGTGCAATATCCTCTCACTAACTCTAATTAAAATTACAATTACTGAAATTCTGATATCCAAAAAGGAACATTGTGTTAGTTTTTGCTCTCCACCCTTCTTTTTGGGAGAAAGAGGAAAATATATCAAGACTTGAGATGAATTAAAATTAATAGGCCAATAGTTTACATAAGTTAATAAATAGGCCAAATTACTGTTTTCGTTAATAACTTGTCTGGTTATGAACCATAACTTAAAAAGTTATTGTCGATAATTCAGGGTTTTTGTTCATAACTTATCTAGCTATGGACTATAACTTGACAAGTTTGTCCATAACTTATCTAGTTATGAGCCATAATTTGACAAATAATGGCCTATTAATTTCTATAACTAAAAATTGACCTATATACTTTCTTACACTTTTCACATTTACTTATTTTCTACTATTTTCGCTTCTTTTTTGCAGCTGAATTTTTTAGGGAAAAAACAAGTTGAAATAAGTACGGGTTGAGTGCGTGTTTATTCAACATGTTTTTCTTTTAATACAGACATCCAAACATTTTTTAGAAAATTTTTATAGTTTATTTTTTATAATTATTTTCTTAAAAAATTAGTTTCACAAAAAAAAAAAAATTAAATGTAGAAAATTTGAAAGAAAAAAATAATGGGCCGAATGAAACAAAAAATTATTTATGGGGCACACATAAAAAATAATTTGGAAATATTACGGGAAAAGTTTAAATGAGGACACATATAAGAAGAAATCAATTAAATGGGCTAATTAGAGAAGAAATATATATATATATATATATATATATATATATATAAGGGTTACATTTGAAAAAGGAAAAAATGTATACATGGTTGAATGGTTTCTTATGTTAGGAAGAATCAGACTAGTATATAGGAAAAACTGTATACATGGATGAATGGTTTCTTCTATGGGGAAGAATCAGACTAGTATATATAAAGTTAAGGATATATATATGTGGACATATATGGATATATATATATATATATATATATGTTGTGTGTGGGAAAATGTGACGGACATATAGAAGAACGATAATGCGACATGTGGCCTTAACTACTCCCCGCCAAACAACAACCCTCGATGTCTACGGCTCCCTCCTGTTCCTCTATAAAGAGCCCAAGTACGAAGTCCAACTTAGGGCGACGATTCCTTCTGGCGTCGACAGATCGTGCCTTCGAGTATAAGGCACAAAGATCCCTTGACCGTGGAATCAACCGCCAAGAAGGAAAATTGGGTTAAGCGACGCTGGCAACGAGTTGAATGTTCTTTGGGGGAAAACCTGACGTGGCAAGTTGCGTACAAAAGTGGGGACGTCTGCAGGCATTAATTGCGAGCCCTTAAACCGCCCCACAGGGGACAGGAGAGTGTTACAGGGACGCACAGAGCCGTAATAGAAGACTAAATTGGCTGAGTGAACAGTGCTGATTAGTGGGCTATGTCTGGGCCTAAAAAGGGAGAGCACTTGAGTGCTTCTGCCTACGACGGAAACGCACCCAGCGAAGGAAGCCCAGTATAAAAGAAGGAAGACCCCCTACGAGGAGCGGGTTCGGATCCAAGAAGAGAAAATAAAGAGACTGAGAGATAGCAATTGATGTAAATTGTAATCTCCCCCAAAGAAATATATGACCACAGTGGATGTAGCTCTAATTTTACAGAGTGAACCACTATAAAATTTCTTGTGTTCTTTAGTTGTGCACACCTTTGATTAACACACTATACACTCTTTCAATAAATTCTCACACACATTCAACACATAGGCCAGTAATCCAAAGGGAAACCAAGAGGTAACCCGGCCGGTTTTTGTTGATGAGAAATCACTGTCAACAATTGGCGACTCCACTGGGGACTGAAAGCGTTTGACTCCCAACAACTAGTTATCAAGCACGCCTCCAAGAAAAAGAATTGAGGCCATTGTTGGTTGCCGAATCGAATTCGGCGGCGGAAACGCAGCGGAAAGGCGGATCGTGTATAACAAAAATTTTCATAAAACTTTTGAGATACTCTATAGATTATATTAATTTATGCACCAATAAATTAATCTCATTAATTTATAAGATTCAAGGATCAACCGAAAAAAAATACCTTGTAGCCGACTCGGATGATATCTTGATTTTCTTTGACCACGAACAGTCCTAGATCCAAGCTCTTTTGTTTAGAACACCAAAGTCTTCCACGTCAATTCCTTGATTCCACGTAGACGTGTGTGTGGGCACACGTGAGACAAAACGGTTTCTAAAACACTCGAATTTCCACAAACACCAACGCATGCACGATGTGGAATTTTTGGAGAAAAATATTTTCTCTCTCTTAGCTATGAGAAATTTCGGCCACACTAGGGAAACTAGGGCTGAAAGTTGTTTCAAAAATTGTCTCACAATTTTCCATTTATCTCACATTTAAAGAGAAGAAGTCAAACTTCAAAATAGGATCAAATCCTTATCTCCAATTTTGAATTTTGGACCAAAAATCCCTTCCCCTTATCCCTTTGATGGCCGGCCACCCTAGGGTTTTATCCCTTTGTGTGTAGCACCTAGATAAGATAGGGAAGGAGAAGATATTTTATCCTTTATCCAGTAGTCCAATTTTAATTCAGATTCAAATTCGAATTTAAGTCAAACTTAAATTAATTTGAATTCTAAATTAAACAACTTATCAAATAAGTTTAAATGGATAAATCTAGATATGTTCAAATTCAACTTTAAATAATCTCATTATTTAAATAATAATTAATTCTCAATTAATTATTCTTCGAGTATTTAATTTTAGAATTCCGTAATTCTAAAATTCCCATTTTGCCCTTTGTGTCCGGTAGAATTACAAGGACGGACGCGGGGACTAATGGACCTATAATTACGAGCTCCAATAAAATTAATAATTAATTAAACACTTTAATTAATTAATTAATTCTATTAATTCAATAGTTACTCCACTATAAACTTGGAATTGCACTCTCGGAATTATAGACATTAATTACTTCTAAACCGTGAAGTGTCCATTTGATATAGTCATTGCATATAGATCGATCCTCCATAAATAATTCATAATTAGAGTCGGGTAGAATCTGTTAACCTCTCTAATTACATCTTTATCCTTGAGTACCATTGATTCTCTAATGGATAGTGATTCATAAAACAAATTCATGAACCGGCGCTCTTACTAATCCAAGTACCGAATCAACACTCAAGAAAATTATTTATCTGCTTCTCTCTCAAGAAGGAATGGATTCCATCTCGTATAATAACATTCCCAGCTACCTATTTCATTATGTCTCCAAAATACAAGGAATAGGATTCAGGGTCTCGGAATCCGTGCACGAGTAAATCAAAAGACATAAATCCATAAATAGGAGTTTGTTAAGAACTCGGGATTAAGATCATTCTATATATGACCATCGGTAGACTCAATTAGAATTTCTATGCTTAACGGAAATTATTAGAAATTCATATTGTGTCTGCGTCCCATGTTCCACATAATCTCATTATCGAAAAATACACTCATTCAATATCTCGCCATATTAACAAAGGCGGATAACACCGTTCCATTCTAAATGGGAATGACATGTATTAATAATGTTTTAATTAAAGATTCCGAACTTTAATTAAATTCATTATGAACAATTACTTTTGATTATTATCCTTAAACATTATCCTCTCCTATATAACACTTATATACCATGTTTAAGGTTACATAAATAATCAAGGAATTTTATTTGATATTCATAAAATATTCATAAATATATGCACATAAAATGATGAATAATCTATTTTATTAAATAAATAATAAATATCCTTTTTACATCTCATGCTTTTAGGACACTATTCCCAACAGCCATCTACCGAGGCAGCCAGATGGACGAAACCGCCATCCATCTAGGGAATAACGGGATGGAAGAAGATCTACGCCTGGTCAAAAATGAAGTCCCACCCCCAGATGCGCCACGGCCGGATCCTGTACAGATGCAAGCCCTGTTGGAAATTTGTCCATAAAGTGGGATGTAATTTGTTATTTATGAAATGACAAATGTCAGACATTATTGTTTTTGCTGATTTTATAAAATGAAATAAAGTTATGTTTTGACACAGAGCCGGAGGCCTTATCTTTGTGGTGGAGAACGGCTGTTGTGCGGTCTCGGCGCTTGAGGCCAAAACTGTATATTGAGGCAGCTAATAAGTCGGCGCATGAGGGTATGGCATCCATTGCGGGCGATATGGTGGCATGTCTTGTGGTGGCCCTTCTTGGCTATAGGAAGCGTCACTTTGGGCTTGTTGAGCCGGCAGCCGATTAGGACAATTCCTCCTAATATGGCCCACCTGCCCACAATAGTGACACAGGCCCCGTAGGGGCATTTACCATCACTCCCGGACGAACCACGCCACCGCTTGCCGTTTCCCCAACCATCTCGTCACTGGTTGCGGTTTCTTCTACCATTCCGTTGTGGTCCACCTGAAAACAGAAGGTCTACAAGAGACGGAGACTCGACCCGCCCCTTCTTCTTTGCTTTGGTGATAGGCCAAGTTATCTTGTTCTACCCTTGTAGCGGCCACTACCAAATCCCGGAAGTTTTAAAGTCTTAGAGCCACCAAGGATCTCCTCCACGAGTTCTTGAGGCCCTTCTCAAACTTAAGACATCTCATGTGTTCGGACTCCACTAGAGATGGCGCAAACCCGAGATAGGTCATTAAACTTAGCCTCATATTGCCTCACGGACATGTCACCTTCTTTGCCGACATGAATTCTAGTGCTTTTCTTCCACTCAGTAACTCGAGGGAAATCTTGGTCATTGAGCAAATGTCTCAAACTGCTCCCAAGTTAGTCCCGTAATATCTATTCTCCTCTTAACTTGTTTCCACCAAGTGTTTGTTAAACCTTCCATGATGTAGACAGCAAATTCCACCCAGTATTCATCTGGGACTCCCATAGTACTCAAGTGCTTGACTATGGAGTCAATCCAGAACTCTGCTTCCTGGGGTCCTCCTTCACTGTTAAACGAGGGGATAGGCGCTCGCCTGAACTCCCAAAAATACCCTTGTTTCTGATCCTCAACCGGTCGCTCATTCCGAGCTCTAGTGGCCATGCCTTGAAAGGCAGCATACATGGCATCCAAGAACCCTTGATTCGGTTGTTCCGGTTAGGTTCCTAGTGTTGGTTGCCGAATCGAATTCGGCAGCGGAAACGCAGTGGAATAGCGGATCGTGTATAACAAAAATTTTCATAAAAATTTTGAGATACTCTATAGATTATATTAATTTATGCACCAATAAATTAATCTCATTAATTTATAAGATTCAAGGATCAACCGAAAAAATACCTTGTAGCCGACTCGGATGATATCTTGATTTTCTCTGACCACGAACAGTCCTAGATCCAAGCTCTTGTGTTTAGAACACCAAAGTCTTCCACGTCAATTCCTTGATTCCACGTAGACGTGTGTGTGGGCACACGTGAGACAAAACGGTTTCTAAAACACTCGAATTTCCACAAACACCAACGCATGCACGATGTGGAATTTTTTGGAGAAAAATATTTTTCACTCTTTTCCTATATGAGAATTTCGGCCACCACCTTTCTTAGGGCTGAAAATATGTTTTAAAAATTGTTGTTACAATTTTCTATCTATCTCATATTTAAAGAGTAGAAGTCAAACTTCAAAATAGGATCAAATCCTTATATCCAATTTTGAATTTAGAACAAAAAATCCCTTCCCCTTATCCTCTTAATGGCCGGCCACCCTAGGGATTTATCCCTTTGTGTGTGGCACCTAAATAAGATAGGGACGGAATATATTTTATCCATTATCCAGTAGTCCAATTTTAATTCAGATTCAAATTCGAATTTAAGTCAAACTTAAATTAATTTGAATTCTAAATTAAACAACTTATCAAATAAGTTTAAATGGACAAATCTAGAAATGTTCAAATTCAAATTTAAATAATCTCATTATTTAAATAATAATTAATTCTCAATTAATTATTCTTGAGTATTTAATTTTAGAATTTCGTAATTCTAAAATTCCCATTTTGCCCTTTGTGTCTCGGTAGAATTACAAGGACGGCGCGGGGACTAATGTACCTATAATTATGAGCTCCAATAAAATTAATAATTAATTAAACACTTTAATTAATTAATTAATTCTATTAATTCAATAGTTACTCCACTATAAACTTGGAATTGCACTCTCGGAATTATAGACATTAATTACTTCTAAACCGTGAAGTGTCCATTTGATATAGTCATTGCATATAGATCGATCCTCCATAAATAATTCATAATTAGAGTCGGTAGAATCCGTTAAACCTCTCTAATTACATCTTTATCCTTGAGTACCATTGATTCTCTAATGGATAGTGATTCATAAAACACATTCATGAACCGGCGCTCTTACTAATCCAAGTCTTGAATCAACACTAAAGAGAATTATTTATCTCGCTTCTCTCTCAAGAAGGAATGGATTCCATCTCGTATAATAACATTCCCAGCTACCTATTTCATTATGTCTCCAAAATACAAGGAATAGGATTCAACGTTTCAGAATCCGTACCGAGTAAATCAAAAGACATAAATCCATAAATAGGAGTTTGTTAAGAACTCAGGATTAAGATCATCCTATATATGACCATCGGTAGACTCAATTAGAATTTCTATGCTTAACGGAAATTATTAGAAATTCATATTGTGTCTGCGTCCATGTTCCACATAATCTCATTATACGAAATACACTCATTTAATATCTCGCCATATTAACAGTGCGGATAACACCGTTCCATTCTAAATGGGAATGACATGTATTAATAATGTTTTAATTAAAGATTCCGAACTTTAATTAAATTCATTATGAACAATTACTTTTGTCATTATGAACAATCCTGGGGTTCTTAACCTAAAGCTCTAATACCACTCCTGTCACGCTCCCCAAATGGGGTGGGTGACGTGGAACTCGATTTGGGATTAATAAAGCAGATTCCCAACCGGGTCCCATACTTAGCTGCATTAAAATATAAATAAATCACATAATCCAGGAGCCTCTGACACCTAGGGCCCCACCCCGCAGGAGATACAGTATCGTACATACATGCTCATGTAAAAAATCATTACAACAGAAATCAACCACAGTCTAATAAATCCAAATATTAAATGAGTTTACAGAATTTCTCAATTCCTTACATTTTATATCAAAGGATGAACACAATCCTCACTTGATCGATCCGTAGCACAACTCAGCTATGATGCACCGCTCCTCGAGTCTCCTGGGAGGGGTTTACATTTAAAACATAAAACGTGAGCGAAAGGCCCAGTAGGATATAATTTGAAATGCTGAAAATAAATGAATAAGTAAATAAACAAGACATTCAGTCCCGACAGAACAGCCGGAACCTCACATCCTTTTCTCAAAGGAAATATAACTGAAAATAATCATATTACAGGCTTCAGTAAGTAATTAGTACAAATTACTCACCTAACCAAGTGCCTCGCCTACCCGGACCGGTTTCGGGTTCTGCCCCCGAGGATGCACTCTCCGCATCCTATCTAGGCTTACAGGAATAGACTCTATTACCAGTTCACAAGATCTCTTATCTTAAGAAATCATCCATTTAATATTATGAAATCGTTCATATGACCCCACGAACTACTCAAGCCGCGGGCCCCATGACTGGGCAAGCCATGAGGTTCCACGACTAGACAAGCTATGGATTCCATGGACATGATAAACCAAGGATTTCCATAATCTAACAAGTCATGGTTTTAAAACATTTTTCTTTTACATAAACCAATCCCTTCCTTTAGAACATCTTCAAGGTCGAAATCCTTTTTAAAAACAGACTCACAAGGAAAAGGGATAGAAATCCTACCTTGCACAATCAAACACAGGACTAACGTTGCCTTTTCCGGCTTCCTTCCTCAAGCCCCTCAAGTCTCGAATCTTCAACGATCATCGATACAAGACAACACTTTAGGATCAATTCTCATTCCTAAAGCAATCCGATCTCACTTATGTACCAAGATTTTCAATTAGTGTGCCCTAATCCATTTTCATGTTTCAAATTCTATTCCAAGGGTTTTAAATATCAAATCAGGGATTAAAGATACTAATCCTTTCATCCCAAGTCCCCAAATGAAGCTAATTTGGGTTCTCTCCGAAAGCAAGGGTTAAAACAACACTTTTCAGGCCAAATAGGGTCAAACCCGTGTGCACCGGTCGACCGGTGACAGAGTAGTGCAACACTACCGGTCGACTAGTAGTGTGCACACCGGTCGACCAGACCGGTCGACCAATCAGCCTGCAATCCGATCGACCGCACAGGTCGACCGGTGGAATCGACTGCGCGAGAGAAGCTCGCGGAAATCAGTCCAAAAACCTACAAATCCAGTCCCAAATCCAAATATTTCAAAGGGAAAACTCTAGATCTGGGTTCTAGGTCCTAAAACAAGTCCAAAGAACCCAAGATCTCCAATTTCTACCCTAGTTTTACTCAAAATCCATCAAAATCCGTTTTGAACCAAAATAAGTTTTGAAATTCAAAAACTTGAGATTCAAAAGAGGTTCTTTCAATAATCTTATCTCGAATCCTTCTCTTGATGTTGAAAACGCTTTGAAACTCGTCCTTGGCTCAAAAATCCGTTTGACTTGGGACACAAAAACTGGAGAGAGAGAGAGAGTGAGAGAGCACGGAAGTGAGAGAGAGAGAGAGAGAGAGAGAGAGAGAGAGAGAGAGAGAGAGAGAGAGAGAATGCACGGGAAGGAAGAGAAATGGAAAAGAAAAAGAAAAGAAAAAGAAAAATAAAAGAAAATGACATGTGAAAATATAATCAAATCCATGCGCCCATACACACTTCGGATTAAAATAAATTATCGTGAATAATTTAAATACTTTGGAATTATTTAAACTCTCATTTCTGAAACATTTATTAATTAAAACTCAATTAATTAAATCAGATTAGGCACACTAATAATCTCAATTACCTTAATTAATCTCAATTAATTCTTCAGGGTGTTACAACTTCTCTTCCAGGCTTGTCACGCATTCCATGATAGTTTTGGCCTCTTCTGTAGAGATTGTTGAAGTGCCCCCTTTCGAGGATGCTGCTTTCCTCCGGTTCAACGTATTCCTAAGGTCTCCGCCCTCTTGTACCGACCTCGAATCTCCTAGATTGTTTCTCTTGGGGTTTCGAGGGGGTGCCTCAGGGTTGTGCAGCCCGTCGAGTGCTCCTCTCTCTTAGGCTCGTCGCCTAGTGGCCCTTTGTCAGCTGCCGAGGGAACCAAAAGGTCGAGGTCCCTGAATGCCTCCCTTGGCATTTTCACTGTCCCCAATCCCTTCCAAGGCACCTTGGCGGTCACCAGGGTTCTGTTGGGAATGGTGTCCTAGAAGCATGAGATGTAATAGGATATTTATTATTTATTTAATAAAAGAGTTTATTCATTTTATGTGCATATATTTATGAATATTTTATGAATATCAATGAAAATTCCATGATTATTTATGTAACCTTAAACATTGTATATAAGTGTTATATACGAGAGGATAATGTTTAAGGATAATAATCAAAAAGCAATGTTCATAACGAATTTAATTAAAGTTCAGAATCTTTAATTAAAACATTATTAATACATGTCATTCCCATTTAGAATGGAACGGTGTTATCCGCACTATTAATATGGTAAGATATTGAATGAGTGTATTTCGCATAATGAGATTATGTGGAACAAGGACACAGACACAATATGAATTTCTAATAATTTTCGTTAAGTATAGAAATTCTAATTGAGTCTATCGATGGTCATATATAGAATGATCTTAATCCTGAGTTCTTAATAGACTCCTATTTATGGATTTGTGTCTTTTGATTTACTCGGTACGGATTCCGAGACCCTGAATCCTATTCCTTGTATTTTGGAGACATGATGAAGTAGGTAGCTGGGAATGTTATTATACAAGATGGAATCCATTCCTTCTTGAGAAAGAAGTAGATAAATAATTCTCTTGAGGGTTGATTCGGTACTTGGACCAAGAGGGAGCTCCGATTCATGAATGTGTTTTATGAATCACTTTGTCCATTAGAGAATCAATGGTACTTAAGGATAAAGATATAATTAGAGAGGTTAACAGTTCTACCTGGCTCTAATTATGAATTATTTATGGAGGATTGATCTATATGCAATGACTATATCAAATGGACACTTCACAGTTTAGAAGTAATTAATGTCTATAATTTTGAGAGTGCAATTCCAAGTTTATAGTGGAGTAACTATTGGAATTAATAAAATTAATTAATTAATTAAAGTGTTTAATTAATTATTAATTTTATTGGAGCTCAGAATTATAGGTCCATTAGTCCCCAGCGTCATCCTAGTAATTACGCCGGACACAAAGGACAAAATGAAATTTTAGAATTACGAAATTCTAAAATTAAACACTCGAAAATAATTAATTGAGAATTAATTATTATTTAAATAATGTGATTATTTAAATTTGAATTTGAACACATCTAGATTTATCCATTTAAACTTATTTGATAAGTTGTTCAATTTAGAATTCAAATTAATTTAAGTTTGACTTAAATTGGAATTTGAATTTGAGTCAAAATTGGACTACAGGATAAAGGATGATTTTTCTCTTCCTTCCCTATCTGATATTGGTGCCTACACAGGGATAAAATCCCCTAAGGTGGCCGGCCATAATGGATAAGGATAAGAGGAGATTTTGTTCCAAATTCAAATAGGAGATAATTAACAAGCTTTATCTTAGAGATAGAGATTTGATTCCTTTTTGAAGTTTGACT
Organism: Morus alba; assembly: GCA_012066045.3. Lineage (NCBI taxonomy): Eukaryota > Viridiplantae > Streptophyta > Magnoliopsida > Rosales > Moraceae > Morus > Morus alba. The sequence continues at coordinate 35,865,620 of CP050224.2, forward strand.
TCTACTCTTTAAATATGAGAATGATAGAAATTTGTGATAACAATTTTTGAAACAACTTTTCAGCCCTAAGAGTTAGGTGGCCGAAATTCTCAAGAGCAAAAGGAAGGAAAAATTTTTCTCCAAAAAATTCCACATCGTGCATGAGTTGGTGTTTGTGGAAATTCGAGTGTTTATTGTAACCCGTTTTGTCTCATGTGTGCCCACACACACGTCTTCGTGGATTCTAGGAATTGACGTGGAAGACAATGGTTTTCTAAACACAAAGCTTTGGAATAGGATTGTTCGAGGTCAAAGAACTCAAGTTATCAACCGAGTCGGCCTCCAGGTATTTTTCCGAATTGAGTTCTTAATAAATGAATTAATGAGATTAATTTATTCGTGCATAAATTAATATAATCTATAGAGTATCTCAAAGGTTTTATGAAAATTTTTGTTATACACGATCTGCCTTTCCGCTGCGCTTCCGCATCCGAATTCGATTTGGGAACCAACAGGTTCTGGTTCCCAGCCAGGGCTGCCCCCGGTGGTCTCGGGGCATCTTCCAAAGGGGGCATAGAGTTTATCCCTTCTAGCCACTCAACAATGGCTATTAGCCCCAGAACCAAGTTGGTCAGAGTACTCACCTAGGCCTGCAACTATACTTGGTCAAGCTATAGTGTGCCTGCAGGCAGGACCACATCCCTCCTCGGGGGTTGATTCCCTTGGTCAGGCTAGTTCCCACCGCTTCCACCATTGGTCAGACGCATAGTGTTTTCTTCCGTCTCGCTATTATGATTTGATGCGTCACTTCTTCTCCTTCGAGGCATGATTGCTTTCTTCTGGGGTTAAACGCGCGAACCAGAGATTCTGGGTTCGCTCCCCAGCGGAGTCACCAATTGTTGACAGTGAATTTCATCAACAAAGCCTTACAAGGTTACCTCGCGGTATCCCGCTTGGTTACCGGTTCAAATTTAGTATTTTTGCTGAAAATGAAAGTTTGATTGTATTTTTAGGTAGGTTATTCAATGAAAAACACTATATCTTATGCACTAAATAAAATACACCAAGAATTTAAAGTGGCTCACCCTCCTTAAATAAGAGCTACATCCACTGTATTTTTATCGCTTTTGATTCATATGTTTACAAGAGGATTCTCAGGTGTTCTCGGCCGACCCCCTCTTTCTGGGGCTCTCTCTCCTTTTATAGCCCACCCCTCCTGGGTCTTACCCAAAAGTGGGCGGTTTGGACCAGTGGGCTTTTCCCTAGTGGGCCCATCCACTCAAGTGACCATAGCCTAGACCATAGCCTGCCAACTCCTTTTAACTGTTCACTCGTCCAATTTGTCCCCTTATTACGGCTCTGCAGGCCCTCTGTAATACCTTTTGACCTATTCTAGGCGGTTTAAGGGGCTGGTAATCATTTCCTGTGCAACTGACCTCATCCAAGCTCATACGTGACGTTGGGATGTTCAATCGGTCACCTCAGGGGCCTTGGGATCCAGAGTCAGTTGTTCGAGTTCACCCTCTATACATGCGCTGACATCGGCCAAGGGTGGCCTCTCACGGCCGACCCCATCGTGCTACTTTGGCCAGGCTAGTTTCACAAGCTTCGACTATGTATATGGTCGATGGTCTCAGTCTTGTATACTCAACTCTCTTGTTACTCGGGAGAGACCAACCGGTCTTAGGCGTTGAGGGTTTCATGACGTGGCAGGCACGGGGCCACGTGTGGCTCGCTTGTTGTCCGAGGTGTCGTGTGTGAAATTCCCACACAACAAACTTATGGCTTTTTTTTTTCCTTTTCTTGAAGGGGATGGACATAGTTTTATCTATTTCATAAGGCTAATTAGTATCCCCTAGTGTCCCCGTGAATAATAAATGTGTGTTATCTATTGCCTTCTTCTTCTCTTTTTTTTTCCCCCCTTCCTCAATGTGTTATCTATTCTCTTCTTTTCTTTCTTTTTCTTTTTTCTATTTTTTAAGGGGATACGGGGTTGAAGGTGAAGACGCCAAGACGAAGAAGAAAAAAGGAGACCAGTGTTTAATTTGTGAGGGGTTTTACTGGAGTTGTATAGATTAAACTATGGTAAGATACTAAGATTAGGAGTCTAAAAAAATTCATCAGATGTATGTTTGGTATGATAGGAAAATAATAAGAAAGTGGGAGGAGGAATTATTAGAAGAAAAATGATAAAGTGAGTTGTTTAGTAAGAAAGAAAGAGATGAGAGAATGGAAAATAGGCCATAAATAAAGTTATTGTGAGGCTCACTAATTTTTATCTCTTGATAGCTAAAATAATTTTTTTACCCTTATTTTAAAGCTAAATTAATATTAAAGAATTAGTAAAATAATCATTTAACTTATTACATATTTTCTATTTCTCATCATAATAAATAATAAAAAGAAAAATCAACTTCTTTTTTTTCACATTTACTTTTTTTATGTGTTTTGTCTCCATTCTTTCTCTTTTTTTCTCTCTCATACTAAACAGAGTAAAGAGAATAGTAGCTTACCGCATAAGCTATAAGGAAAAAAATTCAGAATATATATATATATGAATTATATAGGAATTGTCTTTCATCTGGCATATTAAATTTGGCTGACCAGTCCGCTCAGTAATTGTGGGCTGTCGAATTGAAATTAGTGCCTCCTTCCCCTAATCAACACCAAGAACCTCATCAAATCAGAGCCCTCCGAGTCCCTCCCCATCTCCATCATCGCCGATAGCAGAGCCTCCCTCATGTTCCCCACCCGCCCCATCGAGTTCATCCGCCAATACCCCTCCATTTTCCACGAATTCTTCCCTGCTGACGCTAGGTTTCAGCCCCACATCAAGCTCGGTGAAGCGTTCCTTAAGAGAGCCGAGCTGAAGATGGCGATGGGCCGCCGCGGGAAGGTCGAATCGGTGATCGGGGACTTGGATCGGGCGGTGGAGCTTAGTCCGGAGAACGCTAGGGCTTTTTGCTAGCTCGGAAAGTGCTACGAGGCGAAGAAGATGGAGGCCGAGGTCAGCAAGGCGTACGAGGATGCATTAAGTATCGAGCCCGAATTGGCCCTGGCTCGGGAGGCTCTGGATCGGTTGGTGAGCTCTTCTTAGTCAATCACGTACAATTTCTTAACTTTTTTTTTTGAGGTTTTTACTTGTTGTAGAGTTATATAGAAGTTGATTATCGACTTCTTTTTGTAGTGAATGTGGTAATGGTGATGATAATAATGTTGTAATATTTCAAGGAATGGAATTTCTTTACTAGTTAATATGCTGAGAATCAAATTCTGATGTTTATATGGTAAAACTAATTTTTTGCAATAGGCATGACAAGAACAATCTAACAGGTAAGCATGGCAACCAAAATGGCAAATGTTGAAAAAGCAGAAGAGCTCCTAGAAAAGCTTCGCAATGCGTCTTGGTATGCTGCAGTTCAAGGTGGGGTATACAATATTTATGAACTTGACATATAAATAGTGCAAGTTTATTGAATAATTTTGAAAATATAATCTTTATAGTGATTCATCTTCTGTTGAATAATTTTGTAAATTATTCAACAATTATTGCTTTTTGTGTTTTTCTGTGGTATTCAACTAGTTTCATTTCCAAACCTCTTAGAATTATGTTTGTCTTGAGCAACTCGTGTAAATCAAACCAGACTTGAAACTAATTGTGTCCAATACAATCGCTTTACTTTGGAAACTATTAAAAAAGAAGGAGCCCTGTCAAAGTTAATAATTCTTGATCGAGGAAAATCATTTACTTTGGAAAATACGCTGAAGGTTTGATTGCATCCTTCATCCTTTAAGATATGGAAGACCTTAAGGATTTCTCCAAGAAGCAAGGGGCATCAGAAGTTGATGACTTGAACCATTGGGACATTAGCTTTTGGAGTGAGAGGCTTCGTGAGTCAAAATATGACATCAATGAGGTCAGATCCCTCCCGTTATCATGTGCAAATCCATGTCTATGCAATTTCTTATAATTTATTCCACTTTCTGGATATTGTAATTAGCTCTGTGCATTTTGTATGGACGCAATATTAGCTTCTATATTTTTTTTAATGCCTTCAAGCATCCAGCATTTGCATTTTCTATGGAAAAAAACTTATTTTTGTTGGATTATGGTTCAATACCAAGTTTGCAAGTTAGAGAAATGTAAGGATCTTATCCAATCATGTGCCTATATCACGTGTTAGTTATTTTATGTTTGAATTCAGTTTTGGTGTACTTACTATCACTTGTCACGCCATTAAATCCCTTCAAAACTTATATGTTACTCAATTGCTTTAATATTGTGAGAAATATTTAAAATTTAGCTCTCCCTTTATTTATTTATCTTTTTTCTTTTGATAGCACGAGTTACCATAAAAAAGAAAATTACAGTATGAATTATTATTACTATTATTATTATTTTGTATCTAAACCTTTTTTTCTCTCTCTCTTTCTTAGCTATATTCTTTTTATGGTCATTTATCTTTTGATTTTGGAATTCAACTAAGGCTTTTAGCGACCTATGCTTATGGCTTCTTATACTGCAGGAAGAATTACGTCCTTATTTCTCCTTGCCAAAGGTTATGGATGGCCTTTTCAACCTTGCCAAGACACTTTTTGGAATTGAAATTAAACCGGCTGATGGTCTAGCTCCAGTATGTATTTCAACTGCTCCAACTTTGATTTGTTTTGTTTATTTCACTAAATGTTGATGTGTTTTTTAATGCAAACATAAATAATAGTTTAAACATATGATTATTCTTTGTAGGTGTGGAATAAGGATGTTAGATTCTACTGCGTGAAAGATTCTTCAGCTAACCCTATTGCATACTTTTATTTTGATCCTTATACTCGACCCTCAGAGAAAAGGGGAGGTGCATGGATGGATGAGGTTGTTTCTCGTAGTCGTGTTTTGTCACGGAATGGTACATCTGCACAGTTGCCTGTGGCCCACATGTTCGTAGTCGTGTTTATCGTAGTCGTGTTTTGTCAAATTCTGATGTTTATATGTTCGTACTGGATTTTTGGGTGTGAATGTGCTTTGAAGTTTGAATCTTTGGAAGTGATATTGGAATCTTTTTCATGTTTGGATTGGAGGAAAATGCAGTAGCTATTTATTTTGAGGTACATCACTTTCTTGTTGCGTATGTTGGTTCAGAGAAAGTTTTATTTCCTTTTTATCGTTCAAAATTCAGAAGAGCTTTTAATGCAGTAAAATGTGTCTTAACTGCTAGACTACACTAATATAGGCATGTTAAACATCTAATCAAATTAGATAAAAACTAAATTGATATCGTCATTGAAGTCTTGATGTTTTTATTTGAAAGTATCATGGCATTCTAGATTTGGAAAGTTTTCAGTTTTGTTGGACAACTCTGTTCTACGGCTTGGCATATGACTTTAGGTCCAAGTAGGAAACCGTCACTATAATTTCAGACTAATAATCTGTCGAGAATGTTGTTTTCTTTTCTCTTATAGTACTAGTTAACTCTGAACTAACAATTCCTTCTTTCATGGGATTATCAAGCTCTTGAATTTATTTCATGTCGGGTTCCCTCTCTGAGAGCATTCAGTGGCCTTGTGAAGTGGTTTTTTTACAAATTAGTAATTAGTAAGGTAAAAAATAATGTCACAAATTGTAGTACTGTGAAGTGGTTTTTTTACAAATTAGTAATTAGTAAGGTAAAAAATAATGTCACAAATTGTAGTACTGTGATGGTTTTATATTATCTATAAATAATGTCACAAATTGTAGTATTGTGATGGTTTTATATTATCTATAAGCCGAATTGGAAACTCGGAAGAGTTTGATCTTCCTGGTCATCTTTATCCTCCTCCGTTTCATAACAGGCCCAAATTTCTCATCTGCAATATCTCACAAGTCTCACCACGTATAAAAATTAGCAACGCTACCTCTAATGTAGCTTCCAACATTCAGCGCAATCCATTTTGAAAACGTTTTTCACATTTTTTGAGGAATAAAAAATGAAAACAGTCTGAAGATTACGTTTGGAGCAGCATCCATCCAAAAATAAAACTAAAAATGTTTTTTTTCTCTTTCTCTTAAAAATTCACTTTCTAAAAATGATTAAAACTCGTTTATATTTTCCTATTTTCATTTTCTAAACGTTGGGCTTCTCGGTCCAAACGCGCGGGAGGTTTTCTCCTTCCTCTTAGTTGATAATCGGTAGATCCGGAGGAGTGAGGGGAAGGAGGGAGTCTGGACTTGAAAAATGACGTTCTAAGGTTGAGAGCAAGGTGATCCAACTTGACGCCGCCACGGTGACCGGTTCCATTCCGATTAGCGGCGCCGGAAGCCATGGAAGAGATTAGGAGAGTTATTTTGAGAAGGGATTTATACAACAGTAATATAGGCATTCACTTTATTACTAATGGTAATTACTACGTTCTTATATATATATATATATATATAAATTAATCTTTTATATGTGCATGGTAATTAATATTCTAATTGTTTATTACTTGTGTGTACCACTATAACTGATAATTAATACGTATCATATTTATACATAATAGATACTTTTATAATATACTAATTACTAGTGTATTGTTTGGGAAGAATATTATGTTGGTCGCCGAATCGAATTCGGCGGCGGAAACGCAGCGGAATAGCGGATCGTGTATAACAAAAATTTTCATAAAACTTTTGAGATACTCTATAGATTATATTAATTTATGCACCAATTAATTAATCTCATTAATTTATAAGATTCAAGGATCAACCGAAAAAATACCTTGTAGCCGACTCAGATGATATCTTGATTTTCTTTGACCACGAACAGTCCTTGCTCCAAGCTTTGTGTTTAGAACACCAAAGTCTTCCACGTCAATTCCTTGATTCCACGTAGACGTGTGTGTGGGCACACGTAAGACAAAACGGTTTCTTAAACACTCGAATTTCCACAAACACCAACGCATACACGATGTGGAATTTTTGGAGAAAAAATATTTTTCACTCTTTTCCCTATATGAGAATTTCGGCCACACCTTCTTTAGGGCTGAAAATATGTCAAAAATTGTTGTTACAATTTTCTATCTATCTCATATTTAAAGAGTAGAAGTCAAACTTCAAAATAGGATCAAATCCTTTTCTCCAATATTGAATTTTGAACAAAAAATCCCTTCCCCTTATCCTCTTCATGGCTGGCCACCCTAGGGATTTATCCCTTTGTGTGTGGCACCTAAATAAGATAGGGAAGGAAGATATTTTATCCATTATCTAGTAGTCCAATTTTAATTCAGATTCAAATTCGAATTTAAGTCAAACTTAAATTAATTTGAATTCTAAATTAAACAACTTATCAAATAAGTTTAAATGGATAAATCTAGATATGTTCAAATTCAAATTTAAATAATCTCATTATTTAAATAATAATTAATTCTCAATTAATTATTCTTCGAGTATTTAATTTTAGAATTCCGTAATTCTAAAATTCCCATTTTGCCCTTTATGTCTGGTAGAATTACAAGGACGACGCGGGGACTAATGGACCTATAATTCTGAGCTCCAATAAAATTAATAATTAATTAAACACTTTAATTAATTAATTAATTTTATTAATTCCAATAGTTACTCCACTATAAACTTGGAATTGCACTCTCGGAATTATAGACATTAATTACTTCTAAACTGTGAAGTGTCCATTTGATATAGTCATTGCATATAGATCGATCCTCCATAAATAATTCATAATTAGAGTCGGTAGAATCCGTTAACCTCTCTAATTACATCTTTATCCTTGAGTACCATTGATTCTCTAATGGATAGTGATTCATAAAACACATTCATGAACCGGGCGCTCTTACTAATCCAAGTACCGAATCAACACTCAAGAGAATTATTTATCTCGCTTCTCTCTCAAGAAGGAATGGATTCCATCTCGTATAATAACATTCCCAGCTACCTATTTCATTATGTCTCCAAAATACAAGGAATAGGATTCAGGGTCTCGGAATCCGTGCCGAGTAAATCAAAAGACATAAATCCATAAATAGGAGTTTGTTAAGAACTCGAGATTAAGATCATTCTATATATGACCATCGAGAGACTCAATTAGAATTTCTATGCTTAACGAAAAATTATTAGAAATTCATATTGTGTCTCAAGTCCATGTTCCACATAATCTCATTATGCAAAATACACTCATTCAATATCTACGCCATATTAACAAAGTCACGGATAACACCGTTCCATTCTAAATGGGAATGACATGTATTAATAATGTTTTAATTAAAGATTCCGAACTTTAATTAAATTCATTATGAATGTTACTTTTTGATTATTATCCTTAAACATTATCCTCTTGTATATAACACTTATATACAATGTTTAAGGTTACATAAATAATCAAGGAATTTTATTTGATATTCATAAAATATTCATAAATATATGCACATAAAATAATGAATAATCTATTTTATTAAATAAATAATAAATATCCTTTTACATCTCATGCTTTCAGGATACTATTCCCAACATATTAATTATTTCGTATATTATTTAAAATACTATTACATGTTTTTAAAATGAATAATCATACAAAGTTTTAATTTTTTTATACTAAAAAAAAATCTTTAAATAAAATTATTAAACATATTTTTAAAAATAATTTCTATACAAACCTCAAAATATTTTTATTTTCATTTTCATATACAAAATAAAATTATTTTAGAGCTGATTCCCAACGCTTCATTTGTTTTGCAAGTTTTATTATTACTAATTATTATTACATTTTGCCAAATATTACCTCTCATTATATCCAGGGAAAAACATGGCGGGCCTCAATGGCGCAAAAATAACTTTTTCAATCTTCAAATGACTAAAGACTTTTTCAAGCAAAAAAAAACTTCCAAACCAAGTTCAATCAATATACATATTACTGTTATATGTTCACTTAATTTAAATAAGAAATACATGTATATTGTCGTTTCCTACAGCATTACGTAAAAAAAAAAACTTCCAAACGACGTTCAATAACATGAAATACAACAAATCAGCCAATATACATCTTATTTCCGTATGTGTTCACTTATTGCTAAAAAAAATACATGTTTCTATAATTAATATACATTGTCGCTTACATTCATTAACATGAAATACAACAAATCAGCCAATATACATATTTTTATGCTATATATTCACTTAATTACTATAAAATATACATATTTCGAGGATTAATATACATTGTCATTTTGTATATACATCTTTACATATAAATATATACACAAAATGCATATAAATATACACACTTCAGCATAAATGTACAACTGCCGTTCTGGTCAGGCACTTTCCAAGTGCCTGACCAGAGACTTTGCCTATATATATAATGGAGAGATGAACAAATTCTCTATCTATATTGCAAACTAAAATCTGTCATTTACAATAAGGTTTTATAAGATTTGTTAAAAAATTATAATGATTGTTTTTAATACTCAATCTAAACTCAATTCAAAATTTATTCTCACTTTAAAATATAATGTAAGAGAAAAAAAAATACACCACAAAAAAATTATTTACGTCATTCCATTAAAAAATAAATAATTTTTATTCAATTAATGAAAAGAAAACAAAATGCCATAATGATACCCCAATTATTTAGAATGGCATAATTAATAGGTTTGCATAAAACTATGGCAACAATGTATTTTTCTCACAACGTATTTGAAAATCCAAACACTGGTTTAAATCACCCTAATTCAAATTTTCTTTTTAAATTACCACAATTCAAACTCGTTAACTAAACAAAGCTTAAATGCTTTCGCAATTTTTGTTCGGGTTTCTTACCAAACACAGTTTAGGGCCAAAAGTAATGAAGGGAGAGAGAGGAAAATAACATAATATAGATTTCAATAAAAATAAGTAGTATAAGATAAGAAGTAGATAGAATAATTTTGGCAAATGGGCATTTACCACTTTGTAAATATAAAGAATACCCTTAAACTATTAGAATAATAGATTTTATTATTAAAAAATTTACTAGGTCAAATATAATTATCCAAGTTTTGAGGTTCTAATGATTTTTTATAAATTAAAAATCATGTTTTAACCCCAATTTTAAAATATTAAAAAGTGACCCCTCATTTTTGGAAAATTTCAACTTCACCCTCAACTTTTAGAAAATTATAATTTGATAGCCTAATTTTTAAATATTATAATTTGATCCTCAATTTTTAAAAATTACATTTTGACCCATTTTGAAACCTTTGCATAAACACCCATATTGGCTGGTAAATAAAGTATTTATCTTGAGTAAATTCACCATTTACCACATAAGATATAACTATTAGTTTGGTAAATTAAGGATTTACTCATACATAAATGGTAGATTTTATATTTACCAAAATCACATTTTTGAGGTTGTAAATTAGGGCCAGCAATATGGGTCATGACACGATGACACGACTCGAAAACGACCACAATTTTGCGGGTTAGGATTGAGAAAAAAAGAGGTTCGGGTCGAATTAAGTCGACCTAAAATTGACACAAAAACACGGGTCAATTTCGGGTTGGACCCACCTAACCCAAACACGACATGAAACTCGTAAAAAACTAAAACATACATATATTTTTTTTCACATTTTAAATTTTATTATGAACTTGTGATATCATGATAGTTATACTCAAAATCTTATACTATTATTTGCTTAATTTCAATGGATGTTATTGTAATTTAGTGTGTTATGAATTTTAAGTTATTTCTAATATGTAAAAACTAAATAAAAGTATACAATTTTCGTGTCAATTTCGGATTCACGGGTCAATTTAGGTGTCACGGGTCATTTTCGGTCATGTCGTGTCAACTCGTAAAGTGGTCGTGTGGTGTTCGTGTTGCGGTTTTTAAAAAAATTTCGTGTCACAGGTCATGTTCGAGTTGATTGTAAATTAAAAAAAAACGATCAAAACACGACACGAACACGACACGTGACACGAATTGCATGGTAAATACATTATTTATTGTGCTTTTATTGGGTAAATGAAGCATTATTAGAGCATCTCCAATGCAATACTATAATTAATGTGTAATTATAAATTTAACATTTGAGTGCAGAAAACACTCTCCAATGCAATGCTATTTGTTGTGCTAAATTTTCGATATACTATACTTTGTAGCAAATTTTTCACCAAGTATAATATATGGGAAATCTAGCATTTGACTGTTGTTGGTTGAAATGTTTATTTTTTTATGTAACCATTGCAACTCTTGCATTTTCTAATTATTTTAAACATAAAAGCTTAGTTTTACAACTTTCAAAGCTTAATAATTATAATTATGTGAAGTGTCCATTTGATATAGTCATTGCATATAGATCGATCCTCCATAAATAATTCATAATTAGAGTCAGGTAGAATCCGTTAACCTCTCTAATTACATCTTTATCCTTGAGTACCATTGATTCTCTAATGGATAGTGATTCATAAAACACATTCATGAACCAGAGCGCTCTTACTAATCCAAGTACCGAATCAACACTCAAGAGAATTATTTATCTGCTTCTCTCTCAAGAAGGAATGGATTCCATCTCGTATAATAACATTCCCAGCTACCTATTTCATTATGTCTCCAAAATACAAGGAATAGGATTCAGGGTCTCGAGAATCCGTACCGAGTAAATCAAAAGACATAAATCCATAAATAGGAGTTTGTTAAGAACTCAGGATTAAGATCATTCTATATATGACCATCAATAGACTCAATTAGAATTTCTATGCTTAACGAAAATTATTAGAAATTCATATTGTGTCTGCGTCCATGTTCCACATAATCTCATTATGCGAAATACACTCATTCAATATCTCGCCATATTAACAAAGTCATGGATAACACCGCTCCATTCTAAATGGGAATGACATGTATTAATAATGTTTTAATTAAAGATTCCGAACTTTAATTAAATTCATTATGAATAGTTACTTTTGATTATTATCCTTAAACATTATCCTCTTGTATATAACACTTATATACAATGTTTAAGGTTTCATAAATAATCAAGGAATTTTATTTGATATTCATATAATATTCATAAATATATGCACATAAAATGATGAATAATCTATTTTATTAAATAAATAATAAATATCCTTTTACATCTCATGCTTTTAGGACACTATTCCTAACAATCTCCCACTTGTCCTAAAGCAGGTGTGTCATGTCTCTAATCCCAAACCCATCTAAGTGCAGATCAAAAACATTCAATGGCAATGTCTTGGTGAACAGGTCAGCAAGGTTGTCCTCTGACGCGATCTTCAGAACCGCTACATCGCCTCTATCCACAATGTCTCTGATCAGGTGATACTTCATTTCTATATGTTTCACACACTTATGGCTTCTAGGTTCTTTTGAATTAGCCACTGCTCCACTGTTGTCACAGTAGAGCTTAATTGGCTTATCCATATCGGAACAACTTCCGGATCGCTTAAGAACTTCCCGAGCCATGTAGCTTCTTTTTTTTGGCTTCACAAGTCGCAACATATTCAACTTCCATGGTAGAGTCAACAACACACTTTTGCTTTATACTTCTCCATACCACGGCTCCTCCATTAAGAGTGAACACAGATCTAGATGTCGACCGTCGACTATCTCTATCCGATTGAAATCGAGAATCGTGTATCCGGTGAGAGACAGATCTTCTCCGGAATATACCAACATATAGTTTCTCGTTCTCCCAAGATACTTGAGAATACACTTTTATCGCAACCCAATGATCCAATCACAGGTTGGACCGGTAGCGATCGACTACTCCCACTGCATAGCGTATATCCGGTCTTGTACACAACATGGCATACATAAGGCTTCCCACACCCCGAAGCGTGGGGATACCTTCTCATATCTTCTTCCCTCTTTTGCGGGGTCTTTGGACATTGCTCCTTAGAAAGATGAATACCATGCCTAGAAGGCAAATTCCCTTTCTTGGAGTTTTGCATCGAATACCTAGACAACACTTTGTCTATATAAGATGCTTGTGATAACGCCAAAAAGCTTTTTCTTGCGATCTCGAATAATCTTGATCCCAAGAACATAGCTTGCCTCTCCCTAAATCTTTCATTTGGAATTGGTCACTAACCACTCCTTTACATCCGCCATCATTCCCACATCATTCCCTATGAGTAGGATGTCATCGACGTAAAGAATTAAGAAGACCACTTTCTCTTCTTTCTTGTACTTGTAGACGCATGGTTCATCAATGTTTTGATCAAATCCATAAGACTTTACACCTCATCAAACCCGATGTTTCATGATCTAGAAGCTCGCTGATCCATAAATGGACCTTTGCGGTTTGCGAGACTTTTCTCATTGTTGGCCTTCCACTATGTAACCCTCTGGCTGATCCATATAGATGGTTTCATCAAGATAGCCATTCGAAAAGTGTCTTGACATCCATCCGCCATATCTCATAGTCAAAATATGCCGCAATGGCCAGGAGTATCCGGATGGACTTAAGCATGGCTACCGCCGAGAAAGTTTCCTCATAGTCAACTCCCTCCTTTTGGGTATAACCCTTAGCCACTAGCCTTGCTTTATAAGTCTCTACTTTTCCATCCGCTCCTCTCTTTCTCTTGAAGATCCACTTACATCCAATGGGTTTTACCCCTTCGGGTAGATCTACAAGTTGCCAGACTGAGTTAGAGTGCATAGACTCCATCTCGAGTTTCATAGTTGCTTGCCATTCTTCCTTATCAGAATCATCCATCACATCCCTAAAGGTCGATGGATCCTCCTTACCATCATCAGTAGTGATGATTTGGGCTTCCCCGGTATAACGGTTGGGTAACCTGCTTACCCTCCCACTACGACGAGGTGCCATAGGAGTCTGATCAGGAACTGTGGTCTTTTCTCTGAGTGGTCCGCAACTCTTGTTGAATGTGGTCCGACCTCATCGGAAAGTAACTCTTCTAATACTATCTTACTTCTGGGCTTGAAATCTATCATATAGTCATGCTCCAGAAATGTGGCATTTGTCGATACAAACACCTTTTGATCTGGTTGACTATAAAATAGTCCTCCTCTTGTCCCTTGTGGATATCCCACAAAGATGCATACTTCTGACCTTGGTTCCAACTTCCCGGTCTTTTGCCTTAGCACATGTGCTGGACTTCCCCATATGCGAATGTGTCTCAAACTAGGTTTTTGACCATTCCACAACTCTAGGGGTGTCTTAGGTATAGATTTAGATGGAACTAGATTCAGAATATACATAGCGGTTTTTAGGGCATAACCCCAAGAAGAAGTAGGCAATGAAGAATAACTCAACATTGATCTTATCATGTCGAGCAAAGTCCGATTTCTCCTTTCGCCACACCATTCTGCTTTGTGGTGTACCGGTGCGATCAATTGGGATACCACACCTTCTTCAATCAAGAAATCCCGTAACTCTTGGTCTAGGTATTCACCCCCTCGATCTGATCGAAGTGTCTTGATTGGTTTACCTAATTGTTTTTCAACTTCTGCTAGGAATTCTCTAAACTTTCCAAAAGTTTCAGATTTCCGTTGCATCAGGTAAACATAACCATATCCCGAATAGTCATCAATAAAGGTGACGTAATATTCATAACCTCCTCTAGCTTGGACGTTTTACGGTCCACATACCTCTAAATGTATCACACCGTAGGGGTTACACGCTCTTACTCCTTTTGTCAGTAAAAGGTCTCTTGGTCATTTTACCTTCCAAACAAGATTCACAGACTGGAAGCTCGCCAACTTTTAGCTCGCGCAAAGGACCATCCTTTACCAGTCTTTCAATCCTATTTAGGTTAATGTGACCAAGTCTAAGGTGCCACAAATATGTGTTATTTTCGTGAGAAATCTTTTGCTTTTTATTCTTAGGTTCGGCAACTCTGAACATTTCAATGTTAAGCAGTGAGTTAGGTATTGGTTTTATACAATATAAACCATCATCCAGACATCCAGAACAAATATTTAAACCATTTCGAGAAATATGAACAAATTCATTATCAAAATAAACTTTAAATAATTGTTCAAATAATTTGGCCATAGAAATCAAATTTCTGCGAATGTCTGGAATAAAATAAACATTATTTAAAACTAAAAATTTATTTTCCCTAAAACGAAGTCTAACTTCTCCCACACTTTTTGCCGAAACTCTTGCGCCATTGCCTACTTTTCATCGTGTAGTCCCCATCGGCTAACTCGATTATAAGAACTAAGACTTTGCAAAGAAAAACAAACATGATTAGTTGCTCCCGAATCAATTATCCAGGCTGAGGTATCACCCTCTACTAAACATGTTTCAGTCTGATTTACCTTGTTCTTTTTTCTCATTCGCTTTTCCCTGGTTTTGGTTTTTCCTTTTGTTTTTACCAGAACTTCCTGCAACTACAACATTTGCTTCTCCTCCCCTTCTTTTGTTGGTGGATTCGAAGTTTTGCAGGTCATTCATGAGTTCAGTGAGATTGCACTTTTTCTTGTTCATAACAAAGTTCTTTACGAACTCATGAAAGTCAGAGGACAGGCTTTCCAGGATGATGCCAACTTGGGTGGCTTCATCGATTTTGGCACCATTGAGCTCCGCATCGTGGAGGTGATCAATCATGTTCAGAACATGTGCCTTGACCGAAGAACCTTTCTTCATCTTGTCATTCATGAAATCCCTTACGGCATCCAAACGAGCCTTTTTCGGAAGGAGCGCCAACATGACTTCTAGAGACTCCATTATCTCATAAGCGGTCTCCATCTCCTCATGCTTCTTGTGAAGCACATCGCTCATGCTAGCCAAAGATAAAGCACTTTGCTTTATTGTTGGCCTTGATCCAAATGATCAAAAGGCTCCCTTGCGGTTTTGGATGCATTAGCAGCGGGTTCGGGAGGACATTCCTCCGCTAGGACAAACTTATAGTCTTCGCAGACCAATAGTATGTTCATGTTACTTTTCCACTTAGCATAATTATCACCGCCTAATTTTTCAGTCGCTAGTAGTGTGATTATGGGATTCGACATATTGCTGGGAATAAATAGAATATTCATCTAATCAATTTATGTGCATGAATATCAAGACATGTTAATTTTGGCACAATTAAATATGATGCATGATGCACATGAAAAATACATAAATCATGTTTTAATTCTGGGTGCCAACGATAATTCAATTTACCACGATTATAGTGCCGCCGTAGGGTAGGTCAAAATATCGCAAATTGAACCGAGACCTTCTCAATTAATAAACATAATCAAAATATCTCATATTTTCATATTTATTAACTACCGCTAATTTTGGTCAAAAATATAATCAACAATTTGATTATATCTCCATGAGTGTAACCCATCATTTCAGATTCCACAGACTTAACTCCGGAGTGCCGCCGTAGGGTAGGTCAAACCGGAAATACATCCTTGAATCCTATCGCTAGGAAGTCAACCTTGTTATTGATCCGAAAGAACACTTTCCGTAGGGAGTGCGGAATCGGTGCCGCCGCGAAGCCCCTTTCAAATCTCACGGTGTTGAACTAATGATGGAGACCAGTGGGTCGTATTGTCATATAACCCTCTCCCACTCATTATTTTGCAAATATGTATTTTGTTTGAAAAACATCTCATGATTTTCAATTCAAAAAATAAACAATTTATTTTTCGGATATGTGAAATTCCAAAATTTAACTCTTAAATTCAATTTCACATGTAACATTATTTTGCAAATCAATTTTGCAACTTAAATCAATTTAATCATATTAAATGATTTTCAGCACATGGTTCTTATTTTATTTTATTTTTCTAAAACACTTTTATAATAAATAAAATAAACAATAACAATTGCGCGTGTATGCATGGCATGTTATAAAAACATATGAGTAGGCACATTATATCAACATGGCATGTTATATGCATGAACATATATAATATATAATTATCAACATAAAATATAAATATATGCAATCAACTATTGAGATGGATTTGACCGGTCCCATGGAAAAATAAATTACAACTCAATCGAATCGAATAAATAAATAATTACAATAATTATATTCTTCCGTTACATCAACGAGTCTTGATTCTTGAATTCTTTATTCTTTGGCTTCATTCTTTGTCTCCGGGTGGATTTCACCTTCCTTGGGATCCGAACTTTTCCGGGCTCGTCGGCACGCTTTTACGAGGGTTTCGAAACCTTCGGGCCCGCTCGGGATCAAATCCCAACTTGGGCCGCCAGCGCGCCGGGCCGCATCCTGGGCCGCGGCCCGCCCTGTGTTGGGTCATGACTCGCCTGGCCGCGCACAAGACCGGGCGCGGCCTGGACGCACCTGGGCCGCGGCCTGGACACGCCTGGGCCGCGTTTCTGGAACTTTTCGGGCACTTTTTCTGGGCTTCTTTGAAGGCTTTAAACATGATCTTCAAGGCCTCCTTCTTGATTCAAAATCAAAAACCCTAATTCTACCCAAATCCTAGAATTACAATAATTCTAATCCCGAATTAAATTACAAATAATTTATCAACGAATGAAT
Organism: Morus alba; assembly: GCA_012066045.3. Classification (NCBI taxonomy): domain Eukaryota; kingdom Viridiplantae; phylum Streptophyta; class Magnoliopsida; order Rosales; family Moraceae; genus Morus; species Morus alba. The sequence continues at coordinate 35,883,048 of CP050224.2, forward strand.
ATAACCGATCCATGGAACCATATAATTAACGACCAAATCCATCATCCATACATTCATCATCATGAATAAAATAAACATCCATAAATGCAAGTGCCTACTCATCACATACATACATAATTAAATATCACATATTTAATATCAATTATGATTATCAAATAATCAAAGCATAAATTAATATCGTCTATAGACCGCTCTGATACCAATTGTTAGTTGCCGAATCGAATTCGGCGGCGGAAACTCAACGGAATAGCTGATCTTGTATAACAAAAATTTTCATAAAACTTTTGAGATACTCTATAGATTATATTAATTTATGCACCAATAAATTAATCTCATTAATTTATAAGATTCAAGGATCAACCGAAAAAATACCTTGTAGCCGACTCGGATGATATCTTGATTTTCTTTGACCACGAAGAGTCCTTGCTCCAAGTTTTGTGTTTAGAACACCAAAGTCTTCCACGTCAATTCATTGATTCCACGTAGACGTGTGTGTGGGCACACGTAAGACAAAACGGTTTCTTAAACACTCGAATTTCCACAAACACCAACGCATGCACGATGTGGAATTTTTGGAGAAAAAATATTTTTCACTCTTTTCCCTATATGAGAATTTCGGCCACACCTTCTTTAGGGCTGAAAATATGTCAAAAATTATTGTTACAATTTTCTATCTATCTCATATTTGAAGAGTAGAAGTCAAACTTCAAAATAGGATCAAATCCTTATCTCCAATTTTGAATTTTGAACAAAAAATCCCTTCCCCTTATCCTCTTAATGGCTGGCCACCCTAGGGATTTATCCCTTTGTGTGTGGCACCTAAATAAGATAGGGAAGGAAGATATTTTATCCATTATCTAGTAGTCCAATTTTAATTCAGATTCAAATTCGAATTTAAGTCAAACTTAAATTAATTTGAATTCTAAATTAAACAACTTCGGATTCCATCTCGTATAATAACATTCCCAGCTACCTATTTCATTATGTCTCCAAAATACAAGGAATAGGATTCAGGGTCTCGGAATCCGTACCGAGTAAATCAAAAGACATAAATCCATAAATAGGAGTTTGTTAAGAACTCAGGATTAAGATCATTCTATATATGACCATCAGTAGACTCAATTAGAATTTCTATGCTTAACGAAAATTATTAGAAATTCATATTGTGTCTCAAGGCCCATGTTCCACATAATCTCATTATGCGAAATACACTCATTCAATATCTCGCCATATTAACGGTCACGGATAACACCGTTCCATTCTAAATGGGAATGACATGTATTAATAATGTTTTAATTAAAGATTCCGAACTTTAATTAAATTCATTATGAAACGATTACTTTTGATTATTATCCTTAAACATTATCCTCTTGTATATAACACTTATATACAATGTTTAAGGTTACATAAATAATCAAGGAATTTTATTTGATATTCATAAAATATTCATAAATATATGCACATAAAATAATGAATAATCTATTTTATTAAATAAATAATAAATATCCTTTTACATCTCATGCTTTTTGGGATACTATTCCCAACATATTAATTATTTCATATATTATTTAAAATACTATTACATGTTTTTTAAAATGAATAATCATACAAAGTTTTAATTTTTTTATACTAAAAAAAATCTTTAAATAAAATTATTAAACATATTTTTAAAAATAATTTCTATACAAACCTCAAAATATTTTTTTTTTCATTTTCATATACAAAATAAAATTATTTTAGAGTGATTCCCAACGCTTCATTTGTTTTGCGTTTTATTATTACTAATTATTATTACATTTTGCCAAATATTACCTCTCATTATATCCAGGAAAAACATGGCGGGCCTCAATGGCGCAAAAATAACTTTTTTCAATCTTCAAATGACTAAAGACTTTTTTCAAGCAAAAAAAAAACTTCCAAACCAAGTTCAATCAATATACATATTATTGTTATATATTCACTTAATTTAAATAAAAAACATGTATATTGTCGTTTCCTCTGACAAAGATTACGTAAAAAAAAAAAAAAACTTCCAAACGACGTTCAATAACATGAAATACAACAAATCACCCAATATACATCTTATTTCCGTATGTGTTCACTTATTGCTAAAAAAAATACATGTTTCTATAATTAATATACATTGTCGCTACATTCATTAACATGAAATACAACAAATCACCAATATACATATTTTTATGTTATATATTCACTTAATTACTATAAAATATACATATTTCGAGGATTAATATACATTGTCATTTTGTATATACATCTTTACATATAAATATATACACAAAATGCATATAAATATACACACTTCAAAGATAAATGTACAAGCTGTTGTTACGGTCGGGGCACTTTCCAAGTGCCCCACCGCAGACTTTGCTATATATATATAATGGAGAGATGAACAAATTCTCTATCTATATTGCAAACTAAAATCATCATTTACAATAAGGTTTTATAAGATTTGTTAAAAAATTATAATGATTGTTTTTAATACTCAATCTAAACTCAATTCAAAATTTATTCTCACTTTAAAATATAATGTAAGAGAAAAAAAAATACACCACAAAAAAATTATTTACGTCATTCCATTAAAAAATAAATAATTTTTATTCAATTAATGAAAAGAAAACAAAATGCCATAATGATACCCCAATTATTTAGAATGGCATAATTAATAGGTTTGCATAAAACTATGGCAACAATGTATTTTTCTCACAACGTATTTGAAAATCCAAACACTGGTTTAAATCACCCTAATTCAAATTTTCTTTTAAATTACCACAATTCAAACTCGTTAACTAAACAAAGCTTAAATGCTTTCGCAATTTTTGTTCGGGTTTCTTACCAAACACAGTTTAGGGCCAAAAGTAATGAAGGGAGAGAGAGGAAAATAACATAATATAGATTTCAATAAAAATAAGTAGTATAAGATAAGAAGTAGATAGAATAATTTTGGCAAATGGGCATTTACCACTTTGTAAATATAAAGAATACCCCTAAACTATTAGAATAATAGATTTTATTATTAAAAAATTTACTAGGTCAAATATAATTATCCAAGTTTTGAGGTTCTAATGATTTTTTATAAATTAAAAAATCATGTTTTAACCCCAATTTTTAAAATATTAAAAAGTGACCCCTCATTTTTTGGAAAATTTCAACTTCACCCTCAACTTTTAGAAAATTATAATTTGATAGCCTAATTTTTAAATATTATAATTTGATCCCTCAATTTTTAAAAATTACATTTTGACCCATTTTGAAACCTTTGCATAAACACCCATATTGGCTGGTAAATAAAGTATTTACTGAGTAAATTCACCATTTACCACATAAGATATAACTATTAGCTGGTAAATTAAGGATTTACTCATACATAAATGGTAGATTTTATATTTACCAAAATCACATTTTTTGAGGTTGTAAATTAGGGCCAGCAATATGGGTCATGACACGATGACACGACTCGAAAACGACACGAATTTTGCGGGTTAGGATTGAGAAAAAAGAGGTTCGGGTCAGAATTAAGTCGACCTAAAATTGACACAAAAAACACGGGTCAATTTCGGGTTGGACCCACCTAACCCAAACACGACATGAAACTCGTAAAAAACTAAAACATACATATATTTTTCATTTCACATTTTAAATTTTATTATGAACTTGTGATATCATGATAGTTATACTCAAAATCTTATACTATTATTTGCTTAATTTCAATGGATGTTATTGTAATTTAGTGTGTTATGAATTTTAAGTTATTTCTAATATGTAAAAAACTAAATAAAAGTATACAATTTTCGTGTCAATTTCGGATTCACGGGTCAATTTCGTGTCACGGGTCATTTTTGGGTCATGTCGTGTCAACTCGTAAAGTGGTCGTGTCGTGTTCGTGTTGCGGTTTTTAAAAAAATTTCGTGTCACAGGTCATGTTCGAGTTGACTGTAAATTAAAAAAAAAACGATCAAAACACGACACGAACACGACACGTGACACGAATTGCATGGTAAATACATTATTTATTGTGCTTTTATTGGGTAAATGAAGCATTATTAGAGCATCTCCAATGCAATACTATAATTAATGTGTAATTATAAATTTAACATTTGAGTGCAGAAAACACTCTCCAATGCAATGCTATTTGTTGTGCTAAATTTTCGATATACTATACTTTGTAGCAAATTTTTCACCAAGTATAATATATGGGAAATCTAGCATTTGACTGTTGTTGGTTGAAATGTTTATTTTTTTTATGTAACCATTGCAACTCTTGCATTTTCTAATTATTTTAAACATAAAAGCTTAGTTTTACAACTTTCAAAGCTTAATAATTATAAAAAAAGTAGACTTAGCATTTTAATTAGCATTATGTATTGGAGCAAAAATGAAAATAACATATCATATCACACTTTTTAATAGTAAATATACAATTGACATTAGCATTAACATTGGAGATGGTCTTTCCAGTAAATGAAGCATTTACCGATAAATTCATTATCTATCGTGCCTTTAGTTGATAAATCGTCATTTTGTAAATAAAGAATCACAAGAATAACTTGTAAATGATGGATTTACTTGGTAAATGATTCGTTTACCATAGTATAAATGTAATTTTCTTATAAAATTAGGTTAAAATGTAATTTTCTAAAAATTGAGGAGTTTAAATATAATATTTAAAATTAAGTGGTCAAAATATAATTTTTAAAAAGTTAATGAGTCAAAATATAATTTGGGGTCAAAAATAATTAAATAACAATTGTTTATTTTTTAGGGTAGTGGTGTAAACAATATTTTTTTACCATTTTTTATGGTATTTCTGGTTTTTTTTTCCTAATAGAAAACTTACTTTAATTTTAAGTTTGTTTTGGATGAGCATCACATATAATTGGCTCAGCCACATTTTGAGCTATAATAAATGTAAATCATGTATCAGTAACAAGTGAACATATGCAAAAGCTTAGTAATATAATACGTTTTATGTGAAAAAAGAAAAAATTTGAAAACATATTTGTTAGTACAACATAATTTCTAACACTCGTTCATAATAACGAGTCACTTTTGGGTAATCACGTCACGCGAGAACTAGCCACAAAATTATATCACTAAAAGAAGGGAGAAAGAGGAAAATAGGCCAAGACTTGATATGAATTAAAATTAATAGGCCAATAGTTTACATAAGTTAATAAATAAGCCAAATTACTATTTTCGTCAATAACTTATCTGGTTATGAATCATAACTTGACAAGTTATTGTCCATAATTGTCCATAACTTGTCTGGTTATGAGTCATAACTTGACAAGTTTATCCATAACTTATCTAGTTATGAACCATAACTTGATAAGTTATGGCCTATTAATTTCTATAACTAAAAATTGACCTATATATTTTCTCAAACTTTTTATATTGGCTTATTTTCTACTATTTCTCCTAAAAGAAATACTAATTATCACTTAATTCGATCACTAATTTAATTAACATAGCTTTGTGAGAAGGTAAATAATTAACTTAGTTTTAAGTGTATAATCACCGTTTTTTTATCACTTGGTCTATAATTTATGATTGCCAAATCTGAGGTGTATATTTATAAAGCATACCCGAATATATTATCTCTAGAAAATATAATCTAGTATAGACGCGTTGATGAATATCTTTCTTCGGACCGGTATCATCATGCCTCATATTTAGACCAAGGATAGAGACCACAAATTTTTATTTCAACCTTCTCTCATTTAATATTTTAAAACTCAAAATTTTGTTAACATGCATAAATAATTTTAATAAGTGGCACCCTCATATTCAACCTGTCATGTTATCAAAAACATATGTCAGTTCATAGTATAAGCATGCCATAAATATAGCGAGTAAATACGATAAATAAGCCTATATATATATATATATATATATATATATATATTAAAAGGATAAGCCAAGAACGACACTGAGAAGAAGATTCATTGGGCAAAGTGGGAGCTATTATGTCATCCTAAGAGAGATGGGGGTATGGGCTTTCGTGATGTGGGAGCGTTTAATCAAGCACTTCTGGCAAAGCAGTGTTGGCGAATCCTTTCAAAACCTTCCTCCTTGGTGGCCATGATTTTTAAGGCTAAGTATTTTCCAAAGGGTGATTTTCTTGATGCTTATATTGGACGCAACCCCTCATATACTTGGCGTAGTATATTATGGGGACGAGAACTGTTGAAGAGTGGCATCCATAGACGTGTTGGTTCTGGGAAATCCATTCGATGTTTTAGGGACCCTTGGATCCCTAGACCTCATTCTTTCCGTCCAATTATGGCAGGGACTGAAGAAACTGAAGATTGGTTGGTGGAAGATCTTATTATTAATAGGCAATGGAACCGGGAGCTAATTCGTCATATTTTTCTCCCTATTGATCAAGAAATTATTCTCAACATGCCTTTGAGTTGTGGCCCTAGTGAAGATCTCTGGGTGTGGCATTATGATTCTAAGGGGCTCTATTCTGTTCGTGCCGGCTACAAGCTGGCCATGGGTCTAAGAAATTCGTCTAGTAGTTCTGGAGGGAGAGGGGATAGTGTGTGGTGGAGGAAACTGTGGGATCTTCATATCCCGAATAAAATTAAGAATTTCATGTGGAGGGCAGCTTCTGGTTTTTTACCAACCTTTGCCAATTTGGCAAGGAGGGGGATTAATTGTGCGACGAGATGTCAACGTTGTGGTGAGGAGGAGGAGTCTATTTGGCATGCTCTATGGATGTGTCCTGCTGTTATTCAGGTGTGGGAAGTGAGTGCCCTTTGGCACAAGTTAGAGTCTCTTAACTCTGGAGGTTTTGAAGCTCTATGCGTTATGTTTAGCAAAGAAGCAACTAGAGAGGATCTTGAAATTTTCTGTACCGGCATGGGCGATTTGGGCGGCTCGAATCTATTTGTACATCACCGAGTATATCGAGTCGATGGAGATCCTAGGTACAACTGGGTGGACAATTGCTGATTTTCGTAGTTGTTGGGATCCGCGCCAAACATCGAACTACGGTGCCTGTTAGAGAAGTATGCTGGAAACCTCCGGCGGCTAGTCTTCTGAAGCTTAATACTGATGCGGCAGTTCGAGAGGGTACGAGTTCCATTGGGATAGGCGTTGTCATCAGGGATGGGGAAGGAATAGTATGTGCTTGTCTGGCAAAGTGGATTGCGGGTTCTTTCTCACCTTTTTTAGCTGAATGCATGGCCCTTCGGGAAGGTCTAATTTTCGCACAAGAGCAGGGGTTATCCATCAGCGTGGCCGAAGTTGATGCTGTCCGTGTAGTTCAAGCAGTCAAGGAAAGTTTAACGATGGGCGAAGAAGGTGTTATTATAGAGGACATTGTTCGGTTATTATCCTCTATGGGGAGGTGGGTGTGCTCTCATATAAATAGGAGCGGTAATAATGTTGCTCATGTTTTAGCTTCCTTTGGTTTTAGTTGTTCACAGGATTTTGTTGGGGATTATATGATCCCTTACTTTGTATCTTCGGTTGTACTTGCCGATTTGGCTGTTTAATTCTAAAGTGGTTTTCGTGTTCAAAAAAAAAAAGGATAAGCCGAGGTATTTTGATAATGCATGTATAAATCCCTAAAAAAGAAAATTAATGCAGGTATAAGTATTGTTATGTGGAAAAATTCCACACTCAACGTCGTTAGATAGGTACCACGTAGATGCTCACCACGTGGCATTACAAGTATTAAATGGTCAGGCTAGTAGATCGCAAGGGATCGTATCTTCCTAAAGACACAACTCTAGATGTCAACCGTAAATAGGAGATAAAATCCAAAAGAGGACGACCACATTAGGGAGTGCATCATATGGTCGACCTTATTCTCCCCTCAGGAGCGAAGACCGCTTCAAGAAGTACTAAGGCGCCGACCACACCCACGTTCATGCAGCGTGACAGCTTTTCAGACATGTGGCAAGCATTAAATGCATGCAGAATTTGTAGAGAACGTGGGAGACCAGCCACCATAGAGTATTGTTTCGTGGAGTGGCAAACCGGCTCGGAGTATAGCCTAAGGAGCTGGGCGGGAAACAAGTATGATTGTATATATGAAGAAGGCAGGGGGGGGGCTTATCGATCTTTCTCCCCTCAATCATAAAAAAGATAGCATTGTAATACCTCTCCAGAAGGTTCCCTTTGAAGATTGTAATTTCACCTAAAATAATTAGTGAAAACTACTCACACACTGGACATAGCCTAGCATTTGGGTGAACTAATATAAATTTCGGTGCTCTTTTCTTCTTTTTAGCTCTAGATTACACTCTAAATCCACGTATTAGCACCAAAGACTCATCATCCCTCCGTCAACAAGTATCTTCATCTAAATTGAAAAAATCCCAAAAAATACCCAATGAGTTTAACTAAATCCTACATTTATTTCTAAGTTTATCACAATCCAAAAAGTATCCCCAATATCTTAAGATTATACCAAAATTTTCCCATACGTTTTCAAAGGAGTAAAAACTACAACCTTTTTATCGGTCAAAGTTTTTGAAATACCAAAACTAACCTAAATAATTACTACTTGTATATTATTTTAACTATTAATTACATAAAATTTTAAAACACAATTTCTAAAACAAAATAAAATGAAAAAAAAAAAAGATCTAACGTATTTGGATGATCGTGAAATAAAATTTAGTGTAAGATAAGACAACTTTACAAGTCTGAATTCACGAGTCTTGTGTTCATAAAGTGTGCGCAAAATCTTATATGGAATTAAAAAAGTCTAATCTATGAATTGGAATTTCTTTTTTATAAAAGTAGAATTCATTTTATTAAAAAGTTTACATTTTTTTCTCTAAATTCAGGTTTTTAATATTTAAGATAATTTTAATTATTGATCACCAAGAGTATTAATGTAATTGTCAACACTTTAATTATTTTATTCATTTGAAAAACTTATTTTATGATTTTAGGATAATTTCGGTTCATTTTGTTAGTTTGAATCACAACTCAAGTTTTTACTACAATATTTTCTCTCATAAAAATTTAAATTTAACTTTTTTTATTAGTGTTTTCTATCACATGAATTCACTTTTTCACTCAAATTCTTAACTTAAACGAGTTAAACGAGCATATTTAAAAACTTGAGCAAAACGTTTTGAATTATTAAAACATATAGGATTTAGTTAAAATGTTAAGGGGTATTTATGTATTTTTATGAGAAAATTGTTGAACTTTAGGGTCTCGATTTTTATTCTTTTAACTCCTGATTATTATCATTTTGACTAATATAGTTATTATTCTTTTTACAATTCAAATTACAACTCAAATTCTTTTGCTACAATATTTTTTCTCATAAAAATTTAAATTTAATTTTTTTATTATAGTATTTTCTCTAAAATAAAAAAAAAAAAAAGAGTTGTGACTGAGTTGTAAAAAGAACACATAGTTTTTTCACTAAAATGTATTAATCAAATGTAAAAAGATTAAAATCAAAGATTTATACATTCAAATTCAAAAAGTATTTGTGTCATTTTCTCTTTCTCTCGTCTAAACTAGATCCGTTACCCAGCCATAAATAATCAAGCCCGACCCATTTTAGAAAAAAAAAAAAATTTCGGACCCCACCAGAAAAACCCTCCCATCTCTCAGGTCGGGACCTTTGTATAAATAGTCTAAGTAAAATGTGTTTTTAAGTAAATAAACCACGAAAAAAATAAATTGAGTAAATAACCTAACTTACACATCAGCATTCCACGTCATTAAGTATGCTTCCACATCAGCACTCCACGTCATCATTATGCTTTTAGGTTTTCTTTCTCTTCCTCCCCTACCATTTCGCGCCATTTTGTTCTCCCAGCCGCCTTCAATTTCTCCTCTCTTCTTCTCAAGTCATCGTCATCGCATAACCTCATTAACATTATTATCTTGCCCATTCAACGTTTTTTTTCGTCCAAAACGAAGTTTGAAGAAGAGCTAGTAAGTAAGTCTTTCATTTTCTATATCTTTTGTGGTGTTTTTCGTTGTTGTTCATATGTTTTTAAGATGAGAATGTAGTTAAAAATGTTAAAAATCCATTAAAATAGTAATTTTACATGTTAAAAGACTAGTTTACATCGTCTGATATGATGAAGATCTGCTGAGTTTAGAAAAAAACAGGATGGTCGGTTCGTGGTTCGTGGTCTGTTCTTATAACATGGTCGGTTCGTGGTTTGTTCTTGGTCTGTTCTTATAACATGGTCGGTTCGTGGTCTGTTCTTGGTCTGTTCTTATAACATGGTCGGTTCGTGGTCTGTTCGTGGTCTGTTCTTAGTCTGTTCTTATAACATGGTCGGTTCGTGGTCTGTTCTTGGTCTGTTCTTATAACATGGTCGGTTCGTGGTCTGTTCTTAGTCTGTTCTTGGTCTGTTCTTATTGCACGGTCAGCTTTTAGTCTGTTCTTATTGCACAATCGGTTCTTAGTCTGTTCTTGATCTGTTCTTGGGTTGTTCTTATTATATGGTATGTTCTTGGTTTGTTCTCATTTTATTGTATGGTTTAATGACGTATTATTTTCTTGCTTAAATTTCTGCAGTTTTAAAATCTAAATAATGGCTCAGTGGAGGATTTTTTTTGACATTGGAGGAAAATGGAATGAGACCCGAAAGTTGTTGGGTGTGGCATCTGATTGTAATTTAATTGGCATATATATGGATGAGAAGGATACTCTCGAAACCTTTGTTGATAAGATTTGTAGAAAATGCGAATTGATGGACAAAAACATTCTTTGCAAACTATCATGGGTACCGAATTTGAAATGTAAATCGTTGCCCGTTGTAATAAAAGACAATGATGATTTGTTATTCTTCGGGATATAGCCCACGAGGTACCGCTACACGTGATAGTGGATGAGAAGTTTATCAATCCCAAGAACATATTGATGGAGTAAAATTAAGAGAAATCCTCTGCATGATGATTTTTTTTGATCGTGATTTTATGGGTAATGTAGCTACGATGATGAGTTGTCGAGTCGTAATGATATTCCACCACAGTCACAACCACAACCGAGTCACAAATACAGCTAGAGCCACAACCGCTTGCCATTTTAAATGAAGTAGAAGTTCTTTGGTCCTTTAGTTTGTATGGACAAGACCGAGTTTGGATCATCTCATGGATCTACCCTCGTGATTTTATCTAGTTTAGAAGTTGGTCAAGATTTTTTACAAGTAAGAATGATTTGAAGGAAAAGTCGCATTTAATAGCTTTGAAAGGGAAGTTTGAGTTTCGGACAACAAAATCAAATAAAGACGTGCTTGTAGTAGAGTGTGTGGATCCGAAATGTGTGTGGCGTATCCGAGCCTGCAAATTGAGACTGTCGAACATGTTTGTAATCCATAAAGTATAATGGTGTTCACTCTTGCTCGTTAGAAAAGCGTTCAATGAAGCACGGGCAAACAACGTACTCCGTTATTGGAAGTTGCATGAAAAATCAATTTGTAGGCGTCAAACAGGGGCCGGTTCCAAATCAATTCGAGAAATATGCCCGTGACGAATTGGGGACGCCTTGATTATTACAAAGGATGGAAGGCTCGTGAGCATGCACTTCAACTCGTAAGAGGTACGGTAGAAGAAAGCTTCACTCAGCTCCCATCATACTTTCATATGGTGTCTCTTACTAATCACGGCAGCATCACCAATATTCATTTTGATGAACAGAACCGTTTTATGTATCTTTTCCTAGCATATGGACCTAGTATACGAGGTTTCGGTTGCATGAGGAAAGTTATCAGTGTTGATGGAACGTGGTTGAAGGGAAAATTTAGAGGTACGTTGTTAGTTGCCACTGCACAGGATAGTGAACGTCATTGTTATCCCATCGCATGGGCCATTGTAGACTCAGAGAATGATGCATCCTGGACATGGTTCTTCTCGAACTTGAAGGTGATTGTCACTGATTCTGAGGAATTAGTTTTTATTTCCGATAGGAATCAAAGTATAAGTAATGCATTGTCTACAGTTTATTCATTAGCACATCACGGTTGTTGCACATGGCATGTGTCTCAAAACATCAAGAGTAATTTCACCGTGTAGCGGTGTTCTCGCCACTATTCTTTAGAACCTCCGAGGCCTACCGCATTGACGAGTTTTCTGTCTTGTTTGATGAGTTGTCTGCAAGATATCCCAAAGTTGCTAGATACCTCTCAGGAGCAAGTTCGTTTTGAAATGTGGTCTCGTGCTCATTTTAAAGGAAATCGATATAATATTATGACCACAAACATATGCGAATCAATGAACGCAAATGCTCAAGGATGTTCGGGATTACCCCGTCATTGCCCTCTTTAATTTTATACAAGCGAAGATGTCGAGTGGTTTAATAACAAAGTGGTCGAAGCTTCTAAAATTAAAACATTGTTAACGCCAAGTGTGGAAAAAACTCTTCGTGAGAGGCACAACAAAGCGGGATTTCTAACGGCCACAAGACTTAATCTTTGTTGAGTTCCAAGTGACGGGTGGAGAGGCAAATCGTAATTGTCAACATTGGCGCGAGAAGTTGCACTTGTCGTGTGTTCGACCTGAAACGATACCATGCGAGCATGCAATATCATGTTGTAGAGAAGCGGGAATGTCACTCTATGATTTATGCTCAAAATACTACAGGACGTAAGTTTGGGCTCTTGCGTATCTTTGAGACAATCTATCCTCTGCGGATACTTCGCAATGGGATATTCCGAATCACGTAAAGGAAATTCTACTTCTTCCACCGCGAGTTCAACCAAAGAGGGTAGGCGAAAAAAAACGCATTCCCAAAGATAGGTGAGTTCACACGAAGAAAAAATCGATGTGCTAGGTGTGGGCAATATGGACACTATCGGAAGAAATGTAAGAACGCACCGATGTAATAATCATGACTTATAAATTTCTTGTTTACAATGTAATATGGACACTATCATGAGAAATTTCTTGTTCACCCTCATTATATTCAAAGACTTATTATGGCTTTGAGGAAGCTTACATTTATGGGGAAATGTCTTTTAAATTTTTTCACAATAATGGTTTTTTTTTTTTTTTTAAGTAGGAAAACTTCAAACAAATCGGTTGCATTTAGAATCTATCGTATTCAACAGTTGTTTTGGCTATGGAGAACCTTATATTTTATGGGGAAATGTTTTTAAATTTGTGTGTAATAACTTATGTTTTTTTTTAACAATTTGAATCAAAAGCAGGACGGGAGAGGTCTGCTCTCACAAGAAATGACCTTTCTGGTCTATTCTTTTAGGTCCGGCTTGCGGCCATTCCCGGGCGCTGCCGCAGGGACACGGCCCGGCGCTTTGGCGCGCCGTCCCCCGCCCGCGTCCGGGCGGCCACGGCCCGCCCGCGCAAGGGCCACGGCCCGGCGCCGTGGGGCGCGGCCCTGCGCCGGGGTGCAGGGCCCGCGCCGCCGTCCGCGCAGGGGCCACGCCCGCCCGCAGCCGCCACGGGCCCGGCGTCCCGGGCCAGGCCGATCCAGTGCCGGCCGCGCCGAGCGGGGCCGCCGCCCGCCGAGCGCAGGGCCGTGCCAAAGGGCCGTGCGCGCCAAGGCGCGCGGCAGGGGCCGTGAACGGCGCAAAGGGCCACTACGGGCGCATGGAAAAAAATCCCCACCCGTAACAAAGCTAAAAATAAAGGAATGACCAAAAACCGACAAAAATAGAAAGAATGTACGAACCGACCAAGAACCGACCCAATTGGCAAGAAACGGACCCGAACCGACCAAGAATGTACCAAGAAACGGACCAAGAATAAAATTTGTGAAAAAATATAAAAGATATATTTTTTCATATTCCTCGGACTTCTTGGGTAATTCTAAACTTTTTAGTTTGTACATGAAAAAAAAATTTGCTTAGAAATGGAAAAAACCTAGAAAAACCAAGAATGGACCAAACGGGACCAAGAACAAAATTTGTGAAAAAATATAAAAGATATATTTTTTCATATTCCTCGGACTTCTTGGGTAATTCTAAACTTTTTAGTTTGTACATGAAAAAAAAATTTGCTTAGAAATGGAAAAACCTAGAAACGGACCAAGAAACGACCAAGAACAAAATTTTTGAAAAAATAAAAAGATATATTTTTCATATTCCTCGGACTTCTTGGGTAATTCTAAACTTTTTAGTTTGTACATGAAAAAAAAAAATTTGCTTAGAAATGGAAAAAACCTAGAAACAGACCAAGAATGACCAAGAAAAAATTTGTGAAAAAATATAAAAGATATATTTTTTCATATTCCTCGGACTTCTTGGGTAATTCTAAACTTTTTAGTTTGTACATGAAAAAAAAAAATTTGCTTAGAAATGGAAAAAACCTAGAAACGGACCAAGAATGGACCAAGAATAAAATTTGTGAAAAAATATAAAAGATATATTTTTTCATATTCCTCGGACTTCTTGGGTAATTCTAAACTTTTTAGTTTGTACATGAAAAAAAAATTTGCTTAGAAATGGAAAAAACCTAGAAACGGACCAAGAAACGGACCAAGAAACGGACCAAGAACAAAATTTGTGAAAAAATATAAAAGATATATTTTTTCATATTCCTCGGACTTCTTGGGTAATTCTAAACTTTTTAGTTTGTACATGAAAAAAAAAATTTGCTTAGAAATGGAAAAAACCTAGAAACAAGGACCAAGAACGGACCAAGAACAAAATTTTTGAAAAAATAAAAAGATATATTTTTTCATATTCCTCGACTTCTTGGGTAATTCTAAACTTTTTAGTTTGTACATGAAAAAAAAATTTGCTTAGAAATGGAAAAAACCTAGAATGGACCAAAAATGTACTAAGAACAAAATTTTTGAAAAAATATAAAAAGATATATTTTTTCATATTCCTCATTTCTTGGGTAATTCTAAACTTTTTAGTTTGTACATGAAAAAAAATTTGCTTAGAAATGGAAAAAACCTAGAAACCAAGAATGACCAGACCAAGAACAAAATTTGTGAAAAAATATAAAAGATATATTTTTCATATTCCTCGGACTTCTTGGGTAATTCTAAACTTTTAGTTTGTACATGAAAAAAAAATTTGCTTAGAAATGGAAAAAACCTAGAAACGGACCAAGAACAGACCAAGAATAAAATTTGTGAAAAAATATAAAAGATATATTTTTTCATATTCCTCGGACTTCTTGGGTAATTCTAAACTTTTTAGTTTGTACATGAAAAAAAAAATGCTTAGAAATGGAAAAAACCTAGAAACGGACCAAGTACGGACCAAGAATGCACTAAGAACAAAATTTGTGAAAAAATATAAAAGATATATTTTTTCATATTCCTCGGACTTCTTGGGTAATTCTAAACTTTTAGTTTGTACATGAAAAAAAAATTTGCTTAGAAATGGAAAAAACCTAGAAACAGACCAAGAAACGGACCAAGAACGGACCAAGAACAAAATTTTTGAAAAAAAATATAAAAGATATATTTTTTCATATTCCTCGGACTTCTTGGGTAATTCTAAACTTTTTAGTTTGTACATGAAAAAAAAAAATTTGCTTAGAAATGGAAAAACCTAGAAACGGACCAAGAAACGGACCAAGAACAAAATTTGTGAAAAAATATAAAAGATATATTTTTTTCATATTCCTCGGACTTCTTGGGTAATTCTAAACTTTTTAGTTTGTACATTAAAAAAAAAAATTTGCTTAGAAATGGAAAAAACCTAGAAACGGACACAAGAAAAAATATAAAGATATATTTTTCATATTCCTCGGACTTCAAGAACAAAATTTGTGAAAAAATATAAAAGATATATTTTTTCATATTCCTCGGACTTCTTGGGTAATTCTAAACTTTTTAGTTTGTACATGAAAAAAAAATTTGCTTAGAAATGGAAAAAACCTAGAACAGACCAAGAACAGACCAAGAACAGACCAAGAACAAAATTTGTGAAAAAATAGAAAAGATATATTTTTTCATATTCCTCGGACTTCTTGGGTAATTCTAAACTTTTTAGTTTGTACATGAAAAAAAAATTTGCTTAGAAATGGAAAAAACCTAGAATGTATCCAAAATGGACCAAGAATGGACCAAGAACAAAATTTGTGAAAAAGAAAAAGATATATTTTTCATATTCCTCGGACTTCTTGGGTAATTCTAAACTTTTTAGTTTGTACATGAAAAAAAAAAAATTTGCTTAGAAATGGAAAAAACCTAGAAACGGACCAAGAACAGACAAAGAACAAAATTTGTGAAAAAATATAAAAGATATATTTTTTCATATTCCTCGGACTTCTTGGGTAATTCTAAACTTTTTAGTTTGTACATGAAAAAAAAAAATTTGCTTAGAAATGGAAAAAACCTAGAAACAGGACCAAGAACAAATAGAACAAAATTTGTGAAAAAATATAAAAGATATATTTTTTCATATTCCTCGACTTCTTGGGTAATTCTGGTAATTTAAACTTTTTAGTACATGAAAAAAATTTGCTTAGAAATGGAAAAAACCTAGAAACGGACCAAGAAACGGACCAAGAACAAAATTTGTGAAAAAATAGAAAAGATATATTTTTTCATATTCCTCGGACTTCTTGGGTAATTCTAAACTTTTTAGTTTGTACATGAAAAAAAAAAATTGCTTAGAAATGGAAAAAACCTAGAAACGGACCAAGAATGTACCAAGAACAAAATTTGTGAAAAAAATATAAAAGATATATTTTTTCATATTCCTCGGACTTCTTGGGTAATTCTAAACTTTTTAGTTTGTACATGAAAAAAAAATTTGCTTAGAAATGGAAAAAACCTAGAAACGGACCAAGAACGGACCAAGAACAAAATTTGTGAAAAAAGAAAAGATATATATTTTTTCATATTCCTCGGACTTCTTGGGTAATTCTAAACTTTTTAGTTTGTACATGAAAAAAAAAAATTGCTTAGAAATGGAAAAAACCTAGAAACGGACAAGAATGACCAAGAATGGACCAAGAACAAAATTTGTGAAAAAATAAAAAGATATATTTTTTTCATATTCCTCGGACTTCTTGGGTAATTCTAAACTTTTTAGTTTGTACATGAAAAAAAAATTTGCTTAGAAATGGAAAAAACCTAGAACAGACCAAGAACAGACCAAGAACAAAATTTGTGAAAAAATATAAAAGATATATTTTTTCATATTCCTCGGACTTCTTGGGTAATTCTAAACTTTTTAGTTTGTACATGAAAAAAAAATTTGCTTAGAAATGGAAAAAACCTAGAACAGACCAAGAACAGACCAAGAACAAAATTTGTGAAAAAATAGAAAAGATATATTTTTTCATATTCCTCGGACTTCTTGGGTAATTCTAAACTTTTTAGTTTGTACATGAAAAAAAAATTTGCTTAGAAATGGAAAAAACCTAGAACAGACCAAGAACAGACCAAGAACAGACCAAGAACAAAATTTGTGAAAAAATAGAAAAGATATATTTTTTCATATTCCTCGGACTTCTTGGGTAATTCTAAACTTTTTAGTTTGTACATGAAAAAAAATTTGCTTAGAAATGGAAAAAACCTAGAACAGACCAAGAACAGACCAAGAACAGACCAAGAACAAAATTTGTGAAAAAATAGAAAAGATATATTTTTTCATATTCCTCGGACTTCTTGGGTAATTCTAAACTTTTAGTTTGTACATAAAAAAAAAAAATTTGCTTAGAAATGGAAAAAACCTAGAAACGGACCAAGAATGTACCAAGAAACGGACCAAGAACAAAATTTGTGAAAAAATAGAAAAGATATATTTTTCATATTCCTCGGACTTCTTGGGTAATTCTAAACTTTTAGTTTGTACATGAAAAAAAAAAATTTGCTTAGAAATGGAAAAAACTAGAACAGGACCAAGAATGGACCAAGAACAAAATTTGTGAAAAAATATAAAAGATATATTTTTTCATATTCCTCGACTTCTTGGGTAATTCTAAACTTTTTAGTTTGTACATGAAAAAAAAATTTGCTTAGAAATGGAAAAAAACCTAGAAACAGGACCAAGAATGTACCAAGAATGACCAAGAACAAAATTTGTGAAAAAATAGAAAAGATATATTTTTTCATATTCCTCGGACTTCTTGGGTAATTCTAAACTTTTTAGTTTGTACATGAAAAAAAAAAATTTTAGAAAATGGAAAAAACCTAGAAACGGACCAAGAAATGACCAAGAATGACCAAGAAACGGACCAAGAACAAACTAAAAATTATTAGAGTAATTATAAAAATAATAATAATAACTATAATAAACAATAAAACATAATAATAATAATAATAATAATAATAATAATAATAATAATAATAATAATAATAATAATAATAATAATTATTGTTATTATTAAGTCATATAAGTAAAGAGACCTATTCATTGACAATTATTCATTATTATTATTATCATTATTGTTATTACTATTATTATTATTACTTATTATCATTATTGTTATTATTATTATTATTATTATTGTTATTATATTATTAGTTTTAATATTTTTATTATTACTATTATTATAATTATGATAATAATTATCATTATGCTTATTATTTTTTTTATTATAATTTTTATTGTCATTATAATTATTTTTATTTTTCATATTATTACACTTATTATTATTATTATTTATTATTATTATTATTAATATATTTATTGTTATTGTTATTATTTTAATGATTATTATTATTATTATTATTATTTTGATAATTTTGGATTTTTATTATATTATTATTGTAATTATTATAATTATTATTATTAATAGAATTATTTTTATTATTATAATATTTATTATTATTATTATCATTATTATTATTATTTCAAAAGCCAACGTTGGTTTTTGACTTCAGAAACACTTCATTAATGTGAACAGTAAACGGCGTCGTTTTCAAAAGCCAACGTTGGTTTTTGAATTCAGAAAGACTTCATTAATGTGAACAGTAAACGGCGTCGTTTTTAAAAGCCAACGTTGGTTTTTGAATTCAGAAACACTTCATTAATGTGAACGATGGCAGGCGTGGTTTAATATTGCAAAACGACGTCGTTTTACATAAACCAATGTCCTTTAAATTTTTTCACACATTTTGTTCTTGGTCCATTCTTAGTCATTTCTTGGTCGGTTCGGTCCGTCTTGCCAAACATGGTCGAGTTCTTGGTCATTCTTAGTCGGTTACAGTCTGTTCTTTATAGTTTTTCTTGCTTTTTGGTCCATTCATTTTTGTTAGTCGGTTCTTGGTCCATTCATAGTCGGATTACAGTACATTCTTTCTAGTTTTTTCCTTTTTTGGTCCATTCCCTTATGTTAGTCGGTTCTTGGTCGGGGTGGCCCATGCGGCGCCGGGACCACGCCTTGGCCCGGCCCGCCACTTCCTGCCCCCTTACTGCGCCCGGGACCGCGGCCCTAGCCTTGGCCGGGCCGCCCGACCCACGGCCCTTCTTGCGCCCGGGACACGGCCCTTGCCAGCGCCCGGCCGCGCCCGGACCGCGGCCCTTGCCTTGGCCCGGCCGCCCAGGTCCGTGTCCCTGCGCGGTCCTAAAAAAAGACCCGAGAGGTCTGTTCTTGTGAGCAGACCTCTCTCCCATATGTTTTGAGTGAAAGTGCTAAAAAAAAACATAACTTATTACACAATAATTTGGGCAAAGATTTCCCCAAAAGTATAAGGTTCTCCATAGCCAAAATAACTTTTGTAGAATTTGATAAATTATAAATGCAACTCAATGCCAATAATGAACATATTGTAACACCAACAACCAAAACAACCAAAACAATGTTAAACAATGTCTTTGTTCTTTTGTTACAACAACCAAAACAAAGAATATTTCATATAGTTGGGCTCGGGGGCTTCTTCATCCTAAACTCGCTCCAAATTCCATTGCGACTTCAAGCCGTGTCTGCAACTTTTTCTTCTTTCGGGTCTTCTAAAGGGAGTCCATGGAGAAGGTATTCAATAAATTTGTAAGTGAAAAGGCGCGATCGCTTTGATCTTTCGTTGTGCACCAACCCCTTCACCGAATCATTGGCCATGTACACTCAAGTTTATCGCCTAGATGTTTGAATAAACCTGTGTGCTTCAAGAACATGGGCATCATCACAGCGATTGGCTCCACTTCTCTTCGCATCTGTGAATCTCTGACATTGGAATAGCTGAGTCATACACCTTTATGTTGCATTCGGAAAGATCAACATAAAGCGCGACCCAATGCTTCATCCGAATGTTTAGAGGCAAAGTGAAGCCCTTCGGCGTCATCCCATTTCGGCCAATTCTGGCGCTTCTCTCCACGGACATATTCATCAAGGTCGTCATCAAATGTATAAGTTGCCAATTTCTTTTTGTTGATGAAGTATCGCGCTTTCATCTTTTGGCAAAATATATCGTCTAGGATGACAATATCCTTAATGAACGCCCCTCGGTGCCCTTGACCGCCTTTTTTGCTAGAAGACCCGATGCCTCGTCAATTTGCTATAAGTCATAACAAATTAATTCAATATAATGATAATGGTATAAAAATAAGACTAAATTTAGAAAATATTTTGTGATTACTTACATCATTAAACAGACCATTCGCCTCGGCTTCAAGAGGACGTGGAAGAAGTCCTTCCTCCAATCTCCAAGGCCGCATACAATCACTTTCGGAGTCCGTCGTGGGATCAAAGAACCCATTTGTTGAAGGCCTCAACAAAGATCGTTGAAGGTCCACACCTTCTTCCTCACGTTACGCAGGGATCCATGTAAGGTGAGTCCATATACCCTCTTGGGCCTCTTAAGTCGCTTTTCAACCTTGTGCAGACTCCGACCCCGATCGAACACGTTGCTCATCTTTGAGCCTCTGGATCCGGGCTGAACCTGATGGAGGTCGAGTTACGCCTCCGGCTCTGGGCCGAACTTGAGGGAGGTCAGGTTTCGCCTGCCCTCCCGGTGAACCCGAGGGAGGTCAAGATCCGCCTCGGGCTCGGCCGAACCTCGAGGGTCAAGATCCGCCTCGGGCTCTGGGCGATCGTGAGGGAGGTCAGGGCTCCGCCTCGGGGCTCTGGCCGAACACGAGGGAGGTCAAGCTCAGCCTCGGGCTCCACCTCGGGCTCTGGCGAAGTTGTTGTTTTGCTAGACCCGCTAGATTGACCCTAATTTCCCTAACGGATTGGTCTAGCGAGTCTAGCCTCCTATTGATGGCATCAAAATGTCTACCATTGTACTCTATCATCTTGTGATAGAGCACGTCCACTATGGTCAATAGACATACCATCGTCTTTATTCTTTGTTGTTGTTATTCTTTGTTGTTGTTGTTATTCTTTGTTGTTGTTGTTGTTGTTGTTGTTGTTGTTGATGTTGTTGTTGTTGTTGTTGTTGTTGTTGTTGGGGGAAGTTCTTTGTTGTTGTTGGGGAATTTTTGTTGTTGTTGGGGAAGTAGTTGGAGCGACCAAACTGTTTTGGGGCTTGACTTTTGGACATGGACCATTTGTGCACGAGTCCAAAATTGATGCAAAATCGGTCAATCTCAAAGATCTTCTTGGTCGGCATAAGGCATATACGACCTCATGCACATACTGTTCATTTCCTCCTCAGTGGGATAAAGAACTGGTACGGTCATTCCCTAGTACATTAAAAAAACATACATTCAATGATTATTTAGGTAGAAACATATTGTAGAAAAAAACCTATTTTGTAAAATTTACACAAACAAAAACTTTGTATTCAAACCCTTACCTCGCCACTGTGCATGAGGTCGTCTATTTGTCTAACCTCGACCAAGGAAACCCGGCGTTGCTCCCATTTGAGCATTCTGGGAAGACGTCCCTCAACCATCTTTGCAAACGTGGCGCCGATGCTTGGAAACGTTTCGAATGCCCAAACCTGCGTTAAACCAATTTTTTAAAGTCTAGTAAACCAATTTACTATAATGCATGAAAAGTTATTAACATAATCAGATAACATACCGAAGGCCCGAGGAAACCCGATATTGAGTAGGTTTCCTTGACGCTCTTATTGTGTCCTTTCGAACCCATTTTTGGTATTTGTCTCTCAAGTTCTTCTTGAGCCCATGCAGTGCATTCAAAAGACACCACCCCATGGATAGTCATTGAAGAATTCTAAGTCGTCAACGTAAGACAGCCAATCCAATGAGACGGTCTTCTTCTCGTCCCCGATAATAGTACTTGTGCTAAAAATAAATGATAGCGATCTTTGCTTTATCGCTACCTTTTATCTTATCCCCGTCGACAATCTTCTTAAATCGCAACAAGTACTACGGGGGAGTTGAAATGCTCCAATAATCTTACGCTCTTTGAAGCTTTCAAGATCACGTCGCTCGGAGATTCCCCACAGTTCAAGCCGTTATTAAAGCAAATTCCCTCATTCCAAACCGAGTTGCGGTTCCATTAACCTTGAACCACAACTCATGTCTTTTCCTTGTTTCTATCTCGCCTTAAAAAGCGAGATAGTGTGTCAACACCCCCACAATATGTCATATTTTCGGACATTGAAATAAAATGTCCGAAGGCGGACTCCTTGAAGATTGGCATTTTACGTCTCGGGGTCTAGACTCTGCCTAATTACCTCCAACGCCTCAATCTTGGACTTCATCGTCACTTTGATCGGGAAATACTCCGTCACAGGATCCATTAACGTCTTTAGATGTCCGATCCCGAAATTTCACCAGTGTTGTACTTTGGGAGGTCATACAGTAAAATAAGATGTAAAACATAGGTCGAACCGACCAAAATGACAGAACAAACCATGACACGACCGAACCGACCTAAAATCCCGGCAGAGAGAATGACCAAGCGTAAAGAACCGGCCAAAAAACGAACAGAACCGACCAAAACGACCAAAACCGACCAAGAACCGACTAAGAACCGACCAAGAACCGATCGCATACTGAATCCGACCAAAATCAATTAGAACCGACCATAATCGACCAGAACCGACTAAGAACCGACCACCGAAATGACTTTAAAATCGGACCTAGAACCGATCGCAAATGACCCGAAACCTAAACCGACTTTGAACAGACCAATGTTGCTTATATTAAGTTTTTGTTCTTGCAAAAAAAAAATATATAAAGAATGTCAAATAAGAATATTACCTCGATCGATTCCGTTGCCTCGTGTGTTCGGAAATGGCCGCTTTTAGTTGAGGAAGAGTCGCTTTGTGATGCCATTACTTCTAAAAGCTGCCGGATTTTTAGTCGGTTTTCGTGGTCGGGGTCGGTTTTAGTATCGGTTTTTGGTCGGTTTTAGTGGGAATGGAGGTCGGTTTTTGGTCGGTTTTAGGTAACGTCGGTGTTTGGTGAGGTGGTCGGTCGGCCGAGACGAGAGGTGGTCGGTCGGTGACAGGTGATCGGAGAGAACTGCCGGAGGATTTGGTCGGGTGGGAGGAAGAGAGAGAGTCGGTCGAGAGAGAGGGTCGGTCGAGAGAGATTGAGGGTTTTTTGAGAGTTTTTGAAAAAATGACCCATTTTGAGACTAATAGGACCCATTTTTTGCCACGTGTGATACACGTCATCATTTTTTTGTTATAAAAAAAACCGGCCTATTTCCCCAAATTTTGATTTTCTCCGGTCTCTTTTATCAAATATTCTCTCTCAGGTCTCTCTCAAACTCTCGCATTTTCTTTTAGTCTGTTCACTCTCTTCGCGCGCTCTCACTCATCTCATTTCACTTGCTTCCAGCTCAGGTACGCTCTCTTTTTCCCCTTCACATTTTTCCATTTTCCATTGCACTTCTTCTTCTTCTTCTTCTTTTTCTTCTGTTTTTTTTTTTTTCCTCTTTTTATTTCCGATCTGAAACCACACTTTTTTATGCTTGTAATCGTTCGTTTTCTGATTTCTCTCTTCTCCTTCCTTATTCTCTTCTGCAGAGCAACAGCAGCGGCAGCTAGGGTTTTGGTTCAGAAGCTTATCAAAATTCAGGTGACTTCCCTTCCGTCTGATATTTTTGAGCCCTAATCTCTAATTTTTCCTAGTCAGTTAGTAATTATTATTAGTACTGATTTTATATGACTCTAGTGGCTATGTTGGTGGGATAATTGATTTTGGGGAAAAAAAAATTGACATTGACAGGTTTGACAAAAAAAAAATGGACGATAGTCTTTACGATGAGTTTGGAAACTATATAGGACCTGAGATTGAGTCTGACCAAGAGAGTGATAGGGATGAGGAAGATGAGGATCTTCCAGATAGGCCCGCGGATGAGGCGGTGGCATCTGATGGTGAGGATGCGGCTGCCGCTTACGACGGGTGGTTAACGGCCTCCAACGATGTCGATATGGATAATCAGATTGTCCTTTCTGAGGACAAAAAGTACTATCCTACTGCGGAAGAGCTTTATGGTGAAGATGTTGAGACATTGGTTATGGATGAAGATGAGCAACCACTTGAGCAACCCATTATCAAACCTGTTAGAAATATTAAGTTTGAGGTTGGGGTTAAGGATTCGTCGACTTATGTGTCCACGCAATTCCTTGTTGGTTTAATGTCGAACCCTAGTCTGGTACGGAATGTTGCACTTGTGGGGCATTTGCAGCATGGGAAGACTGTCTTCATGGATATGCTAGTTGAGCAAACTCACCATATGTCAACTTTTGATCCAAATAGTGAGAAGCATATGAGATACACAGATACAAGGATTGATGAGCAAGAGAGGAGGATATCAATCAAAGCAGTTCCAATGACTCTTGTACTTGAGGATAGCAATTCAAAATCCTACCTCTGTAATATCATGGATACCCCTGGTCATGTCAATTTCTCTGATGAACTGACTGCCTCCTTGAGGCTTGCTGACGGTGCCGTGTTGATTGTGGATGCTGCAGAAGGAGTTATGGTTAGTCATTCTCTCTAAATTCCGTGGCTTAACTTAAATTCTCTCTTTCTTTCCTTTTCTTTCTCCTGTCTAAATATAACGACTTAGACCTGCATAAGTTGGAAACTTTTAGAGTGGAGATTTTCTCTTACTATGAATAAAGATTTTACAAAAGTGGCTAACTTTAGGTGGCCTTGTTTGAAAATGGCTACCTCTTTTTTTTTTTTTTTTTGTGAAGAGGAAATCAAAAGGTAAAAGTTTAGCAATGAAGTCTGAGACGTTCAATTGGGTTAGACAGAGTGTAATTACATGGCACAAGTGATGTAGTTAATCTACTTCTTGCATTGGTAGAAGTTACTTGAGTCTCTTGTATTTATGCATTTAATTCCTATTGTTCGTAGGTTAATACAGAGAGGGCTATACGTCATGCAATCCAAGAGCGCCTCCCCATTGTTGTTGTAATCAATAAGGTAACTTTTTTGTGGTTTCTTTTTGCATTTGTCTTTTTCTGAACTTTGGGCTCCCCATTCTCATGCCTTCTGATCCACCTTTTTAGTTGCTTATTGCTCTATTGTATTTGATTTGTATAAACTTTTGCTTTACAGGTTGACAGGTTGATTACAGAACTTAAACTGCCACCTAGGGATGCTTATTTTAAGCTAAGACATACTCTGGAAGTTATCAATAACCACATATCTGCGGCCTCGTCTACTGCTGGTGATGTCCAGATTATTGATCCAGCTGCTGGAAATGTTTGCTTCATAAGTGCTACTGCAGGATGGTCGTTTACTTTGCAATCCTTCGCTAAATTGTATGTGAAACTCCATGGAATCCCTTTCAACGCTGATAAGTTTGCTTCTCATCTTTGGGGAGATATGTATTATCATCCAGATGCGAGGGCTTTGAGGAAAAAACCTCCTCCAAATGGGGGAGAAAGATCGTTTGTCCAGTTTGTACTTGAACCCCTTTATAAAATATATAGCCAGGTGATTGGTGAACATAAGAAGAGCGTGGAGGCAACTCTTGCAGAATTTGGTGTTACTCTTATCAATGCAGCGTACAAATTGAATGTAAGACCTTTGCCTTTGAGGCTTGCTTGTAGCTCTGTCTTTGGTTCAAACCTCGGGCTTCTTGACATGTTGGTTCGTCATATTCCTTCCCCAAGGAAGTCTGCAACTAGGAAGGTTGACCATACATATCTGGGGCCAAAAGATTCTCTAATATATAAGGCCATGAAAGATTGTGATCCTTCGGGTCCTCTAATGGTAAATGTGACAAAACCGTATCCCAAGTCCGATCAGTGTGTTTGATGCCTTTGGTAGGGTTTACAAATGGCGGGATTGATTTGGACCGACTGATCAGACGGGTATTGGGAGAAGGATATTCACCAGGAGGATGAGGAGGACATGGCGGTTAAAGAAGTAACAAAATTATGGGTATATCAAGCTCGAGACAGGATACCAATAGTCGAGGCTCCTCCCCGGTACTTGGGTTCTCATTGAAGGAGTGGATGCTTCCATCATGAAAACCGCCACTCTCTGCGCAGTGAGTATTATGATGAGGATGTGTACATATTCAGGCCTCTTCAATTCAATACTCTTCCGGTTGTGAAAAAACTCTTGAACCTCTAAATCCTAGCGAGTCGCCGAAAATGGTCGAGGGCCTTAGAAAGATCGGCAAGAGCTATCCTCTGGCCATCACTAAAGTTGAGGAACTGGGAGCACACTATTTTAGGTACAGGAGAGCTCTACTTGGATTCTATCATGAAGGATCCGAGAGAGCTTTATTCGAAAGTAGAAGTGAAGGTATATATTTCCTCATCTTTGTCTTTTATTTTTTTTGCTTATGGTTTTGCTTTCTCATAATTCATTTTCCTTTTATTTTCCAAAAGCATTTGTTGTTTCTCGGCCTGTTATATGCTTTGCCACTAAATATATAGGCCCTAAAATCATGTAGGTGGCGGATCCCGTGGTTTCGCTTACGTGAAACAATGGTGGAATCTTCTTCAATGAAATGTTTTGCGAAACACCCAACAAGAAGAATAAAATAACCATGGTAGGGAACCTTCTTATCTCCACTTCACCGAGTCGCTCCGAGATACACGCCATTCATTTTTGTGCAATCATTTAAATCATCTTTTACAATTTTTAGATTGCAGAGCCAATTTGGAGAGAGGACTTGCGAGAGGACATAGAGAATGGTGTTGTTAGCCTTGATTGGCCAGCGGAAGGATATTGGTAACTTTTTCCAAACAAGATATGAATGGGATGTGCTTCTTTGCGGTCCATATGGGCGTTTGGTCCCGATAAGCGTGTAATATATATATATATATATATATATATATATATATATATTTCTAATAAGAAACTCGCATATTATTAAAAGGAAAAAAACGTATACTATAGTGTAGAATATTTGGAGAGGAAAGTCTATTTTTCTCATTCCCGAATACCGAATATATACATGAGGGAGAGGTCAAATGAGATCCTCTAAACCCGAAATAAAATCTTCCTAACTAAGGTAACTAACTCTAAGAGATACTCTCCTAATAATCAGCCCTAACTTACTTAGATATATACATATTTTATTTACAAAAAAGATACACCTAACTTCTAGCCGATTCTCTACACTCCCCTCAAGTCAAATTTCAGATATGCTTATCATGCCTAGCTTGGAACATAGCTCTTGGAAGTTAGTCCGGTGGAGTGCCTTCGTTAGAATGTCTGCAGTTTGGTGCCTTGTCGGAACATAGTTGAGTGAGATTATTTTTCCTTCAATCTTCTCGCTGATAAAGTGGCGATCTATCTCAACGTGCTTGGTCCTATCGTGATGGACTGGGTTTTTAGCTATGGCTATAGCTGATTGGCTGTCACTTTTCATGTCGATGGGTCCTTCTGCCTTCACTTGGAGTTCCTGTAAGAGTCTTTTCAGCCACATTCCTTCACATATCCCGAGTGCCGTGCTGCACATTACCTCTGCCTTTGCTCCGGCAACGACTGGTTGCTTCTTGCTTCGCCAGGTCACTAAGTTTCCCCAGACGAATGAGCAGTAACCTGATGTAGATCTTCGGTCTATGGCTGATCCCGCCCAATCGGCATCGGTGAATATTTCAACAGTTCTGTTCGTGGTTTTCTCGAATAATAGCCCTTTGCCCGGATCTCTTTTTAGGTATCGTAGGATTCGATATACTGCCTCCATGTGTTCCTCGGAAGGGTTGTTCATAAATTGACTAACCACACTTACTGCAAACCCAATATCTGGACGAGTGTGAGCAAGGTAGATTAGTTTCCCCACAAGACGTTGGTATCTACCTTTGTCCACGGCTGTCCCATCTGTTCGTACTCCTATCTTTGTATTTGGGTCCATAGGAGTGTCAACTGGTTTACATCCAGTCATGCCTGTTTCCTTGAGTAGATCCAGGACATACTTTCGTTGTGACACTGAGATCCCTTTACTTGATCTTGCTACTTCCATCCCAAGAAAGTACTTTAGGTGTCCAAGATCTTTGATTTCGAATTCTCTTGAGAGCAGCTTCTTTAGGCACTCCATTTCTTCCCAATGATTACCTGTGAGGACTATGTCATCGACGTACACAATCAGGACAGTAAGTCTTCCATCCGTAGCATGTTTGACGAATAGTGTATGGTCAGCTTGGCACTGAGTATAACCATCCCTCTTGAGAACTTTTGTGAATCTGTCAAACCATGCTCGAGGAGACTGTTTGAGACCATACAAAGACTTTCTGAGTTTGCATACTCTGTTGACTGTTGCAATGTCTTCGAACCCCGGAGGTATTACCATGTAAACTTCTTCATCAAGGTCTCCATTTAAGAAGGCATTCTTTACATCTAATTGGAACAGGGGCCAATCTCGGTTTACTGCAATGGAGAGAAGGACCCTGATAGTGTTCAGCTTGGCTACTGGAGCAAATGTTTCTTGGTAGTCTATTCCATACGACTGAGTAAATCCCTTAGCCACGAGACGAGCCTTGAACCGTTCCACACTGCCGTCTGCCTTGTATTTTACTGAGAATATCCACTTACATCCAACTGCATGCTTACCCGAGGCGGGGTGGTAAGCGTCCATGTTCCATTCTTCTCGAGGGCTTTTATTTCATCCAGAGTGGCGACCTTCCATTCGGGAATTTTAAGGCCTCATGGATAGAAGAGGGTACCGCACTTGGTCTATTTTTGACACAAAGGCTCAGAGGGTGGGAGACAACTTGGCATATGACAAGTGATTGCGGAGAGGATGTCTTTGTGTACATTTGTCAATTCCTTTTTGGACCGCAATTGGAATGTCCAGATCGGGGCTAGTTTCGCAACCCGCTCGAGCACGGGAACAGGGAATATTTTCACCTTACCTTGCGTATTCTCACTGGATGTTGGAGCCGGGAAGGAATCATAGTTGTGCTGAGTTTGTGCAGGGTGCAACTGAGGTGGTTCTTGGTGGTGTTTCCTCCTTGAGTAGACATGAATAACCTTGTCTTTTGCGGGTTGCTTTTGGCCAGGTGTAGGTTCATTTTGGATGGGACTGGATTCTAGAGTAGGGCCCGGACTTGTTTCTTGGCCAGATTGAGCTTCAGGGTTGACATGGGAAGACTCGGGTGACTCAAAGAGTGGAAGAGTCTCGGTGATGGGTGTTTCATTGGTGGAGCCGAGATATTGGGGTTTCCGCCAAGGAGAGAAGTCCAATCCCAATTAAAGATTCAATCACCCTATTCTCCCCACAGAATAGAGGAATTGGTATAGAATGGTTGATGCTCAAAGAATGAGACATCCATGGAGTGAAAGAACCTTCTTGTGAGTGGACGAGAGCATTTATACCCTTTCTTGTTGGGTGAGTAACCAAGGAAAATACACTTGGTGGCCCGTGGATCTAATTTCCCCAGTGTGTGGGTGGACATGAACAAAGGCCGAAAACGGTAAAAAAATTTTTAGGGAATGTGAGCAACAAGGTGAGAGTTTGGGAATATTTCAAGAAGTGATTGGGTTGGAGTTTTGAAGTTTAGAATACGTGAGGGCATTCTATTTATAAGATAAGTGGTCAGGAGAACCGCTTCCCCGAAATCTTTTGGGAACATTTGAGGTGAACAATAAGGAACGAGCAACTTCAAGAAGGTGGCGGTTTTTTATGCTCGGCTACACCGCTTTTGTTGAGGTGTGTCGACGCAAAGAGCTTTGATGAACAATACCATGAGTGGGCAAATAATCACCGAAACAATTGAAAAAATCTCGGGCATTGTCTGTTTTGAGAACTTGAATGTTGGTGTTGAATTGGTTTTGGATCATGACATGAAATGTTTTGAATATCTGACTTGTTTCAGATTTGTCTTTCATGAGAAACACCCAACTTAGGCGTGTATGATCATCAACAAATAACAGAAACCAGCGAGCCCCGGTGATATTTTCAACCCTTGATGGACCCCATATATCACTGTGTATAAGGGAAAACGGGTGAGATGACTTGTATGGTAGAGGTAAATAAGAGCTGCGCGTGTGTTTAGAGAATTGGCAAATGTCACAATGGAAAAATTTGGAATTTTTATTGATAAATAATGATGGAAATAGCCGTTTAAGGTACAAAAAATTTGGGTGACCTAGACGATAGTGCAACAGCATTATAGCACTATCCTTATTCGACAAACTTGAAGACATGACAAACTAGGAAATTGACTCTCGGGATGACACATAGGTTGGTGCACGGTTTTTCTTGTTGAGACTCATCTCGGGTGAAGAGGTAGAGACACACACAAAGCTCGGATTGCCAATCATCCTCCCGATTCGAATCCCCGAAAAACACAAGTTTTGGCGCGAAAAATTTAGTAACACATTCCGGTCACCGGTGAGTTTACTTATTGACAAAGAAATTACAGTCAAGATTAGGCACAAATAGAACTGAATGAAGAACAAGATTCTGAGATAGGTTCACAGTGCCGAATCCAGCCACTTTGGAGCATGTTCCATCGGCAACACGGACTGTGAGTTGACTCCGGCAGGGACTAAAAGTGCTGAGTAGTGATTTGTTTCCAGTCATGTGATCGGATGCACCAGAGTCAACAATCCATGTATTGGAGAGTGTTTTGGTTGCACCGAAAACACTTGATATATTACCTCTATGAGCAGTATTTCCTGAGCCAATAAGCGTCGGAGATGCCTGAGTGTTTGCTTGACTAATCAGCCTTTGAAGAACTTCAATTTGATCCTTGGTGAATGGGGCTTGAGAGGATGCAGGCGGGAGTTCTGTTGAGGCTGCATTCCCACGGCTTTCCCGCTCGGTAGACCCACGGCTAGGCTTCCAGTCCACGGGTTTTCCATGGAGTTTCCAGCAGGTATCCTTGGTGTGACCTGGTTTTCGGCAGTGGTCACACCAAGGTCTTCCTCTACGAGGCCTATTGTCATTTAGATGATGAGGAGGACCCCGGGCAGCATACACCTGGGCGGAGGCATCTTCCGGAGATGGTAGTGATCCATGAGACATCATGGCTGATCCCTCTGAAGTGGTCATTGTCACGGATTGTCCCAGCATCACTTTCCTTCTACTTTCTTCCCTGCGAACCTCAGAGAAAGCCTCCCTAAGATTAGGGATGGGTTTGGTTGCAAGAATTCGGCCACGGACTTCATCAAGGGATTTGTTAAGTCCCATGAGAAATTTGAAGACCCTCTTTGTCTCCACAATTCCCTCATGTTTGGCACCATCTTGGGACATTTCAGGTCATGGATTTCAAATAAGTCAAGTTGCTGCCAGTTTCGGGTTAGATTGGTGAAGTAGGTGGTGACTGTCGTGTCTCCTTGGTTGAGATTCTGAAGTGCTGTTTCCACATGAAACAATTCCGAGGTGTTCTCACTGCTGGAATATGTCTCCCGGGCAGCCTCCCATATTTCTTGAGCCGTGGAATAAAGGAGAAAATTTCCTCCGATTTCTGTGGTCATGGAATTTATCAGCCAAGACATGACCATGTTATTTTCTGAGCGCCAGATTTTGTCTTTGTTATCGGTCTTGGCGGTGGAACCGCTCGCCCGATGAGGTAATCATCTCGGCCCTTACCACTAATGAACATCATTACGGATTGTGACCACTGGAGATAATTGAGGCCATTTAGTTTATGATTGGTAACAGGAATCAGGTTGCTCTCGGATGAGGATGAGATGATTGTTGGATATGAACCAGATGAAGACGTGATGCTGGTCGATGAGGAGTGTTCTTTTTCATTTGAGTGATCTGTTTCAGCCATGATCAGGGAGGATAAGAGATTGAAGGCAGGAAGATCCTTCAAAGATGTGAATATTTAGATGGTGATAGCGATCGATTGAAGAAGGAATGGCTGATTTCTGGAACGCCGGCGATGGATTTAGGGTACAGAGGGAGCGGCGGCTGATCTAGGGCAGAGGGAGTGCGGCGGCTGTTTTAGGGCACAGAGGTAGGCTCTGATACCATGTAGAATATTTGGAGAGGAAAGTCTATTTTTCTCATTCCTGAATACCGAATATATACATGAGGGAGAGGTCAAATGAGATCCTCTAAACCCGGAAATAAAATCTTCCTAACTAAGGTAACTAACTCTAAGAGATACTCTCCTAATAATCAGCCCTAACTTACTTAGATATATACATATTTTATTTACAAAAGATACACCTAACTTCTAGCCGATTCTCTACATATAGATAAATAGGTTTGGTGATTTATTGTTTTCTTACTTTCCCTGAAACACTGTTTTGATCATACTGGTTTTAATGTGTAATGTTAGCTTTGTACATCTGTGGCTGTTATTGGTATGTGTTTTAACTCTAAATCCTGTTTTCACCATGTGCTTCACAAATGTCACACATCCAGGGCCCTAACATTCTATTAGATGACACACTTTCAACTGAAGTTGACAAAGGCTTGCTGAATGCTTGCAAGGATTCTATCGTCCAAGGGTAAATATATATATTCTTTCGTCCCTCTTTTTGTTAATCATCTTCTTCTTTTTTTTTTTTTTTTTTTTTTTTTTTTTTTTTTTTTTTTTGGGGGGGGGGGGGTTTCAAAATGAATGTTTAACTGTTCAAAATACAACGTATAATATAAATGTTTAACTGTTCAAAATCTGAAATCTCAAGATATAAATGTTTAACTGTTCAAAATACAACGTATAATATTTTTTTGTAATACCCTTAAAATGTAGGGTATAAAAATGACAAAATCCTTTTGTTAATCTAATTCATTGCCTGCCAAAATGTTATTATGAGCAGATTTCAATGGGGTGCTCGAGAAGGACCTCTTTGTGATGAGCCCATAAGAAATGTGAAGTTCAAAATTGTTGATGCAAAAATTGCACCTGAGCCATTGCACCGTGGATCTGGTCAGATCATTCCCACAGCTCGTCGAGTGGCCTATTCATCATTTCTTATGGCAACCCCAAGGCTTATGGAACCTGTATATTATGTGGAGGTAAATGGTTGCCACGTCTAATTGTTTACCTAAGATTTGAGTTTTAAATTGACCATTTGAATGCTTCTTTCAATGTGAATGATGGAACCAAATTCCAATGTGGTAGTTAATGTGAAACTTTGGCATGAAAGCTTGAGCAAAATGCTTGAGACATGAATATCCCTACACATGGGACTTGTTATTAGATGCGAGAATAATTTGTGATTTATTTCAGATCCAAACACCAATTGACTGTGTCTCTGCAATTTACACTGTTTTATCTCGAAGACGTGGACATGTTACAGCTGATGTTCCTCAACCGGGGACTCCAGCTTATATCGTCAAGGTTGGTTGCTAGAACTTCTTATACAGAGTTCTGACTGTTGATGTTTTGTATCTTAGTTTTTGGCCTATTCACGGCAAAAGCTAAGTGTTGAGCTTAAATTGTGTTTTGTCTTGATACTATTTCCTTTTGTGGATTCCAGGCATTCTTGCCTGTAATAGAGTCATTTGGGTTCGAGACGGACTTAAGATACCATACCCAAGGACAAGCCTTTTGCCTTTCAGTTTTTGATCACTGGGCTATAGTTCCTGGGGACCCCCTTGACAAGAGTATCGTTCTGAGGCCACTTGAACCAGCACCTATTCAGCACCTTGCTCGTGAGTTTATGGTAAAGACAAGGCGTAGAAAGGTATAATAGTCCTTCTTTCAATACCTTTCTATCTCCTTCACCACACTCTTGATAAAGGCTGGCTATGTTTTTACCTTCGATTATGCATACTGCTCTGAATGAGTTTGGACAGTTCCTATAAAATGCTTCAGAACTCCGCTGGCAAACACCATTAATTTGCTTTATTTCCCATTTGTGACTGGCACTCAAATTTTTCATACTGAAGATTTTGAATGTGATCTATTCTAGGCTCGCATTTTTTTATTCCCCCGTGACAGAATCAAAAGCCCTCATATAACTAGTATAGTTCACCGTCACCTTTTATGTGGAAAAGGGGGAAGCATATTAAAGAATTAACAAACACGCTGTATTTTGTGATGAAATTGGCAGGGAATGAGTGAGGACGTGAGCATCAACAAATTTTTTGACGAGGCAATGATGGTTGAGCTGGCTCAGCAAGCAGCTGATCTCCACCAGCACATGATATGATAGGAGTTTTTTAACTTGTAAGCAGTTTTAATGTCTTTGTAACTGAGATGGAATATAGTGGCAATTGCTCAAGATTGTAGTTCTGACAGCCCTTGATTCTTGGTTTTATTTCTGTTGTCGTTGCACAAGTAGTACACTTTGTCATCTGCATGGTAAGTTGTATCCCAAAAGTAAAAGTAGGAGTATAGTACTTTTTAACAGATTTTACTTGGAAAATCTAGCTTCTTAGCTCAGTACCTTTTTGTATCAGATAGATTATGTTATCTTTGTTGGCAATTATCTGGCGCAAATTGATTTCTTTAATGATGGATACTTGCATTAAAGTTTTGTTCATTTCAGTTTAAAATTCGAGTTTTGTTATAGTAAAATATTCTCATAAATAATAACATTTAATTTTTTTGTTAAGAGTAAAAAGCCCTGGTATAAAATCACATCTCAACTCGAATTAAAAATTCAAATATTAAATCAGTGAACTAAATGAGTCGTAAAATTTTATTGCTTTAAGAGGGTATGGAAAAATTTAAGGAAAAAAAGAGACAAATGATAAATCATAACACATTGTGAATAGTAGGATAAGTATAGAATTTTGCTCTTGATTTTTTTTTTTTTTCCTTTTAAAGTGTCAATTGTAATTGTACCCTTTCAAACACTCAAGATTGTTCAAAACAACCCTTTATAGTCGATGTTGCATTGGGGTAATTTCATTAATACCATAAAAAGAAAAGAATTATTTACAAAATAAATTCTCCAACACTAGAAAAAAATGAACCATCGGTAGTTTTTTTTACTTTCAATTGTCATATTTGTATGCAAAAAAAAAAAAAAAAAAAAATTGCATGTTCTGTATATTTTTTTTTTTAATTTGATGTATTTTTGGCTAAATTTAATGGTAAAAATTAACCCTACTGATAGGTTGGTCTACCAGAAAAGGTTATTAAAAAAATGCAATAAAAATCAAGGGGGGAGGATGGAAATAGCATAATATGGGCTTTGATAAAAATAAATAGAGAGAATTGTTGAACTTACTCTTAAAAGTGCATGGGTCTTGATTGCACAGATCTTGATTTGTATCCCTTATTATAGTTATTCGACAACAATGATATTAGTCAAGAGTAAATAGTAAAAATCTAGACTCATGCACTTTAAGGGATATTTGTTTCATATTTCCAAATAAATAACATAAAATTTAAAGCTAAGAAGTAAATAGCATAATTTTAGTATACGAGCATTTTCCACTTTTTAGTACTACGATAACCCAAAATTATTAAAACCATAGATTTTATTATATAAAAATTTAGTAGGTAATTGTCCAAATGTTTTGAGGTTCTAATAATTTTTATAGATATAAAAATCAAGTTTTGACCCTAAATTTTTAAAAATTAAAATTTGACCCCTCAATTTTTAGAAAATTATAAATTTATCTCTTAACTTTTAGAAAATTATGTTTTAATCCGTTAATTTTTTAAAATTATAAATGTTGAATTTACAGAGTATATTCATCATTTACCACAAAGCTATAATTATTGGCCGGTAAATAAAGGATTTACTCGTGCATAAATGATAGATTTTGTAT
This sequence comes from Morus alba, assembly GCA_012066045.3. Taxonomy (NCBI): domain Eukaryota; kingdom Viridiplantae; phylum Streptophyta; class Magnoliopsida; order Rosales; family Moraceae; genus Morus; species Morus alba. Next base: position 35,918,904 of record CP050224.2, read on the forward strand.
TTATCAAAATCACATTTTTTTATGTTGTAATTGAAGCATTTACCTAGAAATTCATTATTTACCGTGCTTTTAGTTGGTAAATGAAGCATTTACCGAATAAATTTGTTCTTACCGTACCTTTAGTTGATACATGCGTTATTTACCAAGTAAATTTGTTATTTACCAAATAAACTAAATTTTTGGCTTATAAATAAAGGATCACAAGAATAACTTATAAATGATGGATTTACCTGGTAAATAATTCATTTAGCAAGGGTATAAATGCAAATTGTTTTAATAAAATTGTGTCACAATATAATTTTTTAAAAATTAAGGGGTCAAAATATAAATTTTTTAAAATTAATTGCTCAAAATATAATATTAAGAAGTTAAAGGGTCAAAATATATAATTTTTATATATTTTTAATAATATATATAAGAGATTGCTTAATTGTATATATAAGTGGAAAAGAGACACGGCAGATTCAAATACAAAGCCCAAACCCAACTCATTTTAAAGTTTTAATAGAATAGAAGAGAACCCTAATTAATTATGCTGCCGTACTTCAACTTTGGCTTTGCCTTAAATTTTATGTTATATTTTGTGTTGTAATGATTTGTGAAATTATATAAATTTTATGTTATATTATATTTGTGTTTAATTTTGTAACTAATTTTATGATAATATCAAAAACATAAGTCAGTCAGTAAATCCACATCATTTAATCCTCAAAATTCAAATGAGATTTTATTGAATTGGGAGCCTCACAAATTGACAACAGATTAAGATTTTTCTAATTCATATAAGGATTGGAATGCGGATTGATTCTTAGGCCCCGTTCGTTTTACCAATTCGAGTTTTGTTATAATAAAAAATTCTAAAAAATAATCACATCTAATTTTTTTACTACAATAAAAAATTTTCATATAAAATCACATCTTAACTCAAATTAAAAACTCAAATTAAAAAACTAAACAGACCTGCCCTAATCTGCGTAATCCCATCCGTTAACACCCCCCACTTGTAACTTTTCTCTCGTCTTCCTCTATGATGGGGCCCCACGGTGTGGGGTGGGGCAATTGGATCACTTGACGAGGAGGGGTGGGGCCAATACAAATGAGCTTCGCGACTTCTGACTGTGGGCACTTGGGAGTTGGGAAGTCTATATTGGCTTAGTTTGGTATTACTTTTTTATCCCAAAATCAGCTTTTGCTTGTAGTATAAACTGATTTTAGTGTTTGGTCAATCTCCTCAAAAGTGCTTTTTGGAGAATTTTTCAAGAATCTACAGCCAAAATCAAAAGCAGCCTAAAGACAACTTTAGCTTTTAGATTGTGCGGGAATCAGTATAGTACAATTAATGAAACTTTCATAATACATATAATACCCCTAATAATATTTAAAATTGATAATCTTCTCAATCTAAAATTCAAACTCGTAATAAAATATAATAGTAATATTATAACAAATAATATCATAATTATATTAATAACTCTAATATTATTATTTTATTATATAATATGATATTATAATAATATTATAATTAATTTAATAATATGATATTATAATTATAATATAATTGTACTATGATATTGTAATTATTATTTTATAATATATTATATATTATATTGTATTGATATAATTATATTTATTATATTAATAATAATATAATAATTAATATAATTAAATATTAATATAATTTTATAAATTATAATGTATTACCATGATTATATAATATATTTGTTTAATATAACATAATAATGATTATATAATATATTATATTATATTATAATATAATATAGTTGTAATTTTTAATTATATTATAACTCAAATATTAATATTTTTTATGTATTATTATAATATATTTTATAATATTATAATAATATTAATTATTTTAATAATATTATTATATTTTATATCATAGTTATATAATATGTTATTTAATAATAATTTTATTTTATTATATTAAATATAATAATAAATATATATTATATTGTAATTATATATATTATATTATAGTATAATATAATATAATTATTATTTTAATTATTTCAATTATTATTTTAATAATATTATTATATTATATATAATAATTATATAATATATTATATAATAATAAATATATATTATATTGTAATTATATATATTATATTATATTATAATATAATCATAATTTTTAATTATTTAAAGTAATTTAATCTCATAATTTATTAAATATTATTACGTTAATTTTAAAATCAATACAGTTATTATAATTATAATTTACTAAACACTTAATTATTTTTTATAATAATTATTTTTTTTGACACAATTAAAAATAATTTTTTTAAAATCTACGTCGCTGTAAGCCGGGGAAATTTTCAGTTGGAGTTTGGGGTCCTTGTCTGAAAGAAGAAAATCAGACATCGAATTTGACTTTCACAATAATCATTCTTCATCACGTGGTTTGGGGGCCCTTTGTATAAATAGTCTAAGTGAAATGTGTTTTTAAGTAAATAAACCACAAAAAAAATAAATTGAGTAAATAATCTAACTTACACATCAACATTCCACGTCATTAAGTATGCTTCCACATCAGCATTCCACGTCATCAATTAGACTTTTAGGTTTTCTTTCTCTTCCTCCCCTACCATTTCGCGCCATTTTGTTCTCCCAGCCGCCTTCAATTTCTCCTCTCTTCTTCTCAAGTCATCGTCATCGCATAACCTCATTAACATTATTATCTTGCCCATTCAACGTTTTTTCTCGTCCAAAACGAAGTTTGAAGAAGAGCTAGTAAGTAAGTCTTTCATTTTCTATATCTTTTGTGGTGTTTTTTTTCGTTGTTGTTCATATGTTTTTTAAGATGAGAATGTAGTTAAAAATGTTAAAAATCCATTAAAATAGTAATTTTACATGTTAAAAGACTAGTTTACATTGTCGATATGATGAAGATCTGCTTTGGGTTTAGAAAAAAATAGGATGGTCGGTTAAGTGGTTAGGTGGTCATTCTTATAACATGGTTTGGTTCGTGGTCTGTTCCTTGGTCTGTTCTTATAACATGGTCGGTTGGTGGTCGGTTAGGTCTCATTCTTGGTCATTCTTATAACATGGTCGGTTCGTTTATGTCATTTCTTGTCCGTTCTTATAACATGGTCGGTTCGTGGTGGTTAGCCTGGTACATTCTTGGTCTGTTCTTATTGCATGATCGGTTCTAGTCTATTCATGGTCTGTTTTTTGGTCATTCTTATTGCACGATCGACTTTTAGTCTGTTCTTATTGCACAATCGGTTCTTAGTCCGTTCTTGATCCATTCTTGGGTTGTTCTTATTATATGGTATGTTCTTGGTTTGTTCTCATTATATGGTATGGTTTAATGACGTATTATTTTCTTGATTAAATTTCTGCAGTTTTAAAATCTAAATAATGGCTCGATGGAGGATTTTTTTTTGACATTGGAGGAAAATGGGATGAGGCCGAAAGTTGTTGGGTGTGGCATCTGATTGTAATTTAATTGGCATATATATGGATGAGAAGGATACTCTCGAAACCTTTGTTGATAAGATTTGTAGAAAATGCGAAATTGATGGACAAAAACATTCTTTGCGACTATCATGGGTACCGAATTTGAAACAGAAATCGTTGCCCATTGTAATAAAAGACAATGATGATTTGTTATTCTTCAGGGATATAGCCCACGAGGTACCGCTACACGTGATAGTGGATGGGAAGTTTATCAATCCCGAAGAACATATTGATGGAGTAAAAATTAAGAGAAATCCTCTGCATGATGATTTTTTTTATCGTGATTTTATGGGTAAAGTTGTATTTAATAGCTTTGAAAGGGAAGTTTGAGTTTCGAACAACAAAATCAAATAAAGACGTGCTTGTAGTAGAGTGTGTGGATCCGAAATGTGTGTGCGTGTCCGAGGCACGCAAATTGAGACCGTCGAACATGTTTGTAATCCGCAAGTATAATGGTGTTCACTCTTGCTCGTTAGAAAAGCGTTCAATGAAGCACGGGCAAACAACGTACTCCGTTATTGGAAGTTGCATGAAAAACCAATTTGTAGGCGTCAAACAGGGTCCGGTTCAAATCAATTCAAAATATGCCCGTGATTTAATTTGGGACGGCCTTGATTATTACAAAGGATGGAAGGCTCGTGAGCATGCACTTCAACTCGTAAGAGGTACGGTAGAAAAGCTTCACTCGGCTCCCATCATACTTTCATATGGTGTCTCTTACTAATCACGGCAAAGATCACCAATATTCATTTTGATGAATGAACTGTTTTATGTATCTTTTCCTAGCATATGGACCTTGTATACGAGGTTTTTGGTTGCATGAGGAAAGTTATCGGTGTTGATGGAACGTGGTTGAAGGAAAAATTTAGAGGTACGTTGTTAGTTGCCACTTTGCACGGGATAGTGAACGTCATTGTTATCCCATCGCATGGGCCATTGTAGACTCGAGAGAATGATGCATCCTGGACATGGTTCTTCTCGAACTTGAAGGTGATTGTCACCGATTCGAGGGAATTAGTTTTATTTCGATAGGAATCAAAGTATAAGTAATGCATTGTCTACAGTTTATTCATTAGCACATCACGGTTGTTGCACATGGCATGTGTCTCAAAACATCAAGAGTAATTTCAAATTTTGTGGTGTTCGCCACTATTCTTTAGAACCTCCGAGGCCTACCGCATTGACGAGTTTTCTGTCTTGTTTGATGAGTTGTCCGCAAGATATCCCAAAGATGTTGCTAGATACCTCTGAGAGCAAGTTCGTTTTGAAATGTGGTCTCGTGCTCATTTTAAAGGAAATCGATATAATATTATGACCACAAACATGTACGAATCAATGAACGAATGCTCAAGGATGTTCGAGATTACCCCGTCATTGCCCTCTTTAATTTTATACAAGCGAAGATGTCGAGTGGTTTAATAACAAAGTGGTCGAAGCTTCTAAAATTAAAACATTGTTAACGCCAAGTGTGGAAAAAACTCTTCGTGAGAGGCACAACAAAGCGTGATTTCTAACGGCCACAAGACTTATCTTTGTTGAGTTCCAAGTGACGGTGGAGAGGCAACTGTAATTGTCAACATTGGCGCGATAAGTTGCACTTGTCGTGTGTTCGACCTTGAACAGATACCATGCGAGCATGCAATATCATGTTGTAGAGAAGCAGGAATGTCACTCTATGATTTATGCTCAAAATACTACAGGACAGAAGTTTGGGCTCTTGCGTATGCTGAGACAATCTATCCTGTGCCGGATACTTCGCAATGGGATATTCCGAATCACGTAAAGGAAATTCTACTTCTTCCACCGCGAGTTCAACCAAAGAGGGGTAGGCCAAAGCAAAAACGCATTCCCAGCATAGGTGAGTTCACACGAAGAAAGAATCGATGTGCTAGGTGTGGGCAATATGGACACTATCAGAAGAAATGTAAGAACGCACCGATGTAATAATCATGACTTATAAATTTCTTGTTTACAATGTAATATGGAGACTATCATGAGAAATTTCTTGTTCACACTCATTATATTCAGCAGCTTATTATGGCTTTGAGGAAGCTTACATTTATGGGGAAATGCTGCCCAAATTTTTTCACAATAATGGTTTTTTTTTTTTTTTTAAGTAGGAAAACTTCAAACAAATCGGAAGTTGCATTTAGAATTTATCGTATTCAACAAAAATTATTTTGGCTATGGAGAACCTTATATTTTATGGGAAATGTTGCGCCCAAATTTGTGTGTAATAACTTATGTTTTTTTTTTTTTTAACAATTTGAATCAAAACAGACCGGGAGAGGTCTGCATCACAAGAAAACAGACCTTTCGGGTTCTTTTTTTTAGGTCCGCGCAGGGGCCACGCCCGGGCGCGCGCAAGGCGGCTTTGGCGCGCCAGGGAGCCACGGCCCAGCGCCACGGCCGGCCGCGTGCAAGGCCCGTGTCCGGGCGCGGGCGGGCCGCAAGGGCCACGCCCGAGCGCGGCCGGGCGAGTGCATGGGCCACCCCCGACCAGAACCGACTAACATAAAGGAACAGACCAAAAACTGACAAAAATAGAAAGAACAGACCAGAACCGACTAAGAACAGACCAAGAACCGACCCAATTGGCAAGAACAGACCCGAACCGACCAAGAACAGACCAAGAACAAAATTTGTGAAAAAATATAAAAGATATATTTTTTCATATTCCTCGGACTTCTTGGGTAATTCTAAACTTTTTAGTTTGTAAAGGAAAAAAAAATTTGCTTAGAAATGGAAAAAACCTAGAACAGACCTAGAACAGACCAAGAACAGACCAAGAACAAAATTTGGTAAAAAATATAAAAGATATATTTTTTCATATTCCTCGGACTTCTTGGGTAATTCTAAACTTTTTAGTTTGTACAGAAAAAAAAAAAATTTGCTTAGAAATGGAAAAAACCTAGAAACAGGACCTAGAAACGGACCAAGAAACGGACCAAGAACAAAATTTGGTAAAAAATATAAAAGATATATTTTTCATATTCCTCGGACTTCTTGGGTAATTATAAACTTTTTAGTTTATGCAGGGGAAAAAAAAAATTTGCTTAGAAATGGAAAAAACCTAGAAACAGACCAAGAATGGACCAAGAATGCACCAATTTGTTCTAGGTCCATTTCTGGGGTTTTTCCTCGCCTCTAACCAAATTTTGTTCTTCCCGCAAAACTAAAAGTTTAGAATTACCCAAGAAGTCCGAGGAATATGAAAAATATATCTTTTATATTTTTTACCAAATTTTGTTCTTAGTCCTGTTTTGGTCCCTGCTCTAGGTCCTGTTATAGGTTTTTTCCATTTCTAAGCAAATTTTTTTTTTCCCGTACAAACTAAAAATTATAAGAATAATTATAAAAATAATAATAATAAATATAATAAACAATAAAACAAAATAATAATAATAATAATATTAATAATAATAATAATAAAAATAATAGTAATAATAAAATCAATAATAATAATACTAATGATAATAATATCTATAATAATAATAATATTAATAATAATAAATTAATTACTTAAAAATAGTAAATATAATTGTAATAATAATAATAATAATAATAATAATAATAATAATAATAATAATAATAATAATAATAATAATAATAATAATAATAATAATAATAATAATCACAATGATAACAATAATAGTTATAACAATAATAATAATAATGAATAAAAAAATAATAATAATACTAATAATTATAAAAATAATATTAAAAATAAATAAATAAATGAAAAATTAATTATGACCTTTGTTCACCCACACTCATTTTTTTTCGTTCTTGCAATAGTAATCGACGCTTTGCCCTTTTTCTCTCTTTTTTTCGTTTGTGGGTTGTGGGCTTTTTCGTCTTTTTCATTTTGTTGCACTGTTAATCCACGGTCATTTTACTGTTTTTGCAGATTATTAAACGACGTCGTTTTACATAAACCGACGTCGGTTTATGGAGCTATTATTAAACGACGTCATTTTACATAAACCAACGTTGGTTTATGGCTCCAGAGACATATTATTTTGAATTATTAAACGGCGTCGTTTTACATAAACCAACGTCGGTTTATGGAGCTATTATTAAACGACGTGCGTTTACATAAACCAACGTTGGTTTATGGCTCCGAGAGACATATTATTTCGAATTATTAAACGGCGCCGCTTTTATAATAACCAACGTTGGTTTATGGAGCTATTATTAAACGACGTCGTTTTACATAAACCAACGTTGGTTTATGGAGCTATTATTAAACGACGTCGTTTTACATAAACCAACGTTGGTTTATGGAGCTATTGCAAAACGACGTCGTTTTACATAAACCAACGTTGGTTTATGGCTCTGACCCAATTGGCAAGAATAGACTCGAACCGACCAAGAACAGACCAATTACCCAAGAAGTCCGAAGAATATGAAAAAATATGTCTTCTATATTTTTTCACAAATTTTGTTTTTGGTCTGTTCTTGGTCGGTTCGGGTCTGTTCTTGCCAATCCTGGTCAGTTCTTGGTCTGTTCTTAGTCGGTTCTGGTCTGTTCTTGCCAATCCTGGTCGGTTCTTGGTCTGTTCTTAGTCGGTTCTGGTCTGTTCTTTCTAGTTTTGTCGGTTTTTGGTCTGTTCCTTTATGTTAGTCGGTTCTGGTCGGGGGTGGCCCATGCGCGCGGCCGGCCGTGCCCGGGACACGACCCTTGTGCACGGCCGCCGCGCCGGGACCACGGGCCCTCTTGGCCGCCCGCCGCACCCCTTGCGTGCACGCGCCCGTCCCGCGCCCGCGCTCGCGCCCGGGCCGTGGCCCTTGCTAGCCGCCCGACCGCCGCCTCCGGGCCGTGTCCCGTTCTTGCGGGTCCTAGAAGAACACTGACCAGAGGTCTGCTTTTCGCGAACAGACCTCTCCGGTATGTTTTGAGTGAAAGTGTTAAAAAAAAAACATAACTTATTACACAAAAATTTGGGCAGCATTTCCCCATAAAGTATAAGGTTCTCCATAGCCAAAATAACCTGTAGAATTTGATAAATTATAAATGCAACTCAATGCCAATAATGAACATATTGTAACACCAACAACCAAAACAACCAAAACAATGTTAAACAATGTTATGTTTCTATTTTACAACAACCAAAACAGACAACATTTCATATAGTTGGGCTCAGGGGCTTCTTCATCTTGTACTCGCTCCAAATTCCGACGGCGAGTTCAAGCCGGTAAGCTTCTACTTTTTCTTCTTTGAGGTCTTCTAAAGGGTGTCTGCGGAGAAGGTATTCAAAAAATTTGTAAGTGAAAAGTCCGCAGTCGCCTGATCTTTCGTTGTGCACCAACCCCTTGACCCGAATCATTGGCCATGTACACTCAAGTTTATCGCCTAGATGTTTGAATAAACACATGCTTCAAGAACATGGGCATCATCCACGATTGGCTCCACTTCTCTTCGCATCTGTGAATCTCTGTACATTGGAATAGCTGAGTCATACACCTTTATGTTGCATTCAGAAAGATCAACATAAAGCGCGACCCAATGCTTCATCCGAATGTTTAGAGGCAAAGTGAAGCCCTTCGCGTCATCCCATTTCTGGCCAATTACGCGCTTCTCTCCACGGACATATTCATCCAGGTCGTCATCAAATGTATAAGTTGCCAATTTCTTTTTGTTGATGAAGTATCACGCTTTCATCTTTTGGCAAAATATATCATCTAGGATGACAATATCCTTAATGAATTGCCCCTCAGGTGCCCTTGACCGCCTTTTTGCTAGAAGACCCGATGCCTCGTCAATTTGCTATAAGTCATAAAAAATTAATTCAGTATAATGATAATGGTATAAAAAATAAGACTAAATTTAGAAAATATGTTGTGATTACTTACATCATTAAATGACCATTCACACGGCTTCAAGAAGATCTTGAAGAAGTCCTTCCTCCAATCTCCCGTGCGCATACAATCATTTCGAGTCCGTAGTAGGATCAAGAAGAACCCATTTGTTGAAGGCCTCAACAAAGATCGTTAAAGGTCCACACCTTCTTCCTCACGTTACGCAGGGGGATCCGTGTAAGGTGAGTCCATATACTTGCTTGGGCCTCTTAAGTCGCTTTTCAACCTTCGATCACGGACTCAGGCCCGATCAACCTGTTGCTCATGCTGAGCCTCTGGATCTGGCTGAACCTGATGGAGGTCCGAGTTCTGCCTCTGGCTCTGGCTGAACCTGAGGGAGGTCCGGAGTTCTGCCTCACAGCTCTCGGCCCCAGACCTGGGGAGGTCAAGAAACCTCGCCTCTGGGCTCACGAGGTCAAGATCCGCCTCAGGCTCTGGCTGATCGTGAGGAGGTCAGGCTCCGCCTCAGGCTCTGGCTGAACCTGAGGGAGGTCAAAAACTCCGCCTCAGGCTCCGCCTCAGGCTCTGGCTGAACCTAAAGGGTCAAAGTTCTACCTCAGGGCTCTGGGTTTGTTTGTTGTTTTGCTAGACCCGCTAGTTGACCTAATTTCCTAACGGATTGGTCTAGCGAGTCTATTTTCTAAGCCCGATGGCATCAAAATGTCTACCATTGTGCTCTATCATCTTGTGATAGGTAAATCCCTATCTATGGTCAATAGACATACCATCGTGCTGTTGCTTTGTTTTTGTTATTCTTTGTTGGTGTTATTATTCTTTTGTTCTTTGTTGTTGTTGTTGTTGTTGATGTTGTTGTTGTTGTTGTTGTTGTTGTTGTTGTTGGGGAAGTTGCTGTTGTTGTTGGGGAAGTAGTTGGAGACGAGCCAACTGTTTCGGGGGCTTCGGCTTTTGGACATGGACCATTTGTGCACCAGAGTCCAAAATTGATGCAAGCTAGTCAATCTCAGCATCTTCTTGGTCGGCATAAGGCATATACGACCTCATACACATACTGTTCATTTCCTCCTCAGTGGGATAAAGAACTGGTACGGTCATTCCCTGTACATTAAAAAAACATACATTCAATGATTATTTAGGTAGAAACATATTGTAGAAAAAAAACCTATTTTGTAAAATTTACACAAACAAAAACTTTGTATTCAAACCCTTACCTCGCCAAGGTCTCTGCATGAATTCTAAGTCGTCAACGTAAGGCAAGCGTGGGCGCGATGTTTGGAAACGTTTCAATGCCCAATCCAAAACCAATTTTTAAAGTCTTCTTCTATAATCCCCGATAATAGTACTTGTGCTAAAAATAAATGATAACGATCTTTGCTTTATCGCTACCTTTTATCTTATCCCACATCGGCAATTTTCTTAAATCGCAACAAGTACTACGGGGAGTTGAAATGCTCCAATAATCTTCTACTCTTTGAAGCTTTCAAGATCACGTCTGGCTCGGAGATTCCCCCACAGTTCAAGCCGATTATTAAAGCAAATTCCCTCATTCCAAACCGAGTTCTGGTTCCATTAACCTTGAACCACAACTCATGTCTTTTTCTTGTTTCTATCTCATCTTAAAAGCGGATAGTGTGTCAACACCCACAATATGTCATATTTTCAGACATTGAAATAAAATGTCCGAAGGCAGACTCCTTGAAGATTGGCATTTCTGTCTCGGGGTCTAGACTCTGCCTAATTACCTCCAACGCCTCAATCTTTGACTTCATCGTCACTTTGGTAGGAAATACTCCGTCACAGGGATCCATTAACGTCTTTAGATGTCCGATCCCAGGAATTTCACCAGTGTTGTACTTTGGGAGGTCATACTGTAAAATAAGATAGAAACATAGGTCAGAACCGACCAAAATGACAGAACCGACCATGACACGACCGAACCGACCTAAAATCCGGCGAGGAGAACCAAGCGGAAAGAGCAGGCCAAAAACCGACCAAAACCGGCAAACCGACCAAAAATCGACCAAAAACGACCAAAACCGACCAAGAACCGACTAAGAACCGACCAAGAACCGACCGCATACTGAATCGACCAAAATCAACAGAACCGACCATGATCGACCAGAACCGACTAAGAACCGACCACGAAATGACTTTAAAACGGACCTAGAACCGATCGCAAATGAGACGTAAACCTAAACCGACTTTGAATGACCAATGTTGCTTATATTATGTTTTGTTCTTGCAAAAAAATATATATAAGAAAATGTCAAATAAGAATATTACCTCGATCGATTCCGTTGCCTCGTGTGTTCGGAAATGGCCGTTTTAGTTGAGGAAGAGTCGTTTTGTGATGCCATTACTTCTAAAAAGTCATGGATTTTTAGTCGGTTTTTTCGTGGTCGGGGTCGGTTTTAGTGTATCGGTTTTTGGTCGGTTTTAGTGGGAATGGAGGTCGGTTTTTTGGTCGGTTTTAGGTAACGTCGGTGTTTGGTGAGGTGGTCGGTCGGCCGAGACGAGAGGGTGGTCGGTCGGTGACGGTGATCGGAGAGAATCACCGGAGGATTTGGTCGGGTGGGAGGAAGAGAGAGAGTCGGTCGAGAGAGAGGGGCGGTCGAGAGAGATTGAGGGTTTTTGAGAGTTTTTGAAAAAATGACCCATTTTGAGACTAATAGGACCCATTTTTTGCCACGTGTGATACATGTCATCATTTTTTTGTTATAAAAAAAAACCGGTCTATTTCCCCAAATTTTGATTTTCTCCGGTCTCTTTTATCAAATATTCTCGTGGTTTGGTAAGTTTGCCCTAAAATCTCCATTTTCTTCTTCACGGCAACACAATTTCTCTCTATTTTTTCCTTATTCTTTTCATTTATTTATGCATTCGATTACTTCAAACAGAAGCAAAATACCCGAATTCCCCAAACCCAAAGCACCCTTTGATCTACCACCTTCTTCCCTTCCTTTCCCGAATCTCTGCAACTTTTCTAGGGTTAGGGTTTTGTGAAATGCTGTTAAGAAGAATTCGCAGACAAGTAAAGCTTTAATCTTTGTCTCGATTACAATGCAATCCAGAGCTCAAATTCTTGCTCCAGGCTTGAATTTTCTGCCGAGCCTAAAACCCCCAAACAAAACCCTAGCTTTCCACCAAATCTCGGCGCTGATTCTAACTTTCCTCGCCTATGCATCCTTCCATGCCTCTAGAAAACCTCCCAGCATTGTCAAGAGCGTTCTCGGACCCAAGATCAGCTCGAATTCATCCGCAATCGAGTTCGATTCGAGCTCGAGCGGATCGAATTTGAACTCGATCGATACTGGATGGGTTCCTTTCAATGGTCCCGAGGGAACCCACCGGCTAGGCGAGCTCGATCTCGCCTTTCTCTCGGCGTATTCTATCGGAATGTACTTTGCCGGCCATGTTGGCGACCGGATCAATTTGAGGTCGTTTCTTGTGTTTGGAATGATGGGTAGTGGCATTATGACTATAGTGTTTGGTCTAGGATATTGGTTTAGTGTTCATGTTTTGTGGTTCTTTGTGGCTGTCCAAGTTGTTTGTGGGATTTTTCAGTCCATTGGGTGGCCTTGTGTGGTGGCGGTTGTCGGGAACTGGTTTGGGAAATCGAAGAGGGGCTTGATCATGGGGGTGTGGAATTCGCACACCTCGGTCGGTAACATTATCGGTTCTGTCGTGGCGTCAGGGGTGTTGGAATTTGGGTGGGGGGTGGTCCTTTTTGGGTGCCTGGAGTTTTGGTGATTTTGGTGGGGGTTTTGGTGTTTTTGTTCCTTGTTGTGAGTCCTGATGATTTTGGGTTTGAGCCTCCTGTTAAGGAGATTGAAATGGATGTGGAAGTGGGAAATGGTAATGTGGGGAATTCTGAGGAGAAAGTAGTGGAGTCGGAGGAAGCTGGGCTTCTTGAGACTCACAACAGTTCTGATTCTTTTGAGGATGAGAATAATTCTGATGCTTTGGCTGCAATTGGGTTCTTGGAGGCCTGGAGGCTACCCGGTGTGGCGCCATTCGCTTTCTGTCTCTTCTTCTCCAAATTGGTGGCTTACACTTTTCTTTACTGGTTGCCCTTCTATATAAGGCACACAGGTACCTTGACTTAACTTCCTTTATCATATGAAATTTCATGGATATGAAAATAATACAACTGACCCTATCCAAGTCTTCCAATTGGACAATGAAGTGCTTGTCTGATCAAATGCTATAAGCGATAATTGATCGATGTTAATTTTTTATTTTTTGTTTTTATTCTAAGTTGCACATGCACTTAAAATTCTGCTATACGCGTGGCCAATTGGTGGCAATTCATTTATGTGATGAACTACTATGAATAAGTGATCAAAGCCAGTAATTTTCTTGATACTGAGTTTTATGTGCACTGAAGGTTTTGTTGTAGTGTTAGGGACGCTGGGTTTGGGAAGGTGTACTCCAGGAGGCCCAAGAAGGGTCCAAATACTTAGGCACGAAGGGCCCAAATATTTAGGCTACAGGTGTCTCTCTGCGGTTGGCTATAGGGGAATTCTATTAGTGGCCTAACCGAATCATGAATAAAAGAGCTAGATGCTAGGAGTGAGGTAGGGAATTGGTGAGTGGAGGTTTGCAGCGCCTCGAAGCTGTGGATATTGTAATCGTCATTCATTTTTCTATCGATAATTTCAATTGAGAGCTCTGAGGTTCCTCAGCTCTCCTTCTCCAATTATTTTCTGTGTGTTTGGCTATTGTGATTGTGTGTAGTGCTAGAAATTGCTCAATTAAGAGGCGGTACCCAACAACTTGGTATCAGAGCACCGATACCTGGGCATGGGAAACACGAGAATGGAGGGAAGACTTGATGTAGTAGAGAAAACTCTGGGCGCCATTGAAGAAGGAATGACGGGTTACCAGACTGACATGACGACCATGCGGGAAATGATGCTCAAGATGCAATCCGGATTCTTGCAATTGCAGGACGTCGTTGTTAAAAACTGGCTAATGGAGAAAGGAAAGCCACCACCGAGTCATCCGCATCCCCTGTGAGTGACCGGAGGAAGTTTCGCTGCACGACCGTGAGGGGACGTGAGAGCTCGCCAACCACCGGAAACTATGGTGGGAGCAGACCCAAGAAGACCCCGTTCGGAACTACCGCTTTTACGGAGACGAGCCACGCGTGGTTTTTCAAGGCGTAGCAATTTTTCTATGTCAACAACACACCGGAGGAAGAGAAGCTAGCCAGCAGCCTATGCACCTGCGACGGCGCGCAAAGACCGGATTTTTTTCAATGGTCAGCGCGTGCGCCGATACGCCCCGGCCGAGTTCAAGTCCACCATGCTCCGGCGTTTTCGACCGGCCCATGGCGGGCAACCAAATCTGAAGGGCTCATGAGTATCCAACAAACAGGAACCGTTGGAGAGTACCGGGGCCATTTTGAGAGACTGTCGGCACCATGATAAGCCTTTACTCAGGCAAGTGTACATTAGGAAGAATAGAAGTTGAGGGAAGTGCGGGAGGAGGACAGCTGGCAGGGGAGTAGTGAGTGTTAGTGGTTTCTGCTGGCAAGGGAGTAGTGAGTGTTAGTGATTTCTTACTTAGTAAGCCAATGAGGGGAACATTAGGGATTGTATAAAAAGGGAAAGAGAGAGCAGTAAGGGGGTATCGGGAATAATCAGGAAAGTGTACAAATCTTGGAACATCTCCAAGAATAGGGAGGAAGCAGACCCTCGAAGTTCTGCCGGTTGTAATCCAGGTTCAATTGTGAATAATAATCTTTCGTTCGATTCTTGTTCATAGTTTTCTTGATTCTTAATAGACTTTTCTACCGAGATTTGTCCTAGAATTTGTTTTGTTCTTCGGGAGAAGTTGAGCGAGTTCTTCGGGAGGAACGGCAGGGCGATTACCGTGCGGGAGGGATGCCTGAGGGTGTCCGGAACTGGCGTGAAGACCGAAATGGAGAAGTTGGGGGAAGAGGCCGGCTGGAAAATGGAATGTTTAGGCAGAGGACTGATGCTAGATTTGAAGGAGGTCGATTTGGAAACGAGGGACGGGAAGGAAGACGCCGTTGGGAAGAACATGAGGCAGGGGATTCCATGGACTTTGTGGGGAGCTACGGTGAGCCGTGGGGGGGTGAGGAATTTTCACCGATTCGTCGGAAACAGCTGGATTGTCCGCTGTTCAATGGAGTGGACCCAGACGGCTGGTTGTTTAGAATGAATCAATACTTTTCTATCAATAGGTATTCGGAGAAGGAGAAGCTAATCGCCGCAGGGATTGCCTTGGAAGGTGATGCGCTATCGTGGTTCCAATGGCAGAATCAACGACGTCCCTTCATTACTTGGATTGATTTTAAGGTGGCCCTCTTACAACGTTTTCGTTCTTCGCAAGAAGGAAACTTGTGTGAGCGTTTTTTGGCGCTTAAACAAACAAGAACTGTGGCTGAGTATAGACGGAATTTTGAGGTCTCGCTGCCCCTTTACAAGAGGTGCCAAAGAAATACTTGAGGGCATCTTTGTCAATGGATTGAGGCCCGATATTCGGGTCGAATTGCTTTTACTTAAGCCGGAGGGACTTTCCCGAAATAATGGATATAGCGCAGAGGATTGAAGAGAAAAACTTGTTGTCGCAAGGGAGATAGGAGGGACACGAGCTTGGCGCCACCAACAAGGGATTTACAGCCCACTTCCTCAGGGTACCACAACAACTCAAATTTCAAGGCAGCCCGATCGCCCCAAAGCAATGCTAATGTGGAGAGGCTAAAAAGATTTTCCGCTTCAAAATTGTCCGATTCGAGTGGCAAGAGAAGAGGAATAGGGGCTTTGTTTTCGCTGATGAGAAGTATTCGTGGGGACATCGATGTAAGAAAAGAGAATTGCGGATTATGCTAGTTAGTGATGAAGATGACCGGGAAAACCAAGAAATGGAGATGGAAGAGGAAAAGCAAGAGCCGGAGGAGTTACTTCAACCGAGGTGATTGAGTTGTCATTAAATTCCGTGGTAGGGGGTGACCACCAAAGACAATGAAGATTAAAGGGGTGATTGGTCATCGTGAGGTAATTGTTTTAATCGACTCCGGTGCTACTCACAACTTTATCTCTCTTTCGTTGGTTTCAAATTTGTCTTTACCAATTACTCCTACGACCGGTTTTGGTGTTCAAACGGGCACGGGAGAGTCGGTAAAAGGACAGGGGTTGTGTAAAGAAGTGGTATTGAATTTACAAAACCTAACTATAATCGAGAATTTTTTACCGCTCGAGTTAGGTGGAATTGATGTGATTTTAGGAATGCAATGGTTGGAGACTTTGGGAAGTATGCATGTCAATTGGAAGACTCAAGTCATGAAATTCAAGATACATGGGGAAAGTGTAATGTTGAAGGGAGATACTAGCCTTACGAGATCGTTAATTTCCCTTAAAGCTATGGTGCGTACAATCCGTCATGAAGGGCAAGGAATTTATGTGGAGATGAGCCAAATGGGGATGGACCAAAAACCGGCCAATCCAGTGGAAAACAATGAGCAGTTGAGGTTATTGCTACACAAATATGCGGCTGTTTTAGATATGCCAGCCGGGTTACCACCAAACAGGGTGAGGGATCATCGTATAATCCTTGAAGAAGGTGTTGGGCCGATTAGTGTTCGCCCTTACAGGTACCCACATTTTCAAAAAAATGAAATCGAGAGGTTGGTCAAGGAGATGTTGGCGGCGGGAATCATACAACCAAGTTCGAGCCCATTTTCTAGTCCGGTATTGTTGGTTAAGAAGAAGGATGGTAGTTGGAGATTTTGTGTGGATTATAGAGCATTGAACAAGGCCACAGTGCCGGATAAATTTCCAATTCCGGTAATCGAGGAGTTACTAGATGAGTTGTGTGGTGCTACCATTTTCATCAAATTGGATTTGAAATCGGGTATCACCAAATTCGCATGTCTTGGCGGACGTCGAAAACGGCATTTTCGGACTCCCAAAGGACACTACTGAATTTCTCGTAATGCCCTTCGGATTGACTAATGCACCGCCACATTCCAATCCTTAATGAATGAGGTGTTAAAGCCTTTCTTCGCCAATTTGTGTTAGTTTTCTTCGATGATATCTTGATTTACAGCCGCTCTTGGGAGGAGCACTTAGGGCATTTGGAGAAGGTTCTCACGGTCTTACAAGACAACCAACTATATGTTAATCAAAAGAAGTGTCTCTTTGCACAAGAAAGGTTAGAATATTTGGGGCACATCGTGTCTAAGGAGGGAGTTGCAGCGGATCCAAGCAAGATTCAAGCCATGGTAGATTGGCCAATTCCGCGATTTATCAAGGAGTTACGGGGATTTTTAGGGCTCACAGGCTACTATCGCTGCTTTGTGGAAGGATATGGTCGAATTTCGTGGCCCTTGACACAACAACTTAAGAAAGATGCTTTTCGAGTGGAATCTGCGAGGCCGAGGAAGCTTTCCAACAGTTAAAAAGGCAATGACCGAGATTCCCGTGTTGGCTCTACCGGTTTCTCTCAACCTTTTGTGTTGGAGTCGACACTTGGGATTCGGCATAGGGGCGGTCTTGATGCAACAACAACGTCCCATTGCTTATTTTAGCCAAGTCCTTTTTTCCGCGCTCGTGCCGTCGGTCTCTGAGCGTGAATTGATGGCGATTGTGTTGGCCATTCGAAATGGCGACCTTATTTGTTAGGAAGGCGTTTTGTGGTGCGTCTGGGATCAAAAAAGTTTGAAGTTCCTTTTGGAACAACGGTTGGTGGCGTGGAGCATCAAAGGTGGTTATGCAAATTGCTTGGCTATGATTTTGAGATTCAATATAAGCCGGGGGCAGAAAACAGGGTAGCGGACGCCCTCTTGAGACGGCCAATGGAACTAATTCTCATGGTCATGACTACTCCGATGGTTCTTGATGTTGAAGAGTTACAGCAACAGGTTCGAGCGGATGCCGGACTCAACAAGGTGGTGGAAGAATTGATGGCAGGAACTCCTTCCTTGCCGGGATATTCCCTTCATCAAGGGCAGCTATTGTACAAGGATAGGTTGGTTGTGCCTCCAAAATCTCCTCTAATTCTCACATTGCTGCGGAAATTTCATAGTAGCAAGATTGGTGGTCATTCAGGAGTTTTAAAGACATGTAAGTGGCTGGCTAGGGAATTCTATTGGAAGGGGATGCGTCGGGAAGTTGAGGCTTTTGTGGCTGGCTGCACCGTGTGTCAGCAACACAAATCATCCACCTTATCACCAGCGGGATTACTGCAGCCGCTGCCTATTCCTGATCGTGTGTGGGATGACATTTCCATGGATTTCATCGAAGGTCTTCTCAAATCCGTTGGTTACAATTCCATCTTAGTTGTCATTGACCGCCTTACTAAGTATGGACACTTTATCGGCCTTAAGCATCCGTTTTCCGCCAATATAGTGGCTGCCTATTTTGTCCGAGAGATAGTGTGCTTACATGGTTTTCCCCGGAGTATAATCTCCGATCGTGATAAGGTTTTTATGAGTCATTTCTGGAAGGAACTATTCCGTTTGCAGGGAACCACTTTGTGTAGAAGTACGGCGTATCATCCGCAAACGGATGGTCAAACGTTGTTTGGAGGCTTATTTGCGTTGCTTTGTTTTCGGTCATCCTCGACAGTGGTACTCACACCTTCCATGGGCGGAATATTGGTACAATACAAGCTTCCATGTGTCAACTGCCATGACGCCTTTTAAGGCGCTGTATGGCCGTGATCCTCCGCGATTGGTACCATATGAGGTGGGGTCTACTGCCACATCCGAATTAGAGCAGCAGTTAATTGATCGAGATGCATTATTGGTCGACTTAAAGGATCACTTAAATCGGGCGCAGCAATCCATGAAGGATCAGGCCAACAGGAAACGCCGTTCGGTGACTTTTGAGGTTGGAGACATGGTCTATTTGAAGCTCCAACCTTGCCGGCATCGTGCGTTGGCTAGGGTTGTTAATGAAAAGCTTGCACCTCGATATTATGGTCCATTTCTGATCTTAGCTCGGGTTGGTGCGGT
Source organism: Morus alba (assembly GCA_012066045.3). Lineage (NCBI taxonomy): Eukaryota > Viridiplantae > Streptophyta > Magnoliopsida > Rosales > Moraceae > Morus > Morus alba. The sequence continues at coordinate 35,938,192 of CP050224.2, forward strand.
GGCGTATAGGCTGCAACTGCCTGCTCATGCTTGTATTCACCCGGTCTTCCATGTGTCGCGGTTGAAAAAGGCTCTCGGGGTGGTGGATGTTCCTCAAGCGTTACCTCCCAATTTATTGGAGGATTTGACGTTGCAGGTGGAGCCGGATCAGGTTTTGGATACGCGTTTCTCTCCGGTCACGGGGTCTTTGGAGGTGTTGATTAAATGGCGTCATCTCCCAGACTTTGAATCTTCGTGGGAGCTTTTTGAAGATATACAGCGCCAATTTCCTGCATTCCACCTTGAGGACAAGGTGACTTTTTTGAGGGGGGGTGTAATTGATAAGCCTTTACTCAGGCAAGTGTACATTAGGAAGAATAGAAGTTGAGGGAAGTGCGGAGGAGGACAAATTGGCGGGGAGTAGTGAGTGTTAGTGGTTTCTGGCGGCAAGGGAGTAGGGAGTGTTAGTGATTTCTTACTTAGTAAGCCAATGAGGGGAACATTAGGGATTGTATAAAAAGGAAAGAGAGAGATGGGGGGGTATCGGGAATAATCGGGAAAGTGTACAAATCTTGGAACATCTCCAAGAATAGGGAGGAAGCGAGACCCTCGAAGTTCTGCCGGTTGTAATCCAGGTTCAATTGTGAATAATAATCTTTCGTTCGATTCTTGTTCATAGTTTTCTTGATTCTTAATAGACTTTTCTACCGAGATTTGTCCTAGAATTTGTTTTGTTCTTATCACACCACTGCTAGAAGCGTCCGATGATTTCATGAGAGGAGCCTTCCTCCATGGGTTGAAAACGGAGGTTCGAGCCGAATTGCGGTTGGCCCACACTCCAACCTTACTGGATCTGATGGAAGTAGCCCAAAGGATTGAGGAAAAAAACTGGGAATTGGGCCGGGCTTGGGAAATGTGGTCCAAGGGGGGAAAGACGGGAATAATCGTAGGGGTTACGAGGCACGTGAGACCGCCACCGCCCATGCAACCTTTGGAACCAACACGTGCCCCTTTTCACCCTAAGGTGTCGTAATGACGAATGAAGCCGCCCCGCCAACAAATACCACCCTTAGCGAGCCACCCTTGCAAACCACCCTCCACGCAGAAAGACCCTTTTCACCGCCGCTAATGTAGTCAAGCTCAAGAGAGAAGAAGGAAGGGCCTCTGCTTCCGGCGCGACGAGAAATTTCACCCTCGCCACCGTGTGCGAATAAACACCTCAATGTCATGATTATTGCAGATACAAGAAGAAGAAGAAGAGCCCCTGGCCGAGATCGAAACGGAGAGGAAGAAGGTTTGGAGAATGCTCGAATGGAGCTTTCCTTAAGCTCACTGGTAGGGATAACCGGAAACCAAACCTTGAAGCTTCTGGGGAATATTCAGGGCCGAGAAGTCATGGTCCTCGTCAATGGAGGAGCCTCGCACAACTTCATCTCACAAGGGCTAGCCGAGGAACTCAGATTACCGGTAACTCCAACTAAGCCGTTCTAAGTTAGGATGGGAGATGGAGTGCGACAGGGAGGGAACCGGATCTGCCTCAACCTTCCATTGGAGATACAAGGAGTTGGCATCACTCAGGATTTTTTCCTTTTTCCCTTAGGAGTGCTGGAAGTGATTTTGGGCGTGGCTTGGATGAAACCACTCGGGGATGTATGTTTCAATTGCAACAGCTCACGCTGAAGTGTTCCATTGATGGCCAATTGGTCACTTTCCACGGCAATCCAGCCCACACCAAACAACAGGCCTCCCTTAAGGCGATCATGAAGATGCTGCTGCAAGCTGGTCAGGGGGCACTTGTGGAATTGCAGGCAACCCAACCGGAACCCACCAGCCCTCCCTCCACCGTGCCGGTAAGTTTCCAAAACCTCATTGATGAATTTGGCACCCTTTTCCTAGCTCCAACATAACTAACCCCCCAAAGGGACCAAGACCACCGCATCCCTTTGGTCAGTGGTGCGTCACCCCCGAACATTCGACCCTACAGATACCCCTATTCCCAAAAAACGGAGATTGAAAAACTGGTGGCTGAGATGTTGCAGGCCGGCATTATCCGACCTAGCAACAACCCTTTCTCGAGCATGTCCTACTGGTTAAGAAGAAGGACGGTGGATGGAGATTTTGCATGGACTATCGCGCATTGAATAAAATCACCATCAAAGACAAATTCCCTATTCCGCCAGTGGATGAGCTTCTTGACGAGTTAGGGGGCAGTAGGATTTTTTCCAAACTCGACCTCAAATCGGGTTACCACCAGATCCGTGTCATAGAAACTGACCAAGCCAAAACGGCATTTCGAACTCACGATGGCCACTACGAGTTCAAGGTGATGCCGTTCGGTCTGTGTAATGCCCCGTCCACTTTCCAGAGCCTTATGAATGACATTTTTCGGCCTCATTTACGAAAATTCATACTGGTGTTCTTCGACGATATCTTAGTCTATAGCCCTGACCTCTCGTCCCATAAGAGTCACCTGCGGACTACTTTCGAACTTTTGGCAGCAAACCAGCTGGTTCTGAACGGAAAAAAATGCAAATTTGGGCATGCTAGCATTGATTACTTGGGCCATATTATCTCCGGAAAAGGAGTGGCTGCTGACCCCAGTAAGGTAGCTCATGTTGCAGATTGGCCGGCACCTCGGAACATCAAAGAGCTTCGGGGATTTTTGGGTTTGACCGGTTATTACCGCCGGTTCGTCAAAGGCTACGGCGCGCTGGCTGCCCCACTGACTTAGCTACTCAAAAAAGAGTCCTTTGGATGGAACCCCACTGCTCAAGCGGCTTTCGAGGCCCTCAAAACGGCCATGACCACACTGCCCGTATTAGCTCTCCCAGATTTTAGTTCCCCTTTTGAGCTAGAGACGGATGCCTCGGGTTTTGGCGTGGGAGCAGTCCTCATGCAAGGGGGCCGCCCGGTAGCATTTTGGAGCCAAGCCTTGTCAAAAAGAGCCCAGGCTCGTTTGGTATATGAAAGGGAGCTTATGGCAATTGTTTTAGCAGTAACCAAGTGGCGCCACTACCTCCTCGGAAGGCACTTTATCATCAAAACTGACCAGAAAAGCTTAAAATATCTTCTGGAGCAGAGACTTCGAAATCAGGTACAAGACGGGTTCTTCTAATCGAGCGGCGGATGCACTATCACGAAAGGTGAGTCTCCACGAGTTGGCCGCCATTTCTGTTGCTTCCTTTGCAGGGTGGGAAGAGCTGGAGCGTGAGGTACAGGCTGATGCCAATCTTTGCCGCATTATTCAGGACCTCGTCGTGGACACACACAACCATCCCGACTATCAAGTTAGTAGGGGTGTCTAACCCATCGGGGACGCCTGGTCCTCCCCAAAACGTCTCCCAAAATCCCTCTCTTGTTGGCTGAGTTCCACTCCACCCCGACAGGGGGTCACTTTGGGTTTTTTCGCACATACAAGAGAATCTCTCAGGTTCTCTATTGGGACGGCATCAAAAGGGACGTCCAAGAGTATGTCGCTGCCTACGATGTGTGTCAACGCAACAAATACTCATCTCTTACCCCAGCCGGGCTCTTACAACCACTCCCCATACCTCAGTAAGTTTGGGAGGACATCTCTATGGATTTCGTGGGGGGGCTGCCCAAAACGCAGGGTGTGGATACGATTTTGGTGGTCGTCGATCGGTTATCCAAGTACAGCCATTTCCTTACCTTATGTCACCCTTACACGGCTAGAGAAGTAGCCACTATGTTTATTCGCTAGGTGGTCCGCCTACACGGTTTTCCAAAGTCGATTGTCTCCGATCGTGATCGCGTGTTCATTAGCCAATTTTGGTCCGAGCTAGTCAAGCAAGCCGGAACCCGGCTAAAACTTAGCTCCGCTTACCATCCCCAAACAGATGGGCAAACGGAAGTGGTTAACAGGTGTTTAGAGACCTACTTACGGTGTTTTATTGCAGGGAAGCCAGGAACGTGGCCCAAATGGGTGACATGGGCTGAATACTGGTTCAATACCACTTTCCAATCGGCGGCAGGAATGACACCATTCCGCGCGTTGTATGGCCGCGACCCCCCAACTCTGTTGAAGTTTACCGATGACCCCTCTTCGGTGGAGGATGTGAATCAGCAACTCAGGGAGCGCAATTCTATCCTTCAGGAGCTTAAGGAGAATCTTCTCAAGGCCCAGGACCGCATGAAGAAGCAAGCGGACCAGCGCAGACGCGACGTCACTTTTCAGGAACGTGAGTTGGTCTACTTAAAGTTGCAGCCCTACCGACTACGCTCGCTGGCCCGACGACCGAATGAAAAGCTCAGCCCCCGTTTCTATGGGCCTTTCCGTGTGTGTGAGCGCGTGGGAGCAGTTGCCTACAAGTTGGAGCTCCCTGCTTCTGCAAAGATCCACCCTGTTTTCCACATCTCCCAGCTACGCAAGGCCATCAAAGCGGAGGCACCTGTTAGTGAATTTCCTACTTTCTTCAGTGCCGATGGTGAGCTGCAAGTTCAACCTGAAGAAGTCATCGCCAGTCGCAAGCTGCTCAACGGTGATCACGAAGTCCTCATCAAGTGGCAAGGCCTACCCTCGTTTGAAAACACGTGGGAGTCAGCCGCCGCCATAACTGTTCAGTTTCCTACATTCCACCTTGAGGACAAGGTGCATGTCATAGCAGGGGGAAGTGTTAGGGACGCTGGGTTTGGGAAGGTGTACTCCAGGAGGCCCAAGAAGGGTCCAAATACTTAGGCACGAAGGGCCCAAATATTTAGGCTACAGGTGTCTCTCTGCGGTTGGCTATAGGGGAATTCTGTTAGTGGCCTAACCGAATCATGAATAAAAGAGCTAGATGTTAGGAGTGAGGTAGGGAATTGGTGAGTGGAGGTTTGCAGCGCCTCGAAGCTGTGGATATTGTAATCGTCCTTCATTTTTCTATCGATAATTTCAATTGAGAGCTCTGAGGTTCCTCAGCTCTCCTTCTCCAATTATTTTCTGTGTGTTTGGCTATTGTGATTGTGTGTAGTGCTAGAAATTGCTCAATTAAGAGGCGGTACCCCACAACTACACAAATGCCCAATAGAACAACTCATGTGTTATTAAAAACTAGGAAATGCTAGGCGATCAAAGCCAGATAATTTTTGTCGGTTCTAAGTCATATTTACTGAAGGTTTTGTATTTCATTGCAGCTGTTGCGGGTGTGCATTTGTCACACAAAACTGCGGGAATCCTCTCGACGATATTCGATATGGGAGGAGTCTTTGGAGGGATTTTGGCAGGGTTCATCTCTGATGTGATTGAAGCCCGTGCCGTTACTTCAGTTGGATTTTTGTTACTATCAATTCCAGCCCTTGTTTTTTACCGGGTTTATGGAAGCCTCAATATGTTTGCCAATATATTTTTGATGTTCCTTTCTGGGTTGCTTGTGAATGGTCCATATGCACTCATTACCACAGCTGTTGCTGCTGATCTTGGTACCCAATCTATGATCAAAGGAAGCTCCCGCGCTTTAGCTACCGTGACAGCGATCATTGACGGTACCGGTTCTGTTGGGGCAGCTCTTGGGCCTCTTTTGGCTGGTTATATTTCCACTAAAGGATGGAACAGTGTTTTTCTAATGCTGATTCTTTCGGTTTTCTTTGCAAGTTTGTTCTTGATTCGAGTTGCTAGAACTGAGATTAAAGGGAAGATGAGCGAGGAGAAATGGTTTTGGAATAACGTAGACATTCATTGATAGGAATTTTTTAAGGCTTCATGTATACATATGAGCTTACTTCTTGTAATAATGTATCGTATTCTTTTTGCACATATTGTCAGGCTTCATATACTAGTAATAGATTTTGCCTTTCATGTATCGTATTCTTTTTTGCTTTCATTTTTTCTCATACCCTCTCCTACCTCGGTTTCCAGATTCTTAGCATTTTATGCATATGTTTCTCGATTTTGAACTTGCCCCGCAGTTCTCTCTCATTTTGCTTTGTCAACAGTTGTGGAATTAGAGTCTCATGGCCTTTCAACTACAATGGTATTGGTACTCATTTAACTGAGAAACAACTTTACCAGAAAAACAGTTCTTACCAAGTCCAATAAAAAAGGGTGACTTGCAAATAAGTATATACCGGTAAGCATATGTATTGAAGAACTGATATTACAATGCTCAAACAATGTATTTACAGATTAGCCTGACGCAGATCGGCAGATGTAGAACACAGTTCCTTTCATCATCTTAAGATCTCTCTTATTGCTGACACAACTGAGTGGAAAAAGAAGAAAGAAAAGGAACTATAGGTGTTTTGTCTTAAAATTTAGTGATCTAATGTATGTGTTGTTTCCTTCCATCCCCTCACTAAGCCCCCATTGAGGCATCCAAATTAAACGCGTGAGAGAAAAAGGAAGTTTCTTCTTGTAGATGAATATGTACAAACAGAGTTATGATTGAATCAACTGAGTTCTCTTGTCGAATGATTCTGCACTTTGCCTTTCGGAGGAAAGATAATCAAAGATAAAGGTACAAATCCTATCCTTCAAGTAGGCATTTGAGATTGTGAAGTCCCTCTGCAGAAATGCTTCTTCTCACTCTAGGCCTTTCCACCACCACATGCTGAGGCGGCTCCGAGTGAAAACTTACCATGACAACAGTCAAATTGTCGGTTGCTCCTCGCTTTATTGCCTGCTCGACTATTTGTTTGCAACAGAGCTTAACATTGTTGTGCTCCTGAAGTCTCCGTCGAGCAAAATCTACAGCATTTTGGCTCCTGAAGACATCCCATATACGATCACTGCCAATGATCAAAAACTCATCGTCTTTAGTTAGTGTTTTCAATTTGAGTTCTGGTTCAGCACTCAGTGGTCCTCCCTTGTCACCCATCTCCTTCATTCCTTCGAGGTGCCAATCACCTAATGCACGGGTGACACCTAACTGGCCGTTCATATAATCCTCATCATCGACATATCCTCCCAGAGACTCAACCCGTGTCCTTTCTTTTATGCAGCTGGGCCTATGATCGCTTGACATTTCTGTAGCACGTCCAGTTCGGGACAATACTGCCCGACAATCCCCAGCATTTGCCACAAGCAAAGATCTGTCGAAAATAACAACACATTTGAAGAGAGGGGAACAATGAAAAAGAGGTGCAATTAGCCAAAACAATCTGCCCATTTCCTCCAGATTATGTAGAAGAAGAAATGTGCTCACCTCCTGAAAATCATTGCAGTTAGTGCAGTTGTGCCAGATGATAGGGAAGATTCAAGAGAACACGTTCTTGCAAAAGCAGCATCCGTCTCCATAAACGATCTTGTCACCACCTTCTCAAGCTCTAAGGGAAAGTCGGCATCTTCGACTAGGACTCTTGGCAAATGATCACGAACAAACTGTGCTGCACCCTTACCTCCATGTCTATCAAATACCTATTAAAAAAAACCACTTGCGTTAATACTAGTGAATATTACAAGAAAATTATTTGCTATTCATGTTGATTTATATTACTTGTGGACAAAGAGGGTCATTCTGTCAAAAGGGTAACGTTGAATGAGTACATATTCAATGGTCAATAGATCTCTCTGACATGAGATTGCAAGTACAAAAGTTATGTCCATCGTACCATAGACTGCTGGTCGATGAACCTTGAGATAAAACATAGATTTCATCTTAAGTTGAAAGTTAAAATAGCCGAGGACGTAATGGACACAATGGGAAATATTGTAACCGAGGTCTCACAACTCAGCAATATGACTAGTAAAAGCAGCATGAATAATACGTGTGATGGAAAATTCTATGATAACGCCTTCATTCCTTCATATTCAACCAAAAAAAATAAAAATAAAATGATAGTGCTAAAAAATAGAATGACAAACAATTTTGTGACCCCCGGTAGGTAACTCAAACTTGAATCTCCATTCATTTCAAAACTTATGTCATATAGTTGAATCTCCATTCATTTTGTCACAACAAAGTGATCTACAGTTAAACCCTTTAAGACGATTCCGAAGAAGTATTTACCCCATAAAAGGAGACAGCTTCCTTATCAAGTACATTAGAGCCAAATTTCTCAGCCAAGTCATTAATGCATATATGAGTATCCTCCATATGGGAACGACCCCCAATGTCAGACCACTCTCCAGACCTAAGCACAGGGACAAAGTTTAACTGGGTTTGTCTATCTACAACCACTCTGTCCTCACAAATGCTCTCCAGCTGCAAAAAACACAAAATCACAAAGTTGAAACATATGAACATACGATTGCAAGATCAGAAGGATAATAAGTGTAGGACAATGAAAAAAGAAGAGACAAAGTCAGTACAGCAACTAAAAATAGAAAGGAAAACTAAAGTATGAAACAAACCTCCAATGTAGGCACAAAAAATTTGCATAGCATAGTTAAAACGAAGTCAGTCTATGGAATGAACTACGTGACAAGAAAACATAATTTTGGACTAGATTCTAGGAATAATCGAGTTGTCCCTTAGTGGGTTCAATCACTTCTAATCACTTTAATAAACGTAATCAAAATTCCCTTATATTAAGGGAATAAAAAGCGTTGAACGAAGATTAGCATTCATTAATATAATACAATGTCCTGAAATTACTTATGATAAAGTTATAAGCATCATCGCTTAGCATTAAAATGTTTCGAAATCCAATCATATCAATCCTCTAAAGCAAAAAAATAAAAAAAAAAAAAAAAAAAAAAAAAAGCCGATATTCAGATTTGCAAGGAAAACTAAGCTGTGTTTAAAATTGATCATTTTTTTTTTTTTTTTTTACGTTTCTTTAAAAAAACTCACTAAGTGTAGGCTCGACTACCTTCTTGATTATTGCGCGTCATAGTTTTCCCAAGTGTCGGCTCGACTGCCTTAGCACCCCCTCGCCAGGGTGGAGTTCTTGAAGTCGACGCTGGCGCATCGTAGTAGGTAGTAGGACCCGCGGCTGTCCGTTTATAGAGCGTCGACACTGTCGATTTTGTGGTCGATGTATCGACAAATTTTGGTCGACGTATCGACAACAAAAGATTGTGTATAAGGTAGAAAGAACCAGTCGAAATACTATCCTTTATTTATTCATGAATCGGTTACAAGCCTGGCATTTTATCCTGCCAAAACGAGAAAATGAGCGAATACAAGTAGAGGACTTTGGTTCACTGACCCAACGCTTGTCGTAGTTATTGGTAGTAGACCTTCAACTGGTCTGCGTTCCAAGTGTGCTTGATGCTTCTGTAGGGCCCTTCCCAAGTAGGGCCCAGGGCCCCGGAGTTCTTAGGTTTTGTGTTAGGGGTTACGACACGCAAAACTAGATCTCCGACTCTGAAGCGCTTCGGCCTGACCCGCTTGTTGTAGTACTTGGCGGTCCTTGCTTGGTATGCAGCGAGCCTTAGTTGTGCATCTGTACGCCGCTCTTCCAAGAGGTCGAGCTCCAAGTTCATCAGCTCGGCGTTCCTGTCCTCCTCGTACCGGGTTACCCGGTCCGTCGGAATAGACACCTCGACCGGTAGGTCTCGCTTGAACCCGTGGGGCTATTGAAAAATGGGGTTTCCGTGTAATGGACCCGCTAGTTGTCCGTAAGCCCATAGCACCTTCGCAACTCATCGCCCCATTTTCCTTTGTAAGCGCCGAGGCGCCTTTTAAGGGTGACCTTAATAATTTTATTTACAGCCTCGACCGTCCGTTAGACCGGGGTAGACGATCGAGGAGAAATTCTTACGGATCCCGAAGCTCACAAAACCGATTGGTGTTGTCGTTGTTGAACTGCTTCCGTTGTCGGACACAAGAGAGTGCGGGACCCGAACCGCATACGATGTTGTTCCATATGAAGTTTGCATTTCGCCTCGAGATGGCCGTTAGTGGCTCAAATTCGACCCACTTCAGTAAAGTAGTCGATCGCGACGATTGCAATTTGTACCCCCACAGGGTCTTGTTGAAAACTCGCAAGTATACGAATCGCACAAGTAATAAAGTGTACAAGAGTACGGATATCGATCCCACGAGGATTGTGTTTAGCTTTCGTTAAATACCAATATTAATTAACTCCTAGGATTGTTTTCTTTTATATATTTTTATAGCTAAAAGAAAATAAAAATGCAAGTAATTGTAAATAATTGAGCTAGGACTTCCTAATTTCCCCTTGATTGCAAAATGCTAAGGCCATGCTAAAGAAATGCTACAAACGATTCATCTTTGATCGTTAACCAAACTCAAGTTTGTGCATAAAGTTCTTCCGAATTAATTATGACTATAACTCCTCAAACCAATTTCATCATATTCCTATGTGAATCTAGTTCATGGAATTCCAATTTCAAGTTCGGGTTTATTAGGTTATACAAGGTAAACGATATATTCCTATACCTTCTACAAATCAATATATTCCTATATTGAACATGCATCATTCATGTAAAGTCCAACCTAAATTCATTTTTCCAAATCAATCTAAGTCTAGTTCTACATTTGATTTCCATCAAAAATAGAAATCAAGCAAGTAAATACACATGAATGAACAAGCACAAAAATACCATAGACAATCCAAAAGCAAAAACTAAAACATCACAATCTTAGTTCCACTAGGAGCCTAGCTCACAAACTTAACTAAATAACATCAAGGGTTTCATCATTTTTAGAGATTACAAAAATAAAGAGAATAAATATGGGAAAGAAATTACCAAATGGAGGTGTCACAAACTCCAAAACCTCTTCCCAAAATCATCATCTTCCTCCTTCTTGAAGCTCCAAAATAAATTCTCCCTCAATAACTTATGAAAAATAAAATCTAAATCTAATAAAATAAAAATATTTGTTTTTGAATTTTCTTAAGAAATTGGCTGAAAAGCCTTATTAAATGCTTTTTCTTCTCTGGGTTTTTCTCTGTTTTTCTTTCTTTCCTCGCTTCCCCCCCCTCCTTTTTTGTCTGCGGCCGCTCGCATAAATGGGCTCAAAAACCCTTCATTTCGTGCACAAAGGAGAGCTGCAACTGAGCTCAGCTCAAGGTCTGCGTTTGGACACGTGGCGCGCTTCAATTGGAGAGTTCGGATTGAGTGGACACGCGGCGCTCTCTGGTTCGCTGAAAGAGGGAGATTTCACGCGGCTTGGATGAAATTGCCGCACGAGATCCCGCGGCTTGCTGAGTGGGAGACAAAATTTGACACGCCGCGCTCTCAATTGGCGTAAGAGCCTGCGCGGTTCTGTGGTGACGCGCTCCTGTCTGGAGTGATTCCACGCGCCCAATCTGGACCGTTGAAGCTGCGATCGAACGGCTCACGTGGAGAGTTTCATGCTGGTTTCACTCGCGTGAAGGATTTCTGTTTTGAGGCTAAATCAAATTCGAATTTTGCTTAATTTCTCTTGCATTTCTCTCCCAATTTGAATTTCAATTTGCACTTAAGCCCACCTATCACCAAAATTAAATTACATAATGAGGAAAATAATTATTTTAAAAGGAAACTAAATAAAAATAAAATAAAATAAAATAAAAATACCTAAAACAAACTAAAAAATAAAATTAATTCCAAATAAAATAAAATAAAATAAAAATAAGGTAAAAGTATTAAAAACTAAATAAATTCTTAAGAACAAGTATACTTTTTTAATCCACAAAAGGCTAAATAACTCCATTTCATGGAGTTATCACACCCCCAAACTCAAGATTTTTCTTGTCCTCAAGCAAAACAAAAAGAAAAAGACTCAAAAACAAGTGTGCATTTATGGATGAATTCTCATGAATAATTCCTCAAGGATTGAATTAGAAACATAGCTCAAAGAAGAACACAATTTTCAATCAACTTTTATTTTGAACTTCAAAAAAATTATTTCTTCTCCAATTGGACCTTTCTTGTGTGTGTGTGAATAGCCAAGTGTTATTTCAACATTGGAAATCCAAATGAGATCATGCAAACACATGCTTATAGAATATAAAATTTAGAATTTAAGCACATGCATGCAAACTCCATAAGCTTACTTTTCAAAACCATCTCCACTAATGTAGACTAACACTTAATCAAGGATCAATAGGACTTTTAAAGCTTGTAACGATAGGCTAGGGATTAAGGTAGGATAAAGGTGATTTTATGGCTCAAATCACACCCTAAACACATTAGTTACTCTAAGACCATACAAGAGCTCATATAATTCTTCAAAGTACACCCCAAACTCGATTTCCACTCTCTTTTTTGTCAACCACTTATTGAAGAAAAAAAAAAAAAAAAAAAAAAAAACATTATTCTTTTTTTTTTTTTTTTTTTTTTTTTTTTTTTAATTTTTTTTTTTTTTTTTTTTTTTTTTTTTTTTTTTGTTTTGTTTTGTTTTTTTTTTTTTTTTTTTTTTTGTTTTGTTTTTTTTTTTTTTGAAGATCTCCTATACCCCAAACTCAAATTCAACATTGTCCTCAATGTTGCAAAATAAACACACGAAGGTAAAGTAAACCTCACTATTTTTTTCAACTGCCCAGACCATATCAAATCTTCTGAAGATTTTTTTTTGTTTACAGAATTGCACACGTTTTTCACACCCACTGCATCATCTCACACCAACTCATATAAGGCAACAACACTCACAACACCACCCTTCCTTCCTTATCCAACATAGCTCAATATGTCCTCAAATAACTAACATGCTTATGGGTGAGGGGTAGAAAGTTGGAAACTTATTTAAAAGGCTAGGCTAAAGATGTGGGTAACAAAGAAAACGATATATATAGGCTCAAAAAGGGTGACTAAGGATATAACATGTACAAGGTTGGCTTAAAAAGGCTCAATCGGTCCAAAAATGGCCTAAATCATGTCCTTAATCAAGTGTTTGCCTAGGATTTCGCCTCGACAATTCATCAAGTAAGTTATAGATGTTGGCCTAAGGTTAAATATATCTCATGTTTTGATGATAACAAACACAATGTATTATGTTACTAATGATTCTACTTTGAGTTGTGTTGTTAGCAAAATTGATATTATAAATCAACTCAAGAAGCATAGTATGGAATGCAATGCATACATTCAAGGTTGAGAAATGCAAATTGAAGAAGGAACTCAAAGCTTGAAGTGTTGAAAATCAAAGAACAAGAGCAAGCAAACAAAATCAAGCAAGACAAGTTATTCATAGATTCTTATATCTCAATAGTCTTGTATTTGATTTTGATGTCATGCTATCTTGATTAAATCATGTTTAGGCTCATGCACACACTCACATCACGTTTTTAAAATGAGACTAAACTGATTGTTTAATGACATTTGGTCTAAAAGAATAACTTTGTGAAGGTTTGAACTCAATTAAACGTCAACCGGTCGACCTATGTCGTCCGGAGACAAAGAAGGCCAAATGCACCGGTCGACCGGTGCTGCCTCAACCGGTCAACCGGTCCGGTCGACCGTCATGATCAATTGCCTGCATTTAAGACCGTTGAACATTGAAATTTCAAAATTTGATTCAACCGGTCAACCGCTCCGGTCGACCGGTGTCGGGTGAACGGTCATAAATGAGGCCGTTGGAAAGTGAGTTTAAATAGACAAAAGTCATCTTTCTAAAAATAGAAAAATCTCTGAAAGTGAAAAATTGTCATTTAGCTCTCAAATCTCTTGAAACTCCAAAAAGCTTTCTAAAAAGTGCTTCCATAGTCATCATCTTCTAAAAAGCCTTACTTCACTTTCTCACACTCACTTGAGCCTACATTAGATTATATCTTGATAGTGTGATTTCAAAATCTCCAAATCATTTCAAGTGTGTAAAATCATTGTAAGGAGTGTACGGTGAGCTATTCATTTTCATAATCCTTATTGTCGTGTTGGGTTAGTCGATCTCCGTAGAAAATCGACATTGTGTAAGAGGTTAGGCGAAGCCTCGGGTAGAAAGATTAAGCTTTCTTGTAAAAGGAGTGATCGTGCGGTTAGACGATCGTATAGTGGAAGAGGTCGAGAGGCGGAATATCTCGGCAACAAAGGGATGTAGGCAAATTTATTTGTCGAACCACTATAAATCGCGTTTTGCATCTCTCTCTTACCCTTATCTCTTTAAATTCAATTTTAAATTTGTTAGTTGATATTAATTGATCCAAACTCTTGATAATAGGCTTGTTGAACTTGTCATATGATATTAGATTGACTCACATTGTGTATATTAAGTGTTTGTGATATTATCAAAACTTACATAATTTCTGCACACCAAGTGTTTGATAAATTGACTGTGTAAGATTAATTGTCTACATTTGTAATTAATCTTGATAGAGAGTGTTAAATCCGAAAAATTAGTAAAAACCCAATTCACTCCCCTCTTGGGTAGCCTTACAAGGGACAACAATTGGTATCAGAGCAAGGTTGCTCAAACTTTCTTTAAAAAGATTTTACAATCTTGAGCATGGCTACTCAAAACTTTCACAACATGGAAGGTCAATCCACACATAGACCTCCTCTTTTTAATGGAGTTGATTACAATTATTGGAAAGTAAGAATGAGAGTTTATTTACAATCTATCGATTATGCTTTATGGAGGATTGTTGAAGATGGTCCGTTTGTTCCCACAAAGTCGGATAAGGATAAGTTAATTCCCAAGGACCCTAGTGAATTCGATGAAGATGATGAAAGAAAATTATCTTTAAATGCTAGAGCAATGAACATCTTGTATTGTGCCTTAGATAGAAACGAGTTTAATAGGATCACCTCATGCAAATCCGCACAAGCCATTTGGCACACCTTAGAAGTAATTCATGAGGGAACTAACCAAGTAAAAGAAACCAAGATTAATCATCTTATTCGCTCATATGAAATGTTTGAAATGAAAGATGATGAATCAATTACTTCTATGTATACTCGATTCACCGACATTGTTAACGGTTTGAATTCTCTTGATAGACCATTCAAGGAAAATGAGTTGGTGAACAAGATCGTGAGATCATTGCCCAAGTCTTGGAATGTCAAGAGGACTACTTTAGAGGAAATGAAGAATCTATCGACAATCTCACTCGATGATTTGATTGGATCGCTCATGACTCACGAGTTCTCCCGGATAAAAGACAACCAAGAAGAAGACAAGAAGAAGAAAGGAATAGCTTTGAAAGCTTCAACTCAGGAAGAAGTAAATGAGCATGAAGAAGAAGAAGATCTTGATCAATTGGACAAAGAGATGATCTCCCTATTCACTAAGAAGTACAAAAGATTTTATAACAAATTTAGTCAAGGTAAGAGCTCAAGGAGAAATGAGGAAAAGGGAGATAAAATGAAAAGGGATGAAATCATTTGTTATGATTGCAAGAAGCCCGGACATAAGAGGACGGAGTGTCCACTCAAAAGGAGCTACAAGAAGAGCTCCAAAAGAGATGAACTTAAGAAGGTTCTCCAAGCAACATGGGATGAATTAGAACTTGGAGAATCCGATGATGATGAGCAAGGGGAAGTAGCAAACATGTGCTTCATGGCCATTGACGACAATGAGGTAACATCTAATTCTAAACTTCATATTGAGGAAAATAGTATTACATCTTTGTCATATGAAGATATAGAACTTGAATTCTCCGAATTACATGAAGAATATAGTAAACTTGCTCATAGAAATGCATCTCATAGGAAAACTATAGAACAACTCAAGGAAGAAATCACATTGTTGACAAATGAGAAAAATAATGCATTATGTGAAAATGTTTCCCTAAAAGAAAAGATTGACGACTTGACAAAGATTGTTTTGAAATTCACCAAGGGAAAGAAAAACTTTGATCAAATGCTTGGTGGACAAAGATGTGTTTTCAACAAAGGGGGTCTTGGTTACAAGCCTCATGTAAAACAAAAATACTTTAAAAACTATTTTGTCAAAGCATCAACTTCGGATCCAAAATATGTGTGTACTTATTGCAATCAAAATGGCCACACATCCTTCTCATGTGCCATTAAAAAGAACACATATTTTGAGACCAACCAAGGTTCAAGAACTAACCATCAAGGACCCAAATTTATATGGGTACCAAGAATCAAGACTTAACTTTGCCTTGTAGGAGCCAAGAAAGGAAAAGGTCAAGTGGTTCTTAGATAGCGGATGCTCAAAACACATGACGGGAGACCTTTCCTTACTTAAAAATTTCACAAGGAAAAATGGAGGACGTGTGACCTTGGACAACAACAAAAAGGAAAAATTATTGAGTCGGCGATGTCGGTAACGGTACCTCTCCCTTAATTGAAAATGTATTTCTTGTTGATAATTTAAAACATAACTTACTTAGTATTAGTCAATTATATGATAAGGGATACCGAGTTATTTTTGAATCATCAAAATGTTTGATTGAAAATGTTTGCAATAATGAAGTGGTGTTCCTTGGTGATAGAAGTGAAAATGTCTATACAATAGATATTGAAAAATTGACTTGTAAAAATCAATGCCTCTCCGCTTTAAATGATGATTCTTGGCTTTGGCATAGAAGACTTGGTCATGCTAGCATGCATCTACTTTCAAAACTTTCTAAGAAGGAAGTTGTTAGAGGGTTACCAAACCTTCCATTTCAAAAAGATAAAATTTGTGATGCATGTTAATTTGGAAAGCAAGTTCGATCCTCTTTCAAATCTATTTTAGAAATCTCTACAACAAGACCATTGCAATTGCTCCACATGGATTTATTTGGTCCATCAAGGACAACTAGCCTCGGTGGAAAGCATTATGCATTTGTCATTGTTGATGATTTTTCAAGATATACATGGGTAATCTTTTTAGCAACAAAAGAAGAAGCATTGAAAACATTTTCATATTTTTGTAAAAGAGTTCAAAATGAGCAAGGTTATCTAATTACCACCATTAAAAGTGATCATGGTGGAGAATTTGATAATGATGCATTTGAAATACTTTGTAATAAAAATGGATATAAACACAACTTTTCGGCACCAAGAACACCACAACAAAATGGTGTTGTTGAAAGAAAAAATAGAATTTTACAAGAAATGGATAGGTCAATGTTAAATGAAAATGGATTACCAAAATATTTTTGGGCCGAGGCCGTTAACACTTCTTGTCACATTGTAAATAGAGTTCTTATTAGACCAAAAATGGATAAAACTCCATATGAGCTTTGGAAGGGTAGAAAACCTAACATTGGCTATTTTAGAGTCTTTGGTTGTAAATGTTTTATTTTAAACACTAAAGACAACTTGGGAAAATTTGATGCAAAATCCGATGTTGGAGTTTTTCTTGGCTATTCCACCACTAGCAAAGCTTATAGAGTATTTAATAAAAGAACTCTAGTTGTGGAAGAATCGATGCATGTAGTATTTGATGAAACTAACACCTTTGTGGAGAAAAAAATCTAGATGATGATGATTTAGGTTTGGAGCATCAAATGAGCAATGTAGATTTGAATGACAAAGAAGTGATGGATGAACCACAAACCTCCAACACATCACAACGTCAAGAGGAACAAGTTGATGATCCAAAACAAGATAGTGCATCCTATCAACTACCGAAGGAATGGAGGTATAGTACTTCTCACCCTAAAGACAAAATCTTAGGTGACATCTCACAAGGAGTGGCTACTAGGTCATCACTTAAAAATGTTTGGAATAACTTAGCTTTTCTTTCACAAATTGAACCTAAGAATTTTAAAGATGCCGAAAATGATGAATTTTGGATCTTAGCGATGCAAGAAGAGCTAAATCAATTTGAAAGAAGTGATGTATGGGAATTAGTCCCTAGACCTAGTACTCAATCCGTAATTGGCACCAAGTGGGTCTTTAGGAATAAGAGAGATGAGCACGGTGTGATTGTGAGAAACAAGGCTAGATTAGTGGCCCAAGGTTACAATCAAGAAGAAGGAATCGATTATGAAGAAACCTTTGCACCGGTTGCTAGATTAGAATCCATTAGAATGTTATTAGCATTTGCATCCCACAAAGAATTCATTCTTTATCAAATGGATGTTAAAAGTGCTTTTCTTAATGGGTACATCGTAGAAGAAGTATATGTAGAACAACCTCCGGTTTTCAAGATCACAAGTATCCAGATTATGTCTTTAAATTGAAAAAGGCTTTATATGGCTTTAAAGCAAGCTCCTAGAGCTTGGTATGATAGACTTAGCAAATTTTTACTTCAAAATGGATTTTCAATTGGAAAAGTGGATACTACACTATTTACTAAAACCAAGGGTGTTGATCTAATTATTGTACAAATTTATGTTGATGATATTATTTTCGGTTCTACTAATGTTTCCCTTTGTGAAGAATTTTCAAAGTGCATGCATAGTGAGTTCGAAATGAGTATGATGGGAGAGCTCAACTACTTCCTCGGTCTTCAAATCAAACAAACAAAGGAAGGCATCTTCATAAATCAAGCTAAGTATGTCAAAGATCTACTTAAGAAGTTTGACTTTGAAGGAATGAAGCCTCTATCAACTCCAATGAGCTCATCCATTAAAATAGACAAGGATGAAAATGGTAAGGCCGTGGACATAACGAAATATCGAGGTATGATCGGATCCTTACTTTACTTAACTGCAAGTAGACCGGACATAATGTATAGTGTTTGTTTGTGTGCTAGATATCAATCAAATCCTAAAGAATCACATCTAAATGCTGTAAAAAGAATTTTTAGATATTTAAGTGGAACTAAGAACTTAGGATTATGGTATCCAAAGGGTACACACATTGACTTGTTCAGCTATACGGATGCCGATTGGGCAGGCTGCACCATAGATAGGAAGAGCACAAGTGGAACATGTCATTTCTTAGGATTTGCACTAGTTTCTTGGTTTAGCAAAAAGCAAAATTCGGTTGCCCTATCAACCACGGAAGCCGAATACATCTCGGCAGCCAGTTGTTGTGCACAAGTCCTTTGGATGAAGCAAACACTTCTGGACCTAGGATTAAGCTATGATCATGTACCTATCATGTGTGATAACACTAGTGCAATCAACTTATCAAAAAATCCAGTCTTGCATTCACGTACCAAACACATAGAGATTAGACATCATTTCTTGCGTGATCATGTGCAAAAGGGTGATATCACATTAGAATTCATTAGCACCAATAATCAAATTATGGATATCCTTACCAAACCTTTAGCTCTTGAAAGATTTGCCTCACTTAGAAGAGGTTTAGGACTATTAGATGCTACTCTAATTAAATGTGAATTAAGTGGTTGATCCATGATTTGATGATTCTTATACTTGAACAAATTGATATTATCATTTTGTCTGCGTGTGATGGTGTATGAGAAAACATATGCTATTTGGTGGTTAGTCAAATTAGGCCTTTTCTAGCGAAATTAGCAATCTTTCCGTGTTTTCTATACACCGTCGACCGGAGACAGAGAGTTATAATCAACCGTCGACCGGTTTGCCTTGACCGGTCGACCGCGCGGTCGACCGTGAGCGACAGTTTCTATTTAAAATCCGTTAAAAGATTTTTTTTTCTCATTTCAAAAACCAAGCACGAACCCTAGGAGAAAAACACCCCAAATTCACACCATTGCTTAAAATCATCCAAATTTGGTCAAATTTCTTCCGAATCACACAAAACTCCTTCAAAGAAACTTCATCCCTCTCAAATTTCCTTCTATTTCCTCCTCTTCACGAGTTTTACTCCAAATCCACTCAAATCCGAAATTCACCCGCCAAGTGTTCGACAAATTGCTTCAATGGCGTCGGGGGGCTGGATCATCACGGGCAAAGGAAAGAAGGTGAAAACTACAACATCTGGTCCACGAACAAAGGTATTAAACGATGAATTCAACTCTCGTAACTTCAAACTTTTTGAAAAGAGATCCATTGTGGAAGGTAGATTTGTGGATTTTACTGAATTTAGAGAATTGGATATTGAGAGATTATTTGAGGTTTTAGGATGGAAATCTTTTGTGGAGGTTAAGGAACAAGTCTATCCAAGATTAGTGAAAGCCTTTTATGCTCACATGAATTTCAATACTTGTGAAATGAATGTTCAAATAGTATGCACTCTTAAGGGACAAAGAATAGAACTTGATAAAGAAGTGATCTCAAAAATTTTTGAGATTCCGGATGTTGGACGATGTGTGCACACTTATGATTCATGGGCTTTTAATGGAGAAGCAATGTCAAGGATCATTATGGAGAGGGACTCAACTCAAGGGGATGATGAAGAGGATGATGATGCTATACCCCAAAGCCGAAAGCAAATGAATTACCCCTTAGGAGTAGAATCCTTCACCACATTATCTCCAACAACATCATTCCTAGAGGAGGGCATAGGGATGAGATTTCATTCACAGATCTCTATCTTATATTCTGCCTTCTTGAGGGTATTAGAACAAACCTTCCCTTCTTGATTCTTCACAAGATGGCTGATGGGAACAATGTAGCGAGAGATCCTAATCTTCCCTATGGGATGGCACTAACAAGGATCTTTCGTTATTTCAAAGTTAATCTTGATGATTTAAACCGAGATTAGTCCACCCAAATCGGACTATAATAAGACAACCATCAAACTCATGGGCTACAAATTTCAAAATGGAAGGTGGATTTCTAAGAAAAGGGGCCGAGTTGAAAATGAAGAACATGAAGAAGACCTTGGAGGCAGTTCGACTCAGTTCAATGACGGTGCATTCAATACTCTCCATGGACGGATTGAGTCTCTCTGCACAAGTCATGATGAACTTAAACTACAAGTACAGCATGGTTTCCAAAACCTCTACTCATATGTCGACACGAGCATGAAAAACCTCCGGAATGATCTTCTCCAACAACTCCAAGCCAATCATCAAGCCAACGCCGAAGTTCAAGCTCAAATTCTCGAACAACTTCGGCATCTCAATTTCCAAGGGCCTCCTCCCTCATTATGACTTTTAGTTGAATCTTTAATTGTAATCTATCTTTCTTAGCAATCAAGTGTGTGACATTCTCTTACTTGTTCTTCTTTTTGTTGATGACAAAAGGGGGAGATGGATGGAGTGATTGCTAATTGTAGTAATTGCTAATTGTTATGATGAGATCATTATTCTTGATATTATTCTTCATATTTGTTTTAGGGTGTGATTGAGATTATTCACACTTGATGTTGGATGGAAGACTTAACAATGCTCACTATAATTATCTCTTTAAAGGCTTAATAGACTAAGGGGGAGAACATTTTTTTTTAATATGTTATCAAGTGATTAAATAAGGGGGAGATAAACAAGTGTAAAAGAGAACATGGTATTACCTTTGCCATCTTAGCAATCAAGTGTTTGTCATCATCAAAAAGGGGGAGATTGTTGGCCTAAGGTTAAATATATCTCATGTTTTGATGATAACAAACACAATGTATTATGTTACTAATGATTCTACTTTGAGTTGTGTTGTTAGCAAAATTGATATTATAAATCAATTCAAGAAGCATAGTATGGATTGCAATGCATACATTCAAGGTTGAGAAATGCAAATTGAAGAAGGAACTCAAAGCTTGAAGTGTTGAAAAATCAAAGAACAAGAGCAAGCAAACAAAATCAAGCAAGACAAGTTATTCATAGGTTCTTATATCTCAATAGTCTTGTATTTGATTTTGATGTCATGCTATCTTGATTAAATCATGTTTAGGCTCATGCACACACTCACATCACGTTTTTAAAATGAGACTAAACTGATTGTTTAATGACATTTGGTCTAAAAGAATAACTTTGTGAAGGTTTGAACTCAATTAAACGTCAACCGGTCGACCTATGTCGTCCGGAGACAGAGAAGGCCAAATGCACCGGTCGACCGGTGCTGCCTCAACCGGTCAACCGGTCCGGTCGACCGGTCATGATCAATTGCCTGCATTTAAGACCGTTGAACATTGAAATTTCAAAATTTGATTCAACCGGTCAACCGCTCCGGTCGACCGGTGTCGGGTGAACGGTCATAAATGAGGCCGTTGGAAAGTGAGTTTAAATAGACAAAAGTCATCTTTCTAAAAATAGAAAAATCTCTGAAAGTGAAAAATTGTCATTTAGCTCTCAAATCTCTTGAAACTCCAAAAAGCTTTCTAAAAAGTGCTTCCATAGTGATCATCTTCTAAAAAGCCTTACTTCACTTTCTCAAACTCACTTGAGCCTACATTAGATTATATCTTGATAGTGTGATTTCAAAATCTCCAAATCATTTCAAGTGTGTAAAATCATTGTAAGGAGTGTACGGCTGAGCTATTCATTTTCATAATCCTTATTGTCGTGTTGGTTAGTCGATCTCCGTAGAAAATCGACATTGTGTAAGAGGTTAGGCGAAGCCTCGGGTAGAAAGATTCGCTTTCTTGTAAAAGGGAGTGATCGTGCGGTTAGACGATCGTATAGTGGAAGAGGTCGAGAGGCGGAATATCTCAACAACAGTGGATGTAGGCAAATTTATTTGTCGAACCACTATAAATCGCGCGTTTGCATCTCTCTTACCCTTATCTCTTTAAATTCCAATTTTAAATTTGTTAGTTGATATTAATTGATCCAAACTCTTGATAATAGGCTTGTTGAACTTGTCATATGATATTAGATTGACTCACATTGTGTATATTAAGTGTTTGTGATATTATCAAAACTTACATAATTTCTGCACACCAAGTGTTTGATAAATTGACTGTGTAAGATTAATTGTCTACATTTGTAATTAATCTTGATAGAGAGTGTTAAATCCGAAAAATTAGTAAAAACCCAATTCACCCCCCTCTTGGGTAGCCTTACAAGGGACAACAATAGAGTTTGTAAAATCTAATGATATGATATATACACAATTTTTTTTTTTTTTTTTTTTTTTTTGCATCACATTCACATATTCTTTCTCTAGAAATCCAATGCATCCATAACACAAGGTAAAGTGCTCAAAGTTAAGAAAAAGTCACAATCTTTGAACAAAACAATCAAGTGAATTCCAAAACAAAAAGTTGAGAAGAGAATATTTTTCTAAAAACTATGCTCAACCCAATAATTATCATCATAGGTCTAAGAGAATTCACCACAAAACACACCAAACAACAAGGAAAACACAAGTCACTTTTTTTTTTTTTTTTTTTTTTTGCTGCAACAATTCTTGTAATGGAAAAAACTTTGTTTGCAAACAAACTATGAACACCAGCCTTGAACCCTTTTTTTTTTTTTTTTTTTTTCAAAAGAAACAAAGACAAACAAGTGTTTCCCCCAAACTCATTAAACACAAAATCCTCAATATGTAAGCAATCAAGAGCATAAAGAAATTTCAAGGAAACTCCCCTTGTTGGTGATTGGGCATGATGGCACATTAGCTCCCTTGACGTGCAAATCCTCCTAGTCCATTCCATTGCTCCAAAGCTTGACCCTACGAGAGAAAAAAACACCAAAGCAAAGTAAAAGTTCCTAGAAAATTCAAAATTAACACAAAGAAAGACTCAAATAACCACAAGAAAAAGATTAGAAAAATTGGGTTGCCTCCCAACAAGCGCTTTCTTTAATGTCTTTTAGCCGGACGTTTGGAGAAGAGCTCATCAAAGAGCGGCTTCCGCCCATAGTAAGTGTCATAAAACACTACAAATGGGTCTTGATTGTGGATGCCCTCAAGCTTGGCAAGATGTGGAAATATGTGGTACGTAATTTCAACTTGGCTTGATTTCGGAGCATGTGCATGATGGACACCAAGGTACGATGTTAATGCTCGCGGAGGAGTTGGCAGCCACATTGGATCTTCGTACATATACTGTTGCATGACCGGTGGCACAATAGGTTGAGACTCGAAGACGTCTCCTCGCGCTCCTGCTTCAATGGTGAAGTATTGGTTCACTTCGTCGGTCAAAATAGAATCCAAGACATTAATAGCTGATTTTTCATTTTGTCGTTCTGCCATGCATTGTTGCAGCATTGCTGTAGCATCCTGTTCCGCAACAAAAATTTTCAGCTTTAAGTCTCCCACTTCATCTTTGTTGCTCTCTTCTTCTTGGATCAAAGGGGGCTCTTGTTGTTGTTTAGGCTCATCCATAGGCATGTCAAACTCTTTCCCACTCCTCAAAGTGGTTGCTTCACCATGGTCCTTGCCTTCTTGCCTAGGATTCTCCGTGTCATTTATAAATGAACCTTGAGGACGATTGTTTAATACATTAACTATTTGTCCTACTTGATTCTCCAAACTCCTCAACAAAGTTTCTTGGCTTTGAAGGATGGCATCATTCGTAGCTATGGCATCCCTCAACAAGCTCTCAATGGAACTTGAGTTTTCATGAGGGTAGGTGTCAAAACTTGGCTCCACATTATTGTAATTGTCCTCCCAACCATGGTTGGTCATTGAGCAATCCCAATTCCACTTGTCATACTCCGCCATGTCTTCCAACATCCAATAGGCCTCATCCACAGATAGTTGGTAGAAAGTGGTGGTACCATCTCCCCTTTCCACCCAATTTCTTGCCGTGGCACACAACCCATTGAGAAAGACTTCAAGTTGACACTCTTTGGAGAAACCATGAGATGAGAACCTCATTAACAAAGCCTTGTATCTCCACCATGCGCTATGTAAAGGTTCCAAGTCATGTTGAAAGAAATTCAAGAGGACTTGCTGATGTGACATCTCAAGTACCTCGCAACAAAAACAAAGCTCAAAACCAAAGTAAGAACAAAAGAAACTAAAAGCAAAGAAGAGTAAGAAAGTAACCAAATAATTCCTAGCGCTAAATGATATCAATATCAACTAAAACTAAACACCAATCCCCGGCAACGGCGCCAAAAACTTGTTGCGTGAAAACTCGCAAGTATACGAATCGCACAAGTAATAAAGTGTACAAGAGTACGGATATCGATCCCACGAGGATTGTGTTTAGCTTTCGTTAAATACCAATATTAATTAACTCCTAGGATTGTTTTCTTTTATATATTTTTATAGCTAAAAGAAAATAAAAATGCAAGTAATTGTAAATAATTGAGCTAGGACTTCCTAATTTCCCCTTGATTGCAAAATGCTAAGGCCATGCTAAAGAAATGCTACAGCATTCTGTACTGGTTAACCAAACTCAAGTTTGTGCATAAAGTTCTTCCGAATTAATTATGACTATAACTCCTCAAACCAATTTCATCATATTCCTATGTGAATCTAGTTCATGGAATTCCAATTTCAAGTTCGGGTTTATTAGGTTATACAAGGTAAACGATATATTCCTATACCTTCTACAAATCAATATATTCCTATATTGAACATGCATCATTCATGTAAAGTCCAACCTAAATTCATTTTTCCAAATCAATCTAAGTCTAGTTCTACATTTGATTTCCATCAAAAATAGAAATCAAGCAAGTAAATACACATGAATGAACAAGCACAAAAAATACCATAGACAATCCAAAAGCAAAAACTAAAACATCACAATCTTAGTTCCACTAGGAGCCTAGCTCACAAACTTAACTAAATAACATCAAGGGTTTCATCATTTTAGAGATTACAAAAATAAAGAGAATAAATATGGGAAAGAAATTACCAAATGGAGGTGTCACAAACTCCAAAACCTCTTCCCAAAATCATCATCTTCCTCCTTCTTGAAGCTCCAAAATAAATTCTCCTCAATAACTTATGAAAAATAAAATCTAAATCTAATAAAATAAAAATATTTGTTTTTGAATTTTCTTAAGAAATTGGCTGAAAAGCCTTATTAAATGCTTTTTCTTCTCTCAGGTTTTCTGTTTTTCTTTCTTTCCTCGCTTCCCCCCCTCCTTTTTTTGTCTGCGGTCGCTCGCATAAATGGGCTCAAAAACCCTTCATTTCGTGCACAAAGGAGAGTCTGAATCGAGCTCAAAGGTCTGCGTTTGGACACGTTTTTTTCAATTGGAGAGTTCGGATTGAGTGGACACGCCGGCGCTCTTCGGTTCGAAAAGAGGGAGATTTCACGCGGCTTGATGAAATTGCCGCACCATCCCGCGGGTTCTTTGAGTGGGAGACAAGCTGGACACGCGGCGCCTCCAATTGGCGTAAGAGCTGCGCGGTTCTGTGGTGACGCGCCCTCCCTGGAGGATTCCACGCCCCAATCTGGACCGCTGAAGCCGCGATCGAACGGCTCACGTGGAGAGTTTCATGCTGGTTTCACTTTCGTGAAGGATTTCTTTTGAGGCTAAATCAAATTCAATTTTGCTTAATTTCTCTTGCATTTCTCTCCCAATTTGAATTTCAATTTGCACTTAAGCCCACCTATCACCAAAATTAAATTACATAATGAGGAAAATAATTATTTTAAAAGGAAACTAAATAAAAATAAAATAAAATAAAATAAAAATACCTAAAACAAACTAAAAAAAAAAAATTAATTCCAAATAAAATAAAATAAAATAAAAATAAGGTAAAAGTATTAAAAACTAAATAAATTCTTAAGAACAAGTATACTTTTTAATCCACAAAGAGGGCTAAATAACTCCATTTCATGGAGTTATCACACCCCAAACTCAAGATTTTTCTTGTCCTCAAGCAAAACAAAAAGAAAAAGACTCAAAAACAAGTGTGCATTTATGGATGAATTCTCATGAATAATTCCTCAAGGATTGAATTAGAAACATAGCTCAAAGAAGAACACAATTTTCAATCAACTTTTATTTTGAACTTCAAAAAATTATTTCTTCTCCAATTGGACCTTTCTTGTGTGTGTGTGAATAGCCAAGTGTTATTTCAACATTGAAAATCCAAATGAGATCATGCAAACACATGCTTATAGAATATAAAATTTAGAATTTAAGCACATGCATGCAAACTCCATAAGCTTACTTTTCAAAACCATCTCCACTAATGTAGACTAACACTTAATCAAGGATCAATAGGACTTTTAAAGCTTGTAACGATAGGCTAGGGATTAAGGTAGGATAAAGGTGATTTTATGGCTCAAATCACACCCTAAACACATTAGTTACTCTAAGACCATACAAGAGCTCATATAATTCTTCAAAGTACACCCCCAAACTCGATTTCCACTCTCTTTTGTCAACCACTTATTGAAGAAACCAAAAAAAAAAAAAAAAAACATTATTCTTTTTTTTTTTTTTTTTTTTTTTTTTTTTTTTTTTTTTTTTTTAATTTTTTTTCTTTAATTTTTTTTTTGTTTTGTTTTGTTTTGTTTTTTTTTTTTTTTTGTTTTGTTTTGTTTTTTTTTTTTTTGAAGATCTCCTATACCCCCAAACTCAAATTCAACATTGTCCTCAATGTTGCAAAATAAACACACAAAGGTAAAGTAAACCTCACTATTTTTTTCAACTGCCCAGAATTGCTATCAAATGCTGCAGCATTTTTTTGTTTACAGAATTGCACACGTTTTTCACACCCACTGCATCATCTCACACCAACTCATATAAGGCAACAACACTCACAACACCACCCTTCCTTCCTTATCCAACATAGCTCAATATGTCCTCAAATAACTAACATGCTTATGGGTGAGGGGTAGAAAGTTGGAAACTTATTTAAAAGGCTAGGCTAAAGATGTGGGTAACAAAGAAAACGATATATATAGGCTCAAAAAGGGTGACTAAGGATATAACATGTACAAGGTTGGCTTAAAAAGGCTCAATCGGTCCAAAAATGGCCTAAATCATGTCCTTAATCAAGTGTTTGCCTAGGATTTCGCCTCGACAATTCATCAAGTAAGTTATAGATGTTGGCCTAAGGTTAAATATATCTCATGTTTTGATGATAACAAACACAATGTATTATGTTACTAATGATTCTACTTTGAGTTGTGTTGTTAGCAAAATTGATATTATAAATCAACTCAAGAAGCATAGTATGGAATGCAATGCATACATTCAAGGTTGAGAAATGCAAATTGAAGAAGGAACTCAAAGCTTGAAGTGTTGAAAAATCAAAGAACAAGAGCAAGCAAACAAAATCAAGCAAGACAAGTTATTCATAGATTCTTATATCTCAATAGTCTTGTATTTGATTTTGATGTCATGCTATCTTGATTAAATCATGTTTAGGCTCATGCACACACTCACATCACGTTTTTAAAATGAGACTAAACTGATTGTTTAATGACATTTGGTCTAAAAGAATAACTTTGTGAAGGTTTGAACTCAATTAAACGTCAACCGGTCGACCTATGTCGTCCGGAGACAGAGAAGGCCAAATGCACCGGTCGACCGGTGCTGCCTCAACCGGTCAACCGGTCCGGTCGACCGTCATGATCAATTGCCTGCATTTAAGACCGTTGAACATTGAAATTTCAAAATTTGATTCAACCGGTCAACCGCTCCGGTCAACCGGTGTCGGGTGAACGGTCATAAATGAGGCCGTTGGAAAGTGAGTTTAAATAGACAAAAGTCATCTTTCTAAAAATAGAAAAATCTCTGAAAGTGAAAAATTGTCATTTAGCTCTCAAATCTCTTGAAACTCCAAAAAGCTTTCTAAAAAGTGCTTCCATAGTAATCATCTTCTAAAAAGCCTTACTTCACTTTCTCACACTCACTTGAGCCTACATTAGATTATATCTTGATAGTGTGATTTCAAAATCTCCAAATCATTTCAAGTGTGTAAAATCATTGTAAGGAGTGTACGGCTGAGCTATTCATTTTCATAATCCTTATTGTCGTGTTGGTTAGTCGATCTCCGTAGAAAATCGACATTGTGTAAGAGGTTAGGCGAAGCCTCTCGGTAGAAAGATTCGCTTTCTTGTAAAAGGAGTGATCGTGCGGTTAGACGATCGTATAGTGGAAGAGGTCGAGAGGCGGAATATCTCGGCAACAAAGTGGATGTAGGCAAATTTATTTGTCGAACCACTATAAATCGCGCGTTGCATCTCTCTTACCCTTATCTCTTTAAATTCCGAATTTTAAATTTGTTAGTTGATATTAATTGATCCAAACTCTTGATAATAGGCTTGTTGAACTTGTCATATGATATTAGATTGACTCACATTGTGTATATTAAGTGTTTGTGATATTATCAAAACTTACATAATTTCTCGCACACCAAGTGTTTGATAAATTGACTGTAAGATTAATTGTCTACATTTGTAATTAATCTTGATAGAGAGTGTTAAATCCGAAAAATTAGTAAAAACCCAATTCACCCCCCTCTTGGGTAGCCTTACAAGGGACAACAATAGAGTTTGTAAAATCTAATGATATGATATATACACAATTTTTTTTTTTTTTTTTTTGCATCACATTCACATATTCTTTCTCTAGAAATCCAATGCATCCATAACACAAGGTAAAGTGCTCAAAGTTAAGAAAAAGTCACAATCTTTGAACAAAACAATCAAGTGAATTCCAAAACAAAAAGTTGAGAAGAGAATATTTTTCTAAAAACTATGCTCAACCCAATAATTATCATCATAGGTCTAAGAGAATTCACCACAAAACACACCAAACAACAAGGAAAACACAAGTCACTTTTTTTTTTTTTTTTTTTACATTTGCTGCAACAATTCTTGTAATGGAAAAAACTTTTGCTGCAGCAAACTATGAACACCAGCCTTCGAACCCTTTTTTTTTTTTTTTTTTCAAAAGAAACAAAGACAAACAAGTGTTTCCCCCAAACTCATTAAACACAAAATCCTCAATATGTAAGCAATCAAGAGCATAAAGAAATTTCAAGGAAACTCCCCTTGTTGGTGATTGGGCATGATGGCACATTAGCTCCCTTGACGTGCAAATCCTCCTAGTCCATTCCATTGCTCCAAAGCTTGACCCTACGAGAGAAAAACACCAAAGCAAAGTAAAAAGTTCCTAGAAAATTCAAAATTAACACAAAGAAAGACTCAAATAACCACAAGAAAAAGATTAGAAAAATTGGGTTGCCTCCCAACAAGCGCTTTCTTTAATGTCTTTTAGCCGGACGTTTGGAGAAGAGCTCATCAAAGAGCGGCTTCCGCCCATAGTAAGTGTCATAAAACACTACAAATGGGTCTTGATTGTGGATGCCCTCAAGCTTGGCAAGATGTGGAAATATGTGGTACGTAATTTCAACTTGGCTTGATTTCAGAGCATGTGCATGATGGACACCAAGGTACGATGTTAATGCTCATGGAGGAGTTGGCAGCCCACATTGGATCTTCGTACATATATTTGTTGCATGACCGGTGGCACAATAGGTTGAGACTCAAGACGTCTCCTCGCTCCCCGCTTCAATGGTGAAGTATTGGTTCACTTCGTCGGTCAAAATAGAATCCAAGACATTAATAGCTGATTTTTCATTTTGTCGTTCGCCATGCATTGTTGCAAAGATTGTCAGTAGCATCCTGTTCATAACAAAAATTTTCAGCTTTAAGTCTCCCACTTCATCTTTGTTGCTCTCTTTCTTCTTGGATCAAAGGGGGCTCTTGTTGTTGTTTAGGCTCATCCATAGGCATGTCAAACTCTTTCCCACTCCTCAAAGTGGTTGCTTCACCATGGTCCTTGCCTTCTTGCCTAGGATTCTCCGTGTCATTTATAAATGAACCTTGAGGACGATTGTTTAATACATTAACTATTTGTCCTACTTGATTCTCCAAACTCCTCAACAAAGTTTCTTGGCTTTGAAGGATGGCATCATTCGTAGCTATGGCATCCCTCAACAAGCTCTCAATGGAACTTGAGTTTTCATGAGGGTAGGTGTCAAAACTTGGCTCCACATTATTGTAATTGTCCTCCCAACCATGGTTGGTCATTGAGCAATCCCAATTCCACTTGTCATACTCCGCCATGTCTTCCAACATCCAATAGGCCTCATCCACGGATAGTTGGTAGAAAGTGGTGGTACCATCTCCCTTTCCACCCAATTTCTTGCCGTGGCACACAACCCATTGAGAAAGACTTCAAGTTGACACTCTTTGGAGAAACCATGAGATGAGAACCTCATTAACAAAGCCTTGTATCTCCACCATGCGCTATGTAAAGGTTCCAAGTCATGTTGAAAGAAATTCAAGAGGACTTGCTGATGTGACATCTCAAGTACCTCGCAAACAAAAACAAAGCTCAAAACCAAAGTAAGAACAAAAGAAACTAAAAGCAAAGAAGAGTAAGAAAGTAACCAAATAATTCCTAGCGCTAAATGATATCAATATCAACTAAAACTAAACACCAATCCCGACAACGGCGCCAAAAACTTGTTAAAAAACTCGCAAGTATAATGAATCGCACAAGTAATAAAGTGTACAAGAGTACGGATATCGATCCCACGAGGATTGTGTTTAGCTTTTAGTTAAATACCAATATTAATTAACTCCTAGGATTGTTTTCTTTTATATATTTTTATAGCTAAAAGAAAATAAAAATGCAAGTAATTGTAAATAATTGAGCTAGGACTTCCTAATTTCCCCTTGATTGCAAAATGCTAAGGCCATGCTAAAGAAATGCTACAAAGATTCTGTCTTTGTTAACCAAACTCAAGTTTGTGCATAAAGTTCTTCCGAATTAATTATGACTATAACTCCTCAAACCAATTTCATCATATTCCTATGTGAATCTAGTTCATGGAATTCCAATTTCAAGTTCGGGTTTATTAGGTTATACAAGGTAAACGATATATTCCTATACCTTCTACAAATCAATATATTCCTATATTGAACATGCATCATTCATGTAAAGTCCAACCTAAATTCATTTTTCCAAATCAATCTAAGTCTAGTTCTACATTTGATTTCCATCAAAAATAGAAATCAAGCAAGTAAATACACATGAATGAACAAGCACAAAAAATACCATAGACAATCCAAAAGCAAAAACTAAAACATCACAATCTTAGTTCCACTAGGAGCCTAGCTCACAAACTTAACTAAATAACATCAAGGGTTTCATCATTTTTAGAGATTACAAAAATAAAGAGAATAAATATGGGAAAGAAATTACCAAATGGAGGTGTCACAAACTCCAAAACCTCTTCCCAAAATCATCATCTTCCTCCTTCTTGAAGCTCCAAAATAAATTCTCCCTCAATAACTTATGAAAAATAAAATCTAAATCTAATAAAATAAAAATATTTGTTTTTGAATTTTCTTAAGAAATTGGCTGAAAAGCCTTATTAAATGCTTTTTCTTCTCTGGGTTTTTCTCTGTTTTTCTTTCTTTCCTCGCTTCCCCCCCCTCCTTTTTTGTCTGCGGCCGCTCGCATAAATGGGCTCAAAAACCCTTCATTTCGTGCACAAAGGAGAGCTGCAACTGAGCTCAGCTCAAGGTCTGCGTTTGGACACGTGGCGCGCTTCAATTGGAGAGTTCGGATTGAGTGGACACGCGGCGCTCTCTGGTTCGCTGAAAGAGGGAGATTTCACGCGGCTTGGATGAAATTGCCGCACCAGATCCCGCGGCTTGCTGAGTGGGAGACAAGCTGGACACGCGGCGCTCTCCAATTGGCAGAAGAGCTGCGCGGTTCTGTGGTGACGCGCTCCTGTCTGGAGTGATTCCACGCGCCCAATCTGGACCGTTGAAGCTGCGATCGAACGGCTCACGTGGAGAGTTTCATGCTGGTTTCACTCGCGTGAAGGATTTCTGTTTTGAGGCTAAATCAAATTCGAATTTTGCTTAATTTCTCTTGCATTTCTCTCCCAATTTGAATTTCAATTTGCACTTAAGCCCACCTATCACCAAAATTAAATTACATAATGAGGAAAATAATTATTTTAAAAGGAAACTAAATAAAAATAAAATAAAATAAAATAAAAATACCTAAAACAAACTAAAAAATAAAATTAATTCCAAATAAAATAAAATAAAATAAAAATAAGGTAAAAGTATTAAAAACTAAATAAATTCTTAAGAACAAGTATACTTTTTAATCCACAAAAGAGGCTAAATAACTCCATTTCATGGAGTTATCACACCCCCAAACTCAAGATTTTTCTTGTCCTCAAGCAAAACAAAAAGAAAAAGACTCAAAAACAAGTGTGCATTTATGGATGAATTCTCATGAATAATTCCTCAAGGATTGAATTAGAAACATAGCTCAAAGAAGAACACAATTTTCAATCAACTTTTATTTTGAACTTCAAAAAAATTATTTCTTCTCCAATTGGACCTTTCTTGTGTGTGTGTGAATAGCCAAGTGTTATTTCAACATTGAAATCCAAATGAGATCATGCAAACACATGCTTATAGAATATAAAATTTAGAATTTAAGCACATGCATGCAAACTCCATAAGCTTACTTTTCAAAACCATCTCCACTAATGTAGACTAACACTTAATCAAGGATCAATAGGACTTTTAAAGCTTGTAACGATAGGCTAGGGATTAAGGTAGGATAAAGGTGATTTTATGGCTCAAATCACACCCTAAACACATTAGTTACTCTAAGACCATACAAGAGCTCATATAATTCTTCAAAGTACACCCCAAACTCGATTTCCACTCTTTTGTCAACCACTTATTGAAGAAACCAAAAAAAAAAAAAAAACATTATTTTTTTTTTTTTTTTTTTTTTTTTTTTTTTTTTTTTTTTTTTTTTTTAATTTTTGTTTTGTTTTTTTTTGTTTTTTTTTTGTTTTGTTTTTTTTTTTTTTTTTTGAAGATCTCCTATACCCCCAAACTCAAACTCAACATTGTCCTCAATGTTGCAAAATAAACACACGAAGGTAAAGTAAACCTCACTATTTTTTTTAACTCGCCCAGACCATGCTATCAAATGTCGCAAAGATTTTTTTTGTTTACTGAATTGCACACGTTTTTTCACCCACCGCATCATCTCACACCAACTCATATAAGGCAACAACACTCACAACACCACCCTTCCTTCCTTATCCAACATAGCTCAATATGTCCTCAAATAACTAACATGCTTATGGGTGAGGGGTAGAAAGTTGGAAACTTATTTAAAAGGCTAGGCTAAAGATGTGGGTAACAAAGAAAACGATATATATAGGCTCAAAAGGGTGACTAAGGATATAACATGTACAAGGTTGGCTTAAAAGGCTCAATCGGTCCAAAAATGGCCTAAATCATGTCCTTAATCAAGTGTTTGCCTAGGATTTCGCCTCGACAATTCATCAAGTAAGTTCTAGAGTTTGTAAAATCTAATGATATGATATATACACAATTTTTTTTTTTTTTTTTTTTGCATCACATTCACATATTCTTTCTCTAGAAATCCAATGCATCCATAACACAAGGTAAAGTGCTCAAAGTTAAGAAAAAGTCACAATCTTTGAACAAAACAATCAAGTGAATTCCAAAACAAAAAGTTGAGAAGAGAATATTTTTCTAAAAACTATGCTCAACCCAATAATTATCATCATAGGTCCAAGAGAATTCACCACAAAACACACCAAACAACAAGGAAAACACAAGTCACTTTTTTTTTTTTTTTTTTTTTACATTTGCTGCAACAATTCTTGTAATGGAAAAAACTTTTGTTGAAAAACTTTTGTCAAGCAGAAACTATGAACACCAGACCTTGAACCCTTTTTTTTTTTTTTTTTTTTTCAAAAGAAACAAAGACAAACAAGTGTTTCCCCAAACTCATTAAACACAAAATCCTCAATATGTAAGCAATCAAGAGCATAAAGAAATTTCAAGGAAACTCCCTCGTTGGTGATTGGGCATGATGGCACATTAGCTCCCTTGACGTGCAAATCCTCCTAGTCCATTCCATTGCTCCAAAGCTTGACCCTACGAGAGAAAAACACCAAAGCAAAGTAAAAAGTTCCTAGAAAATTCAAAATTAACACAAAGAAAGACTCAAATAACCACAAGAAAAAGATTAGAAAAATTGGGTTGCCTTCCAACAAGCGCTTTCTTTAATGTCTTTTAGCTGGACGTTTGGAGAAGAGCTCATCAAAGAGCGGCTTCCGCCCATAGTAAGTGTCATAAAACACTACAAATGGGTCTTGATTGTGGATGCCCTCAAGCTTGGCAAGATGTGGAAATATGTGGTACGTAATTTCAACTTGGCTTGATTTCGGAGCATGTGCATGATGGACACCAAGGTACGATGTTAATGCTCGCGGAGGAGTTGGCAGCCACATTGGATCTTCGTACATATATCTTGTTGCATGACCGGTGGCACAATAGGTTGAGACTCAAGACGTCTCCTCGCCCTCCGCTTCAATGGTGAAGTATTGGTTCACTTAAATCGGTCAAAATAGAATCCAAGACATTAATAGCTGATTTTTCATTTTGTCGTTCGCCATGCATTGTTGCAAAGATTGTTGTAGCATCCTGTTCATAACAAAAATTTTCAAATTTTAAGTCTCCCACTTCATCTTCGTTGCTCTCTTCTTCTTGGATCAAAGGGGGCTCTTGTTGTTGTTTAGGCTCATCCATAGGCATGTCAAACTCTTTCCCACTCCTCAAAGTGGTTGCTTCACCATGGTCCTTGCCTTCTTGCCTAGGATTCTTGCCCTCTTGCCTTCTTGTGTCGAGAACCCCCGTCGGTAGAGGAGGTTGTCGTGCATCGTATATCTTGTCGCCTGGTACTTCATCTTTTTGGCCTGCTGCCTGTCATCAGGGAGCTCGCCGTCAAGCAGGTACTTGATGATCGGATCCATCCAGCTAGGTTGGAGTTCCACTGGTGTGACTTCGGGCCGCTTCTTTGTGGACGGGACTTTCAGCATCCCTCGACATCGCTAATCTGGCGAGCGCATCAGCATTGCTATTTTCTGCTCTGGGCACCTGCTGTATATCAAAAGTAGTTAACTTTTCCAAAGCTTCCTTAACTTTCTTCAGATTCGCTGCCATCTTTTCATCCCTGGTCTGGTACTGGCCTTTTACCTGATTCACAATGAGTTGGGAGTCATTGAAGATGTCAAGGTTCTCGGCCTTCAGATGCTCCGCCAATCGGAGGCCAGAGAGCAGGGCCTCGTACTCCGCTTCGTTGTTGGATGCGGGGAATTCAAACCTGATGGCCGAGGTGACTTTGTGTCCTTCCGGCGTATGTAACACCAGCCCCGCGCCACTGCCATTATCGTTTGAACTACCGTCGACGTAGAGCTTCCACCGTGGGGGTCGGACTGCTTCCCCGACCTCGGCTGGTAAGCCCGTGAATTCTGCCACGAAATCGGCCAAGGCTTGACCCTTGATCGCGATCCGTGGTTTGTAGTTGATGTCGAACTGGCTGAGCTCTATTGACCACTTGAGGAGCCGACCGGAGGCGTCGGGCTTTTGTAGCACCTGCCTAAGGGGGTGATTGGTCAAGACCTGGATGCTGTGGGCCTGGAAGTAGTGCCGTAGCTTCCTTGCTGTCACGACTAGCACGAGGGTGAGCTTTTCCATCTGGGGGTACCTCGTCTCTGCGTCCAGGAGGCGCTTGCTGGCGTAATACACCGGCAATTGCACCTTCTTCTCTTCGCGGATTAACACCGAACTAACGGCGTGTTCAGAGACCGCCAGGTAAAGGCTCAGCACTTCCCCAGTTACTGGTTTGGACAGCATAGGAGGCTTACCAAGGTGTTCCTTCAGCTGACGGAATGCCCGTTTGCACTCTTCCATCCATAGAAGCGGCTTGCTTCCCCTCAGAGTATTGAAAAATGGAACGCACTTGTCCGTGGATTTGGAGATAAACCTACTCAGCGCGGCCATACAGCCTGTCAACTTCTGGACCTCCTTGGGCTTCCTCGGCGATGCCATGTCGAGGAGGGCCTGAACTTTTGCGGATTGGCCTCGATCCCCCGACTGCTCACCATGAAGCCCAAGAACTTCCCTGAAGCGACACCGAAGGCACACTTCCGAGGGTTCAGCTTCATCCCGTACGTCCTGAGCACACCGAACATTCTTCTCAGGTCTTCCTTATGGTCTTCAGCTCTCTTGCTCTTTACCAACATGTCATCGACGTATACCTCCATTGACCTCCCAATTAACCCCGCGAACATTTTGTTGACGAGGCGTTGGTATGTCGCTCCAGCATTTTTGAGGCCAAAGGGCATCATCCTGTAGCAGTAGAGCCCTCTGTCTGTGATGAACGATGTATGCTCTTCGTCGCGGTCGAGCATGGGTATTTGGTTGTACCCAGAGTAGGCATCCATGAAGCTCATGAGCTCATGCCCTACTGTGGCGTCGACCAGCTGGTCAATTCTGGGCAACGGAAAGCTGTCCTTGGGACATGCCTTGTTCAGATCGCTGAAGTCAATGCACGTCCGCCACTCCCCATTTGGCTTCTTCACCAGGACCGGGTTGGACACCCATTCAGGTTATAGGACTTCCCGGATAAAGTTATTGCGTGTGAGCTTGTCCACTTCCTTCCGCAGGGCTTCGGACCTTTCGGCATTCATTGGTCGGCGTTTTTGCCTCTTCGGTTGGAACTTCTCGTCGATGTTCAGCCGGTGGCACATGACGTCGGGGCTTATCCCTTCCATGTCCTCGTGGGTCCAGGCAAACACGTCTAGGTTTCCCTTCAGAAATTCGACCAGTCTTCCCCGGTCCTGGGCTCCCAGCTCTGAGCCAACTCTCAGCGTTCTTGCTTGGTCAATCTCGTCGACTGGGACCTCAACTAGTTCCTCGACCGGTCCTGTATCGGGCTCCTCCCCGGGGAATCTTGGATCTAAGTCGGGCCCATTTGCCCTGGTCTCAACCACACGCAGCTCTCTGCGTACTTGTGTCGGCTCGGCGTAGTGGCGGATCGTTTCCAAGTAAGTGAGTCTCGACTCATACTAGTTCCCCCTGGGTTTGCCGATCCCGCTCGGCGTGGGGAACTTCATCATCTCATGATAGATGGACGTCACCGCCCGTAAGGCCCTCAAGGTCGGGCGTCCTATGACCGTATTATATTGGTCGCCTCCCTTCACCACCAGGAATTTCGACATCACGGTCGAGGTGTGCGGTCGGTCCCCAATGGTCATGGGTAGCTCAATGGCTCCTTTCAGGATGACTCTGTCTCCCGTGAATCCATACAGTGGTTGAGCACTGTTCTGGAGCCTTGAGCGGGGAATCCCCATCTTGTCGAGGCAGTCTGCGTAGAGAATGTCCACAGAGCTACCGTTGTCGACCAGGATCCGGCATACCGTGTGGTTGCCGATCATGGCCTCGACAACCAAGGCGTCGCTCTGGGGGAAATGCACACCCCTGGCGTCGAGCTCGGAGAAGGTAATCTCGGCGTCCTCATATCGGGCGGCCTTGGCTTCGCGCCTGGAGACGTTCATGAAGCGCTGATTAAACTTCTCCCTCACCTCTCGGGCGTACTCCTTCTGAGCACGTCGAGAGGTACCGCCGAGATAAGGTCCCCCAAAGATCGTTCTTATTACGCCGACCGGTTCGGGCGGGTTGTCGCGGTTATCCCGCCTAGCCTCGTCCCGTCGGTCGTCGTTGCGCCTATTGTTGTTCCGGCGGTCGGCTCGATATTCGCCGAGCCGCCCGTCCCGGATGAGCCTTTCGACCTCGTCCCTCAGGTCGTAGCACTCGGCCGTGGTGTGACCAGTCTCGCCGTGGAAGCGGCAGTACCTATTTGGGTTTCTCCGTGCCGGGTCGCCCCTCATGGGTGGAGGTCGACGTAGTACCTGGAGGTGGCTAATCTCGTGGTAGACGTCTTCGATCTCCATTATCAGAGGGGTATAGGCGTCATATCGTTGCGGCTTGGGCCGCTTTGTTTCCCCCTAGCTCGTCGAGGCATTGCCGCCTCTATTGTTCGGAGCCGGGTTGTGTTTGGGCTCGGCTTGCACTTGGGGGGGGACCCCGGCGCCTCTTGCCGTTGTTCTAACTGTTGGCTTGGCCGACCTCCTCCTTGACAGGGGCCACCGCCTTGCTCTTCAAGGCCCTCTTGGCCTCCTCGGCGTTGATGAACCCCTGGGTCCTTGTCAGGAACTCTTGATAAGTGTGGGGCGGCCTTCGGTGGAGGTCGGTGCTGTAGGGGATGTCCTTCTTCATGCTGGACAACGCCCCCATCAGAGCCACTTCATCGATAATTCCCTCGGTGGCTGCGACCTGCTCTTCGAAGCGAGCTATCCAGTCCTTCAGGGACTCATTGGGCCCCTGGTATATTCTGGACAGGTTCTGCTTCGGTGGGATGTACTTCTTGACACATATGAACTGAGTCAGGAAGGCGTTCTTCAGGTCATCCCAACTGGTGATGGAGTTCGGTTTGAGTGACCTGAACCATCTCCTCGCAGAATCGGAAAGGTGATTTTTGAACGCCCGACACATCACCTCCTCGGGGTATCCATGCAGGACCATGTGCCCTGTGTACACCTCGAGGTGGTCGTCCGGGTCGCTCCGTCCATCATATAGCGGAATGGGGGGCGACTTGTACTTGTCTGGGAGTGGGACTCGGATGATATTCTCTGTGAACGGATGGTTGTGAGACGTGTACATCTTTGGGTCGACATTCACTGCCTCGGCCACCTTCCCCACAACCTGCTCAAAGTTGTTCAGTCTGCTCCCCATCTGTTTCTCCAGTCTGGCCATCTTCTCGGCCAGGGCCTTATTCTCTGCTGCGAGCTCGTCTTCCCTCGTCATCTGCATGGCCTTCCCGCGGCGGGCGTCGAGCTTTGCCCTCAGGTCTGCCCCGTGCACCGACGTGGATTCCACGGGGACGGGGTTTTCCTTATGCGCATCTTGAGGCGGTCGAAACGCACCTCTCGTTATCCACAGGGAGGCGCTGTTGCCCCTCCCGCCTCTCCTCGCCGCCCCCGTCACCTGCTCCCCTACAGACCCGACTTAGCAGATGCTATCATTTGCTCGACTATCACCGATTTCCTCGGTGTCACCGTGTTGGTCACCAATTCCTTGGTTTCCCTCAGCGGCGTTCACCGGGACCGTCGGCGCGTCCTCGAGCGGCGGCATTGAGTTCCGCCCCTGGTCTCGTCCGGCAAGGGCCGTAGCCATTCTTTCCACGGCTGCAGCCAGCGTCTCGACCTGCTTTTGGAGCTGGTCGATACGGTCTGGAGTGTTTTCTGCGGCCGGTGGAAGCTGGTCGGTGGAAGTCCCGGCGGCGGTGGAGTCCTGAGCGGCCTGGGCTAGCGAGTTAGCTGTTTGTAGGCGATTTCTAGGACGCATGATGTCGGTCTCTGATCGTATAAGGCTAACTTCAAAGCTGGGTTAAATTTCTGGGCTTGAGGCCCTCCTTCTAGCGCCAATTGTTGACGGTGTTTTTCCGACAACTCGTTATAATCTCTCTTAATCACTCGTGATTAAGCTAAACACGGGATAATGAAATGAACCAAAAGATAATACAGAAGAAACAACGATTTTATAGTGGTTCGGCAATAATATTGTGCCTAATCCACTTGTGCATGCACTATATTCGTTGAGATGAATACAAATGTTGCCTTTTTCATACATAAAATCTCTAACCCCCTTTTTGGGTTTTTATTTGCTCTATTTATAGGCCTTCTCACGTACTCACACATTCCCGGTTCCCAAGACGGAAGCCATCTTCTGTCCTCGAAACGCGGGAGGGTAGGTGAGTTCTCATGATGAAAATTCCGGAAATCAGGCGGCTGATCCTCTGTCTGCCGTCTGATTTCCTGACTCCTGCGGCCGCTGTCGGATCAATACTTCCCTCCTCAAGTTGACATGACCGCTGACAGGCCCACTTGCAATCTTCCTCGATGCCTTGGTTGTAAGAGGTCGAGACAGTTTCTTCGACGTCAACTGTCGCACGATGACTCTCGGCGTCAAGGACACCATTCCACGGTTTTCCCTTCGACGCCGGAGACTGGTTCCAAAGAGGAGTTCTCGGCGCGCGTCATACGAGGGAATGGTCGACTCATACTATACGAGGGAATGGTCGACCCATGGACCGTGGTGTAACATTTCCTATTTCTTCCCCAAACTGCTCTGCTTCCTTCACACACATGATGACTTTCTTTTTGTGTTTTTTCTTCTCCGAAAGTTTTTCTTTTTTTTTTTTTTTAATTGAAAAGAGTTTTTTCTCGGAAATTGGCTGTGTGAGAAAGAGCCCAGAAAGTAACAGTGGGAGAGAAAGCAATAGAGGGAGAGAAGATTCTGAATATGTCTGGAGGAAAAATGGATGCTCTGTTTTTTACAAGTACTAGTTGAGAGAGAGAGAGAGAGAGAGAGAGAGAGAGAGAGAGAGAGAGAGAGAGAGAGAGAGAGAGAGAGAGAGAGAGAGAGAGAGAGAGAGAGAATAGATCCGTTTAATATCAAAATTTTTTTATCTGTTTTTTTTTAATTATTATTTTTATAATAAAAAAAGAAAGCGTGGCTGAAAATTAGTTGGTTGGGTTTATATTATTGCTTTCTCCGTTTAATATGAAAATTTTTTTATCTGTTTTTTTATTTTATTTTATTTTTTTATTTTTTTATAATAAAAAAAGAAAGCGTGGCTGAAAATTAGTTGGTTGGGTTTATATTATTGCTTTCCTATGTTCGTAATACATTCGGTTTGGTAATATATTCCAAATTATTGGTCCAAACTTGTTACAAAACAAAAAAGGTTTTACGCAGTTACGCACTACTTAAATATTACCGATTTTCTTGGCCGAAATTTAAATATTGCTTTTGGATGATGAATAATGTTATGGACCTCAATTTAAATTTAAATTTTTGTATTTTAATTAATGTAGTATGTGAATTATTATTTTTATATTAATTTATATTTTAAATATTATTTTGTTAATTAATGAGAGAGATTGTATTAAAATTATAGCTTATATCCACATTAATTGGTACATAAAAATTAGAATTTGAATTGGTGTCTCTAACTTAGATGATATGATCTGTTGACAGTGTTTTTCTGATAACTCGTGATTATCTCTCTAAAAACACTCGTAGTGACTCTCACGGTTTAATTAAGGATTAAGACTAAAAAATAATGTAAAGGCGACAGTAATTTTATAGTGGTTCGGCAATAACTCTTTGCCTAATCCACTTGTGAATATACTAATATCTTCTAAGATTACAAACTCTCTTAGAGTAATGAAATGGTGTCTAACACTTTTTTGGGTTTTCTTGACTCTATTTATAGGCCTTTACAAGTGGTTATCCATTCTCCGTTCCCAAGGAGGAAGCCATCTTCTATCCCTCGATTTATGGGAGGGTAGGTGAGTTTTCATGATGACAACCTCAGGAAAAGCGGCTGATCCCTCTCATCTGCCGCCTGATTTTCTGACTTCTGCAGTGGCAGTTAGATCAGTACTTCCTTCCCCGAGTTGACAAGACTGTTGGTGGATCTGACTGACAGTGCTGCCTCGACGCAATGGCCTTCAGAAGTCGAGCCATCGCGCTCGACACCTCTCACCATGTATGATCTATCGACGTAAAGGGCACCTTAGCTACAGTTGTTCCCTCGATGCCAGTGACTGATTCTCAACGGGGAGTTCTTGGCACCTGTCGTTCGAGAGAGTGGTCGATGTCTCAACCATGGTGTAACAATTACCCCATAGACTGGGATGTCGTGGTGCGACTTTCCTGGCTACACAGCGTCGAGGATGCCACGCGGGAAAAGCACTTCTGTGGGTAATAACGGCTGCTTGTCGGTACAGTGATCATTGCGGTTGGTTCCTCGGGCAGTGGAGTCGTCATGTCGATCGTGTCAATAGTTACGTCCCCACTTTCTTGGCGCCACGTGGCACTGGGAGGATGAACTGCAGCTGTCCGATTAAATCCCTCTTCATTGCTCTCTCCCCAACTGTTGGATCACGCCTTCTTGAATCCACCGTTGGATGGAGCCAAATCAGATTCTACGGTCGAGATTTGGAGTCCCTTGGACTCCTCGGGTGTATATATAAATCCTTTGCGAGGGCGTTGTGGTTGCTCATTTCCTTGAACGCCATTACGTTGCGGATTTCCACCAGACGTCTTTGCTTCCGTGTATTCTTCCTGTGTGCCTCTTACCTTCATCCCCAGATTCAAGTCTTCTGAGTAACCGGTGAGTTCTTGTTCCCTTTCATTTTTGTCATTATCCTGGTTCCACTATCTGCAAAATAATGAATCTGTAATAAAGGGGGGAATGTTCTCACCTGCCATGGTTGGCTGTACACCTGGGGCTGAGACCATGTGGGGCTATCCCCCTGGGCTTAGTTGCCTTTGCTTGAGGCCCTGGAACTTGGTTTCGGTGCCTCCCCAGGCCTACGGCACCGGGTTTGTCCTGTTTTTACTTCCATGGCCTTGAGCTGAGCTCGAGTTCCCAGCCCTCGACTCTGGGGCTTTGGCTAGGATGTGTTCTTCATGCCTCCTCGCACAGCACCTTGACCTCTCGACCATTAGAACCTAACTCTGCCCTTTGTTTTCTTTCAAGAACATGTTGCCGAAACAAGCTAGGGGTCGAGAGGTCTCTATGTCCAAGGTGAGGGACAACCCTGTCAAGGTGGCGACAACGAGCTCGTCCTCAGACGAAAGCGTGGATTCTCTACTTCGCCAAGTAGAGGACTACCCCGAGGTGTTGGCCTCGCTTTCGCAATCGGACGAGCTAATACTCCTCGACGATGAGGATGCTGGCAGGCAGGTCGGCCCTTCCGAAGGCCGAGGCTACGGGGTTGCGTCGACCAGTGGCCTCTCGGGTATGGTCAGAGACATGAATCTGTTGAAGATCAAGCCCCGGAACGCACCGAAGGCCTTCAATGATGTAAGGATCGACCTTCTAAACTTTTACTTGATCATCCCGACCCCCAATGACCGGGCCCATAACCCGCCAGCCAACCATATGACCGTCTACACCCGTGCTCTCAGCTTCAGGCAAACTCTCCCTTTTCATCCTTTTCTGAAGGCCCTTTGTGGCCTCCATAGGATATCCCCTGCTCAGCTGTCACCCAACTATTGGGTGACAATAAACTCCATGATAATTCTATGGAGAAAATTTTTAGGGCTCGACTTAACCTTCGAGGAGTTCCTTTACTGTTACTCCCTCAAGGCTTCCCCAGACCAGAGGGGGTTTTTCTACTTAGCTTCCTCCGCCAAGTCCAAGCCTTTCGTTCCCCCCTGGTGGTCGAGAAGACTTTCAGTTCCCATGGGTGGAAGCCCCAATTCTTCTTTATTGGTGGCAACTTCAACTCCCACCCTCTCGATGGTGAGCGTCCCCTGGGGACACAAACAGTATTCAACCAATACTGTAGGTCCCTCATTTTCTATACTCCATTTTGATAGCACTGGTTCTACCCACTAAGCTTTCTCACTAGTTGCTTCTCACTGCAGGTGAAGCTATCGCTCGGCCGCAACTCTCCGCTTCTGCTCTTGCATGTGT
This sequence comes from Morus alba, assembly GCA_012066045.3. Classification (NCBI taxonomy): domain Eukaryota; kingdom Viridiplantae; phylum Streptophyta; class Magnoliopsida; order Rosales; family Moraceae; genus Morus; species Morus alba. The sequence goes on from CP050224.2 coordinate 35,981,994, forward strand.
CGAGGAGATTCGTGCTCTACCCGAAGACCGTCGATGCGCCTCAGTTCTCAACATTGCCAAGAACCGGGCAGAATACGGCTTGTCCATACTCCTTGACACTCCTCACGACCCGTCGGTCCTCTCGTGGATCTCCTAAGTGGTAAGTCCGGCTTTTTTTTTCCTTTTCCTTGACTGAGGCTGAGGGAAACAGTTGAAGGGTTCTTGGGCTGACCCCTTCTTCTTCCTTTCTTTTTGTAGCTGTGCCGTCAGAGATGAGGTACGCCATCCCCGCAAGGTCGAGGAAGATGAAAGATAAAGATGAGACTCCAGAATTGTCGAGGCAACCGCCGGCTCAGGTCCCTCCCGCCCCCAGTTTCACTGAAATCCTCCCTCGGGGGATGCTCATTATCGACCCATCCCCTAAGAGGCCAAGGGTCGAGGAGTCCCGGAACCCGGCGGCGGTCAAAGAGTCACCGTCGCAGCAAGCTCGGCACCTAGAAAAGGGGAATGACGCTGAGGTGGCTGCTACTTTGGAGGTCCTTCCTGCCCCAGAACCCCTGGTGATGCCGGGGTCAAAAGTTGATGACGCCAAGTTCATCGTTACGGACGTCGTCCCTCGGCATCTCCATAATGCTCTGCGCCTTCCTCCCCGTTTCAGCCTCCCTATCCATGCCATTTACGTTTCTAAATGGGTTGAAGCCGTGCCGTATCGAACCAATGATAATGCAACGGTTGTTAAGTTCTTGAAGGAGAATGTGTTATCTAGGTTTGGCACTCCACGTGCTATCATCAGTGATCAAGGCACTCATTTCTGCAACCGTTCATTTGAGGCTCTTATGTGCAAGTACGGTGTGCTTCATAAGGTTGCTACTGCCTATCATCCACAAATGAATGGCCAAGCTGAGTTGGCGAATAGGGAGATCAAATAAATTCTAGAAAAGACGGTAAACCCCGACCATAAGGATTGGTCCTTACGTCTTCTTGACACTTTCTGGGCACACCGCACAGCTTACAAATCCCCTCTTGGGATGTCTCCCTATAGGCTTGTCTTTGGGAAAGCTTGTCATTTACCTGCCGAGCTTGAACATAAAGCTTATATGGTCGTTAAGGCCCTTAACCTTGATCTCAATGCTGCAGGAATTCAAAGAAAGCTCTAATTGTCTGAGATTGCAGAAATAAGGAATGACGCATACGACAATTCCAGGATCTACAAGGCAAAAATGAAAGCGACTCATGACAAACAGATCCTGAGAAAGAATTTTGAGCCAAATCAGCAGGTGCATCTTTATGACTCCCGTTTGCATCTCCACCACCCAGGTAAGTTAAGGTCGCGGTGGACTGGTCCATTTGTGGTGAAACAGGTTTTTCCCAACGGTCCTCTCAAAGTCGAGGACCCAAGTGATCGGAGAGTATTTAGAGTCAATGGCCAGAGACTAAAGCATTACATTGAGCATGTGAGCTAAGCTGAAGAGATCATTCTCGAGGCTCTGATTTACTAACCTTGAGGAGTTTACTTCCAACTTTTTTTGTAACATATTTTTGTTTCTTTGTTTCGTTTAGTGTGTTTTGTATGCTTTTATTTTTAGTTTGATTTTGTGTGATTTTATATTTGTTTGTGTTTTGGAGAATCAGTTCAGGAGGCTCAACTTAATTCTACTATTCATCATCCAGGTGTTCTCTTTCCCTGTCTTCTTCATATTGCATATACTTTTAGACATTGAGGACATTGTCTGATTTTAGGTTGGGGGTGGTGAGCATATTCATCCGTGAGATTAATTTTTATCTTGTTGTTATTTTGGGTCAAATTTTTTGCAAGATTAACTGAGTATGATTTCGAAATGTTCAGTTTGAGTCAGTTTTTACTATCTTAATTACCAAGAAATGATTCCCAGAGTTATTTTTGAGCATATGCCAGACCTTGTGGTAAGATGGTTGTTGACACATTTAGTTGAGAAAAATTTCCGAGTTTAAGGTTTTCATTTTTTATGAGTTGTGAGAATTGAGAAAATATCTTTTTGAACTTTCATTGATCTTTTGAGTTGGTTGAGTCATTAACGGAACACCTTTACTTGAGTTATGACATTTTCTTGAGGGATGATTTCTGATTAGGAATAATTTTTAGAATTTGAGCCATGTGTTGTAGATAGTTATCGTTTTTCTTTTGCATTTTATCAAAAAAAAGAGTAAGAGCATCATTTATGATCAATATTTACGTAGTTTCGTTGCACTGACGTCTTGTGCTACATAGCAGCCAATCAAAAGAATGCCTTACTACAACAGCTTCATCAAATGTATGTTGTCTCTTGCCTCGAAAAAAAAGGTTAAAAAAATAATAAAAAAAGGTTTGTGTATATTTGTCTGTATTTTTCGGCTCTTTGTTTGTTTATGAGATCTTCCTCTTGACCAGAATGAAATCCCGAAAGTTTGTTTACGGTTTGAGTGATAAATTGTTCTAGATATTTGATTTGCCTATCATTTGATCAATGTTTGTTTATTAGCTTGTCCTTAAATTGCCTTCTCTCACTTGAGCGTTAATTGTGACATTTCTAACTCCATGAGCGTAATCCCTTTGCATTAAAATATTTCCGACCCCCGTGAGGTAAATGGAGTTGAGACTTTACCTTGGTGAGTTTTTCAATGCTATTTGTGTTATGGATTGTGGTAACAGGGATACGGTTTGGTGCACACACACACGACTCTGGAGTCATGACTGAAGTAGTTTTGATAGCATTTTCTAATGATTTACTAATGTTCTATTTGATTGCTTAGGTGATTTTGTAGGTTTTGATTTGAATTTTCAGCTTGATATGATTTTTCTTTCGCTTGAATTTGATAGGGACTAGTAATAAGCAAGTTAGGGGTTGTGATAAGGGCACAAATTTGCACTTTTAATGTTCATAAATTTAGATGATTTAATTTTAATTCGATTTATTTTATTTTTCAGGTTGTTGAAGAAAACAATTGGATTTGGGCTAGTTCACCAGGCAAAACCCAAAAGTTGAGCCCAAGAAAAGTCCAATTCGGCCCAAAGCCCATCAGCCCATCGTCCAGCCGAGCTGAGCCGAGAAGCCGTGAGCCCATGCCAGCCACCATGTGTCATCTTCTGCCGCTTCGCAGGTTGATGGGACCCAGTTGTCCCCGCATGTACGCGCGCTTGGTGCGCACGGATCCTCTCCCCGAGCGAGTCTCCTCCACACGCGCGTCACCCAGATTTCCTTTCCTCTCCCCGTCGGTCCCTCGTCTCTCGCCACGCCTCCAGTGGGGTCCAGCTACTCCCTCGCGTACGCGCGCTTTGCGCGCACGTTCTCTCTCCGGGCGAGTTCTTCTCCTGCGCGCGTCAACCCTTCCTCCACGTGGGCACAGCCAGTACATCAGTTCTTCTCCAGCACACAAATCCAATTGCGACACGTGTCCCACCTCTTCAGCCACATTTGTGATGGTTTTTCTCCCCTGTTAAGCCTTGTAACTTCTAAATTAGGATCCATTTTTTTTATCTTTTTATTTTATTGTTAATAGTTTTTCTTAGCATTTTAAAAACTCTATAAATAAGGCCATTGTCAAGATGATTAGGGGGTTGATTTTGGAGAGCCTAAATTCTCACACATTTTCTCTTGTTTTCTTGTTCTTATTCTCATACTTTCTTTTTAGAATTTTATGGGAATTATGTGCAAGTTAGGCTAGAGTATTTAGGTGAGGCTAGAGATGATCCTATATCTGTAGTGAACTTGTTTGGATTTTAATTCTCCAATGGTTTGTAAGTTTTATACATTTGAGTAAATAATTTTCTTTTATCATATTTCTTCCTCTTATCAATATATTTTATTATCAACTTTTATATAAATCTAGTCAAGCTCTTTTTATGTGATTGTTGCATTATATTATATATTGATAGGTATTGTTTTATAAGTAGTCTTTTACTGCAATATTGCCAACGATATATTGTCGCTCTTAGATTTCTCATAAGATAATTTTCCCTAATTCTAAACGTTAGTATTTTATTTACTCGAATACATTTTTATTTCATATGTTCTTCAAATATTTATTTTCCGATTGATTGTTTGGGATGTGAAACTTTCAATTGAGTCAATTTATGAATCAAAATCCAAATAGGTGAACAAAGCATATGGAGGATTCTCAAAGCCTTACCACTTTTTATTATTGAATTTTCTCCATTTTAAATTGTTCAAAAAATCATCAAAAACACTCATTCATCTTCTTTGTTTGATTACTTACTTTCTTAACGCTTTTTATTTGCTAGTCATTTCTTGTTCAATTTAACACTTCCTTGTGGGATCAACCGTTCAAATTGTACTACAATTGACCGCTTGTTTTTGTACACGTTTGGGCGTGACCAAATTTTGGCACCGTTGCCGGGGAGGTGCGTCAACAAGATTGTTCAATAGATAATTAGCCAAAGAGATATGTATTATTCATCTTTTATTTATTTATTTTTTGTTTGGCACGTTTGAAAAAAAAAAAAAAAAAAAAAAAATTTAGTTTCCGTGACTTGATTGTTAGTATATATATATTTATATAAAAAAATAACAAAAACCTTTTGTTGCTGTATTCCTTTCTTTCTTACTTTTTTTCACGTTCTCACGTTCTTCATTTTTTTTCGTAGTCTTGTTACAAAAAAAAAAAAAAAAAAAAAAAAAAAAAATCTCACAATTTTAGAATTTGTTTTTATTCTTAATTTTTTTCCTTTTTAGTTTTAAAATTAATTGTGATTTGATTTTGTAATCTTTTATTTTTGGTAAATTAGGATTTTATTTTGTTTTCTCATTTGTATATTTTAATTGTTGCCTTATTTAATTTTTCCTTTTATAGTTTCATTAACTCTTAGGATTATAACTAGGATTGTAATTAATTGACTAATTTAGATTCCTAATCTAGGATTTTCATAATTAGTAGATTTAGGTTTTTGACTTTAGGAATAGTTTCCATTAATTAGGTTACATTTCATAATTTACTCAATAAAATTTAATAATTGATTTTGAGAATAATTGTGTGGTTACGTGGAAAGTATAATTTGAGGGAGTTCTGTCTAGAAAAGTTGGTACTTAAGCGGGCCTCACCCCACCAATCTTTCCTGAGAACGTTGCTCTATGTAGGAGACTATTCATTGAGCCAAGAGCTATAGTCTTTCCTTGGAGCACTCTCGGTGGTTACAATTTACGTTACTATATAATTATTTTCTTGTTTTATTAAAAATAAAAAAAATTAAAAAATAAAATTAAAAAAAAGCCGCTTAGGGTGAAGGAATCATATAGAGACGAATAAGGGAGATTCGCTATAAGACCGGAGAACCCTAGTGAAGTTTTTTCCCGCACGTCTAGTCCTCCCTCGACCCCAGCCTCATTAGCAGTTGCAAATCTGTTCGCAATGGCTCAAATTGAGGAGGTCCAGCAGAAGATGTCGAATGATTATCTCCACCCTATGCGTACGGCCACACCGTCATGCATAATTATTCCCCCTAATATGCCAAATTTAGATTTTAAGCTGGGCATGATCCAACTCTTGCCGACCTTTCACGGGTTAGAGAGCAAGAATCCATACGTTCATATTAGGGAATTTGAAGAAGTAGTGGCCACTTTGCACAACCGAGCTGAAGCCACGGACTCTGTGGAATTGAAATTCTTTCATTTCTTTTTGAAGGAAAAGGCTAAAAGATGGTTGTATTCTCTGCGACCTAGGTCTATTGGAAGTTGAGAGGAAATGACACCATCATTTTTCAACAAGTATTTCCCTCACCATAAGACCAATGGTCAGAAGCGACAGATCTCAACGTTTACCCAAAAGGACAATGAAACTCTGTATCAAGTTTGGAAACGGTTCAAGGATCTGTTAAATCAGTGTCCTCACCATGGTTACGAGAGTTGGCGCCTTGTCAGTTATTTCTATGAAGGACTCACGATTCGAGAGTGCTAATTTGTGGAGATGATGTGCAATGGTGAATTTCTCCAAAGGGATCCCAAGGAGGCTTTTGAGTATCTCAACGAGTTATCCAAAAAGGCCCATACTTGGACCAGACCTAGTGCTACTGACAGTACCAATAGGTCCTGACCGGTTGGAATCTATCAATTAAGGGAAGAGGACAACCTCAACGCCCAAATCGAATCTTTGAAAAGGCAAATCAAGGCCCTCAAAGGCAATGAAGGTAGAGGAATCCACATGGTCACAAGGGCAAAGACACATGTTCTATGCTTTGTCTGTGGTAGTATGGAACATCTAGCTAAGGATTGTCCTGCTTATGGTGAAATGAGAGGGGTTTATGAGGAGCAATGCAATGCCTTAGGGGCATACAACAAACCCTTCTCTAACACGTACAATCCTGGCTAGAGGAACCATCCAAACTTCAGTTGGGGAGATTCCAACCAAGCACAACCATCAAGAGGACAATGGAGAACTGAGCAACAGCCGCAACCACCAAAGGCATATTCTGCACCTCAATACAACTCGCATCACCCAAGGAGTTCTCTTGAAGATACCTTGCAATCTTTGATGGAGGTGCAGAGTAAGACGAATCAGAAGTTTGAGTCACTGTTCACACAAATGGTGGAGGAAAGTAAAGAAATGAAGAGTCAAATCACGAAGCTGACTGGAGCTTTGGTTGTTCAAGAACGCAAAAAGTTCCCTTCACAAGCTTATTCAAACCCAAAGGGTCAACATATGGCGCAAACCTAATGTCTTGATAATCAAAATGTTAAGGAGGTGAATGCCATCAGTACTCGTAGTGGTAAGATTATGGAAGAACCGTCAACAAGTGCCACCACTTCGAGTAGTAAGAAAGTTGTCCCTGAGAAAGATGAGCCAACAAATGTTCCGGTAAAGGTACCTTTTCCCCAAGCTCTACATCCAACTGGGAAAATACCGGAACACCAAAGTGAGATCCTAGAGCACTTTACTCAAGTGAAGATTAATCTTCCTTTGCTTCATGTTATCAAGCAAGTGCCTACTTATGCTAAGGTTATCAAGGATTTGTGCACTATCAAAAGGAAGCACCATGTCAAGAAGACAACATTCTTAACAAACAGGTAAGCGCGGTGATCGACCAGAAAACACCGCTCAAGTACAAGGATCCCGGTTGTCCCACAATTTCCTGTCAGATTCGGACACATGAGTTCAGCCAAGCTTTGCTTGATCCAGGAGCGAGTGTTAACCTCATGCCATATTTGTCCACTCGTAACTTGGTCTTGGAGAAATTAAGCCCACATATGTGGTTCTGCAGCTGGCTAATCAATCGATCAAGAAGCCTCGGGGGATAGTTGAGGATGTTTTAGTTCAAGTTGATAAGTTCTATTACCCCATTGACTTTCTAGTCTTGGATATTCAATCCGTAGTGAGTTTGGAGTCCAAGATTCCCATAATCCTCGGAAGACCTTTCCTTACTACAGCCAATGCTATCATCAACTGTAGGAATGGTCTGATGAAGATATCCTTTGGGAACATGACTTTGGAGGTGAATGTTTTTCACATTGCAAAGCAGCCACGTGATGATGACGAGTGCCACCAAACATTTCTAATTGACACACTCGTCTCGGAGGAGGTTTAGTTGTGTAGCAATTATGATGATCTTGATGATTTCCTCCGCATTTCTGAATTTGAGAGTTCCGGTCCTTGTGAGTTGGCTAACAATGTCACCATTTTCAAAGACTCATAAGGTAGAGGAATCAAGTTTTGGCAACCACGCTTTGAAGAGCTACCTAGAGAAAAAGAAAAGCCAAAACCATCCACCGAAGAGACCCCAAACCTCAAGCTGGCTCAACTGCCTGAGAATCTGAAACATGTCTTCTTGGGAGCTGGTGATACCTTTCCTGTCATCATTTCGTCTAAACTTGATGCATTTCAAGAGTAGCGGTTAGTTGACATGCTGCGTGAACACAAATCAGCATTAGGTTGGACGATTGCTGACATTAGAGGTATTAGCCCCTTAATTTGCTCTCATCATATCAACTTGGAAGACGGGGTTAATCCACAAAGGGATCCCTAAAGAAGACTGAACCCGACGATGAAAGAGGTTGTGAAGAATGAAGTCTTGAAGCTTCTGGATGCAGGAATCACCTATCCAGTCGCTGATAGCAAGTGGGTCAGTCTAACTCAGGTAGTGCCTAAGAAATCAGGGGTGACAGTGGTGGAAAATGAGAAAGGGGCTCTTGTTCCCACAAGAACTATGACGGGTTGGTGAATGTGCATTGACTATCGAAAGCTGAACGTCGCCACCTGCAAGGATCACTTCCCACTTCCATTCATTGACCAAATCCTAGAACATGTGGCTGGTCATCCTTACTATTACTTTCTTGATGGCTACTCAAGCTATTATCAGATCGAGATCGCATTAGAGGATCAGGATAAAACTACATTTACCTGTCCTTTTGGTACTTATGCTTTTCAGCGTATGCCATTTGGGCAGTGTAATGAACCAGCCACCTTCCAGAGGTGCATGATGAGCATTTTTAGCGACAAGGTCGAGAAGTGTATGGAGGTGTTCATGGATGATTTGACCGTCTTGGGTGACACCTTCGACTCGTGCCTTCTCAACATAGAAGTTGTGCTTAAGAGATGTGAAGAGAAGAGTCTCGTGCTTAACTGGGAGAAGTGTCATTTCATGGTGCCATCTGGCATAGTCTTGGGGCATGTTGTTTCTGAAAAAGGGATTGAGGTTGTTCAGTCCAAAATTGAACTCATCTCAAAGTTGCCCACCCCCAAGACTGTCAAAGACATTCGGTCTTTTGTGGGGCATGCTGGTTTTTATAGGAGGTTCATACAAAACTTTTCAGCAATTTCTCGTCCGCTTTGTAACCTCCTGGCCAAAGATGTTGTGCTCGATTGGACACAAAAGTGTCAGGATTCTTTCCGAATGCTTGTGGCGAAGTTGACTTCCGCCCCCATCATTCAGTCACCAGATTGGAGCTTACCATTTGAGATCATGTGTGACGCAAGTGATTATGTTGTGAGGGCAGTCCTTGGTTAACGAAGGGAAGGGAAGCCCTTTGTTGTGTATTACGCGAGTAGAACTCTAAATAGTGCTCAAATGAATTACTCAACCACTGAGAAAGAGTTGGTCGCTGTGGTCTTTGCACTTGACAAGTTCCGTGCATATCTAATCGGTTCACCCATCACTGACTTCATAGATCATGCCGCCCTCAAGTATCTCCTTTGCAAAAAGGATGCTAAGGCGCGATTAATTAGGTGGATCCTTCTATTGCAAGAATTTGACTTGACCATCAAGGACAAGAAAGGTGTCGAGAATGTCGTTGCTGACTATCTGTCTCGACTCGAGTTCAATGATCCCGCCGATTGCCCTGCCATCCACGATAACTTCCCTGATGAAAATCTTTTCACCGTCACTAAGCTACCTTGGTACGCACATATCGTAAACTACTTGGTGACGGGTGAACTTCCTTCTAATTGGAATGCACAAGATAAACGCAAGTTCTTGGTCGAAGTGCAAAACTTCTATTGGGATGATCCGTATCTTTTCAAGTACTATCCTGACCAAATCATGAGATGATGCATTCTTGATGATGAGATTACTAGTGTTCTGAACTTTTGCCATAACGATGCATGTGGTGGTAATTTTTTTGTGAAAAAGGCCGCCGCAAAAATCTTCAATGTGGTATTTATTGGCCTACTTTGTTCAAGGACACTAATCAATTCTTTCGTTCCTGTGTCCGGTGCCAGAAGTTAGGTGCTTGTCCCGCCGCCATATGATGCCTTTGAACCTGATTCTCGTGATAGAAATATTCAATTGTTGGGGAATCGACTTTATGGGTCCATTTCCACCTTCTTCTAGGTACCTTTACATCCTCCTTGCTATGGATTACGTTTCTAAATAGGTTGAAGTTGTGCCATGTCGAACCAATGATAATCCATCAGTTGTTAAGTTCTTGAAGGAGAATGTGTTATCTAGGTTTGGCACTCCACGTGCTATCATCAGTGATCAAGGCACTCATTTCTGTAACTGTTCATTTGAGGCTCCTATGCGCCAGTACGGTGTGCTTCATAAGGTTGCTACTACCTATCATCCACAAATGAATGGCCAAGCTGAGTTGGCAAATAGGGAGATCAAACAAATTCTGGAAAAGATGGTAAACGCCGACTGCAAGGACTGGTCCTTACGTCTTCTTGACGCTTTCTGGGCATACCGCACTGCTTACAAATCCCCACTTGGGATGTCTACCTATAGGCTTGTCTTTGGGAAAGCCTGTCATTTACCTGTCGAGCTCGAACATAAAGCTTATTGGGCCGTCAAGGCCTTTAACTTTGATCACAATGCTGCAGGTATTCAAAGAAAGCTCCAATTGTCTGAGATTTCAGAATTAAGGAACGACGCATACGACAATTCCAGGATCTACAAGGCAAAAATGAAAGCGGCTCATGACAAGCAGATCCTGAGAAAGAATTTTGAGCCAAATCAACAGGTGCAACTTTATGACTCCCGTTTGCATCTCCACCCAGGTAAGTTAAGGTTGCGGTAGACTGGTCCATTTGTGGTGAAATAAGTTTTTCTGAACGGTGCTATCGAGATCGAGGACCCAAGCTATGGGAGAGTATTCAGAGTAAATGGCCAAAGACTGAAGCATTACATTGAGCGTGTGAGCCAAGCTAAAGAGATCATTCTCGAGGCTCCGATTTACAGACCTTGAGGAGTTTACTTCCAACCCTTTTTGTATCATATTTTTGTTTCTTTGTTTCGTTTAGTGTGTTTTGTATGCTTTTATTTTTAGTTTGATTTTGTGTGATTTTATATTTGTTTGTGTTTTGGAGAATCAGTTCAGGAGGCTCGACTTAATTCCACTATTCATCATGCAGGTGTTCTCTTTCCCTGTCTTCTTCATATTGCATATATTTTTAGACATTGAGGATATTGTCTGATTTTAGGTTGGGGGTGGTGAGCATATTCATGTGTGAGATTAATTTTTGTCTTGTTGTTATTTTGGGTCAACATTTTTGCGAGATTAACTGAGTATGATTTCAAAATGTTCGGTTTGAGTCAGTTTTTGCTATCTTAATTACCAAGAAATGATTCGCAGAGTTATTTTTGAGCACATACTAGACCTTGCGGTAAGATTGTTGTTGACACATTTAGTTGAGAAAAATTCCCGAGTTTAAGGTTTTCATTTTTGTGAGTTGTGAGAATTGAGAAAACATCTTTTTGAACTTTCATTGATCTTTTGAGTTGGTTGAGTCATTAACGGAACACCTTTACTTGACTTGTGACATTTGCTTGAGGGATGATTTCTGGTTAGGAATAATTTTTAGAATTTGAGCCATATGTTGTAGATAGTTATCATTTTTCTTTTGCATTTTATCAAAAAAAAAAAGAGTATCATTTATCATCAATATTTACGTAGTTTCGTTACACTGACGTCTTGTGCTACATAGCAACCAGTCAAAAGAATGCCTTACTACATCAGCTTCATCAAATGTATGTTGTCTCTTGCCTCGAAAAAAAAAATAAAAAAAAAAAAAAAAGGTTTGTGTATATTTGTCTGTATTTTTCGGCTCTTTGTTTGTTTATGAGATCTTCCTCTTGACCAGAATGAAATCCCAAAAGTTTGTTTATGGTTTGAGTGATGAATTGTTCCAGATAGTTGATTTGCCTATCATTTGATCAATGTTTGTTTATTAGCTTGTCCTTAAATTGCCTTCTCTCACTTGAGCATCAATTGTGACATTTCCAACTCCATGAGCGTAATCCCTTTGCATTAAAATATTTCTGACCCTCGTGAGGTAAATGGAGTTGGGACTTTAGCTTGGTGAGTTTTTTGATGCTATTTGTGTTATGGACTGTGATAAGAGGGATACAGTTTGGTGCACACACATACAAATTTCGAGTTATGACTGAAGTAGTTTTGATAGCATTTTCTGATGATTTACTAATTGTTTGTTTGGTTGCTTAGGTGACTTTGCAGGTTTTGATTTGAATTTTCAGCTTGACATGATTTTTCTTTCGCTTGAATTGCTAGGGACTAGCAATAAGCTGTTGGGGGTTGTGATAAGGGCACAAATTTGCACTTTTAATGTTCATAATTGTCAAATTATTTTATCAAAATTGTGATTTTAATTTCAAATATTCCTAAATTTAGAGGATTTAATTTTAATTGGATTTATTTTATTTTTCAGGTTTTTGAAGAAAACAATTGGATTTGGGCTAGTTCACCAGGCAAAATCCAAAAGTTGAGCCCAAGAAAAGCCTAATTCGGCCCAAAGCCTATCAGCCCGTCGTCTAGTTGAACCGAGCCGAGAAGCTGCGAGCCCATGCCAGCCGCCACGTTTTGTCTTCTGTCGCGCCGCAAGTCCGTGGGACCCAGTTGTCTCCTCCACGCACGCATCACCCGGATTTCCTTTCCTCTCCGCGTGGGTCCCTCGTTCCAGCTTCCCTCCAATCGTCTCTCGCCATGCGTCCAGTGGGGTCCAGCTACTCCCTCGCGTACGCGCGCTTGGCGAGCACATTCTCTCTCCGGGCGAGTTCTTCTCCTGCGCATGTCCACCCTTCCTCCGCGTGGGCGCAGCCAGTACAGCACTTCTTCTCCCGCGAGCAAATCCAATTACGACACGTGTCCCACCTCTTCAGCCACATTTGTGATGGTTTTTCTCCCCTGTTAAGCCTTGTAACGTCTAAATTAGGATCCGTTTTTTTTTTTTCTTTTTATTTTTTTGTTAATAGTTTTTCTTAGCATTTTAAAAACTCTATAAATAGGGCCATTGTCAAGGTGATTAGGGGGTTGATTTTGGAGAGCCTAAATTCTTAAACATTTTCTCTTGTTTTCTTGTTCTTATTCTCATACTTTCTTTTTAGAATTTTATGGGAATTATGTGCAAGTTAGGCTAGAGTATTTAGGTGAGGCTAGAGATGATCCTATATGTGTAGTGAACTTGTTTGGATTTTAATTCTCCAATGGTTTGTAAGTTTTATACATTTGAGTAAATAATTTTCTTTTATCATATTTCTTCCTTTTATCAATATATTTTATTGTCAACTTTCATATAAATCTAGTCAAGCTCTTTTTATGTGATTGTTGCATTATATTATATATTGATAGGTATTGTTTTATAAGTAGTCTTTTACTGCAATATTGCCAACGATTTATTTTCGCTCTTAGATTTCCCATAAGATAATTTTTCCTAATTCTAAACGCTAGAATTTTATTTACTCAAATACATTTTTATTTCATATGTTCTTCAAATATTTATTTTCCGATTGATTGTTTGGGATGTGAAACTTTCAATTGAGTCAATTTATGAATCAAAATCCAAATAGGTGAACAAAGCATATGGAGGATTCTCAAAGCCTTACCACTTTTTATTATTGAATTTTCTCCATTTTAAATTGTTCAAAAAATCATCAAAAACACTCATTCATCTTCTTTGTTTGATTACTTACTTTCTTAATGCTTTTTATTTGCTAGTCATTTCTTGTTCAATTTAACACCTCCTCGTGGGATCAACCGTTCAAATTGTCCTACAATTGACCGCTTGTTTTTGTACACATTTGGGCGTGATCAAATTTTGGCGCCGTTGCCGGGGAGGTGCGTCAACAAGATTGCTCAGTAGATAATTAGCCAAAGAGATAGGTATTATTCATCTTTTATTTATTTATTTTTTGTTTGGCACGTTTCAAAAAAAAAAAAAAAAAAACACTTTTAGTTTCCGTGACTTGATTGTTACTATATATATATATTTATATATAAAAAAAAAAACAAATAACTTTTGTTGCTGTATTCCTTTCTTTCTTACTTTTTTTTTTCACGTTCTCACGTTCTTCATTTTTTTCGTAGTCTTGTTACAACAAAAAAAAAAAAAAAAAAAAAAAAATCTCACACTTTTAGAATTTGTTTGTATTCTTAATTTTTTTTCCTTTTTAGTTTTAAAATTAATTGTGATTTGATTTTGTAATCTTTTATTTTTGGTAAATTAGGATTTTATTTTGTTTTCTCATTTGTATATTTTAATTATTGCCTTATTTAATTTTTCCTTTTATAGTTTCATTAACTCTTAGGATTATAACTAGGATTATAATTAATTGACTAATTTAGATTGCTAAACTAGGATTTTCATAATTTGGTAGATTTAGGTTTTTGACTTTAGGAATAGTTTCCATTAATTAGATTTCATTTCATAATTTACTCAATAAAATTTAGTAATTGATTTTGAGAATAATTGTGTGGTTACGTGAAAAGTATAATCTGAGGGAGTTCTGTCTAGAAAAGTTGGTACTTAAGCGGGCCACGCCCCACTAATCTTTCCTGGGAATGTTGCTCTGTCTAGGAGACTATTCATTGAGCCAAGGGCTATAGTCTTTCCTGGGAGCACTCTCGGTGGTTACAATTTACGTTACTATATGATTATTTTCTTTTTGATTAAAAATAAAATAAAAAAGCCGCTTAGGGTGAATGAATCGTTATAGTGACGAATTAGGGAGATTCACAATAAGACCGGAGAACCCTAGTGAAGTTGCTTCCCACATGTCTAGTCCTCCCTCGACCCCAGCCTCATTAGTAGTTGTAAATCTGTTCGCAATGGCTCAAAACGAGGAGGTGCAGTAGAAGACGTTGAACGATTATCTCCACCCTGCGCATACGGCCACACCGTCATGCATAATGTTTCCCCCTAATATGCCGAATTTGGATTTCAAGCCGGGCATGATCCAAGTCTTGCTGACCTTTCACGGGTTAGAGAGCGAGAATCCAAACGCTCATATTAGGGAGTTTGAAGATGTTGTGGCCACTTTTCACAACCAAGTTGAAGCCGCGGACTTTGTGCGATTGAAATTCTTTCCTTTCTCTTTGAAGGAAAAGGCTAAAAGTTGGTTGTATTCTCTGCGACCTTGGTCTATTGGAAGTTGGGAGGAAATGACAACATCATTTTTCAACAAGTATTTCCCTCACCATAAGACCAATGGTCTGAAGCGACAGATCTCGACCTTTACCCAAAAGGGCAATGAAACTTTGTATCATGTTTGGGAATAGTTCAAGGATCTGTTAAATCAGTGTCCTCACCATGGTTACGAGAGTTGGCGCCTCATCAGTTATTTCTACAAAGGACTCACGATTCAAGAGCGCCAATTTGTGGAGATGATGTGCAATGGTGAATTTCTCTAAAAGGATCCCGAGGAGGCTTTTGGGTATCTCAATGAGTTAGCCGAAAAAGCCCACACTTGGACCGGACCTAGTGCTACTGACAGCACTAATAGGTCCCGACCGGTTGGAATCTATCAATTAAAGGAGGAGGACAACCTCAAAGCCCAAGTTGAATCTTTGACAAGGCAAATCAAGGCCCTGAAAGGCAAAGAAGGTAGAAGAATCCACACGGTCACAAGGGCAAAGACACATGAGCCATGCTTTGTCTGTGGTAGGGTGGAACATCTAGCTAAGGATTGTCCTGCTTACGGTGAAATGAGAGGGGTTTATAGGGAGCAATGCAATGCCTTAGGGGCATACAACAAACCCTTCTCTAACACATACAATCCTGGCGTACCATTGTCAATGATTCGACGTAGACGGTAGATTATTAAGTATGTAGAAAATTTATGTTTGTCTCTTAAGTATGGTCGGGCCAGAGCCCCACCACCTTTGCAAGTTTGAGGGGGCCTTATTTTCCCCTCGCCAAAAACAAAGCCTTGGACTTATTTTTGGCGCACCGTGGTCGACGTATTGACAATTTGATTTGGTCGATGTATCGATAGTGTTTAGTCGACGTATCTACTTTCTGTACTGGTCGACATATTGATAGTTTTTGTGGTCGACGTATCGACATAAGTAGTAGAGGTTGGACCCACGTAAGAAAATCGGTCGTAAAGCAGGACAAAGTTGATTAAGTGTGCAATGCGCGTTGCCTTTTATTTATGTAGAATTTACAAGTTGACTTTTCAGCTTACAAGAAAAGGAAAATGAAATAGGACAAAAGTAAAAAATACAAAGTTTACCCTTAGGTTGACGTTCCTCGTAAGCATTGGTAGTAGACCTTCAACTGGTCCGCGTTCTAAGTGTGCATGATGTCTCGACCGTCGAGCTCTGACAATCGATACGACCCATTAGCCACAATCTCTTTTATTCTGTAGGGCCCTTCCCAGGCTGGGCTACCACCCGCAGAACCAAGTCTCCAACCCCGAAGCACTTTTGCTTGACCTTTTTGTTATAATACCTGACAGTTCTTGCCTGGTAGGTGGCGAGCCTTAGGTGCGCATCTGCGCGTCTTTCTTCCAGGAGGTCAAGCTCCAAGCCCATCAGTTCGGTGTTCCTATTCTCCTCATACTGAGTTACTCGGTTGGTCAGAATGGATACCTCAACTGGAAGGACTGCCTCGGCCCCGTATGCCATCGAGAATGGGGTTTTCCCCATAGTAGTCCTACTCGTTGTATTGTAGGCCCACAACACTTTCGGCAGCTCGTCGGCCCATTTCCATTTGTAGGCATCGAGACGTCGTTTGAGTGTGACTTTGAATATCTTACTGATTACCTCGACCTGCCCGTTGGACTGGGGGTATACAACAGAGGAAAAATTCTTGTGGATCCCCAGTAGCTTGCAAAACTGACTGGTGTTGTCATTGTTGAACTGCTTCTCGTTGTCAGACAAGAGAGAATACGATACACCAAACCTGCAAACTATGTTGTTCCATATGAAGTTTGTACATTTTTTTCTCTGACATGGTCATCAATGGCTCAGCCTCCACCCACTTGGTAAAGCAGTCGACGGCCACAATAGTGGACTTATACCCCCCGGGGGTTTTGTGCAGGGGCCAATAAGTGTTGGTTCCCGAATCGAATTCGGATGCGGAAGCGCAGCGGAAAGGCGGATCGTGTATCACAAAAATTTTCATAAAACCTTTGAGATACTCTATAGATTATATTAATTTATGCACGAATAAATTAATCTCATTAATTCATTTATTAAGAACTCAATTCAAAAAAATACCTGGAGGCCGTCTCGGTTGATAACTTGAGTTCTTTGACCTCGAACAATCCTTGCCCCAAAACTTTGTGTTTAGAAAACCAATGTCTTCCACATCAATTCCTAGAATCCACGAAGACGTGTGTGTGGGCACACATGAGACAAAACGGGTTACAATAAACACTCGAATTTCCTCAAACACCAACGCATGCACGATGTGGAATTTTTGGAGAAAAAAAAAAAAAAAATTCCTCTCTACTTGAGAATTTCGCCACTAATCCTATTAGGGCTGAAAAATTGCTTCAAAAATTACTAGAGAGAAATTTCGCCACCTCTAAAATTAGGGCAAAAAAAAAGCATTCCGAAAATTGTCTCAAAAATAGTATTTAGAGAGTAGAAGTCAAACTTCTAAAAGGAATCCAATCTCTATCTCTAAGATAAAGCTTGTTAATTATCTCCTATTTGAATTTGGAACAAAAAATCCCTTCCCCTTATCCTTAAGGTGGCCGGCCACACTAGTAGGGTCTATCCCTATGTGTGGCGCCTATTATAGATAAGGAAGGAAGATATTTTATCCTTTATCCAGTAGTCCAATTTTAATTCTGATTCAAATTCGAATTTAAGTCAAACTTAAATTAATTTCAATTCTAAATTGAACAACTTATCAAATAAGTTTAAATGGATAAATCTAGATGTGTTCAAATTCAAATTTAAATAATCACATTATTTAAATAATAATTAATTCTCAATTAATTATTTCTGAGTGTTTAATTTTAGAATTCCGTAATTCTCAAATTCCCATTTTGCCCTTTGTGTCTGGTAGAATTACTAGGATGACGCGGGGACTAATGGACCTATAATCCCGAGCTCCAATAGAATTAATAATCAATTAAACACTTTAATTAATTAATTAATTCTATTAATTCCAATAGTTACTCCACTATAAACTTGGAATTGCACTCTCGAAATTATAGATATAAATTACTTCTAAACTGTGAAGTGTCCATTTGATATAGTCATTGCATATAGATCAATCCTCCATAAATAATTTATAATTAGAGCCAGGTAGAATCCGTTAACCTCTCTACATATATATTTATCCTTGAGTACCATTGATTCTCTAATGGACAGTGATTCATAAAACACATTCATGAATCGGAGCTCCTACTGGTCCAAGTACCGAATCAACCCTCAAGAGAATTATTTATCTACTTCTTTCTCAAGAAGGAATGGATTCCATCTCGTATAATAACATTCCCAGCTACCTACTTCATCATGTCTCCAAAATACAAGGAATAGGATTCAGGGTCTCAGAATCCGTACCGAGTAAATCAAAAGACACAAATCCATAAATAGGAGTTTGTTAAGAACTCAGGATTAAGATCATTCTATATATGACCATCGGTAGACTCAATTAGAATTTCTATACTTAACGGAAATTATTAGAAATTCATATTGTGTCTATGTCCTTGTTCTACATAATTTCATTATGTGAAATACACTCATTCAATATCTCACCATATTAACGGTCTGCGGATAACACTTGTTCCATTCTAAATGGAATGACATGTATTAATAATGTTTTAATTAAAGATTCCAAACTTTAATTAAATTCATTATGAACATTGCTTTTTGATTATTATCCTTAAACATTATCCTCTCGTATATAACACTTATATACAATGTTTAAGGTTACATAAATAATCATGGAATTTTCATTGATATTCATAAAATATTCATAAATATATGCACATAAAATAATGAATAAACTCTTTTATTAAATAAATAATAAATGTCCTATTACATCTCATGCTTCTCGGACACCATTCCCAACAATCTCCCACTTGTCCTAAAGGTGTGCGATATGTCTCGGATCCCGAAACTTTCTAGGTGTCTATGACCGATCTATGCTCGGAACAATTTCCAGATCGCTTAAGAATTTTCTAGAGTCGTTTGCTTTCTTTTGTTGCTTCACAAGCTGCTACACATTAACTCTTAATGATAAAATTAGCAATCACACTTTGCCAACAACCTTTCTTGTGATGACTCCTTCACCTAGTGTGAACACGACTCGGATGTTGACTCTCAAAATCCACGTATGACTCATAGTCAAAGTCTATGTATCCAAAGGAAAGACAACTCTTTCACCGACTACACTATCTTATAGTTTCTTTATTTTCCTTATATACTTAAGGATACACTACCACGACCACTCAATGATCGGATCTTGAGTTCAACTCGACAACGACTAACTACTCCCACCTAATATCATATATTCAGGCTTGTAAAGAATAAGAACATCTTCTTTTCTTTCATTTGAAACATCTTGGTTTTGATCAAATCCATAAGACTTAATAGCCTCATCAAACCTGATATTCCATGATCTAGAAGTTTACTTCAATCCATAAATGGATCTCTGGGTTTTGCAAACTTTACTCGCTCTAGGCCTTTCTCTATGTAACCCTCTGGGCGATCGATATAGATGGTTCCCTCAAGATAGCCATTCGGAAAAAGTTTGTCTTGACATCCATCTGCCATATCTCATATTCAAAATATGTTGTTATGGCTAAGAGTATTCGGATGGACTTAAGCATGGCCTCCGTGAGAGTTTCCTCATAGTCAACTCCTCTTTATGGGTATAACCCTTAACCACTAGCCTTGCTTTATAAGTCTCTACTTTTCCATCCGCTTATCTTATTCTCTTGAAGATCCACTTGCATCCAATGCGTTTTACCCCTTCGGTAGATCTACAAGTTGCCGGTGAGTTAGAGTACATGGACTCTAGCTCAAGTTTCATAGATGCTTGCCACTTTTCCTTATCAAATTATCCATCGTAGCCTTAAAGGTCAACGGATCCTCCTTACCATCATCAACAAAGATTTATGTGTTTCCTCGAAGATACCGGTCAGGTAACTTGCTTACCCTCCCACTACAACGAGGTGCCACTGGAGTTTGATTAGGAATCGTGATCATTCTTAGCGTTCCAACAACTCTTGTCGGTTGTGGTCCAATCTTATTGGAAAGTAACTTTTCCAGAACCTTTTAGCTTCTAGGCTTGAAAACTATCATATAGTCATGCTCTAGAAACATGGCATTTGTCATACAATTACCTTTGATTCTTATGACTATATAAAATAATCATTCTTTTGTCCCCATTGCATATCCCACAAATATGCATATTTTCGATCTTGGTTCCAACTTCCCAGTCTATAGTTTCATCACATGAGCCGGACACCCCCATATGTGAATACGCTTCAAAACTGACTTTCGACCATTCCATAACTCAGGGGTGTCTTTGGTATAGACTTAGATGGTACTAGATTCAAAATATACATGGCAGTTCGTAGGGCATAATCCCGGAACAAAGTAGGAAGTGAAGAATAACTCAACATTGATCTTATCATGTCGAGCAAAGTCTGATTTCTCATTTCGGCTACACCATTCTGCTGTGGTGTACCGGGTGTAGTCAATTGGGATACCACACTTTCTCCAATCAAGAAATCCTGAAACTCTTAGTCCAGGTATTCATCCCCTTAATCTAATTGAAGTGTCTTGATTGGTTTACCTAACTGTTTTTCAACTTTTGCTCAGAATTCTCTAAACTTTTTAAAAGTTTCAGCTTTCTGTTGCATTAGGTAAACATAACCATATCTTGAATAATCATCAATGAAAATGATGAAATATTCGTAACCTTCTTTCTCTTGGATGTTTAACGGTCCACATACATCCGAATGTATTAGGTGAAGAGGTTATGTGGCTCTTTCTCCTTTTCGTCATGGAAGGCCCGTAGTCATTTTGCCTCCCGGACAAGATTCATAGGTCGGACGCTCACTAACTTTTTAGTTCGCGTAAAGGACCATCCTTTACCGCCTTTAAATCGTGTTTAGGCTAATATGACCAAGTCTAAGATGCCACATATATGTGTTATTTATCATGAGAGATCCTTTGCTCCTTATTCTTAAGTTTGGCAACTTTTGAACTTTTCAATATTTTGCAAAGAGCTGCATCGGTTTAAAACGGTATAAACCATTTTCCAAATATCCGAACATATATCAGAACCATTCCGAAAGATGTGGACTAGATTTTTATTTAAAAACAATTGTTCAAATAATTTGGAATTAGAAATCAAATTTCTGTTTATGCTTGGAGGGAAATAAACATTGTTCACAACAAGGTATTTCCAAAATTGAAGTCTAACTTCTCCCACTGCCTTTTGCCAATATCCTCGCGGTATTCCCACTTTCATCGTGTAGTCCCTGATGGCAAGTTCTTTGTAAGAACTAATATTTTGCAAAGAAAACGAAAACATGATTAGTTGTTCCCGAATCAACTATCCTGGACGAGGAATCACCCTCCACTAAAGATGTTTCTAGAATTAGTAAATCTTATTTACTTTGATTCATTTTCTTTGTTTAGGTGGAAACAATTTCCATTTAAGCGCTAAAACTTAATAAAGAAAACAAACATGATTAGTTATTCCTGAATCAACTATTTAGGATAAGGAATCATCCCTTTTACTAAACATGTTTTAAGTGTGGGGAATAGTGTCCTGAAAGCATGAGATGTAAAAGGATATTTATTATTTATTTAATAAAATAGTTTATTCATCATTTTATGTGCATATATTTATGAATATTTTATGAATATCAAATAAAATTCCTTGATTATTTATGTAACCTTAAACATGGTATATAAGTGTTATATACAAGAGGATAATGTTTAAGGATAATAATCAAAAGTAATCGTTCATAATGAATTTAATTAAAGTTTGGAATCTTTAATTAAAACATTATTAATACATGTCATTCCCATTTAGAATGGAACGGTGTTATCCGCCTTTATTAATATGGCGAGATATTGAATGAGTGTATTTCGCATAATGAGATTATGTGGAACATGGACGCAGAACACAATATGAATTTCTAATAATTTCCGTTAAGCATAGAAATTCTAATTGAGTCTACCGATGGTCATATATAGAATGATCTTAATCCGAGTTCTTAACTGACTCCTATTTATGGATTTATGTCTTTTGATTTACTCGATGCAGTTCCGAAACCCTGAATCCTATTCCTTGTATTTTGGAGACATAATGAAATAGGTAGCTGGAATGTTATTATACGAGATGGAATCCATTCCTTCTTGAGAAAGAAGCAGATAAATAATTCTCTTGAGTGTTGATTCGGTACTTGGATTAGTAAGAGCGCTCTGGTTCATGAATGTGTTTTATGAATCACTATCCATTAGAGAATCAATGGTACTCAAGGATAAAGATGTAATTAGAGAAGTTAACGGATTCTACCTGACTCTAATTATGAATTATTTATGGAGGATCGATCTATATGCAATGACTATATCAAATGGACACTTCACAGTTTAGAAGTAATTAATGTCTATAATTCCGAGAGTGCAATTCCAAGTTTATAGTGGAGTAACTATTGGAATTAATAGAATTAATTAATTAATTAAAGTGTTTAATTAATTATTAATTTTATTGAGCTCGTAATTATAGGTCCATTAGTCCCCGTCGTCCTTGTAATTCTACCCGGACACAAAGGGCAAAATGGGAATTTTAGAATTACGAATTCTAAAATTAGATACTCAAGAATAATTAATTGTGAATTAATTATTATTTAAATAATGAGATTATTTAAATTTGAATTTGAACATATCTAGATTTATCCATTTAAACTTATTTGATTAGTTGTTTAATTTAGAATTCAAATTAATTTAAGTTTGACTTAAATTGAATTTGAATCTGAATTAAAATGGACCACTTGGATAAAGGATAAAATATCTTCTCCTTCCCTATCTTATCTAGGCGCCACACACAGGGATAAAACCCTAGTGTGTGGCCGCCACCTAAGGGATAAGGGAAGGATTTTTTGTTCCAAATTCAAAATTGGAGATAAGGATTTGATCCTATTTTGAAGTTTGACTTCTTCTCTTTAAATATGAGATAAATGAAAAATTGTGAGACAATTTTTGAAACACTTTTCAGCCCTAGAGAAAGTGTGTGGCCGAAATTCTCATATAGCAAAAGAGAGTGAAATATTTTTCTCCAAAAATTCCACATCGTGCATGCGTTGGTGTTTGTGGAAATTTGAGTGTTTTAGAAACCGTTTTGTCTCACGTGTGCCCACACACACGTCTATGTGGAATCAAGGAATTGACGTGGAAGACTTTGGTGTTCTAAACACAAGAGCTTGGATCTAGGACTGTTCGTGATCAAAGAAAAACAAGATATCATCCGAGTCGGCTACAAGGTATTTTTCCGATTGATCCTTGAATCTTATAAATTAATGAGATTAATTTATTGGTGCATAAATTAATATAATCTATAGAGTATCTCAAAAGTTTTATGAAAATTTTTGTTATACACGATCCGCTATTCCGCTGCGTTTCCGCCGCCGAATTCGATTCGGCAACCAACATTAAGAACTAGCAAATCATATTTGCTTGAGTTCCTTTCTTTATTTCGGTGAAACAATTTCTTTGTAAGAACTAAGACTTAATAAAGAAAACAAACATGAGTAGCAACTCCCGAATCTACTATCCAGGAATAAGGAATTACCCTTTTTTAATAAAAATGTTTTTAGAACTAGCAAATCATATTTGCTTGAGTTCCTTTCTTTATTTCGGTTGAAACGACTTTCCTTTTTGTCTTTTACTTAGGCCCTTACAGTATTTAGCCAACCCTTTTGTTTTATGGATTTTCGATACGGTGTCGATGACCCATTATCTCATAAAATTTGTCTCCATGCCTTCATACTTCTTGTGAATTACCACGCACAATCTTAGCTAACAGTTAGCTACTGTGTTTTCGTTAAGGATAGGAGGACAATCCTCCATTTGGGACAAACTTATATTCTCACATGAATGTAAAGTCGTTTATGTTACTTTACCACTTCGCATAGTTTATCTCTAGTCAGTGTTTCAGTTTTGTATAGTGAGATTATAGGATTTGATATATTGCTGGAAATAAGTAGAATATTCATCTAATCAATTTATGTGCATGAATATCAAAACATGTAAATTTAGGCACAATTAAATATGATGCATGATGCACATGAAAAATACATAAATCATGTTTTAATTTTAGGTGCCAACGATAATCCAATTTACCACAAATAAAGTGTACCTTTGGGTAGTCAAATTATTTGCAAATTAAACCGAGACCCCTCTCAGTTAATAAATATAGTCAAAATATCTAATATTTTCATATTTATTAACTACCGTTATTTTAGTCAAAATATAACCAACAAACTTTGATTATATCTTTATGAGTGTTAAACCACCGTTTCAGATCCCATAGACTTAACTCCGGATTGCTACCTTTGGGTAGTCAATTCGAAAATATATCCTGAAATCCTATCTCTAGGAAGCCAACCTTGTTATTGATCCGGCAAGAACACTCTCCTTTAGGAGGGCGATTCAATGTCGCCGCAAAGCCCCTCTCCGGATCTCACGGTGTTGCGCTAACGGTGGAGACTAGTGGGTCGTATTGTCATAACACCCTCTCCCACTCAATATTTTGCAAATATGTATTTTGTTTGAAAAACATCTCATGATTTTCAAATCGAAAAATGAACAATTTATTTTTTTGGATATGTGAAATTCTAAAATTTAACTCTTAAATTTAATTTCACATATAACATTATTTTGCAAATCAATTTTGCAACTTAAATCAATTTAATCATATTAAATCGATTTTCAGCGCATGGTTCTTATTTTATTTTATTTTTCTAAAACACTTTTATAATAAATAAAATAAACAATAATGAATGCGCATGTATGCATGGCATGTTATAAAAACATATGAGTAGGCACATTATATCTACATGGCATGTTATGTGCATGGACATATATAATATATAATTATCAACATAAAATATAAATATATGCAATCAACTATTGAGATGGATTTGACCGGTCCCATGGAAAATATAAATTACAACCAAAATCGAATAAATAAATAATTACAATAATTATTTTCTTCCGTTACATCAACGGGTCTTCGATTCTTGAATTCTTTATTCTTGACTTCATTCTTTGTCTCCGGGTTGGATTTCACCTTCCTTGGGATCCGGAACTTTTCCGGCCCCTTCGGCACGCTTTTTTTTCTGGTTTCGAAACCTTCAGCCCGTTCGGGATCAAATCCCAAAATGGGCTGCAGCCTGGCCCTGTATTTGGGTCGCCTTTGGCCGCGCTGGGCCGCGTCTCTGGCGGCGCTGGGCCGCGTCCTGGCCGCGCCTGGGTCGTGTTTCTGGAACTTTCTGGGCAGTTTCTGGGCATCTTCAAAAGCTTCAAACTTGATCTTCAAGGCCTCCTTTTGATTCAAAATCAAAACCCTAATTCTACCCAAAACCTAGAATTACAATAATTCTAATCCCGAATTAAATTACAAATAATTTATCAACGAATGAATATAACCGATCCATGGAACCATATAATTAACGACCAAATCCATCATCCATACATTCATCATCATGAATCAAATATAAACATCCATAAATGCAAGTGCCTACCCATCACATACATACATAATTAAATATCACATATTTAATATTGTTTATCAAATAATCGGAGCATAAATTAATATAGTCTATAGACCGCTCTGATACCAATTGTTGGTTCCCGAATCGAATTCGGATGCGGAAGTGCAGCGGAAAGGCGGATCGTGTATAACAAAAATTTTCATAAAACCTTTGAGATACTCTATAGATTATATTAATTTATGCACGAATAAATTAATCTCATTAATTTTTTTTATTAAGAACTCAATTCTGAAAAATACCTGGAGGCCGACTCGGTTGATAACTTGAGTTCTTTGACCTCGAACAATCCTTTCTCCAAAGCTTTGTGCTTAGAAAACCAATGTCTTCCACGTCAATTCCTAGAATCAACGAAGACGTGTGTGTGGGCACACATGAGAAAAAACGGGTTACAATAAACACTCGAATTTCCACAAACACCAACGCATGCACGATGTGGAATTTTTGGAGAAAAAAAATTTTTCCTTCCTCTCTACTTGAGAATTTCGGCCACTAATCCTATTGGGGCTGAAAAATTGCTTGAAAAATTACTAGAGAGAAATTTCGCCACCTCTAAAATTAGGGCAAAAAAAAAAAGCATTCCGAAAATTGTCTCAAAAATAATATTTAGAGAGTAGAAGTCAAACTTCTAAAAGGAATCCAATCTCTATCTCTAAGATAAAGCTTGTTAATTATCTCCTATTTGAATTTGGAACAAAATCCCTTCCCTTATCCTTAAGGTGGCCGGCCACACTAGTAGGGTCTATCCCTATGTGTGGCGCCTATTAAAGATAAGGAAGGAAGATATTTTATCCTTTATCCAGTTGTCCAATTTTAATTCTGATTCAAATTCGAATTTAAGTCAAACTTAAATTAATTTGCATTCTAAATTGAACAACTTATCAAATAAGTTTAAATGGATAAATCTAGATGTGTTCAAATTCAAATTTAAATAATCACATTATTTAAATAATAATTAATTCTCAAATTCCGTAATTCTAAAATTCCCATTTTGTCCTCTGTGTCTGGTAGAATTACTAGGACGACACGGGGACTAATGGACCTATAATCCCGAGCTCCAATAGAATTAATAATCAATTAAACACTTTAATTAATTAATTAATTCTATTAATTCCAATAGTTACTCCACTATAAACTTGGAATTGCACTCTCGAAATTATAGATATAAATTACTTAAAACTGTGAAGTGTCCATTTGATATAGTCATTGCATATAGATCAATCCTCCATAAATAATTCATAATTAGAGCCAGGTAGAATCCGTTAACCTCTCTAATTATATCTTTATCCTTGAGTACCATTGATTCTTTAATGGACAAAGATTCATAAAGCACATTCATGAATCGGAGCTCCCTCTTGTCCAAGTACCGAATCAACCCTCAAGAGAATTATTTATCTACTTCTTTCTCAAGAAGGAATGGATTCCATCTCGTATAATAACATTCCCAGCTACCTACTTCATCATGTCTCCAAAATACAAGGAATAGGATTCAGGGTCTCGGAATCCGTACCGAGTAAATCAAAAGACACAAATCCATAAATAAGAGTTTGTTAAGAACTCAGGATTAAGATCATTCTATATATGACCATCGGTAGACTCAATTAGAATTTCTATACTTAACGGAAATTATTAGAAATTCATATTGTGTCTATGTCTTTGTTCCATATAATCTCATTATGCGAAATACACTCATTCAATATCTCACCATATTAACAAAGTCACGGATAACACTGTTCCATTCTAAATAGGAATGACATGTATTAATAATGTTTTAATTAAAGATTCCAAACTTTAATTAAATTCATTATGAACATTGCTTTTTTGATTATTGTCCTTAAACATTATCCTCTCGTATATATAACACTTATATACAATGTTTAAAGTTACATAAATAATCATGGAATTTTCATTGATATTCATAAAATATTCATAAATATATGCACATAAAATAATGAATAAACTCTTTTATTAAATAAATAATAAATGTCCTATTACATCTCATGCTTCTAGGACACCATTCCCAACACATTTTGTTGATTTAGGCATTGATAAGTTGCTCCAGCATTTTTGTGACCAAAGGGCATCACTTTGTAACAGTAGAGACCTCTATCAGTGACAAACACCATGTGCTCTTCGTCGTGGTCGAGCATTGGTATCTGGTTGTACCCAGAGTACGCGTCCATGAAGCTTAGTAATTCATGTCCCGTCGTAGCATCAACCAGCTGATCGATTCTGGGTAGTGGGAAGTTGTCCTTGGGACATGCTTTGTTCAGGTCGCTGAAGTCGACGCAAGTTTGTCACTCCCCGTTGGGCTTCATTACCAGCATGGGATTCGACACCCATTCGGGGTATAAGACTTCTCGGATGAAGTTATTTCTGATTAGCTTGTCGACCTCTTCCCGCAGGGCCTCGTATCGCTCAGCATTCATGGGTCGACGCTTCTGCCTCTTGGGTGGACACTTCTCGTCGATGTTCAACCTATGACACATGATATCAGGGCTTATCCCTTTTATGTCTTCATGGGTCCAGGCGAACACGTCGAGGCTTCCTCTGAGAAACTCGACTAGTCTTTCACGGGCCTGCGCCCCCAGCTCCAAGCCCACCTTTATGTTGGTTGCTGAATCGAATTCGGCGGCGGAAACGCAGCGGAATAGCGGATCGTGTATAACAAAAATTTTCATAAAACTTTTGAGATACTCTATAGATTATATTAATTTATGCACCAATAAATTAATCTCATTAATTTATAATATTCAAGGATCAACCGAAAAAATACCTTGTAGCCGACTCGGATGATATCTTGATTTTCTTTGACCACGAACAGTCCTAGCTCCAAGCTTTTGTGTTTAGAACACCAAAGTCTTTCAAGTCAATTCCTTGATTCCACGTGAGCGTGTGTGTGGGCACACGTGAGACAAAACGGTTTCTAAAAACACCAAACGCATGCACGATGTGGAATTTTTGGAGAAAAATTTTCACTCTCTTTTTGCTATATGAGAATTCCGCCACCTCTAGGGAAACTAGGGCTGAAAGTGTTTCAAAAATTGTCTCACAATTTTTCATTTATCTCATATTTAAAGAGAAGAAGTCAAACTTCAAAATAGGATCAAATCCTTATCTCCAATTTTGAATTTGAACAAAAAATCCTTCCCTTATCCCTTAGGGTGGCCGGCCACACACTAGGGTTTTATCCCTGTGTGTGGCGCCTAGATAAGATAGGGGAAGGAAGATATTTTATCCATTATCCAAGAGGTCAATTTTAATTGATTCAAATTCAATTTAAGTCAAACTTAAATTAATTTGAATTCTAAATTAAACAACTTATCAAATAAGTTTAAATGGATAAATCTAGATATGTTCAAATTCAAATTTAAATAATCTCATTATTTAAATAATAATTAATTCAGAATTAATTATTCTTCGAGTATTTAATTTTTAGAATTCCGTAATTCTAAAATTCCCATTTTGCCCTTTGTGTCTGGTAGAATTACGAGGACGACGCGGGACTAATGGACCTATAATTACGAGCTCCAATAAAATTAATAATTAATTAAACACTTTAATTAATTAATTAATTCTATTAATTCAATAGTTACTCCACTATAAACTTGGAATTGCACTCTCGGAATTATAGACATTAATTACTTCTAAACTGTGAAGTGTCCATTTGATATAGTCATTGCATATAGATCGATCCTCCATAAATAATTCATAATTAGAGTCGGTAGAATCCGTTAACCTCTCTAATTACATCTTTATCCTTGAGTACCATTGATTCTCTAATGGATAGTGATTCATAAAACACATTCATGAACCGGCGCTCTAACTAATCCAAGTACCGAATCAACACTCATGAGAATTATTTATCTGCTTCTTTCTCAAGAAGGAATGGATTCCATCTCGTTATAATAACATTCCCAGCTACCTATTTCATTATGTCTCCAAAATACAAGGAATAGGATTCAGGGTTTTCGAATCCGTGCGAGTAAATCAAAAGACATAAATCCATAAATAGGAGTTTGTTAAGAACTCGTGGATTAAGATCATTCTATATATGACCATCAAGAGACTCAATTAGAATTTCTATGCTTAACGGAAATTATTAGAAATTCATATTGTGTCTGCGTCCATGTTCCACATAATCTCATTATGCGAAATACACTCATTCAATATCTCGCCATATTAATAAAAGTCGGATAACACCGCTCCATTCTAAATGGAATGACATGTATTAATAATGTTTTAATTAAAGATTCGAACTTTAATTAAATTCATTATGAAACGATTACTTTTGATTATTATCCTTAAACATTATCCTCTTGTATATAACACTTATATACAATGTTTAAGGTTACATAAATAATCAATGAATTTTATTTGATATTCATAAAATATTCATAAATATATGCACATAAAATGATGAATAAACTATTTTATTAAATAAATAATAAATATCCTTTTACATCTCATACTTTCAGGACACTATTCCCAACACTTTAGTGTTCTCATTAGCTCTCTTTCATCGATGGGGACCTCAATTAATTCTTCAACCGATCCCGTTCCGGTCTCTTCTTCTGGGAGCCTTGGATCCAAATCGAGGCCTTCAACTTTGGTCTTCACCATCCTCAGCTCTCTCTGTACCTGTGTTGGCTCGGCGTAGTGGCGGACCGTCTCCGAGTACGTAAGCCTCAACTCGTACTGGTTTCCTCGGGCACTTCCAATCCCGTTCGGAGTCGAGAACTTAATGATCTGGTGGTAAATGGATGTGACTGCCCACAAGACCCTCAACATCAGGCGCCCTATGACCGCATTGTATTGGTCGCCTCCCTTCACCATCAGAAACTTTGACATGATAGTCGAGGTGTGTGGTCGGTCTCAAATGGTCATGGGCAGTTCTATTGCCCCTTTTGGAATGATATTGTCCCCTGTAAAGCCGTACAGAGGCTGTGCGCTGTTTTACAGCCTTGCACGGGGGATCCTTATCTTGTTGAGGCAGTTAGAGTATAAGATGTCCACCGAACTGCCATTGTCGACCAGGATGTGGCAAACCGTGTGGTTACTGATCATGGCATCGATGACTAAAGCGTCACTCTGGGGGGAAATGTACCCCACTCGCGTCAGCCTTTGAGAAGGTGATCTCGAACTCTTCGTATCGCACTGCCTGGCCTCGCGTCCGGAGACGTTCATGGTCCTTCGACTGAACTTTTCCTTTGCGTCTTGCGCGTACTCCTTCTGCGCGCGGCAAGAGGTGCCGCCGAGGTATGGCCCCCCAAAGATCGTTCTTATAATGTCGACGGGTTCGGGTGGATTGTCGTGCCTCTGCTCTTCTCGTCGGTCATTGTTTCCTCAGTTGTTGTTGTTCCAATGGTCGGCTCGGTACTCGTTGAGCCTCCCTTCTGAGATCAATGTTTCGACCTCGTCCCTCAGGTCATAGTATTCGGCTGTGGTGTGCCTGCTCTCGCCGTGAAACTGACAGTACTTATTTTGGTTTCTCCGTGCTGGGTTGGACTTCGGCGACGGTGGTCGACGCAAGATCTGGAGGTGATTGATCTCGTGATAGACGTCTTTGATCCCCATAGTCAAGGGGGTATAGTCGTCATACCGTTGCGACTTCGGTCGCTTATTTTCTCCTTGGCTCCTCGAGGAGTTGCCGCCTCTGTTGCTTAGAGCCGGGTTGTACCTCTGCTCGGCTTGCACCTGAGGGTGACCTCGACGCTTCTTACCGCTGTTTTGATTCCTCGCCTGCCCTACCTCTTCCTTGGCAGGAGTTGCTGCCTTGCTCTTCAAGGCCATCTTAGCCTCCTCGGCGTTGATGAATCCCTGTGCCCTTGTTAGGAATTCCTGGTAGGTATGGGGTGGTCTCCGGTCAAGGTCTATCTTTGTGGGGATAACCTTTTCATGTGACACGCCCCATCACGGCCACCTCCTCGGTGGTGGAGACCTATTCCCCAAACTGGGCTATCCAATCCTTCAGGGGACTCATTAGGTGCCCGGTACACCCTTGAGAGGTTTTATTTATGTGGGATGTATTTTTTGACACCTATGAACTGATTCAAAAAGGTGTTCTTCAAATCATATTGGTGATGGAGTTTGGTTTCAAGGATCTGAACCATCTCCTGGCGGAATCGGAAAGGTGATTCTTGAATGCTCGGCACATGACCTCCTCGGGATATCCATGCAGGACCATATGCCCTGTGTACACCTCCAAGTGGTCATCCGAGTCACTCCTTCCATCATATAAGCGGAATGGGGGGCGATTTATACTTGTCTAGCAATGCACCCGGATAATATTTTACGTGAGCGGGTGGTCATGGGATGTGTACATCTTGGCGTTGACATTGACCGCCTTGGCTACCTTTCCCACAACTTGCTTGAAGTGTTTTAATCGACTCCCAATCTACTTTTCAAGCATGGCCATCTTCTCGGCTAGAGCCTTGTTATTCGCTGCGAGCTCTTCCTCTCTCGCCAGCTGCACGGCTTTCCCATGTCGAGCGTCGAGCTCATCCTAAGGTCTCCGCCATGTACAGACGAAGATCCCACGGGGACATCATTCCTCCTATTCGCGTCCTGTTTCGGTCGAGGGGGCGCATCCCTGTTATTCACAGCTTGCACCGTAGCCTTCTCCCGCGTTCTCCTCCGTGCCGCCTGTTGTCTGCTCCCCACAGACCTGTTCGACTTGGTCGGACATGGATTGTTGGCTCTACTATCACCGACTTCCTCGGCGTCACCGCGTTGGTCACCAATCTCTTGGTTCCCAACGACAGCATTCACTGGGTTCATCGTGCTCCTCCAAAGTGACATGAGTTTTGCCCACTGATCCGCCCAGCAAAGGGCCGTAGCCATCCTTTCTATGGCTGCGGCCCGTGTTTCGACCTGCTTTTGAAGGTGGTCAATACGGTCCTGGGGATTTACAGCAACCTGTGGGTTAGTTCGTTGAGGTCCCTGCAGCGGTGAGATTTTGGCTTGCACGGCTCTGTGGTTGGTTGGCCGTCGACATGCGAGCATTCCTGGGAGGCATAGTTGCTGTTTATTTTTTGTTAAAAACTGGATTAGATTTCGGAGGTTCTAGCCCTCCTTCTAGCATCAATTGTTGACGGTGTTTTTCTGACAACTCGTGATTATCTCTCCAAAAACACTCGCAGTGACTCTCATGGTTTAATTAAGTATTAAGACTAAAAAATAATGTAAAGGAGACAGTGATTTTATAGTGGTTCGGCAATAACTCTTTGCCTAATCCACTTGTGAATGCCCTAATATCTTCTCAGATTACAAACTCTCTTAGAGTAATAAAATGGTGTCTAACCCTTTTCTGGGTTTTCTTGGCTCTATTTATAGGCCTTTACAAGTGGTTATCCCTTCTCCGTTCCCAAGGTGGAAGCCATCTTCTGTCCCTCGATTTACGGGAGGGTAGGTGAGTTTTCATGATGACAACCTCAGGAAATGAGGCTGATCCCTCTCATCCGCCGCCTAATTTCCGACTTCCTGCAGCGGCGCGCTTGGATCATTACTTCCTTCCCGAGTTGACAAGACCGGTGGATCGGTACCGATCGACGCTTGCCTCGACGCAATGGCCTTCAGAAGTCGAGCCATCGCGCTCGACACCTCTCACCATGTATGTGCTCTCGATGTAAAGGACACTTTAGCTACAGCTGTTCCCTCAACGCCGGCGCCTGTCGTTCGAGAGAGTGGTCGATATCTCGACCATGGTGTAACACTATCATATTACTGATTTTTTCTTGCTGAAATTTAAATATTGCTTCTCATTAGACATGAAACTATCACAATCATATCGAGGCTTAATTTTGTTATTGTCGTCTAAAATGATAATTGGTATAAGTCAAATTGCAGGTATTTGCATAAAGAAGAAATAGACCGAGAAAGAAAGAGGTAGAAGAAGAGTGTTATGGAGAGGCTGTGACTCATATTTTTAGTATAAATTTAGTGTCTTAAATGATCATATCAGTCATTTAAAAATTTAAATGCTGAGTACATCAAATTATATGTCATAATGTGATTAGTTAAACACTGTGGCATTATTAAAATTTAAATAGGACATAGCATTTTTATTCTTCAACTACGCTTGTACATGGTTCAGTTCGGTCCAATTTTCATCGATTTTGACAGCCGAATCAAAGTTTCAATTTTCTGCAGAAATAAAACAGAAACCGACCAAGACCAACAATGAAAACTACCGAAAACCGCATCAAGAAGCATTGATCGAGTCGGTTTTTGGATTGTAACACAGAAAATGTAGAAAAAAAAGAGATGCTGAAATGCCAGAAAAAGAGTTGCATAAATTGCAGACACATGAAGACTTTTTTTTTTTTTTTATAATGATAATTGAACGAGAATAAAACTACGTATATACTATTTTTTAACCATTTGACCTACAGTACAAATAAAAATCTAAAATTTTTTAAAATCAATGCTATTTTAAACAATATGAAAAATTATTTAACTCCATACAAAAATCATTTGTATCAGAAATTATTTATTTTATTTTTCAAGTCGAATAGTTATTTCAATTGGGACAGTTTTCTTGTTCAACCCTATAATATACCATTGTACTTTCATCAAACGTCCAACACCAGCTCCCCTCCCGTTAGGAAAAGACCGCCCTATCAATAAAATGTCTCATAGTATATAATCTATATAGAAAAAGGCGGTTTAGGAAGTTTCAAATCTCCATCACTCTGTTTTGATTGAGAGCCATGGATCATATATCTTCCTCTTTTTTTTTTGACCGGTATAAATATCTTCCATGTTATATTCCTTCTAAAAGATCTTTTCTTTCTTAATCCTTTAAACCCATAAAACATCTAAATTCCTTTGCATAAATGCCTTTGAATGAGGACAACAAATCGACGCATATATTAAAATGGAGATACCAAGCAGTGAGGGAATACTGCACCAGCTGCAGTAGTAGCATCCATGGACAACATTGTGCAACGTCAGCAACACGATTGATCTCTAGTGTGCCACGTAATGAGCAACTAGAAACATTCCTTTGTGATTACAAATTGTAGGTTTATAACGTATTCAAGACCCACCAAAAAAAAATAAAAATAAAATAAAGTTTTACCTTTTGGCTTCTTCACTTTTGCCACAGAAAGTGCTCATGAAAGCAAAAAGTTATTATCAGTTCCCAATTATATTGACCTTTTCATTTTTATTGAATACCCACAAAAATAAAAATAAAAATAAAAATAAAAAAATACTCGTTAAAATGAATTATTTATTTTTTATTAATATTCTTTAATTAAAAAATATATTAAAAAAATATTAATTAAGAGTAAAAGTTAAAAATTTTAAACCAATGGATGAGTTCATATTTTTGTCCTATCAAACCCAAATACATTCAACTCAGATTCTCAATTGGGCAATTCTGGTTCGAACTTGCCAAGCTGAAAAATTCAGTCCACATGACAATAATTGATAGTGAAATAATGTACTTTGGTGGGTAAAATTTATTACTTTTTTGGCTGCACCAATTTACTCAGAAAAAAAAGTATTTATTTGTTCAAATTCTCTTTCAACTCCATAATTGGAAGAAAAGTGGGTCTCAAGGCTCAACCTTTGGCACAAAGAAAAAGACAAGCACTAAAGTAATGAGAAAAAAAAAAAAAAAATGTCTTTTCTTGGTTTGTTAGCATCAAAATTATAATACTTGACATGCGAAGAAGAATAGAGATTTTTTTCCCTCTCTTTCCAAAAGATATCAGTTTCGACGTTCGACTTCTGAGTCGTTACCTTTTGTGAAAAGCAAATAAAAAGCAAGCCTGATGTCATTTTCTTGCATAATCTTCCCTTTGAAGTCTTGATTTCACACCCAACCCAACCAATCGTTCCCTTCTCTTTCAAATCTTTTGGCACAATTATCACCAAAATAAACAAGTTAAAAGTTCATTTAGTTTATGGATTAGAATTATGTGATTAGAATTATTTTTAATTTACGTGTATTTTTTAATAGCGAATCACGAATCATAATTTGCATCAAAAATCAAATCTTTCTACCAAATATCACATAATAAACCCTCATTTCAACTTGGTATTTAACTTATTAGGTGACAGAGAAAGGTACTTGTTATTTAACTACATCATATTTATTTTAGGGAAAAAAATTAAAGGAATTAAAACTTAGAGATTTTTGCTATGATTGCTTGGGGTTTAAAGGTGCTAGTATTAGTTTTGCGGTTGAATATATAGACACGTATGTTTTCTGGTGCTGCTGTATATTATTTTCCTTCTGTATTTCTACTTTAGTGGAGGCAATTCACAAAATCTATACATTAATAGATATTCTCCAGCAAGAAATATCTTGTAACACATATGACTTTGGGTTTTGGTTGGTTATTCCTTTATTATTATTTTTTTATAATTCCTTGGGAAATTGTAGAGAATAGGCCAATTTAAAAACCTTAAGGAAGTATATAGGCCATTTTTAGTTGTAAAAATTAATAGGCCATTATTTTTGAATTTCAAATTTACCCTTTTTTCCGTTGTTTCTTTCGATCGTCTCTCTCTTTCTCTCTCTCCGTCAGAAATCTATTTCTCTCTCTAACTTCTCGCAGCTCTCTCTCTCTCTCGTAACTGCGCTCTGATTTTATTGCTTGTCGGTGGATTGTCGGTGGATCATCCGTTTTCCATTTGCTCGTCGGTGAATCATCGGTGGATCAACAGGTTCGTCGGTCGGTAGTTCTTGTTCTCGTTTGGATTTTGAACAGTTGTTCGGTGATTTACCAGGTTTCTAGTTTTATTTTTCTTGTATTGTCGTTTTCATATTTTGCATGTTTCGGTTTGCTTTCTTTCTTTGTTTGTTAATCCTTTGTTTTTTGCTGTTTTCCGGTCAATTTTTTACGGAATAACATGTTTTGGCATTCTTCGTTTATAGTTTTGCATATTTCATTTTTATATTTTGCATATTTTGGTTTATTTCACGTTTTGCATTTTTTCGGTTTGTTTTTAATTTGTTTCAGTCATGACAGCTTTTTGTTATAACTTGCCGGTTATGGAACATAAATTGACGAGTTATGGTCCATAATTGAGAGGTTTTTCTATATAACTTGTCCGTTATGCACTTTAACGTGATGATTATTCCTACAATATGTTTGTAGGCATGCAATCTGTTTGATCATTGTTGCTTATAGGGAAAATGGAGTCTAGAAAACCAAGATACAAATTTTGGATTTCAATCAATTTTATTCCAGAGGATGCTTCTTTGAAGTTTTTACAGGAGTGTTTATGTGAGGAGTCTGAATCTTGAGTTGTTTGGGTTTAATGTCTTTGTGTTCATTCTTTATTACTTTTTGTGGGAAGGAAGTTGAAGGACCCAATTGAAACTGTTTTTTACCTAAAGAGGGATGATGATGTTAAGTTGTTTTTAAACTTGGTTAAACCACGATGAAGGAAGCTCTTGGATACCCGTTGGTAATAGATTTTGTTAGTAGCTCCATTAGTGTAGTGGGATCTATTTCTTCTTCATCTTGTTTTATGAGTTCAAGAGATGAGGCGTCATCTTCTAATGTTGATGGTTCCGTTTGTCAATTTGAAGATGATATTGATGTTGCGATGAATAATTTTTTTGATTGAAGATTTGGATATTTCAAAGTTACCTATGTCGTTTGATTTGAATGTCGGCAATCAATTCATGAGCAAGTCGGTTCTCAAGAAATTCATGCATGTAATTGCTATTAGGAGGCATTTTGAATTTAAATCCGAAAGATCTAATAATTCATTTTATGTTTTGATTTGTAAAAATAAGAGTTGTACTTGGAAGATGCGTGCTGCTAAGGTTTCAAATGGTAATGTTTGGGCAGTGAAGAAGTATATTAAGGAACATACTTGTTCGCTTGATGTTGCTAGTGTTGAGCATCGTCAAGCAAATAGTCGTGTTGTTTCAGAGTTTTTATAGGGCGATTTTAGCATTGGGCTTGCAGACCGTTTGCGTCCTAATGATTTGAGGTTTATAATGCATGGTAAACATGGTGTTGAGATTAGTTACTATAAAGCATGAATGGCTCGCCGATATGCGTTAGCATCAATGAGAGGAAGTGCAGTGGAGTCCTATGCATCCATTCCTTTTCTGTGCAATGTTTTCAAGGAGAAAAATCCAGTTGATTTTTTTTTTTTATGTGTTATGCTTATGGTTTTGTTTGTCTTAATGTTTTGAAGGAGAAAAGTTCAAGTTATGGTATAATTTGTTAGGTTATTCCCATATCTTGACAGGTTATATTCCATAACTTATGTTATCAGATAAGTTTTACAGTGTTTTTGTTATAATTTGTCCGGTTATGGAGCATAACTTGACAGGTTATGGATCATAACTTAACAGGTTATGGAGCATAACTTGACAAGTTATAGATCATAATTGACAGTTTTTATGTGTTATGCTTATGCTTTTGTTTGTCTTAATGTTTTGAAGGAGTAAAATCCAGGTTATGGTATAATTTGTCAGGTTATTCCCATAACTTGACAGGTTATAGTCCATAACTTATGTTATCAGATAAGTTGACAGATTTTTTGTTATAATTTGTCCAGTTATGGAGCATAACTTGATAGGTTATGGATCATAACTTGACAGGTTTTGGAGCATAACTTGACAGGTTATGGAGCATAACTTGATAGCTTTTTTTTTTTTTTTTTTCTTTGTAGGATCTGTGACTTCTTATGAGCTTGACAATGATGGGCGGTTCAAGTATTTTTTTTTTTTGCTTGGGGGCTTCTATTCATGGTTGGCACCATTGTAGGCCTGTGATCTCAGTTGATGGCACTTTTTTGAAGAATGAGTTTTCTGGGACCTTGCTTTTATCTGCAGTTTTAGATGCTGATAATCATATTTTTCCGCTTGGTTTTGCAATATTTGATTCGGAGAATGACTCCTCATGGGAATGGTTTTTTGAAAGGCTTAAGGAGGCCATCGGAACTTGTGAAGAGCTTTTTTTGTTTCTGACCGAAAGAGTAGTATCCCTAAAGCAGTTGAGAAGGTATTTCCGGATGCATCTCATGGATTTTGTATGCAACATTTACTTAGAAATTTGAATTCAAATTTTAAAGGTGTGAATGTGGATGCTATATTCTATCGTTGTGCCAAGGCATATCGTAAGGAAGAATTTGGTTACTTCATGCATCAATTGGAGGTAGTGCGACTAGCTATTCAAAATTATTTGCTGCAAGTAGGGGTTGAAAAGTGGGCACGTGCTCACTTTGAGAGGAAGAGATATGATGTTATGACGACTAATATTTCTGAGTCGTTGAATAATGTCTTAGTGAATGCTAGGGAGTATCCTATTGAAGCTTTAATTGAGCATTTCAGATCCCTCTTGCAAAGATGGTTTTACGAGCGTCGAAATAAGGCAGATCAGACTTTCACATACTGGACTAAACATGCAACTAAATGCCTTCATGATAGGGAAAAGATTACACGTTGCTTATCTGTAAGTTGCTTTTCTTTCAAGTATTTACTTTTTTTTTTTTTTCCATTTTTTTTATGTTTCATTTTTTTGGTTATGTTTTTGATGTGATCTTTTTTGTGATTCTTTTGGTCTACTCTTTTCTTTTTGTCATGTTTTCAGGTTCAACCCATGGATATCAATAAGTATTATGTTGTTGATGGTTTAGTTGGTGAGATGGTTGACTTGGTGGCAAGAACATGTAGTTGTCTTGTTTGGCAAGCTGATGAATTTCCATGTCCACACGCTATTGCATCGATTTGGAAAAGAAATCTTGATCCAGCACATTTTACTTCATACTATTACACCAACAATGCATTCAAAGCAACATATGATGCTATAATCTATCCTATTACTAATAGATCAAATTGGCAAATTTTAGAGGGTAGTGAGGGGGAGGTTGTTCTTCCTCCTGTGTTTAAACGTGGTGCTGGGAGGCCAAGGAAGCAAAGAATTCTTTCTAGTGGAGAACGAGAGAAGCAATCTGTGAAGTGTAGTCGATGCAAGCAAGTTGGCCACAATAGGAGGACTTGTTCAAACTCCACATTTGTTGATATGAACTGATCATCATGGTCTAAGTTGATTTTTTGTCATTATGTTCTAAGTTGGAATTGAATTATTTGAAGGAAAAATATTCAAATTTTTCTAATAATAAAAGAAATCCTTGCATTTAATAGTTAAAAAAACTGTGATTTATGGATTTTTTATTCGGTTTTATTTTAAAAACCGTATCCCAATTTTTTTTATCGGTTTTGTGCATAACTCGTCAAGTTATGAAATTTATGACGTGATGATAACAAGGTTCCAAATCCCCCAAAAATGAATTTTATGATGCCAATAGATTCCATTGAGTGCAACTTGGATGATTATATGGATTAACTTGTTGGTTTTTAGATTCGTGTTTTATTTCTAGTTTTGGTACAGATTATATTGGTTTTTAATTTTATTTAGTAAACAAGTTTCAAGTTATTTTGCATATTTCTTGTCTAGTTATGACAAGTTATTGACCTAATTTAGAGTTTTTGTCCACAACTTGTACGGTTATACACCATAAGTTGACTGTTTATGGTTAAAATTTTTTCTTAACTCGTCTGGATATGTATCATAATTTGGCTGGTTATTGTGCAAATTTGCCATGTTTTTGTATAACTCGTCCAGTTATGCAGCATAACTTGTCCGGTTATGCTCAATAACTTGTCAATTTTGACATGTTTTTATATAACTTTTTTGGTTATGCAACATAACTTGCCCGTTATGCAAAGATAACTTGTCCGGGGTTATATTTAAAACCGTAGCCCATATTTTTTACTTGGTTTTTGTGCATATATTTGTGCTCTTTGTTTTCTCTCTCTAAGACGGTTTTTTGTTTCCAAGTTTTCTTTCTTTCCACCGGCGATCTCCTGCGATTTTTTAGGTTTTTGTTTCCGTTCGTTTTCGGTGATCTGTCTTTCTTCCCTCCGTCCGTCTACTGCAATTTTTGTCTCCTCGCTCTACAACTCTCTCTATCATCCCTGACAGTGTGCATTTTCTAACAATATTTTTTTTTTGGTACGAGTTTTTTTTTTCGCGTTCCTTTGGTTTTTTTTCATTTTTTCTTTCTCTGATCTTGTGATTTCTATATATTACAGATTTTGTGATTTCAATCCCTGACAGTGTTCGATTTTGTGATTTCTATTTAACTTTCTCTGATCTTGTTTAAGATATGGCGAAAACACAAAGCAAGAGGAAGAGCAATCTTTCTGTTTCTAGTCCGAGTAAACGCTCGAATATTGTGAACAAGGAAAATGTTCGGGAGAAAAAAAGTTCTGAAGAAATTGCTCCTCCTTCTCCCACTCGTAACACTCTGGAGGTATTTTGATTTGTTTTTTCAACTTAGTTTATAGATTTTCAAAGTTAGGATATGGAATATATATAGATATATATATATA
The DNA here is from genome assembly GCA_012066045.3 of Morus alba. NCBI lineage: Eukaryota > Viridiplantae > Streptophyta > Magnoliopsida > Rosales > Moraceae > Morus > Morus alba. The sequence goes on from CP050224.2 coordinate 36,022,796, forward strand.
TTTGTGTGTGTGTGTGTGTGTTTTGATTGTGTATTTTTAGGTTTATCCTCATATTTTTTTTCTTCTATTTTTTTTTTCATTTTTACAGTCTTGGAACTATCGCATTAATCTTGACAAGAGATTTCGAGGTCAGGTTAATATATCATCCTCTTTTGCTATTATAGAGGAATTAAACAAAAAGTTCTCTGAAAGTCAGAAAGATCTGTTTAGAAGAACAATTTTTGGTCAGTTTTTGGATTTGGTGAAGTACAGTAACCAGTGTCAGCTGATACACGAGTTACTATTCCATGTGGTTCATCATCCAAACACAAATGAGCTGTGGTTCAAGTTTTGTGATTCTTTTGCTAAGTTTTCTGTTGAGGAGTTTGCATTAATTTCCGGTTTAAAGTGCACAGGAGATGCAAACTTCTCAAGTTATGTAAATTCATCTGATTTTTCTAGGCGTAAAAAATATTTTAAGGATCATTGTAAAGGGCTTGTAAAGAGGGCTACTATTAAGAACTGTTTTGAGTCTGTTCATTTTGATAGTGATGATGAAGCTGTCAAAATGGGTTTGTTATATTTTATGTCACCTTTTCTTTTAGCTAAGCCCAAGGACGTGGGGGTTAATGATGATTTGATTCAAATTGTTGATAGCCCTAATTTTAACAATTTTTCTTGGGGTAAATTGTCTTTTAATTTACTTTTTGCAAGTTTAAAATCTGGTATTGAGACTTTGTACAAGCACGATGAGAAGGTTCTAATTCGAAATGAGAAGAGGCATATAGATGGATATAAGATCAACGGTTTGGCCTTTGCTTTTCAAGTTTGGGCTTATGAATGTTTACCACACCTTGGTGGTATTTGTGCATTGAAAAAGTTTATTGATGAGCCCATTCCGCGAATTTTCAAATGGTCAACGGACGAAAATTATTCGAAGAAGCCATTTGATGTGTTGAATAGCAAAAATAGCCAGGTTAGACTTACCTTGGTAGTTTTTTATAGTAAATTTTCATGTTTAATGTTTTTATTAATATCTTTTGCTTATTTTATGTTTTAATGTTTTTATTTTTTATTTTCGGTTCTCTTGTTTTTCAATGGAACCAATTGAATCAGAAAGCATCTCTACAATTATCTTGATGGTTTTTTCGAAGTCGGCAACGGATGTTCCGGCTTCTAGTGGCTGTGATTTGAAGGAGGATGACAAAGATTTTGAAACTGTCCCTCCTCCTCCATTTATCCCTCCAAAAAATCAGGTTTGTTTAGTTTTGTTTTTGTCCATTTTTCAATTTTTACAATTGGAACTGTAAGGTTGTTTTTTGAAAATCAAGTTATGTGAAAATCAGGTTTGTTTTGACATGTTATCCTCCATAACGTGTCAGGTTATGGTCCATTAACTTGTCTGGTTATGAACCATAACCTGACAAGTTATTGTCCTAATTCAGCGTTTTTGTCCATAATTCACAGTTATTGTGCAGCATAACTTGCCCGGTTATGCATCATAACTTGCCCGGTTATGCAGCATAACTTGCCAATTTTGACATGTTTTTATATAACTTTTTTGGTTATGCAGAATAACCTGTCCAGTTATGCAGCATAACTTGTCCGGTTATGCAGCATAACTTGTCCGGTTATGCTGAATAACTTGTCAATTTTGACATGTTTTTATATAACTTTTGACATGCAAAGATAACGTCTCTCGTTATGCACCATAACTTAACGGGTTTTTCGCATAACTTGATTGGTTATGTTTCATAGCTTGATGTGTTGTGTTTGTCATTATGATTTGACTTTTTTCGCTTTGTTATCTTTTTTTTTTTTTTTTTAGGGTGCTTTTGATAATTCTGAAGTTTTGGCGCATTGCTTCCTTGGAGGCAAAACCGATAGTTTGGTTGTTGAAATTTCTTCTCTTCAAGAGATTTTAAAGAACAAATTTTTTTCTCGTGGGTTCAATTGGTTGGTGAAAAGTTTGAAAATGCTTTTTCTCTAAGAAGAAGAAGCAAATGGAGGAAGAACAAGCATTTGAAGGAAAAATGGAAGAAGAAGATGTTGAAGAAATAAAGGAAGAAGTAATTGAAGAAGCGATTGAAGAGAAAGAAGATGACAAAGTGGATGTTTCTTCCGAAAAAATTGAAGAAACAATTGCTTGATTTTGAGGGTCTTGTTGATGATGCTGCCCGGAAGGTGATAAATGTCTTGATCAAAGGATTGTTTTGTATGATGAGGCAGCAAGATCACAAGAACCTATTAAATGTATAGATGAACGATTTTTTTTTTTGTCCATTCTCTCTGAAATTGTTGATAGTGATGTATCAGAGGAGGATAAGGCAAGATTCCTATCATGGTATAAGAGTAATATGATCTCAAAAAAAGCGTGGGGACCGGCTAGGGATGCACATATGATAAAGCCTCCTTTTGATTTTAAGTTGACCCCGTTGATTCAAAACATTGGTTTCATACTTTATGGACATCAAAGTGGTGGCTAAATGACTCGGTAAGATTCTTCCTTTTTTTCTTCTTTTTAAATTTTATGCATTTTTTTTTTTGTAACAAATCTGATATTTTTTTTTATTTTGTTTTGATAGCATGTTGATGTAGCCACATATTATTTGTGGAAGAAGATAGTGTGTTACAAAAACAGGCCATACATTAGGTGTTTGGTTTTGGACTCACATTTTTTCATGAGAATTAATAGCTTATGGTGCTCTAAAAACCAAAGGGATTTTAATTGGTCTTGTTTTGATTTCTCTTCACATGGTGCTCTTCAAGATTATGTGTTGGGAGATTATTTATTTTGTAGCTTGCCTTTTTGTGAGGTGGACATTCTTCTTGTACCTATTTTTCTTGAGCGTAGGGAGCATTGGATTTTAGGTTACGTAGAGTTCAAAGATCATTGTATTAGGTTATATGATTCTCTTTTTTCAAAGAGGATAGAAAAGCAAGTCTGTGTATACATGTAATCTTTGGCAGTCATTCTTCCCCACTTGCTGGAATCTGTTGGCCACTTTGAGTCTCATACAAAAAAGTATTTCACAAGTCAATTTGATCATCTTGAACCTTTTGAGATCATATTTGACGATTGTCCAAGACAAGAGAACGGGTTAGTTTTTTTTTTTTTTTTCTCTTTAAATGTTTTGTTATTTTCCCTTTACGTCATTTATGTTTGCATTTATATTTGTTGTTTCTAATTGTTAGATTTTTGGTGGTTGTTTTTTGTAGTGGTGATTGTGGAATTTTTATGCTCAAGATGGCTGAGATATTAATGGAAGCCGGATCTGATGATTGTTTGAGAAAAGAAGGGGCTAGAACATTGTTCCGCAAGAAGATGGCAGTTGAGTTGTTCAAGCATGGCTTGCGGAAGCAGCAATTGGGATGTGAAAGTGATGATAACAGGGTTCCAAATCCCCCAAAAATGAATTTTATGACGCCAATAGATTCCATTGAGTGCGACTTGGATGATTATATGGATTAACTTGTTGGTTTTCAGATTCATGTTTTATTTCTAGTTTTGGTGCAGATTATATTGGTTTTTAATTTTAATTAGTAAACAAGTTTCAAGTTATTTTGCATATTTCTTATCTGGTTATGACAAGTTATTGACCTAATTCAGAGTTTTTGTCCACAACTTGTACCGTTAGACACCATAAGTTAACTGTTTATGGTTAAAATTCTTTCATAACTCGTCCGGATATGTATTGTAATTTGGCTGGTTATGGTGCAAATTTGACATGTTTTCATATAACTCGTCCAGTTATGCAGCATAACTTGTCTGGTTTTGCAACATAACTTGTCTGGTTATGCTCAATAACTTGTCCGGTTATGCTCAATAACTTGTCAATTTTGACATGTTTTTATATAACTTTTTTGGTTATGCAGAATAACTTGTCCAGTTATGCAGCATAACTTGCCCAGTTATGAAGCATAACTTGTCCGATTATGCTGAATAACTTGTCAATTTTGACATGTTTTTATATAAATTTTTTGGTTATGCAGTATAACTTGTCCAGTTATGCAGCATAACTTATCAAATTTGACATGTTTTTATATAAATTTTTTCATAACTCATCCGGATATGTATCATAATTTGACGAGTTATGGTGCAAATTTGATATGTTTTTATATAACTCGTCCAGTTATGCAGCATAACGTCGCTGGTTATGCAGCATAAGTTGTCTGGTTATGCAGCATAACTTGTCCGGTTATGCAGCATAACTTGTCAACTTTGACATGTTTTTATATAAATTTTTTCATAGCTCGTCTGGATATGTATTATAATTTGATAGGTTATGGTGCAAATTTGACATGTTTTTACATAACTTGTCCATTTATGCAGCATAACTTGACATGTGATTAGCATAACTTGAAGATAACCTGAACTTTGATCATAATTCGGGTAGGATCTTGTTGTGATTTATAGATGAAAAATCATTTGAACAACAACAACATTGTAGGCGGAATTTCAAAAATTTTATTATATCCATTTAATTCCAAATTAAACGTAAACCACAACGATAGATACATGCATGATATATGTTTATAGACAAAGGATTAGAATAATACACATACCTTTGTGACGATTGAAATAAATGACCGCAAGGATCTTGTCTCACTATCTCACGTTCCGAGAGGAAGAATTGCCGTGAAACAAGATCGTTGATTTATCGGCACGATCACACCAAAAACCACTCGTTGATTCAAGGCTATGACTCTATGGTATTTGGGATGAGAGAGTGGGCTCTTTTTCAAAAACCTAAGGAAACAATTTTCCTTCTATTTTGTCTCTAAAATCCGGCCACCCTAGGAGAGAAAAGTGTGTGATATATTTTTTTCTCAAACACACATTGTTAGGGTTTTCAATAAATATCCTTATATAGGAGGAAATTCAAAAACTCAAACCCTAGATGGGATTTTCGAATTTCCCCTTCACCCTTTGATTAAAATCCGAAAATCCCTACATGGCTAGGGATTTCCGAATTTTCCTTCCCATTTTGGAGCAAAATTCGAAATCCCCTTATAGCAAGGGATTTCTGAATTTTTCGAAAATAATATATCAACTTTCTCTCTCCTTTAGTTGCCAAATAAAATCATGTTTAAATTTTATTTTGAATTTTAAATTAATCTCTATTAATTTCGAAATTCAAAATTCATTCCTTTTATTTTTCAATTATCAAATAAATGAAAAATAACATAATGAATTTTAAACATAATTATATAACAAAACATCAGTTTCTATTTTCCCATTTATCAGAGCTAGCCTTGAGACCGAATGGACCCACATGAACAAAGCTATGGAATTACAATATTTGACTAACTTATCCCGATAAGTTATCGACATATTTAAATCCGACATCGCACAACTCCACTAAAAGTTTGATGCCGAATGATCTCTCGATTCATGTGCGCTATTTTTTCTAATGGTGTTGATACAATTTATCACACGGTCCACAGTGTAAATGCATTATTATCCTTCGTAAATATCAGTGATCAGAATGGTATATAATATTACCGTTTTACCATTCCAATCATTATTTCCTCAACTCCTTTATATGATTGTGAATAAGAAAGACACATGTTCGTAAGATGTCTCGCACATGTCACGATGTCTTAATCAATGAATATCATCATTGAATACCATGCCTGGTTTATTTATTCACACACCCGTCAATAAAGCATGAGGTGATATTATTTCTTCTTAATTCCATATTCTGTGAATCACATAACTCCAACTCAATTATGTCATGATCCCAATGACCGAGATGTCGTTCAATAACTGCGAACTAATCTCATTGGTGAATCAAAGATCATGAGATATTAAGTTGAGCTATGCATCCACTTCGGATTAAGATAATTATACAAATATACTTAAGTTGTGATAATTAGGTTTAGAGTTGTGTAAACGGGTTTTACTCTAACCTAATCAACACATGGTCTATTCAACATGTTACGAGCATGTCTAGATCAACCACGAGTCCAACTCCCATGCCCCAAGACCCGGATCACATGGTTCGATCTAATAATCATAATCGATTCGATTGCCCAATCAATCCTAAGACTGCGAATATCTATTTTAAACTGTATCGAAGAGTTTGTCCGGCGAGGGGTTCCCCGACTCTTCTTTCGTTAGTAACGATCTATGGACTAAGCAACATCACTAACACTCTTAAGTATGTGTCAAAACATAACTTTATTTCATTTTATAAAATCAAGAAAAAACAATAATGTCGACATTTGTCATTTCATAAATAACAAATTACATCCCACTTTATGGACACATTTCCAACAAACTCCCACTTGGACTTAAAGTAGGTGTGTACAATCTCGCATGCCCAAACCTTCCAGATGGCTATCGAAGACTTTACCGGATAAAGCCTTTGTGAAATGTATCGTGCCAAGTTGTCATGTGTTTATATCTTTGTCACTTCAACATCGCCTCTTTGTACAATCTCTCGGATGAGGTGGTATTTACGCTCTTTGTGCTTGGACCTTTTGTGGCTTCTAGGCTCCTTAGAGTTTACTCATTGACCCCATTTTATTATCTACTGATTACCATGGGCCTATCGACTTCGGAACAACTTCCAGTGAAACAAGGAACTTCTTAAGCCATACGGCCTCTTTTCGCAACTTCACAAGCTGCCACATATTCGGCCTTCATTGTGGAGTCGACTATGCAAGTCCCAGCAATACTCCTCCATACCACCGAACCTCTATTCGGGACAAACACGATCCTCAAGTGGATTTCCTAGAATCCTTATCCGATTGGAATTGAGTCGGTATATCCCGTCATACTCGGTCAAGACGAATATACAAGCATATAGTTCCTCGTTCTCCTAAGATACTTGAGGATATGCTTGACAAACCCAGTGCTCGGGTCTAGGGTTTGACCGAATCTACTCACCATGCCTCTCTGCGTAGCATATATCGTGTCCGTGCAAAGCATTGCATACATGAGGCTTCCTACGGTGAAGCGTAAGGAACTCGGCTCATGTCTTCCTCTTCTTGAGGAGTCTTGGGAGACTGCCCTTTGAGAGGGATACTCCATGTCCGAAGGGCGGATAACCCTTTTGGAGTTTTGCATTGCGAATCGGTCCATTACCTTATCGATATAGGATGCTTGAGATAGTGCCAATTGTTTGTTCTTCCGATCTCGAAGATCCGAATTCCCGAACATAGGCGACTTCTCCTAGATCCTTCATGTCAAACCGCTTTGCCGGCCCGAGCTTAACCTCGGTCGGTCTTCCTACATCATTCCCAATGAGTAGTATGTCATCTACATATAAGACTAAGAAAACCACTTTGCCTTCTTGTATCGACTTATACACACAAGGGTCATCCATTGGTGAACAAAATCAGTATGTTTTAACAAATCTCATCGAATCGATATTCCATGATCCGGATGCACCTTTAGTCCATAAATGGACTTTTGCACTTCGCAAACCTTTTCTTCTTGACCCTTTTCAATGAATCCATCCGGTTGTGCCATATAAATGCGCACATCCGGTTGTCGTTCGAAAAACATCTTCACATCCATCTGCCGATTTCATAATCTAAAGCAACATCAATGGATAAAAGAATGCGGATGGATTTAAGCATGGCTACCGGAGAGAAGGTATCCTCATAGTCAATGCCTTCTTTCTGGGTGTAGCCCTTGGCTACCAAACCTTGCCTTGAATGTCTCTACATTCCCATCTGGACCCCTCTTCCTCTTGTAGATCCATTTACACCCTACGGGTTTTACCCCTTCGGAGGATCAACGAGTCCATACGCCATTTTTATACATCGATTGTATTTATGCGTTTATGGCTTCACGCCATAGGTTTGTGAACTTTCCATAGCCTGCGAGTAGGAGACAGGTTAAATCGATATTTAAATCTGAGGCTAGTCAATGCATCTCCATAAGACATGTACTTATCAGGTTGTCTCACAACCCTCCCACTACGTCGAGGCTCTATTGGTGTTAGTTCTTGTTGTGGTTCATCTGTTGTCGGTTCAGGAATAGACCGCGGACAAGTTACCTGAACATTTTCACCAGTCAATTCCTCAAGTACAAGCCTGCTTCTAGACTTCATATTCTTTATAAAATCCTCTTCCAGAAAACGAGCATTCGTGCTGACGAATGTTTTCTGATCAGTAGGACTATAGAAGATGTAGCCTTTTGTTCCTTTAGGATATCCTACAAACAGGCATAGTTCTGAACGACTGGTTAGCTTACCAGTCTTCTTTCTAAGCACATGTGCTGGACAACCCCATAATCTGGTGTGGCCAAGAGATGACTTCTTGCCACTCCATCTTTCATATGGAGTTCCAGGCACTGCTTTAGATGGAACTTGGTTCAGAATGTATGCTGCTGTTTCCAAAGCATATCCCTAAAAGGAATCTGGAAGAGATGAGTAACTCATCATTGATCTAACCATGTCTAACAGAGTTCGATTCCTTCTTTCTGACACGCCATTCTGCTGAGGAGTACCTGGCGCGGTCAGTTGAGAAAATATACCTTCTTCCTTAAGAAAGTCTTCGAACTCTCCCAGCAAGTATTCACCACCACGATCAGATCATAGTGTTTTGATCTGTTTGTCTAATTGCTTTTCAACCAAGGCCTTGAACTCTTTGAACTTTTCAAAGGTTTCAGACTTTTGACGCATTAGATAAATATTACCAAAACGAGAATAGTCATCAGTGAAGGTTATGAAATATTCATATCCTCCTCTTGCTTGGATATTGAATGGCCCACATACATCACTATGTACGAGTTCTAGGCATTCATCAGCTCTATTACCCTTTGTTTGAAAAGGGTCTCTTGGTCATTTTTCCTTCTATGCAGGATTCACATATAGGTAGTGAGCCTACACTTAAGGTTTGTAAGGGACCATCTCTTACCAACCTTTTAATCCTGTCAAGCCTAATATGTCCAAGACGTAGATGCCATTTATAGGTTTGATCAATTGGGCCTAACCTCAATCTTTTACTATTTCTTATCAAATCATCATTCAATTCAGTATCATAAATCGTTGGAATAATTGGTTTGACGTAGAACAGATTGTTTATCATGACTGTAGAAGTAATCATGAAGCCATTCTTAAGAATTCGAATAACATCATTATTAAAATCCAAAGAATATCCTTGCTCAATCAAATGAGCTACAAAAATAAGGTTTTTCCCAAAAACTGGGACATAATAAACATTGTTCAAAACAATAAAACTGTTCTCAAAAACTAATTTAATACTTCCAACAGATGTCGCTGATACTGATGCTCCATTCCCCCAGCGGAAGTTGAACTCATCCTTGCTAAGCCTTTTGTTTTCCCTGAACCCCTGCAGAGAACAACAAACATGATTAGTGGCTCCAGAGTCTACAATCCAAGAAAAAGTAGAGTCAGCCACAAAACAGGCTTCGGTAACAAGTAATGTACCTTTAGCTTTAACCTCCTTAAGGTATGTAGGACAGTTGCGTTTCCAGTGGCCAGCTACTCCGCAATGGTGACATTTGTCATTACTCTTGTCCATCTTTGCAGCGTTTTTGCCTTTTGCAGCCGGCTTTTTCTTGTTGCTTGCGGGCTTTCTTCTGTTTTCTTGGCGCCCAGTGGGTGGAAGGCTTCGCTTCAAAGAAGGTTTGCCTCTCCATTCTCCTTTTGCCTTTAAGCGGTAGAGTTTCCGCATTCAAGCTCCTTCATGAGTTCTCGGGAGTGAATAGCTCAACTTATTCATCGATTAGTTGAGTTTGAAGTTGTCAAACATCTCCGGAGAGTCTCTAGGATCATATCCACCGAGTCTCTCCATCTATTTCAGCTCCCATGAGCTCCATCTTATTCAGGTGACTTATGATCGGTGAGTATATGGTCCCGAACAGAGTGCCGGATTTCATCCGGCAGTTCATGAAGTTACGCACCGCAGCTTGCTTGGCTTGACGGCCTTGGCTTCCGAACATTTCGTAGATGTCAGAGATCATATCTGCACTGTCAAAGATGTTCCGATGTTGTTGTTGCAACACATTGCTAATTGATGCTAAGATATAGCACCTAGCAATCTCATCGAACGCATCCAAGCAAAGCAGTATCGTCTCGCTCCTCTTGAGTGGAGTCATCATTCGGCTCAAGAGGACAGGGGTGGTGAGCACATGCTTGTGCTTGTCTATGGTCAACATGATATCGAGGTTACGTTTCCAAATCAACGTAATTTTCACCCACTAATTTGTTCGTACTAAGAATTTGTGCGATCGGGGATGAAGACATAATTGTTTGAAAAATAAAATAAAGCGGCGTTGGCAATTTGCTTATATTTAAGAAAAGTATGATGCATGAATGCAAGTACTTAAACATAAATAAAATCCTTAAAAAATGTTTCATCTATGGTGTTACGATCATAAACGGCAACACGTCCCACCTAGGGGTGGCGTCCGTGAAGCCTCCTATCGCATCGAGACTCCTCTCGCTTGGTCCACTTCACAAGATGTCTCCACATCTAGTGCAACCAATCACCATCTCTTTTGGACACCTTAGATCCATTGCCTAGCTCCTATGGGAGGTTACAATGTGTTGGAAATGTGTCCATAAAGTGGGATGTAATTTGTTATTTATGAAATGACAAATGTAAGACATTATTATTTTTGCTGATTTTATAAAATAAGATAAAGTTATGTTTTGACACATACTCAAGAGTGTTAGTAATATTGCTTAGTCCATAAACTGTTACCAATGAAAGAAGAGTCAGGGGAACCCTGCCGGACAAACTCTTCTGATACAGTTTAAAATAGATATTCGCAGTCTTAGGATTGAATGGGCAATCGAATCCGATTATGACCAAGTAGATCAAACCATGTGATGCTGGGTCTCGGGGCATGGGAGTTGGACTCGTGGTTGATCTAGACATGCTCGCAACATGTTGAATAGACCATGTGACCCCGATTAGGTTAGAGTAAAAACCGTTTACACAACTCTAAACCTAATCATCACAACTTAAATATATTTGTATAATTATCTTAATCCTCAAGTGGATGCATAGCTCAACTTAGTATCTCATGATCTTTGATTCACCAATGAGATTAGTTCACGCTTATTGAACGACATCTCGGTCATTGGGATCATGACATAATTGAGTTGGAGTTATGTGATTCACGAATATGGAATTCGTGAAATAATATCACCTCATGCTTTATTGACGGGTGTGTGAATAAATAAACCAGGCCTGGTATTCAATGATGATATTCATTGATTAAGACATCGTGACATGTGCGAGACATCTTACGAACATGTGTCTTTCTTATTCACAGTCATATAAAGGAGTTGAGGAAATAATGATTGGAATGGTAAAACGGTAATATTATATACCATTCTGATCACTGATATTTAAGAAGGATAATAATGCATTTACACTGTGGACCGTGTGATAAATTGTATCAACACCATTAGAAAAAATAGCGCACATGAATCGAGAGATTATTCGGCATCAAACTTTTAGGGGTTTGTGCGATGTCGAATTAAATATGTCGATAACTTATCGGGATAAGTTAGTCAAGTATTGTAATTCCATAGCTTTGTTCATGTGGGTCCATTCGGTCTCAAGGCTAGCTCTGATAAATGGGAAAAAAGAAACTGATGTTTCGTTATATAATTATGTTTAAATTCATTATGTTATTTTTCATTTATTTGATAATTGAAAAATAAAAGAAATGAGTTTTGAATTTCGGAATTAATAGAGATTAATTTAAAATTCAAAATAAAATTTAAACATGATTTTATTTGGCAACTAAAGGAGAGAGAAAGTTGATATATTATTTTGGGAAAATTCGGAAATCCCTTGCCATAAGGAGATTTCGAATTTTGCTCCAAAATGGGAAGGAAAATTCAGAAATCCCTAGCCATGTAGGGATTTTTGGATTTCAATCCAAGGGTTAAGGGGAAATTCGAAAATCCCATCTAGGGTTTGAGTTTTTGAATTTCCTCCTATATAAGGATATTTTATTGAAAACCCTAAGAGAGTTCTTGAGAAGAAAAAAACATATCACACATTTTTCCTCCTAGGGGTGGCCGGATTTTAGAGACATAAGAGAGGGAAATTGTTTCCTTAGGTTTTTGGTAAAAGAGTCCACACTCTCATCCCAAATACTATAGAGTCATAGCCTTGAATCAACGAGTGGTTTTTAGTGTGATCATGTCGATAAATCAACGATCTTGTTTCACGGCAATTCTCCATCTCGGAACGTGAGATAGTGAGGCAAGATCCTTGCGGTCATTTATTTCAATCGTCACAAAGGTATGTGTATTATTCTAATCCTTTGTCTATAAACATATATCATGCATGCATCTCTCGTTGTGGTTTACGTTTAATTTAGAATTAAATGGATATGATAAAATTTTTGAAATTCCGCCTACAATATTGTTGTTGTTCAAATGATTTTTCATATATAAATCACAACAAGATCCTACACAATGATCTTTAGTCTAAGTGTTTAACCGACTAATCGACTCTAGAGGTTGTTATGAACTAGCGATCCATCTAGGGATGGTCTCGCCTCACTACTTCCTTTTCGAGTCTTATCTTCTTTAAGCAACCTAATGACTCCTTAGCGACATGTTTCATGGGTTTCTCCCATTGAAGTGAGGACTACTAAGGTGGCTCTTAACCTATCCACATGTCACGATCAAGCTAAAGTCGGAGACCTTGGGAACGTTTCAACGCAAACGACCCTCCCACTTAGCTTTTTGAAAAATGGATTTTGTTTTAAAAATTAAGTCCAATTAATAATTCAACAAAATTATAACCCTTATAAAGTTGTTGCATTTTATAACTCTTTATAAAATTTACCAATTGCATTTATTATTATAACAATTTATAATATTAAACTACAATGATGCATGAACATGCTTGCATGGCAATTTGATATTGGCATCTCTGTATCCTATATGGCATGTTATAATGATGCGAGATTAAATAATAAATCATACATTTACAATTTAACCTCTCTATGGCTCATTTCTAATTACAACCCATAAAAACAAATGAAAATAATTATAATAATTTTCTTCATCTTGTCTTCTTGGCATCTTCTTAATTTTCTCTTCTCACGATCCCTGAAAAGTGAAAATGTTTTTGTGGAAAAATTTAAATTTTGAAAAACCCAAATTTTTTTTTATTTGGGCTAGGCTTGGGACAATCCCAGGCCCACTATTTTTCCTCGGTAGGGCCAGGCCCTGCCTGGCGCAGCATGGGCTGCCAAGCGAGGCAGCCCTTGCGCGTCAAAGATGGGTCATGACCTTGCTTGGCAACCCTGCGCCCGGGGCATGCGGCCCCAACCTGGGCAGGCCCCTGCAGTTCGCTAGGGGGCATGACCTTGCCCTGGGCAAGGCTAGCGGCAGGGCTCTGAAGTCAGCTAGGGTTTCAAAACCCTAGCCCACGCTAGGGTTTCCGAACCCTAGTGGTGTCACAGCCAAAACCCAGGGTAGGGGTGGCGGCCGGGCTTGTGGCGGAGGTCGGGACTCGTCTTGGCGACGTCTGGCCGGTGACGACGGCGGCGGCGGTGGCAGCACAAAAAAATATTTCTGGGAATTTTAAATTACAAAATTTCCTATGCCCTTTAATGGCTTACATTATTTTCTAGAGAAAAACATAAACTACCAATTTGGTGTAATCAAAACCTAGAGCCAATCGATCGGGATCCAATCACATATATAACCAAAACAATTTTGAATTCATCACATATTCATGCAAGATGCCAATATCAACACATATCATACATTCAATCGCATAAACATAAATCATGCATGATCATAAGCCCTACGCTCTGATACCAATTGTAGGATCTTGTTGTGATTTATAGATGAAAAATCATTTGAACAACAACAACATTGTAGGCGGAATTTCAAAAATTTTATCATATCCATTTAATTCCAAATTAAACGTAAACCACAACGATAGATACATGCATGATATATGTTTATAGACAAAGGATTGGAATAATACACATACCTTTGTGACGATTGAAATAAATGACCGCAAGGATCTTGTCTCGATGTCGCACGTTCCGAGATGGAGAATTGCCGTGAAACAAGATCGTTGATTTATCGGCACGATCACACCAAAAACCACTCGTTGATTCAAGGCTATGACTCTATGGTATTTGGGATGAGAGAGTGGGCTCTTTTTCAAAAACCTAAGGAAACAATTTTCCTTCTATTTTGTCTCTAAAATCCGGCCACCCTAGGAGAGAAAAGTGTGTGATATATTTTTTCTCAAAAACTCATTGTTAGGGTTTTCAATATATATCCTTATATAGGAGGAAATTCAAAAACTCAAACCCTAGATGGGATTTTCGAATTTCCCCTTCACTGTTAGATTAAAATCCGAAAATCCCTACATGGCTAGGGATTTCCGAATTTTCCTTCCCATTTTGGAGCAAAATTCGAAATCCCCTTATAGCAAGGGATTTCTGAATTTTCCCAAAATAATATATCAACTTTCTCTCTCCTTTAGTTGCCAAATAAAATCATGTTTAAATTTTATTTTGAATTTTAAATTAATCTCTATTAATTTCGAAATTCAAAATTCATTCCTTTTATTTTTCAATTATCAAATAAATGAAAAATAACATAATGAATTTTAAACATAATTATATAACAAAACATCAGTTTCTATTTTCTCATTTATTAGAGCTAGCCTTGAGACCGAATGGACCCACATGAACAAAGCTATGGAATTACAATATTTGACTAACTTATCCCGATAAGTTATCGACATATTTAATTCCGACATCGCACAACTCCCCTAAAAGTTTGATGCCGAATGATCTCTCGATTCATGTGCGCTATTTTTTCTAATGGTGTTGATACAATTTATCACACGGTCCACAGTGTAAATGCATTATTATCCTTTGTAAATATCAGTGATCAAAATGGTATATAATATTACCGTTTTACCATTCCAATCATTATTTCCTCAACTCCTTTATATGACTCTGAATAAGAAAGACACATGTTCGTAAGATGTCTCGCACTTGTCACGATGTCTTAATCAATGAATATCATCATTGAATACCAGGCCTGGTTTATTTATTCACACACCCGTCAATAAAGCATGAGGTGATATTATTTCTTACGAATTCCATATCTGTGAATCACATAACTCCAACTCAATTATGTCATGACCCCAATGACCGAGATGTCGTTCAATAACTGCGAACTAATCTCATTGGTGAATCAAAGATCATGAGATATTAAGTTGAGCTATGCATCCACTTAAGGATTAAGATAATTATACAAATATACTTAAGTTGTGATAATTAGGTTTAGAGTTGTGTAAACGGTTTTTACTCTAACCTAATCACCACATGGTCTATTCAACATGTTGCGAGCATGTCTAGATCAACCACAGTCCAACTCCCATGCCCCGAGACCAAAGATCACATGGTTCGATCTAATAAATCATAATCGATTCGATTGCCCAATCAATCCTAAGATTGCGAATATCTATTTTAAACCGATCGGAGTTTGTCCGGCGGGGTTCCCGACTCTTCTTTTCGTTGGTAACAGTCTATGGACTAAGCAATATCACTAACACTCTTGAGTATGTGTCAAAACATAACTTTATTTCATTTTATAAAATCAGTAAAAACAATAATGTCTCGACATTTGTCATTTCATAAATAACAAATTACATCCCACTTTATGGACACATTTCTAACAATTCGATCATCATTACCCGACCATAACTTTGATAGTGCAAAACAAGACTTGTAATTTTTTTTTCAGATTCAATAGCATGAATTTGATATATCTTGGATTTGCATTCTTTTTGATTCAAGGAACAATCTCAAACATATTCTAAAAGTCTTGGCAATGAATATTAAGATTCAAAAGATTTGTAAAAATTAGGGTAAATCTCAAGTCATCATTTAAAATATAAGACTAGTCCTTAGAAATAGTAGTCATATCATTCAAAAGGTTGTATTCTAATATCATCCCATATTTACGAGTCTGGGTCATTAGAACTTTGGGTGAAGAGGATGAATGAAGGAATGCCAAGCTCTTCCATTCTTTCCCTCTGTTCCTCTGCACTTTTTCTTTTGTTTCTCTTCATTGAGTTTTCTTCTTCCTCATTTTCTATTTCTTCATAATCTTGTTCCTGCAATAATAAGTTTTTGATTAGTATTAATGTGGGTTTTTTTTTTTTTTCCTTTTTCCCAAGTAGTATTAAGAAGATTCATACCTTTTTGATTTCTTGAGCAGCAGCTTTTCTCATTGCTATTATCTTTTTAGCTTCTTCAAATATTCTGTCCAATGTTTGTTGACTGATATCAAATGAGTCTGTGATTGGAGTATAACCTAATTCTCCCTCATGTTCTCCTAGCTCTGCAGATAATTCTTTTTCTCTATCTTCTTGTTTATTGAGGTACAAATTAGTATATCATTAAGGAAACATTGCAAAAACAAAATCAACATTATTTTGCGTTGTTTCATTACCTCAGAGTCTATGACTGGATTGTTTTGTATTTGTTTGAGAAATAAAAGCACATCTTTTTGAATGGTTCTCATAATGTCCACAGAATTCACAACCATTGCCTTTATTTCTTTCAGATCCTCTTTCATGGCTGCTTGGTTGGCTTCAAAATGTTGTACTTTGTTAAGCAGATAAGTTAGATCAATTTCCATCTTGTCTAGTTTTCTTGATGCTGCCGGTGGCATTTCACTTTGAACTTCATCGTCATTTATTTCTCTCAAAAAAGCCATAGCTTGATAGTGACTTTTTTTGACAATTTGGATAATCTGACCTGCACTTGTAATTTTTCAGATTCAAGAGATGACATAACTCGACATTTTATGATCATAACCTGACCATAACTTAATTTTTGAAGCCTTAAATTTATTCAGTATGCTTACTATACGATTGGGTTCCAATTACATAATCTTTTTATTCAAAATTCCAATTCAAGAAAATCAATATTAACATACTCAAATGAATTCGTGGTTTTCGAGCTAGTGATTAACGGATTTACCTTGTTCTTATGTTACCTTCCCTGTTCTTCGATTTATCGTCTAACAACACCGCGGACCTAAGAGATAGAATCGGTGACGGACCTTCCCTGTTCTTGATTTTAGGGATTTGTGAAGGGATGAGAGAGATTCAGAGGAATAGAGACAGATCGCGTTATAGGGCCGGAGGGAAGAGAGAGTCGTAGGAGAGCGGCGGAGGGAAGAAACAGTTCGCGGGAGAGGTCCGGAGGGAAGAGAGTGTGATCGTGGGAGAGCAAATGGAGGGAAGAAACACTCGCGGATAGCACCGGAGGGAAGAGAGAGAGAGAGAGGGAGGTCGGTGTAGAGAGAACCGAGAGAAAGAGGTTTTAGGGTTTTTTGAGTGAAAAGGGCAGTTTTGGAATTTAGGTATAAATAAATCAATATATCTTAATTTGGCCTATTTCTTAACTTATGTAAACTATTGGCCTATTAATTTTAATTCATCTTAAATTTTGGCCTATTTTCCTCCTTCTCCCTAATTCCTTTAACATTCATTATAATAGCGCACAAGTGGGCCTTTAAAGTCTCAAATTTAGAGGCCCAAAACTTAAACCCAAGCTACAAAATCGCCTTTTTATTTTTTTATTTTTTATTTATTTTCCGTTTCAGGTTACTTTTCTTTTCCCCCTTACTATGTATTACCAATCTTGAAGAGAACGAATTCTTTTCATTGGTAATTATTACAGTGAAATTGAGTGGGGGAGAATTTACTTACATTATTATATATACCACAAGAAAGGAAAGATTCACTGTTTACTCACTCAAAATTTACTATTCATTGTACAGTAATATTCTCAAATTCTCTTTTTCCTTCCCTGTGCATGTGTTGTTGCGTCTTTTAATTTAGAATTGTCACGTGTTGATGCCCAACAGACTTAAAGAAAAGTGATGGGATCCACCACTGTGAAGTTGCCCCTCTTCCCCACGCTGAACGCGCTTCTCTTATGTGTGCTTTTCACGCGCGAATCATAGCTGTCAAAATTTTTGATAGGACAGTTTCAAACCATTTCCAGTTTATTTTTAAATTTTTATTATTTATTATAGTTATTTATTATTTTGAATTGATTTAGAGTTTAATTTTGTCCATTTTACCACCATTTTGTACCAAATGTTTATATTACTTAACTAAAAATACCATAAATAATATAATAAAATTAAATAAAAATACGTACACTAAAGGAAAAGAAATGTATACTATTCTCACACTCACAATTTACTATTTATTGTACAGTAATATTCTCAAAATTTTGCTTCTGTCTCTTATCCATTGAGTGTGAATTGCCAATTTTATCCCTTATTTTCTTCTCTTTTTCCTTTCCTATGCATGAGCTTTTACATCTTTCGTTCTAAGATTGTCACGCGTCAACGCCCGGTTGGCCGAAGGAAAAAAGTGGCAGGGCCACCACTGTGAAGCTACCATCTTCCCTCGCTGAACGCGCTTCTCTTATGCGTGCTTTTCACGCACGAATCACACCCGTCAAAGTTTTTGATCGGACGATTTCAAACTATTTTTGGTTTATTTTTAAAATTTTTATTTTTTATTATAATTATTTACTATTTTGAATTGATTTAGAATTTAATTTTATTCGTTTTATCATCATTTTGTGCTAAATTTTTAATTTTTTATATAATAGAACAAAGATTTCTCACAATAACGCATTTATATTATACATATACTAAAGGAGAGGATTTGGATTCACTTGTCATGCTACGATTGCAATGAACAGTGTCTTTCCTGCTTTTAGCCCTACTTTTTCCTCTCTTGAAATTTTAATTCCCGTTATGTCATGTTGAGCGTAAATTTACTATATCGCTCTTCATTTCAGGTTTTTGTATTTTTATTTGTCATGACCGCTTTGGTCATTTCTTCGATGCTTTTGGTTTATTTTGTTTGTTCCTTTTTCATTTGTTTTCCTTCACTTCTTTACGTAGTGGTATATCTCTCTCTTTCTTTTGTTTTCTTCAGTAACCTTCTAGAGTTCTTCTTCTTGAGACCCGAGCTTGAGTTTTTTTTTCTTTTTCGTTTGTTGATTTCGGTGATTTTTTCATTCTTTCTTTCTGTTGTCATTTATCTCTTTCTTTTTTTGGTTCTGCAATCTTCTACGGCTTTTTTTTCACTCAGATTAGGGTTTTTTTTTCCTTTCTTCTGTTTGTTTTCTTCTGCAACCTTCTAAATCTGTTTTTATTTTTGCGCACTTAGATTGAATAGGGTTATCTTTTTTTTTCGTTCGTTGGTTTCTACGATCTTCTAGATCTGTGTTTGTCTTACTTTGTTTCTGGATCTACTTTTTTCTCTTTTGTCTTTTCTCTTCTGCAACCTTTTAGATCTGTCTATTTTTTCAAATTTTTGGCTATATTTCTTCGTTTCTCATATTTCTTCTTTCTGCAACCTTCTAGATCTTCTTTTTTTTTCTTGGCAAAATTTATTCGTTTTCCATCTTCTTTCTTTTTTGCATATATATATTTTTTTGATGTTTTATGTTTTATTATTATTTTTTTTGGTTGTATATGCATGGTACTTTTTTGTTCCATTACGTTATTTGTTGGGTTCGTCTTTCATTTCGTTGATTATTTTTGTTTTGATTCCATGGGTTCGGTCATGTTTTTCGGATGTATGTTTTTTATTAATTTTTTAGGATGTTTGTGTTGGTTGCGAATCGAATTCAACGGAAGTGAAGTGCAAGGAAAGGCGGATCGTGTATAACAAAAATTTCCATAAAACCTTTGAGATACTCTATAGATTATATTAATTTATGCACGAATAAATTAATCTCATTAATTCATTTATTAAGAACTCAATTCGAAAAATACCGGAGGCCGACTTGGTTGATAACTTGAGTTCTTTGAACTCGAACAATCCTTGCTCCAAAGCTTTGTGTTTAGAAAACCAATGTCTTCCACGTCAATTCCTAGAATCCACGAAGACGTGTGTGTGGGCACACATGAGACAAAAACGGGTTACAATAAACACTCAATTTCCACAAACACCAATGCATGCACGATGTGGAATTTTTGGAGAAAAATTTTTCCTTCCTCTCTACTTGAGAAATTCGCCAGCCTTAACATTTAGGGCTGAAAAAATTGTTTCAAAATTTCTATAGAGAAATTTCGCCACCTCTAAAATTAGGGCAAAAAAACATTCCGAAAAAATTGTCTCAAAAATAGTATTTATTGAGTAGAAGTCAAACTTCTAGAAGGAATCCAATCTCTATCTCTAAGATAAAACATTAATTATCTCCTATTTGAATTTTAAAGAAAATCTCCTATTCCCTTATCCCTTAGTGTGGCCGGCCAAGATAGGGACTCTCATCCCCGTGTGTGGCGCCAATCTTTGGATAGGGAAGGAAGAGAAAATCATCCTTTATCCTGTAGTCCAATTTTATTTCAAATTCAAATTCAATTTAAGTCAAACTTAAATTAATTTGAATTCTAAATTGAACAACTTATCAAATAAGTTTAAATGGATAAATCTAGATGTGTTCAAATTCAAATTTAAATAATCACATTATTTAAATAATAATTAATTCTTAATTAATTATTTTTGAGTGTTTAATTTTAGAATTATGTAATTCTAAAATTCCCATTTTGTCCTTTGTGATTGGCAGAATTACTAGGATGACGCGGGGACTAATGGACCTATAATTTTGAGTTCCAATAAAATTAATAATCAATTAAACACTTTAATTAATTAATTAATTCTATTAATTCCAATAGTTACTCCACTATAAACTTGGAATTGCACTCTCGAAATTATAGATATAAATTACTTCTAAAACCGTGAAGTGTCCATTTGATATAGTCATTGCATATAGATCAATCCTCCATAAATAATTCATAATTAGAGCCAGGTAGAATCCTTTAACCTCTCTAATTATATCTTTATCCTTGAGTACCATTGATTCTCTAATGGACAGTGATTCATAAAACACATTCATGAATCGGAGCTCCTACTGGTCCAAGTACCGAATCAACCCTCAAGAGAATTATTTATCTACTTCTTTCTCAAGAAGGAATGGACCATCGCGTATAATAACATTCCCAGCTACCTACTTCATCATGTCTCCAAAATACAAGGAATAGGATTCAGGGTCTCGGAATCCGTACCGAGTAAATCAAAAGACACAAATCCATAAATAGGAGTTTGTTAAAAACTCAGGATTAAGATCATTCTATATATGACCATCGATAGACTCAATTAGAATTTCTATACTTAACGGAAATTATTAGAAATTCATATTGTGTCTGTGTCCTTGTTCCACATAATCTCATTATACGAAATACACTCATTCAATATCTCACCATATTAACAGTGCGGATAACACCGTTCCATTCTAAATGGGAATGACATGTATTAATAATGTTTTAATTAAAGATTCCGAACTTTAATTAAATTCATTATGAACATTACTTTTTGATTATTACCCTTAAACATTATCCTCTCGTATATAACACTTATATACAATGTTTAAGGTTACATAAATAATCATGGAATTTTCATTGATATTCATAAAATATTCATAAATATATGCAAATAAAATAATGAATAAACTCTTTTTTTAAATAAATAATAAATGTCCTATTACATCTCATGCTTCTAGGACACCATTTCCAACAGTTTGGTCGTCTATTTTAGATCTATATTCGTTTTTCATGTTATTTTATTTATTTTTTTATTTTATTTGTTATTCGACTGTTATATTTGTCAAGAAATTTTTTTTTTCATAATTTCATATTTTTTTATTCATGTTATTTATTTTTTTTTAGTCCTCGCTTTTTTATACTATATCTTGATTTATTTGTATTAATTTGAACAAATCTCTAATATTTATCGTGATCTAAATGTAATAATATTTATATTAATCTTTTACTCCAACACGTGTATTTTTTTTTTTTTTTTTTTTTGTAATATGTAACCAAAAATAACTGTCTCTTATTTATTGGTTATATTTTACGGTGCTCTTCATGCATGCAGTGACGATCATTGTTAATTAATCATTACTTCTATTGCTTTTGTTTGCGGGATTTGTATTCGAGATTAAGCAAAACATTGGTAACTTTCTCAGATATATATTTTATGTTACTTTTTTACTCTTTCTTTGTCTTCGTCTTTTAGCTAATATTATCTACCATGTTCTATTCTCTCTGCTTTTTGACTCTTTAAAGACCATAATGATACTACTCATTTCTTACTAACCTTACCGCCTCCTTTATATCTCTTTGTTCTATCTCTGTTGCTCAGTAATTTTCGTTGCTTTCTTTGATCTATCGTTTTGCCCGTGGTTCGTTGAATAAGGTATTCACTTTTTCAATTTACTTTGGTTGATTTGTTCTAGAATATTAATTTATAATGTTATGTTTGTTCGTTATATGAAATGTTTTATACTGCACTTTACTTTTTTCCTTCTCTATTGTACTCTCAGTCATTTATTTCTATTCTAATTTGATTAACTGAGATTTTATATTTACAAAGTTTTCTAAATCTTATTAAGATATAATGTTTATATTTATAAAAAATTTGGTTTTTAATATCCAAATATTTTATTCTCTTCTGGTAATGATGATGTTATATTTCATTTGTTATTACTATGTGCCGGGTAATTGTTACTAAAGATATGGTTATCATTGATGTTGCCCTTATTATTTTGGACTTATGCCAATATATTTTAATTTGTCTTTTGTTTTAGTTTTACTATATATTTGTATTTATAAAAGCTGGTTTTGTCTATGATACTATTTTGTACATATTCGTTTGTTTCCTCTGCAGTTCACTCTTTTTCTTCTTCATTGTATTTTTGGTCATTTACTGTTATTCTTAATTTATTAACTGACATTTGATATTTACACAGTGTTCTAAATTTTATTACAATAGAATGCCTTTATTTATCAAAAACTCGGTTCCTTATATTCAAACATTTTATTCTTCTCCGGTTATGATGATGTTATATATCATTTGTTGTTAACATGTGCTGAGTAATTGTTATTACATATATGGCTATCATTGATGTTGCCCTTATTATTTTAGAGTTATGCCAATATATTTTATTTTTATAAACTCCTTAATAATGTAGTTGGTAGCCATTTATATTGCTAGATTTTGTTTGAATTACTTATGGTATATATTATTCACAACAAATGAATATAATCTGAACCAAATGCATACTAAATTTTCTTACTTATGGCATAAACTCCTTAATAATGTAGATAGCAGCCGAATATATTGCTAAATCTGTATCCAATTATTTAAAGTATATGTTCTTGACAATAGATGATTATAACCTGAACCAAATATTTATATATAATGTTATGTTTTCCTAAATGTTTCTTCATATATTTGTAATCTCTACTCAATTTATAGTATAATATAAAGTTCTTTTTCCCCTGTACACTGATTTATTTTATGTATATGATATATTAGTATAACTAGGTATATTGCACAAACTGTTTGATTCTTATTTTTTTTTATATTGCTCTATCACTTATTCCTCTGTTTTTTCTTTGCCGGTTCTGTGTATGATTTTATATTTTATTCTTCTGTTTGTTTTCCCTGTGTTTCTCTCACTTTTCCATTTAGCCCATTCTCGGCTAAAGTTATGGTTTTAACTTATATCTTTCTAAATTTTTTAGTGAACATTGAAATCTTTTATTTTCCTTAGTACATGTGTAATCCTGTATATTGCTATTCTAAGCTATACTATTTTCTCTTACTTATGGCATAAAATCCTTGATAATGTAGCTGGTAGCCATGTATATTGCTAGATTTTGTTTCAATTACTCATGGTATATATTCTTCACAACGAATGAAGATAACTTGAACCAAATGTATGCAAAATTTTCTTACTTATGTAATAAATTCCTTGATAACATAGGTGGCAGCCGTGTATATTACTAGATGTCATATATATAACTCCATTTTGTACTTCCTGTTTTTCTTACGTGCACTGGACAACTTTTCCCTTCCAGTCGACTTTTGATCATTCACTGCTATTCATATTTCATTCACTAATGTTTGTTGCCTGCACTTGACTATTCATTTTTTTCAATCCACGTTTGGTCATTCACTGCTATTCTTCCTTCGTTGACTAACACTTATATTTATACATTGTTCTAAGCTTTACTTCAAATTAATGTCTTTCTTTATCAAAAATTTTGTTTTTTATATTCAAAAATTTAATTCTCACGATTATAGTGCTGTTTTATTTTTTTTGTTAACATGTGCCGAGAAATAAGCTACAAGTTTGTTTGAGGAAACATTACAAGACAGAATCCAAAAATTTTCTCGCAGGGGCATGAAATAACTCAAAAGTCCAAATTTATGATATAATTGAGACATAAATTTGTAGGACTGTACAAAAAAATCGTAAAATCGAAACCGACCGAAGAACCGATTGCTCAAAACCGAAAATGGTGGTGCTACGTGGAACCGAACACAATCGGTTCGGTTAACCGACCGATCCCTAGATATTTGGTTCGGTTTCAGTTTTGTTGTGGGCTCATCGGTTAAAACCGAACCGACCGAGGAATTTTTTTTTTTTTTATGTTTTCATTTTTAAAAAAAAAAAAAAATATTGTCGTTCAAAGAGTGGATGTCGTTTTTACTCTTAGGAATCACAAAACTCAAAATGGAACCCTCTTTCTCTCGGTCTCTCTTCCGCCTCTCTCTCTCTCTCTCACTCTCTCACCCCTGCATGACACCCCCCCCACCACCGGCACCGACACGACCACCCCCACCCCGACGCCTCACCTCTCTCACTCTCACCCACCCTCACGGAAGCCCTAGCTGCCATCTCTCACCTCAGTCATCCTCAATTGCACGCCCGCCCGCCACTCGGACGTCCGCCTCTCCTGTGAAAGAAGCCCTAGCCGCCAGCCGCCCGCTCACACGTCCGCCTCCACCAAACTCGACGTCCGCCTCCGCCCAAGCTCCGTCGAGGTTAGGCTTTTGATTCTCCACTTTTAGTTTAGGCTCTTTATTCAGTTTTTAGTGGTTTGGCTTAGCATGGGTGAGGTTGGTTCTTGCAATTGATGTTTCGTGATGTTGATGGTTGATGATCTATGGCGAGAGAGCAAAAAAATGGCCCTAATAAGAATATATATGGTTTGCTTTGGTTTGGTGTGATTTCTATATTTTTTTTCTCATGGTTTGATTTCTATATTTTTTTTCGCCCACTCCTTGGTGTTGTGTTTGTCTGAGAGAAAGAAGCAGAAAGTGTTGCTACTTCTAATGGGGTGGTTGCAAACATTATTCCCAACTAGCTTTACACAATACTTTGCCTTTAGTTTATGGGAATGAAAGTTGATCCAAGAGATCTTACACCATATTTAAATTAATGAATAGAACAATTCTTATCATTATAATATAATGCCTTTACTATGATTAGTCTTTTGCACTTTCCCCACTATTTTAAGCAAAACTTGTATAATTTACAAATCGGTATGCTGTTGGTATGGACATATTTTAATATGTATTTTATAATTCTTTTGTTATTGTTCAATGTTTGTGATCTAACTAATGTTTCCAAAGCAATCCTATCATGGGATTTGTTTTTTCTTTTTTTTTAATATTATTATGATTCTCTTTGCTGAGGCAAGAACCACTCAGTTGATCTAGGTCCATGTGTTGTGTCACCTTTTCTAGATACTCTGGAAGTTTGGATGGTAGGATAGGAGGATAAATCCCAAATAGATAATGTAAAAAGATTTTAATACAAAGTTTTATGGTACACTGATTAAGATAGACGAGTTGATTAATTAAATATGTCTGAACTCTACCCCTTTTTAGTATTAATATTTTAAAGCATTCCTTTCCTTTTTAAGGGAAACATATCGAAGTTCATGACCATATTTTAATGTATTAAATTAATTGAGATGATGACGGAAGTGATACTAAATGTCTACCACCAATAACCACTTTCTGGATTTGTTTTGGTATTTTTTCATATTGATGATCACTAATCTTGTTTTTGTGGGGTGCCTTGTCTTTGTGTCTTAAGTCTCTAGACTCCTCTAAGCATGTTCTTACCCTCCAAAAAAAAAAAAAAAAAAGAAAAAAAAATACTCCTCTAAGCATGGGGTCCTAACTCCTGTCCTTAAAAACCAGAGAGAGACGAGAATTTCTGGGAATTCAGAACTTTGGCCACCTACATATCATTAATTAATAGGTATACAAGAAAAAATGGCCCTAAAAAAGACGTGATATTCATTCTAAAATGAAAAATGTTAATGTTTTTTGAGTTTGGAAGGGAAAGGATTTCAAGTTGTATAAATGAAACCAGTAAGGTTTCAACCAGTAGTGTTTATTTCTTATTGTTCAAGTTGCCTTCTTTGAATTTAATGCATTGTGTATAATTGGAATCTCCATATCCTCTCTCTCTCTCTTTTCCTCTCTCTTATTAGTGAAAGCATTGTGTACAATTTGAAAAATCTCATGTAGTGAAAGCATGTTATTTGTGATTGTTTAACTTTTAGCTTAATTCTTTTAGATGTCTTCATCGGAAAAGTAAAAAGAGATAGAGTCTCAATCTAGTCAAAAAGAAACCAAAACTACTAAAACACAAGAGACAACTGAGGAAGAAGGGAAATGTACTAAGAAACGGAAGAAAGCCCGACAAGTAAGCCCAGTTTGACAGCATTTCACGAGGGACGAAAAAACCAAGAGTGGTACTTGCAAGCATTGTGGTGTCACTTATGTCATGTGATTCGAAAAGAATGGCACATCTACAATGAAAAGTTATATAGAAAGTTGTTTGATGAATCTAGAGAGTCAAAACAAACAAAAGACCATCCAATTTAGTAGAAAGATCGAACACATGAGGAGGGCACTGCTACTAGTACTATGTCACTAAGAGCTTGGTCCAAGGAGGGTTATAAGAGAGTCAAGTTTGGATGAGTTACCGTTCCGACACGTGGAAGGTAAAAGGTTTAAGCGCTTATTCGGCGTGAACTTGAATCCTAGAGTGTTTGACATTTCAAGGATAACAATTGCGAGGATGTTTATCAAATGTTTTTGGAAGAAAGAAGAAGTTGAAGAAGGTTTTAGGAAAGCAACGGGTGTGTTTGACGACTGATACTTGGACATCAATTCAGAACATCAATTACATGTGTTTGTGTGATGACCTTAACTTTTGGTCATCATCCTATGCTCATACTTACCATTTGTTAACCTCTATGACGACGCTAGTTATAACTTCTTAAAATTTCAGGCCATTTTTTTTTCATTCTTACCATGTACGTTAAAATGCTGTAGCATTCTGGAAACATTCTATTACATCCGTCATCAAAATACATAAAACACTATTTTATTTTACATATAAAGTTCAGCAGCGTTTCCAAAACACCTGATACATCCACAACCCACTTGCCCACATTCATTGCTACACCCTCTCTCATGCCCAAAGATCAAGTTTTAGGGAGCCGGTGCCTTACCGTGCTTCCTACAACATGAACAAACTTAATGAGCTTTAACTCGCTAAGTATCAATAGGTCATAACAGATGCAATAATTATGCATACCCATATATGCATTCATATCATATAGCCTAGTACAGAATTCTCAACGACTTTTCGCTCTGCGTTTCTCATTCTTTTCATTCTTGTTTACGGATACCATCTTTGTTATATGAAATGGTTTCCGTGTTTCATTTTCTTATCTTTTACTTCTTTGGGGCCCCGTCCCTCTGTACCATAGCGCGCGCATAACCAAATTGAGGAGTGGGGTAGCTAACCAATCCAACTCAGTCACGGTTTCATATCTTTCATAGTCTCATAATAACCTTCCTTTGAAGGCTGGTACAAATAGGACGTTTAGTCTCTTACCGTTTATCAATTTTCTCATTGAAACGGTAACTGTAGTTAAATCTTATGAATTTGTGCATTATTGAACATTTTATCATGAGATTAACTTTTCGTTAAAGTTTAACCTTTCATTTCTCTTAGTTTGATCTCGACTTAACATCGATATATACTTTCTGCAGAATAAAGTTCTACGATTACATAAGTCTTGTAGATACTTACCTAACATAGTATCTAGCATTCACATTGTATCTATCATTCAAAATTCTACTATATGCACAATCTTTGTGCAACATAGAAAAGCAAGCTTGTTCATGATATAGCCATAGAAAAACTATTGTACTTACCAAAGTTTCGCTAAAGACGCGTCCTTTGTTTCCCTTGACGCTTTCCAACTTCAACCGTTAATCGGCCCTATTGCATAAATTTTTCGATTGTTAGAGTCAGAATCTAAGATCAATAATTACTTTGAAATTTACTTCAGAAAGGTCTACAATCCTTATGTTTGGTATTCAATCTCAAACTATTTCCTATCTCAAGGATTTGCACTAAAATCGTGCAAATTACTCAGTCATGGGCCTAATTTTCAATTTTGGTCTAAAACTGTGAATTCTCGTTATGTTCGGTTTCTAACCATCACCGATTATCGAAACATCTTTCTTTTCACACTTTAATCCCATATTCCTCTTGAAATCCAGTTTTAGTTCAAATTACTCAAACTAAATTTCGGCAGAGTTTTATTATTTTTCTCGTTTCCCGAGTTTTCAATAACTTTCGTTCTACTTGATTCTAGTACCAAGTCCAGATTCACATTCCCGAACACAGATTCCAACATAATATTGAACAATACATATGTTCTTTCTTAATCTAGGCTCACGGATTTTCGATAGAAATCCACCAAAACTTTATTTAATCGTCTTAACACTTACACCGTTAAACTCTTATTACGATACTCTACAAAACCTCAGTTTCAATTTTCACTTTAACGGAAGTTTTTCTGAGATGAGTTACTATTCATCTAAATCAAGAAAATATAGAATTCTCACGAAAACTCTAAAATCTTACCTCCAGAAGTTGAGGTTTTTCCGCTAGAACGCCTCGAGTTACGTTTCTACCGAACTAAACGGAAGAAATCTCAATGAAAATGCTTGATTTTCCTTTCTCTGTCTCTCTCTAGCAACTCTCTGGTTTTTTTTTCTTCGTAACTCTCTCACGTCTCTTTCTTTCTTTTTTTTTCTGCTATACTTCACGTTGGTATTAGCAAGTTTTTTTTTTTTTTTTTTTTTTTTTTTTTTTTTTTTTTTTTATGTGTAATGAAGTATATACTTAAAAGTCAAGTGAGTCTCCAAGTGTTGTCTCACGTAATACTTCACATAGTATGCTAGCTACAAAGTAGTGCCAAGTGGTTTCCTGCATGTAATGCTTATGTCCACCTCATGCTAATTATTCTCTTTTTTTTTACAGACTTATCTCCACCTCACGGTAATAACGTGAGTCACCAATTTACATATAAACTTGCGTGTGTATATTTATATATATATATATATATATATTATTTTAGATAAACTAATTTCTTAAGAAACGTACTTAGAAATAATTATATATGTATAATATATATATACATATACTATAACTTTACATATTTTGGGAAATTTTACCCCGTACATAAAGTTTTTACATAACTTTTTCTTGATTACATCAAAATTCTACTACTTACTATTTCGGAAAGAATTTAGTCAAATACTGGACTGTCCGGATTAGACCTAAATTTTTCTTGGTCATTACAGTTTGGCCGCACATTGGATCGATGAAGATTGGAATATGCAGAAAAGGATCATTAATTTCATCCAAGTTCCGAATCATAAAGGAGAAAGAGTTGCACAGGAGATTTTGGTTTGCCTTAATGATTGGGGCATAACTGCATGGTTCACAGTTACAGTGGACAATGCATCGTCCAATGATGTGGCTATGGACAGGTTGAAGAGAAAAGTCAAAGATATTCCTAATTTTCTCATCTTAGATGGCCAGATGATACATATGCGGTGTGTCTATCACATTCTAAACTTGATTGCTAACGATGGGTTCACAGACTTAGCATATTCTATTGCAAGCATCTGCAATGCAGTTAGGTATGTGAGGTCCTCACCTCAACCCCTCAAGAAGTTTAAGGAGTGCATGAAGGAAGAAAACATCAACTCAACTGCCCTATTGTGTTTGGATGTGAAGATGTAACACCCTGAGGAATTAATTGAGATTAATTAAGGTAATTAAGATTATTAGTGTGCCTAATCTGATTTAATTAATTGAGTTTAAATAATTCCAAGGTATTTAAATTATCTACAGTAATTTATTTTAATCCAGAAGTGTGTATGGGCGCATTTCTGGACTGTTATATTTTACACGTCATTTTCTTTTATTTTCCTTTTTCTTTTTCTTTTCTTTTCCTTCCTTTTCTTTTCTCCCATGCGCCTCTCTCTCTCTCTCTTCCTTTCACTCTCACTCCCGCACCCTCTCTCTCTCTCTCTCTCTCTCATTTCTGTCCCAAATCGAACGGGTTTTGAGCCAAGGAGTGATTTCAAAGAGTTTTCAACATCAAGAGAAGGATTCAAGGTAAGATTACTGAAAGAACCTCTCTTGAATTTTTAAGTTTTTCGGATTTAAAACTCACTTTTGGTTCAAAACGGATTTTGATGATTTTCGAGTAAAACTAGAGTAGAAATTGGAGATCTTGGGTTCTTTGGACTTGTTTTAGGACCTAGAACCCGGATCTAGTGGTTGTCCCTTGAGATTTTGTGAATTGGGACTGGATTTGCAGGTTTTTTAACTGATTTCCGCGAGTTTTCGCGAACTGGAGATCTCCACCGGTCGACCGGATCTTGTTATGGCCACCGGCCGACTGGTCCGGTCAACCGGTGTACACGGGGTTTGACCATGTTTGGCCTGAAATTGTCGTTTTGACCCCTGTTTTCGGGGAGAACCCAAATTAGCTTCATTTGGGGACTTGGGATGAAAGGATTAGTATCTTTAATCCCTGATTTGACATTTAAAACCCTTGGAATGTAATTTGAAACATGAAAATGGATTAGGGCACACTAATTGGAAATCTTAGTATATGATTGAGATTGGATTACTTTAGGAATGGGAATTGATCCTAAAGTGTTATCTTGTATCAGTGATCGCTGAGGATTCAGATTGAAGGGGCTTGAGGAAGTGGAAGCGGAAAAGGCAACGCTAGTCCCAGGTTTGATTGTGCGAGGTAGGATTTCTATCCCTTTTCCTTGTGAGCCTGTTTTCAAAAATGATTTTGGCCTTGAAAATGTTTTAAAGAAAGGGATTGGCTTAAAAGAAAAAAATGTTTTAAAAACCATGGCTTGTTAGTTTATGGAAATCCTTGGCTTGTCCCGTCCATGGAATCCATAGCTTGTCTAGTCATGGAACCTCATGGCTTGCCCACCATGGGGCCCATGGCTTGAGTAGTTCGTGGGGTCATATGAACGATTTCATAATGTTAAATGGATGATTTCTTAAGATAAGAGATCTTGTGAACTGGTAATAGAGTCTATTGCTGTAAGCCTAGATAGGATGCGGAGAGTGCATCCTCGGGGGCAGAACCCGAAACCGGTCCGGTAGGTGAGGCACTTGGTGAGGTGAGTAATTTGTACTAATTACTCGCTGAAGCATGTAATACGGTTAGTTTCTGTTATATTTCCTTTGAGAAAAAGGATGTGAGGTTCCGGCTGTTCTGTCGAGGCTGAATGTCTTATTTTATTCATTTACGCGCTATTTATTTATTTGTTTATTTAAATTATTTCAAATTATATCCTACTGGGTCTTTCGCTCATGTTTCAAATGTTTAAACCCCTCCCAGGAGATTCGTGGAGCGGTGCATCGTAGCTGAATTGTGCTACAGATCGAGCAAGTGAGGATCGCGTTCATCCTCTGTCATAAAATGTAAGGAATTGAGAAAAGTTATGTAAACTTATTTAATATTTGGACTTACTAGACTGTGGATGATGTCTGTTGTAATTGATTATTTACATGAACATGTATGTACGATCAGAGTATGTCTGTGGGGGGTAGAGCCACAGTGTGTCGAGGCTCTCTGGATTATGTAATTTGTTTATATTTAAATGCAGCTAAGTGTGGGACCCGGTTGGGGATCTGCTTTATTAATCCCTAATCGAGCTCCACGTCATTTCGGATTTTAATCCAAGGGTGAAGGGGAAATTCGAAAATCCCATCTAGGGTTTGAGTTTTTGAATTTCCTCCTATATAAGGATATTTATTGAAAACCCTAAGAATGAGTTTTTTGAAGAAAAAAATATCACACACTTTTCTCTCCTAGGGTGGCCGGATTTTTGAGACAAAAATAGAAGGAAAATTGTTTCCTTAGGTTTTTTGAAAAAGAGCCCACTCTCTCATCCCAAATACCATATAGAGTCATAGTCTTGAATCAACGAAAGTGGTTTTT
Source organism: Morus alba (assembly GCA_012066045.3). Taxonomy (NCBI): domain Eukaryota; kingdom Viridiplantae; phylum Streptophyta; class Magnoliopsida; order Rosales; family Moraceae; genus Morus; species Morus alba. The sequence goes on from CP050224.2 coordinate 36,055,033, forward strand.
GGTGTGATCGTATCGATAGATCAACGATCTTGTTTCACGGCAATTCTCCATCTCGGAACGTGAGATAGTGAGACAAGATCCTTGCGGTCATTTAATTCAATTGTCACAAAGGTATGTGTATTATTCTAATCCTTTGTCTATAAACATATATCATGCATGTATCTATCGTTGTGGTTTACGTTTAATTTGGAATTACATGGATATGATAAAATTTTTGAAATTCCGCCTACAATGTTGTTGTTGTTCAAATGATTTTTCATGTATCAATCACAACTAGATCCTACAAAAACAAACCGAAACTAGCTAAAGGAGTAACGAATGAGTGCATAAATTATGCACTCATTAGTTTTATAGAGTTTCCATGTACATGGGTCACAGGACGAGGGAAGCTAAGACACTACGCCAGGGAGTGTCCATCATCTCTAGGTGATCAACAAAGGAGAGTACCTACTAGGGTTTTTGCATTCACACAGGCTGAGGCTGCAACACATCCATCAGTTGTTACAGGTGAGATACTTATTCATGGTATCATTGCACGTACACTAATAGATTCAAGAGCCACTCATTCATTTGCATCCAAAGAGTATGCGAGAAGACTGGGCCAACAGACAAATAACTTGAGGTGCAATACAATGTTACTCTTCCATTTGGGGAAATTATGCAGTCAAGTCAGATGATACGAGCTTGTCCAGTAGTGATTGATGGGAGAGAGTTGTTTGTGGATCTAGTCGTATTAAACATGACAGATTATGAGGTGATTTTAGGGACGGATTGGTTAACAAAGTATAACACATGCATCAACTTTAGAAAGAAGATTGTAATGTTTAGACCTTCTAAAGGAGAAGAGTTCTCATTTATGGGTATAATGAGTAGTTTAAGGACTCCTATAATCTCTACTTTGAGGGCTAGGAGACTACTAGATAGTGGTTATGTGGGTTTTGTTGCTAGTATTATTGATACCCTAGTAGAGGAGAAAGTTATGTTAGAAGATATTTTTGGTAGTCAATGTGTTGACAGAGGTGTTTCCAGAATATTTACCAGGGTTACCACCGAGAAGAGAGCTTGACTTTGAGATTAAGTTAGTACCTAGTACAACTCTTATTTCTAAGACACCATATAGAATGTCACCACTTGAGCTGAAAGAATTGAAGGTTTAGTTATAGGAATTATTGGACAAAGGATTCATTAGATCGAGTTTTTCTCCTTAGGGTGCTCCAGTGTTATTTGTGAAGAAGAAGGATGGGACAATAAGGATGTGTATTGATTACGTGGAACCCAATAAGGTGACAAGAAAAGAATAAGTACCCTTTGCCTCAGATTGATGTAGGGAGCCACAGTGTTTTCCAAGATAGATTTGCGATATGGATATCACCTGTTGAAGATAAAGGAGGATGATGTACCAAAGACTGCCTTTCGTACAAGGTATGGGCATTTTGAGTTCTTAGTTATGCCATTTGGATTGACCAATGCTCCAACAATGCTTATAGATCTGATGGATATAGTATTTAAGGATTTCTTGGATAACTTTGTGATTATTTTCATTGATGACATCCTTATCTACTCTCATTCAAGGGAGGATCATGCTGAGCATCTGAGAATAGTACTAAGAACTCTTAAGGAAAAACAATTATATGCCAAGTTTAAGAAGTGTGAATTTTGGTTGGAGAAAGTAGCATTTCTTGGTCATGTGGTTTCAAAGGATGGAATTTTAGTGGATCCTAGTAAGGTAGAGGTGGTGACTAATTGGCCAAGACCCACCAATGCCACGAAATTTGAAGTTTTCTTGTTGACCAGGAAGAATGTATGTTTAAGTGGTCTAATTCATGTGAAAACAGTTTTCAAGAACTAGATAATAGATTGGTGACGGCCCTAATTCTCACTATCCCTATGAATGATAAGGGGTTTGTGGTAAATAGTGATGCCTCTAGGAATGGGTTGGGGTGTGTATTAATGCAGGAAGGAAAAGTTATAGCTTATACTTCACATTTGTTAAAAGATTATGAGAAGAACTACCCAACTCATGATTTGGAGTTAGCTGATGCGGTGTTTGCATTGAAGATATGAAGACATTACTTGTATGGTGAAAGGTATGAGATTTACACATATCATAAAGTTTGAAGTGTCTCTTCACTCAGAAAGAGCTGAATATGAGACAAAGGCGGTGGTTAGAGCTGATAAAGGATTATGATTGTGTCATTAACTACCATCCTGGTAAGGCTAATATAGTGGCAAATGCTTTGAGCCTTAAATCTTCAAAGTGTATGAGTATGTCAGCTATGTCACTGATTCAGATACCGTTGGCGAGGGACTTGTAAAATTGGAATTGGAGATTATACCTTATGGATTGATAGAGAGACTTTCTGCATTGACGTTACAACCCACATTGTTAGAGAAAATAAAGCAGAAACAAAGTTCAGATCCTTATCTTTGTCGTTTAAGGAGTAAAATTGTATCAGGAGAGAGTAAGAGCTTTAAGATCACTAGTGATGGAGTAATCAGACTTGGAACTAAGCTTTGTGTTCCAAATGATGATAGTCTTAAGAAGGAAATAATGGAGGAAGCTCATAATACTCCTTATTCGATTCACCCTGGTACAAGTAAAATGTATAAGGACTTAAAAGTTTATTATTGGTGGCCAAAGATGAAAAAAGATGTTGTCAAGTTTGTTGGAGAGTGTCTCACTTGTCGGTAAGTAAAAGGTGAGCATCAGAGACCGAGAGGTACATTGTAACCATTGGAAATTCCACAATGGAAATGGGAGGATATTGCGATGGATTTGTAACTGGATTACCAAGGACCAAGGATGGATATGACTCAATCTAGGTGAACATTGATAGATTAACTAAGTCGGCCCATATTCTTCCAATTCGTATAACTTACTCCACGTATAAATATGCCCAGATATATGTAAAGGAAATTGTTCAATTGCATGGGGTACTAACCATTAATGTTTCCAACAAAGGTTCTTAGTTTACCTCCCATTTTTGGAAGAGCTTACATCGAGCTATGGGTACCAAGTTAGTTTTTAGTACAGCTTTTCATCCCCAAACAAATGGCCAATTAGAAAGAACTATTCAGATTTTGATGGATATGTTGAGAGCATGTGCTCTTGATGTCCAAAAGTCTTGGGATGAGTACCTACCTCTGCCTGAGTTTGTATATAATAATAGTTATCAGGCTATTATTGGTATGGCACCTTGTGAGGCTTTGTATAGTAGAAAATGTAGATCCACAATCCTTTGGGATGATATGGGTGAAAAGGAATACCTTGGTCCTGATTGGGTGCAAAAAACTGAGGAAGCAATTCAAAAGATCTGCAGGAGAATATTAGTTGCTCAGAGTAGACATAAAAGCTACGTGGATGCTAGAAGAAGAAATGTGGAATTTGAAGTTGGAGACAAAGTTTTCTTAAAGATTTCACCAATGAAGGGAGTGAAAAGATTTGGTAAGAAGGGAAAGTTAAGTCCCAAATACATTGGTCCCTATGATGTAGTGGAAAGAATTAGAAAGGTGGCATATAGATTAGCTTTACCATCATCTTTGGGTGGTGTACATGACGTCTTCCACATATCCCTATTAAGGAAATATGTTCCTAGCTCCTCACATGTGCTAAAACAATAAGACGTGGAGCTTAATAAGGACTTGACTTATGAGGAACAACTTATTCAAATCTTAGAAAGGAAAGAAAAAGAATTGAGAAATAACAAAATCTCCCTAATCAAAGTCCTATGGAAAAGTCAATCAATGGAGGAAGCAACATGGGAATTAGAAAATGAGATGAGAATTAAATATTCGAACCTATTTGGTGAGTCAAATTTCAAGGACAAAATTTTTATAAGAAGATGAGAGTTGTGATGCCCAGATTTTTCACATACTAGTTGGCCAATGCATTGCATGATTTTACATTTATATGCATATGAGTTATATGTTTTATTTGTCATCAAGGTGCATCATCAGGTTGATAATGTGCATTTAGTGTTAAATGTGTATATTGTAGTCATAAGTTACAGGTTTCCTTGAAGGTGAATCCGGTAAGTGGGAATGAAGGAAAATAAGTTTAAGGATGATTTCATATGGAACTTGATAGGTAACAGAGCTCAAATATTTTTAAAGTATAAAAAAATGAATAAAAATGGTCGACTTTAGATGTAACGGGAAGGTTTAGTATGTGTTTAGTTGGGTGAATAGACCATAATATAGTAAGGGACATTTGATAATGAGTATATAAGTGGATAAAATTTATTACGAAGGGTTGACGTGAGTTCCACATGAATTATAGGGTGGGACTACTTTAGAAACCCTAGTTTGACACAATTTTCAACGTTTGGGCTTTCGACCTAGATTAGGATTTTCAAGTGTTATTGTTGCTTTAGAAGTTCATTAGGGCATGTTTTATAATGTATGGAAGGTTTTAGAAATATTGGTGTAAAGTTTTGATTATGAATGGTTTAAGATTTGTAGATGACATCTATAACATGCAAAAAATCAGTACGAGTACATACGCTTGATTTGGTAAGAAAAATGATAGGTTGTGACTTAAGGTGTACTTGGACTTTTGTATAAGTGTTTTACACTTTAAAGAAAGAAGTTAGCTGCTGGAAATTTGACACAAGGGCAGCTTAGGTGAGAGTACTTCATGGTGAAGTACTTAAGGTGGTTGCCAGGTTGTTTAAAAAGTTTATTAAGCAAGTAGCTTAAGCTATCAGCCTTAAAAACTCTAAGTCTGACTCTTAACCTCTGAAAAAATCCATTTCCATTAAGGCTCAAGTGAGGATAAGAGAAATCTTTGGTGGTTTAGTAAGTTTTGGGTGCTTAATTGCAAGAAAACTCAAACTGGGCTAAGGTAAGCCACTGTTTAGTTATTCGGTACTGTTCCATTCTGTTCAGGAAGTTTTTCTTTGACTTTGACTATAATATTCGAACCACATGGTCTCTTATATGTCTAGAGGATCTCCATAAAAGGCTATAATCAAATTCAATAGGAAAGTGGTGGTTTGAGGTTCGTTTGTGAAAGCTGTCTAGAAACAGGATTGTTTCAAAACCGGTTTAGGTTTGTGCATGGTTACCTAGCCTAGAAACCTTCTTTTGATCTGAATTTCTCAATGAAGGCTCAATTATATTTAACTAAATTCCACTAACATAGTTTTTGCAAATTCAATTTGATTTGGGAGTTATAACCTAAAACCTGAGGCTGGTCCAGTTTGTAGTATTGGAAGAATTTGTGGTTTCAAGATGTTTTGTGAATTTTGGTGAATTTAAATTTGTTTAAGTTGCAAAACTGGTGTTTTATGCTTTATGGAGTGTTAAAATGAAGGAGAAACTCTGCCAAATTTTTTAGAAAATAATTTGACTTAATTTGGATAAAAAATGAGAGAGTTAGGCCATGTTTTGGTGTTGCCTGTGCACCAATCCACACCAAGCACACTCCTGGCCCAGTGGGCACACGCTGCAGGGCACACGGGCATGCCCATGGGCACGCAGCCAGGCCAGGGGCGCCCAGCCAGGTATGCCCTTGGGGCTGCTTGGCTAGGGCGCTGCCCCGACTAAGCCAAATGGCCTAGTCAAGGGTTTTCGTGGGCCCCGAGTCCCTTTTTGGTGCTATTTCTTGCGTCTAAGTCCTTTAAACCCCTATTTTTTATGATTGTCACTTAAAATAATTATTTAAAATAATATTTTATTTATTTAAATATTTAAAAAAATTAGTGAAAATTAGGAAAATGAGCTCCTTAATACATAATTGTTACTGATTGTTGGTCGGGTGATAATGTTAGTTAAAATACTCAGTATTTCAGATGAGTGGAACACCAGATTCCCTGAGAGGATACCAGAGGGCCTCAATATCAGTTCTAAGGCTCGAGGTAAGTAGAATATCACCTGTATCACCATAAAAATCGTGCATATACTATGCGATTCAAAGTTGCGATATGTGAGTATATTAAACATGTGTTATTGATGTTAGCATAATCATGCATGCATGACATGATGTAAAGATAAGTACCATTGAACATAAAATGAAAAAAAAAATGAATATTAAAAGTGAAGAGAGAGTTAAATGATGGTTTTGTAGTTTTGACGGGTTTTTTGTCTCCAAAGAGACTGTCGGACCTATTGCGGCGTGGGAAGCTTCTCCGATGATCACGGGGAAGGATTTGTGTTTATTATGATTAGCCCCACATGACTGTATTTTATAATATAATTTGTGATCACTAGGTCGAAGAACCTTTGTCTCAATAGAGACTTGCGGTGTGGGAAGCTTTCTCGATGATCACAAGGAAGAATTGGTTTCAAATGTGAAAAAAGTGTTTTGCCCCACATGAAGGAATTCGATGTTATTTATGTTGTGGCCACAAGGTCCGATGAGGTATCGGGGATACCACCCCGTCTAAGTAATTGCACTCATAAGATAAAAGAATGAATGAAAAATTAAAATGTATGATGTCAAAAAGTCATGAGCTCATGCATATTCTCATTGTTGCTATATCATGCATTATTCTACTTATTGGGCTTTAGCTCACTTATTTCTATGGTGATGCAGATGAGGGTACATCTCAGTATTAGTTATGGACTAGATGGTTGGCTGGCGCAATCCTGAGGACTGAGATAGGTGTTTATGGACAAACTGACTTGTATTTTGGAGGCCCTCATTGTACTTAGGGAGTGTGTGAGCCCGTGGGCGTATGCACAGTATAAGGCTGAGCCTATTTTTATACTTAATATGTATAACATGTTAGGTTAATTTAGGGGAAAGTTAAGAAGTAACGCTACTTAATATGACTGATTGGATAATTTTGAGCCATATTAGGGGTGTTACATGTAGCCTCCAGCAGTTCTCACACTCGTGACCACCACATTGTACATGTCCTTAATTACCTTGATATACCTCACATGTTGTGGCGGCCCGGCGCTCTCATGGTCGCGCCGTGCCTTATACTACTACTAATGGGCTAGCTTATACTACTACTAATGGGCTAAGCTTATACTACTACTAATGGGCTAAGCTATAGTCTAATCCATTATTCGTTGTTAGACTATTGTCTCTTTAATTTACGTTAGGTAATGCGGTAAATTTTTTTTTTTTACTTTACTTTAACCCTCGGGTTCTTAACATGTTATGTTGTCATACTAATAACACATCTTGCTATTACTTTAAGGATTCGGATATCATACTAGTTCCCGAAAACTTGTCTTAACTTATTACAGTCCCTTGTTCTTTACTAAGACAATGGTTGTAATATCTTCTTCTTAGAACTGAACATACATACTAGTATTCTATATTACATTAATCTGCAGCGGAAAATTGTTTTCTAAGCGAGCGTAGTAGAGACCACTCCTGTGTACCCATGACATTTCCGCCACCCTTGCCTCCGCATGTCCATCAAGCAAACCACTATATGACCGGGCTACTTACTTTTTGTTACCTCGCACACGAGTAAACCGATGAGCTAACGCCGCAAGTATAAACATGCATACATCATAAACTAGTAGAAATTACATTAAGAGTTATGATGCAAATATGCTCGTGTGAAACATGCTTTAAACTACTTTCTATCTTTCTTTTTTATACGTGGGCTGGGCCCCTGTTTCTTGTCTGGTCTAGTCGGAATCTCTACTCTTTGAGATTTTTCCTCCCTTGCGAGGCCGAGCGACGACCCGTAATCTTTTACTTTATTGGTCATTTCTTCTTGTGGGTCTAGTCGGAATCTCTACTCTGTGAGATTTCCCTCCCTTGCGGAGGCCGACGACCCGTCGATCTTTTATACTTTATCGGGTCATTTCTTCTTTATGCGGTCTAGTCGGAATCTTTACTCAGTGAGATTTTCCTCCTTGCGGAGGCCGACGACCCGTCAAGATTAACTATGCATAAGGGTAACCATATGTCGCCTTTCCGAAATCTAGAGCATTAAGCCCTCCAAACACGTATAATCACATGTAATCACATAGACTTAGGAACATAAGTAAATTCACAGTTCTAAGTCTAACTATAGCTTACTCGAGTCCGCATTTAACATATATGTCTATACTTACAGCTTAATCCGCTAGGATTCCCGCTTCTTGGAAGTTCTTTCTCGTTGTTTGGCTCTCGTGCCAAAACCTATTCCATGGAAATAGGTATTAACCACCTATTCCAAGCATCAAAATTTCTCATACTTGGATTCCTAAATCCAATTTCAACTCATTTTTGAACTTAACCCCTCTAGGTCAATTCTAGCTCAAGAGGTAATTTACACATATTTGTGTATCTCGGTTTCTGAATCTTAATCTATTCATTTCTGAGCTTTAAAACTGTTATCCATTCTCTAGAATCGGATTACTAACTCATTGCTTACTAACTAGATTTTAGGAAATTTCGGCAGAGTTTTGCCTTAATTTTTCTCGTTTCCCCGAGTTTTCAATAACTTTCGTTTTACTTCCGATTTTTACACTGTAGTCCGATTCACATTCCGAACACAAATTGCTACATAAATTGAACAAAAATACATTTCCTCCATTTCTAGGGATTTTTGGATTTTTAGTGCAAATCCAAAAAAATTGTTCAATCCTTTCAATACTTGCACATTAAACTCCTATCACACGTCCCGACAAAACCTCGGTTTCATTTTTTTCGCTTTTACTTAATTTTTTCGAGATGAGTTACTATTCATAGAAACGAAAAAAGCAAGCGATTTCTCATGAAAAATCCGAAATCTTACCTTGAAAAGTTGAGATTCTCCACTAGAATGCCTCGGGTTATGTTTCTACCGGACCGAACGGAAGAAATTTCGGTAAAACGGGTGATTCCTTGATTTTCCCTTGATTTTCTCTCTTTTCTCTTTCTTTTCTCTCTCTCTCTCTATCACACACTTAGAAAAAGAAGCAATTGTGGCTTCTAATCTCATCCGTAGGCCATTTTAAGTGTAATATGTATATTATATTAATATTTCTAAAAATATCTCACATTACTTTCTAAAATTAAATTAGAGAAATAACTTTAATTCCCATAATTTAATTCTACTAATTCTAATTAATTTTAACACTTAATTTAAGTGGTTCTGTGTTCCCCACATTTTTCTTGTCGAGACCAAACTTTCCGTTTTTCAAAACGAGTCTCTTTCCGGTACCGATAATTTCACATCCGGTACAAGTTCTATCTTTCTTTTTCCGGATCGCCGAGCACCCCAGGGTCAAATTTCTCATATTCAACCCACTTCTCTTGGGTATCTCAATAGTCAATTTCTTTTTCTGAAATTCTCATTTTAAACGATCCAGACTGCCCAAAACGCTGTACCCTCGCGGTACTCATTTTTTTTAGTTTCCCGCTTTAATCGACCGGGGAAATTACATTTCGTGAACTTTTGCCATTTTCCTTACTTCTAATATTTCTACTCTTTTTCTAACTGGTCATTTGGTCATTTACCAAATATTTCAGTTTTTCATAACTAAAATATACCTGTTAAAATTTCTAACTTTTAACCGATATTTCACTATTCACAACTGATATTTACAAATTTTCTCTGTAAAAATATTCGTATTATAACTTTACACTTTTCGGGTGATTTTACCCTGTATATAAAGTTTCTACATATCACTTTCCTGATTACATCAATATTTCTACTACTTTCTGTTCCGGGAAAAATTACGGTCAAATACCGGATTGTCCGAATTTGACTTAAAATTTTCCCGGTCATTACACATGCAATCCTCTTTTTTTTAGAACCCACCATAAAACTTCCCTCGGCACCCTATTATATGCATTTTATAAATCTGTAAAGACCATATGTAGGTTCGTCTTGGTGTCTCTGTACCATTCCATCACCATCCTAAGATGAAAAATGGCATCCGTGGTTGATCTACCTAGCATGATACCAAATTAATTAACTGAGATGGTGGTTTTGACCCTTAATCTCATTTCAATAACTCTCTCCCAAAGTTTTAAAGTGTAGTTTATTAACTTTATGCCCCTATAATTATTACAATTCAGCACATCTCCCTTATTCTTGATTCTTGAAGATGGGGACAAGAAAACTTTTCCTCCATGCATCAGGCATATGCTTCTTCTTTAGTATCTCATTAAAAAGCTTAGTGAGCCACACAATTTCAACATCTCTTAATGCCATTCAAACCTCTATTGGAATATCATTTGGCCCACATGCCTTCCCCTTTTTCATTTTTCGTAGTACAGTTTTAACATCTGAGACTCTGATTCCTCTTGTATACATCATATTAAGTTCTCCTTGTAACCTAAGATCGTCAAAATCTATCACATAATCATCATTATAAAGCTTCTCAAAGTAACTCCTCCACCTTTCCCTTCAAAAGCTTTATAATGATGATCATCCGATAGAATTTGACGATCTTAGGTCACAAGCTTTATAAGATCGTCTTTTATATTGTAAATAACTTCATATAACAATATTTTTATCGACGTCTTCAATGTCCCTCAGCAAGGAGTCGACGCTGGAAGACGAAGAAGACCATGAGATCTCCACCACTGAAGGGGAGTCTGGACGGAAGACAGAAGAATCCTCTCGACTGGGGGAACTTTGGGCCATTGTTCTGGTGATAAAAAAGATAAGGAGCTGAGTTAAAACCCTAGCGTCAAGAGGAAGAAAGGATCGATATTCCAAATGACGACTACTCAAATGCCTCGACTTGACGTCGACCATTCATATGAGGATGATAACGGCGAGTGCTCATAGAATCCCAAGTTTCCCAGAAACCAGAAGAACACCGACAACAAAAAGATGGAAGAAAAACTATCCTACGCGAAAAAAAAAATGGAGTAAGTCTCCCTAACTTCTATGTTCTGCGCATTTTGCATAGATATATATACATGGTTCAAATAGGAAAGGAACCCGTGAGTGAGTAAAGCAAACAGAGGGTGGTAAGGCTTACCGGTAAAGAAGGATTCTGGGGAAAGTCTCGAAGTAAGAACGGCTTTGCGATGAGGCTCGAAGAGTAGGAAGTACGAGCCGGAGGTTTAACAAGAAGGATCCCGGCGGAGTAGGCAGCGGTTCAAAAGGTGCGAACAGAGTCGGCCTCTAGGTATTTTTCCTAATTGAGTTCTTAATATATGAATTAATGAGATTAATTTATTTGTGCATAAATTAATATAATCTAGAGTATCTCAAAGGTTTTATGAAAATTTTGGTTATACACGATCCCCACCCCCACCTCGACGCCGCCAGCGTCCAAATTTGATTCGCAACCAACAAGAAGTTTGGCGCCAATTGAGCGGGGAAATGCCATAAAGATGGCAATAGTCCTTACAAAAGGATGAACCGGGAGGTACCCGGTCGTGACATCTTGGTCCTAAAATACATGTCCGGGAGGAGGTATTCAACCATCTCCCGTCGATCCGTCCTTCCTTCACAGCCGGATGATATCCTTGTTCCGGACCCTCGGCGCCACAACATTGGCTGTGAAGAAAGGCCTATCCAGATCACCACTGTGATGGCGACCACCGGCGCTACCATCGCCAACGACCACCCCGCCTACACTACCCCCCGTGAAGGGGATCCGCTCTACTATCTCATCCAACGTCCGTTCGACGCTACCGAATTCGCTTCCGAAGTCGTCGCCCGGCTCATATCTGGCTTCGACATCTTCAATGTCCCTCAGCACGGAGTTGACGCTGGAAGACGAAGAAGACCATGAGATCTCCACCACTAAAAGGGAGTCTGGACGGACGACAGAAGAATCCTCTCGACTGGGGGAACTTTAGGCCATTGTTCTGGTGATAAAAAAGACAAGGAGCTGAGTTAAAACCCTAGCGTCGAGAGGAAGAAAGGATGGCTATTCTAAATGACGACTACTCAAACGCCTCGACTTGACATCAACCATTCATATAAGGATGGTAACGGCGAGTGCTCATAGAATCCCAGGTTTCCCAGAAACCAAAAGAACACCGACAACAAAAAGATGGAAGAAAAACTATCCTATGCGAAAAACAAAACGGAGTAAGTCTCCCTAACTTCTACGTTCCGTGCATTTTGCATATATATATACATGGTTCAAACAGGAAAGGAACCCGTGAGTGAGTAAAGCAAAACAGAGGGTGGTAAGGTTTACCAAGAAAGAAGGATTCCGGGAAAGTCCCGAAGTAAGAACGGTTTCGCGACGCGGCTCGAAGAGCAAGAAGTACGAACCGGAGGTTTAAGAAGAAAAATCCCGGCGGAGTAGGCAGCAGTTCAACAAGTGCGAAGAGAGTTTGTGGTTTTGAAGAAATGGCTCTCGAGTTCGTAGAAGGTATTTAAAGGGACGGAAGTCCTCGACCCTGACCGTTGGATGAAGATTTTAGAATCCAACGGCAATGGAATTTTGTCCAGATCTGACGGTGATAAACGAGGGCGGGAAACGGAAAGGTCGCAATCCAAGGGCCCATATTCGTCCTTTCAAAGTGAGGCCATACATCATCATGGGGAATCGACCGACGCGACGGTTGCGTCCCCTGAAGGAAATTCAAAGCGTCCAGGCCATCATTGCGGACGAAGGCTCGGGACCGGTTTCCCACACCCGAAGCATAGAAGGACGACCGAACCTAAGCTCAAGGCCACCTAAAAGGAGCCCTCGACCTGGGGGGTAGCTGTTGTGTGGAAAAATGTGACGGACACATGGAGGAATGATAATGCAACACATGGCCTTAACTAACCTCCGCCAAGCAACAACCCTCGACGTCTATGTCTCCCTCCTATTCCGCTAGCGATCCCAAGGACGAAGTCTAAATTAGGACAATAATTCCTTCTGGCATTGACAGATCGTGCCTTCGAGCTTAAGGCACGAAGATCCCTCGACCACAGAAAGGACCACCAAGGAGAACAATTGGGCTAAGCGGCGCTGGTGACGAGGGGAATGGTCTTTAGAGGACATGGCAAGTTGCGTGCAAAAGTGGGGGACGTCTGCAGGCATTAATTGTGAGCTCTCAAACCACCCTGCAGGGGACAGGAGAGTGTTACGGGGAAGCACAGAGCCGTAATAGGAGACTAATTGGCTGAATAAACAGTACTGATTAGTGGGCTACGACTGGTCCTACCAAGGGAGAGCACTTGAGTGCTTCTGCCGACGAAGGAAACCCACCAAGCAAAGGAAGCCAATTATAAAAGAAGGAAGACCCCCAATGAGGAAGATATATATTTTTTAGATTCCGGAAGAGAGAAAAGAGAGTGAGGGAGAGCAATTGTTGTAAATTGTAATCTACTCAAAAGAAATACAAAATCACAGTGGATGTAGCTCTAATTTTACAGAGTGAACCACTATAAAATTCCTTGTGTTATTTGTCTATGTGCACCTTAGTTAACACACAAACTCACTCATTCAACAAATCCTCACACGTTTACTACACATAGGCCGGTAATCCAAAGGGAAACCAAGAGGTAACCCGGCCGGTTTTTGTTGGCGAAATTTAACTGTCAACAATTGGCGACTCCACTAGGGACCGAACGAGTTTGACCCTCAACAACCTAGTTATCAACCAAGACAGCCCGACGGATGAAACCGCCATCCATCCAGGGAATACGGGATGGAAGAAGATCTACGCCCGGTCAGAAACAAAGTCCCACCTCCAGACGCACCACGGCCGGATCCAATGCAGATGCAGGCCTAACTAACCACTCTAACCGAGCTGGTACGTAGGCTAATGACCGTGGTTGAGCGCTTAGATGGAAGGAACTCCATGCCGCCATTAGAAGACGCCCTGAGGCCGTAGGGACCTGCCATGGCAGGAAATCGAAACCTCAGTGACCACCCACATATCCAAGAGGGAACCGGGGACAGTGAGAATCACCGGGGCCTTCCTAGGCCTTGGCCTTCCCATTCCTCTGGCAGCCGTTTAAGGGTCGCCAGACTCTAAGCTCTCGAGGTACTGCCACAAAATCCGGGAGGAAACCCACCGTGAGACTTGGGGTTACAAAGTGGCGTCCCAGGCCGTGAGGCCCTAATGCATAGAGGGCAGAGGCGTCAAGAGTAGCTGGCTCGGCTATCTCAACGGAAGAAGCACGCGCCATCATGGCCTAAAGAAGAACATAGGGCGAGGGGCCGAGGTGGTAAACATCGACATCATGCCCAGCCGCGCACATGACCATCCGTTTACTGCAGAGATAATGGCGCCCCCTCTCCCCGACAAATACAGGTCAGCCTCGATCCCACCATATGATGGTCGAGGGGATCCCGACGACCATTTAGAGATGTACGCAGGGCACATGCTCTTGCACGGATACACCGAGGAGATCATGTGCCGAGCCTTTCAAAACCATTTGACGGATTCTGCCAGAAGATGGTTCTGGACGCTGAGGCCAAATTCTATCTCAAGCTGGGATGAGTTGAAGGAAGCATTTTCCTTCAAGTTCATAGGGTTTAAAAATACGTCCCCCAGAAGCAGAACCTAATGGCAATATATCAAAAGCCAAACGAGTCATTAAGGGAATCGCTTGCAAGATACGGGGAAGCTGTCGCCGCCACGATGGACATAACGGACAGAGAGGCCTTGATGGGAGCGTTATCTAGCATGAAGAAAATTACTCCCTTCAAGAGAGAGCTGAACCGAAAACCCCCGTCCAACATAAGGAATTTGTTACGCGAAAGCGCAAGAGTACATCAACGCCGAGGAGGCAGACGCCAACGAATTTTAACATAGGTCCAACAAGAATAAAGGGACCAAACAGGGGGTACACACAGTAAAGCAAGATGGGAAGAAGCGCCAAGGTGGAGGAAGTGGAGACAAGCGACCACCGCACGCGAAAGTGCTCCAAAAATCCAAGAAGCCAAGGCAGGACGATGCCCGTAAGCCCCACCGCTCCAAAATACGACTCCTACCATGAGCTAATCGGTAGGCATCGAGGAGATCTTCAATCGGTCGGCCGAGGAAACCCGCCACATGAATTATAACCAATGAAGTCGATCCCAAAATCAAGGAACCAAAAGAAATTCTGTAGGTTCCACGGCTAAGTCGGCCACCACACCAATGATCATACCGACCTTAAGGATGAAATCGAGAGAGTAATCCACGAGGGAAGGCTATGTGAGTTCAGGGCCGGCGGAGACCTCGCAAGGATGGCCACGGCGGACAAAATGATGGTCGGCGTCGAGAGGAGAACCAACGCCCGGTGGATCGTGAACCCATCGGCATCATCTGACTCTCCTCGTGACCCCTACATAGGAGGAGACTCGAGGAGGTCTCGGAAGGACTACGCCCATAAGGCCAAGGGGTTTACTAGGAGGCGATTCTGAGCGTCTCACGCCACAAACCCCAAGGTACAAATGCACACCGACGCGTGGCCTTTAATGAGGGGCGATGCCGGTGAGTTCACTTGCCCCACAATGATGCACTGGTGGTGGAAGCCATGATTAGGAACCACACCGTGTGCCAAATCCTGGTAGACAATGGGAGTTCAGTGGACCTCCTATATTCTGACTGCTTGGAGAAAATGGGGATCCAAAAAGAGCAGTTGGAAAAGACCTCCAGGCCACTATACGGTTTCACCGGAGACTCCGTCATCCCTTAGGGGACTATCCGGCTACCCATAACCGCCGGAGAGAAACCCCGACAGGCCACCACAATGGCCAACTTTGTGGCCATAAAAGGAAGCTCCCAGTACAACGCTGTAATCGGGAGACCAACCCTTCAAGTGTTGAGGGAAATAACCTCCGTCTACCACCAAAAGGTCAAGTTCCCTACCCGAAACGGCGAAGGTGAAATGAAGAGCAACCAGTATGAAGGTAGGGTTGCATACTCTGACGCCCTGTGCAGATATGACCAGCCAGGAAGATGGGAGACTAGGATGGTGTATCAAAACCCTGTCGAGGACATAGACCCCAGGGTTCAAGAGGAGGTCGCATGGTCTCAACCCGTCGAGCAATTGGTGGAAATCCAAGTTGACCAAAGTGAGTCCACCAAAGTGCTAAAATTGGGCTCAGGCATAGCTCCATCACTTAAGGTCGAGATCAAAGACTTCCTCAAAAAGAACTTAGATGTCTTCGTCTGGAATCATTCCGACATGGAAGGGATTGATGCCAAGGTAATACGTCACTCCCTGAACGTCGACCCCTCATATCCGCCCAAGCGCCATAAGTGTCGACCAATGAACCCAGAGAGATACAAAGCACTGAAAGAAGAGGTCGACAAGCTGATCAACAATGGGTTCATCAGGGAGGCCTATTATCCACGTTGGGTATCAAACCTCGTTCTGGTGGTCAAGCCCAACGAAAACGGAGGACATGCGTCGACTTCAGTGACCTCAACAAAGCCTGCCCAAAAGATGGCTTTCCACTCCCTCGAATAGACCAAATGGTCGACGCCATGGCAGGACATGAGATGCTGAGCTTTATGGATGCTTACTCTGGATACAACCAGATCCCCATGCATCCAGCCGATAAAGAGCACACATCCTTCATAACCGACAGGGGCCTCTACTGCTACAAGGTGATGCCTTTCAGCCTGAAAAATACAGGGGCTACCTACCAAAGGCTTGTGAATAAGATGTTCGCTCATCAGCTCGGCAAAATGATGGAGGTCTACGTCGATGATATGCTTGTGAAAAGTACCAGGGCCAGCCATCACGTCGACCATCTGGGGGAAATGTTTCGTATATTGAGAAAATACCACAAGAAACTAAATCCCCAGAAATGTGCCTTTGGAGTTGGGTCGGGCAAATTTCTTGGTTTTATGGTCAGCAACCGTGGGATTGAAGCTAACCCCGAGAAAATTAAAGCCCTACAGGATATGTAGTCCCCAACTAAGCCAAAGGAAGTACAAAGATTGACAAGATGTGTCGCCGCCCTGAACAGGTTTATATCAAAAGTAACAGACAAATGCGTCCCTTTCTTCAACACTTTGAAAGGAAGCAGGCACTTTGAGTGGACACCGCAATGTGAAGAGGCCTTCCAGAAATTGTAGGAGTATTTGGGCAAGCCCCTAGTTCTGTAAAAACCAAACCCTGATGAGGAGCTTAGCCTATACCTCTCCGTATCCCAACACGCCGTAAGCTCCTATTAATAAGAGAAGAAGAAAGGGTGCAATTGCCAATCTACTATGTCAGCAAAAGGCTCCTCGACGCCGAGTCAAGATACAGTGAAATGGAGCACTTAACCCTCGCCCTAATGGTAGCTTCAAGGAAACTTCGTCACTATTTCCAATCTCACACAATACGGGATCTCACAAATCACCTGCTAAGACAGGCTCTACAAAAGCTTGAAACTTCCGGTCAACTCCTCAAATGGTTGATAGAGTTGAGCCAGTTTGACATAAAGTATGTGCCAAGAACTGCGATCAAGGGCCAAGTGCTCGCCAATTTTCTAGCTGAATTCTCTCATAGGCCAGCTCCCGCCGCATCTGAAGAAGTCGAGGTTACAAAATGGAAGCTCTACGTGGATGGGGCGTCGAGCAAAAATGGGTCAGGAGTCGGCGTCTTGTTAATCAGCCCCGAAGGCCACAAGATTACCTCTGCGGTTCGGCTTAAATTCAAAGCGTCGAACAATGAGGCAGAATATGAAGCGCTAATTGCCGGACTACTATTAGCCACCACACAAGGTTGAAGAGCTCAGCGTCTTTAGCGATTCTCAATTGGTCGTCGCGTAAGTAAAAAAAGAATACCAAGCACGCGGTGAGAAAATGTGGGCATATTTAGGAAAGGTAAAAGAAGAACTCGTTAAGTTTAAAAACTACGAGATACTTCAGATACCGCGAACCAAAAATGCAAACGCCGACGCTCTAGCAAAGCTAGCATCTTCAAGAGATTCTAACACACTAGGGGTCGTTCCCATCGAAGAATTAGAGTGGCCAACTATTGAAGAAAAGGCTAAGGCCCTGATTGTCCAAACAGGTGAAAATTGGATGACGCCACTCATCCAATACCTAATGGATGCACATCTACCGAGCAATAAAGACGAAGCCGACGGATCGGATATAGAGTCGCTAGATACATATTGTACGATGGCTTGTGCGGATGATCTTTGAAGCACGAAGGTCCTCCAAGAGATCCATGAAGGAGTATCACGGTAACCACATTGGGGCGATCTTTGGCTCTAAAGGTTTTAAGGTAAGGATACTACTGGCCCACGCTCAAAAAGGATGCTTTTCAATACGCCCGATGCTACGATAAATGCCAAAGGTATGCCACAATTCCTAGAGCACCCCCAAAAAATTTAACCTCCATACTCAGTCCACGGCCCATCGCCAAATGGGGGGTTGACCTGATCGGGCCATTACATCTTGCACCCAGAGGATGTAAGTTTGCAATCGTTGCAGTAGACTACTACACGAAGTGGGCAGAGGCAAAGGCTCTAACTACAACCACGGGCGACACCGCACCAAATTCATGTGGGACAACATCGTGTGCAGGTTCGGGGTTCCCCACTCAATAGTATCTGACAACGGAAAGCAGTTCAACAACGCCTCAACACGCATATTCTGTGACAACTTAGGCATTCGAAAAGACTTCTCAGCGTCGATCCATCCACAATCTAATGGACCAGTCAAGGCAGTCAATAAAATATTAAAATATACCCTCAAAAAGAGACTCGACGATCTGAAAGGGAGATGGGCTGAGGAACTTCCCAAGGTCTTGTGGGCATACAAAATAATGAGTCGAACTACTATGGGTGAAACACCCTTCTCCATGGCATATGGCGTCGAGGTAGTGCTCCCCGTAGAAATTGAAACGCCAACTCTAACAACTGTCGTCCATAACGACGATGACAATGCGAAAGGCATGAATGGAGAACTCGACTTGTTGGAAGAAAAAAAGGCTCGACTCCTAACTGCGCCTCGCAGCGTATCAGCAAAAAATAGTGTGATACTACAAAAAGAAAGTTTGACAAAGAAGGTTCGTTCCAGGAGACCTAATATTAAAAAGGGTAACGCAGAGCACAAAACCCAAAAATACTGGTCCACTGGGCCCAACCTGGGAAGGGCCCTACTGCATAAGGGAAGTACTGCGTCCCAGCACCTACATTTTGGAGAGCCTCGATGGCAAAAGAATTCAACACCCGTGGAATGCAGAACAGCTGAGGCTGTACTACCAATAGTGTATGTAATTCTTGCGCATCCCCATTTGTACATTCTCTACAAATTAAATAAATTGATATGTTTGCAGAAAGAAAGGAATTCACCCCTAATAACGTGTATGCTTAACAAAACCAAGGTTCTAATAAACAGACATGGGGGGACAGAGGTCCACGGATCACTAAAAAATAACACGACGACCCCAAGGGGTAAACTCGACGTCAGATCCTCCAAGGAGGGAAGACAAAGACTTAGTGAAATTCTAAGGAATTTTCTAAGGCGACGACCCCAAGGGGCACAATCGATGTCAGATCCTCTAAGGAGGAAAGACAAAGACTTAGCAAAATTCCAAGGAATTTTCTAAGACGACAACCCCAAGGGGTACAATCGACGTCAGATCCTCCAAGGGGGAAAGACAGACTTAGTAAAATTTCAAGAAAATTTCTAAGGCGACGACCCCAAGGGGTACAATCGACATCAGATCCCCCAAGGAGGAAAGACAAAGACTTAGCAAAATTCTAAGGAATTTTCTAAAAAGCAGCAATTGCAAAGCAAGGTATGAATATGTTATCTTTATATATAAGTGCAGATAAAATAAAAAGCTGTTCAGGTCAAATATTAAGTTACAAAACACAAAAAAAAGACGGAAAGACAATAATTTCCTAGACTTCGCCACCAGCCGCTGATTCTTCACCGTCGCCAGGAGGGGAAAGGTTGTCATCACTAGCAGGAGGAGGAGAATTATAAAGAAAGCTCAAGTCCCACTCAGGACGCTCCTTCTTGATCAGATCGACAATTTGTTGACCCGTAGACTGGAAATCCTTGTTGCGGATGTTAGTGAGCTTCAGAGAAGCCTTTAATTCCTCAATAATCTCCACACGCCTGGCATCGAAGGTAGCTGCAGCCTCGGCTTTGGTTTCTTTCTTCCCCTCGGCCTTCCCCTCAGCGAAACACTTCATCGCTGCCTCGACTGCTTCGGTCAACTTTTTATCGGACAAATCTACCTGTTGTGCGAGATCCTCAACTTTAGCCTTCAGTTTGGCCAGTTCACCTTCTAGACTTGACAGCTTGGCCACAGCCACATCTCTCTCCTCGACGGCATCTGCCAACTTTTGCATGGCGTCATCGACAAAGAAGTTGAGCTTGGCTTCCACATCGTCCATCTCCTTATTATGCCCCTTAACCTTAACTAGGTCAAGGAGGTTAAGGATGGAAAGGACAAGGCTCTGAAAAGTTGAAAGTCAGAAATATAGAACAACAAAAAAAAAAAACAAAGCCTGTCGTGAATCTGGAAGGAGATTTGTTTACGCTGGCGGTCGACAAAGGAAGACTGAGAGGCAGCAATCTAGTAGGGCTCAAGGAAAGACTCATAAAGAGCCTGGAAGATGAGGGAGAAGCAAGGGAGAAGTTTTAGCATCGCCCCAATCTCGGCGTCAGAAATGTCTGAGACTTGGAAATTTCCATCCATGATTTCCCCCCCGAGAATAAGCACGTGTTCCCTCGGCACTGGAGGAGCGTGAACTTCAGGAATAAGAATCGCTAGTGTCTAAGCTTCAGTCACCAGCGTCCTATCTTTGCGCTTCTTTTTCTGCACAAGATCCATCTCCGACCCCGAAGGGCCTTTGGTTTTCTTACTCCTCGGTGCGGGGGAAAAAGAGCTAGCTTTCTCTTTTCCCTTCGACGGGGGCTGTTGGCTTGGAAGGGGTTGTTGTTCTGGCGGCGGCTGTTGGCTCAACCCGGATTGTCGGCTGCCAGGGAGTTGGATTCTCAGAGACCCCATCTCTATGGAAACGATGAGACAAAGATGTAATCAGCGTTTGGAAAACAAAAGTTGTAATAAAGAAAGGCGTCGAAAGTAGGAATTACCTTTGTCGCTTAAGTGGAAGTATACACGCACGGTGTTTAGATCCAAAGGATCAGGGAGATCAAGGATTAACCCGGCGGCACGAAGGTTGGCCTTGGTCAAAAGCGTTTCGATGTGGCGGATCTCGGACGAAAGCGAGAAGGCCTTCTTGATCCTCGCCAAGCTATTGCCAGAAAACTTCAGCCGGTCCTGGTTAACTGAAGGGTAAAAGATTGTCGAAGATCTGAAAAAAGCAAAGTAAGTTAAAAGAAAGCCAAAAACTAACCCATATTCCCAAAGCGCCCTTTGCACCGCCTTGACGGGGCGGGCGGTGGTTAAAGTGAAAATTGAAAGGCCCCGAATCATGAAGAACATGGGTTTCCACCCATGTGACAATGAGGGAATGCCCATGACGACTTCCCAAATCTAGGCCGAGACCTCCCATGACCAATCAAAAATACCACCCCTCACACTTGGCGGCGTGACATAGTTTATACATAAATCGAACTCATCCAAAGGAAGTTCCATATCAAACTGTTGGTGCCATAAAATCCGGTACCAAATGACGATACCAAAAGTGTTGGGAATGGTGTCCTAGAAGCATAAGATGTAATAGGATATTTATTATTTATTTAATAAAAGAGTTTATTCATCAATTTTATGTGTAGATATTCATGAATATTTTATGAATATCAATGAAAATTCCATGATTATTTATGTAACCTTAAACATTGTATATAAGTGTTATATACGAGAGGATAATGTTTAAGGATAATAATCAAAAAGCAATGTTCATAATGAATTTAATTAAAGTTCGGAATCTTTAACTAAAACATTATTAATACATGTCATTCCTATTTAGAATGGAACAGTGTTATCCGCACTGTTAATATGGTGAGATATTGAATGCGTATATTTCGCATAATGAGATTATGTGGAACATGGACGCAGACACAATATGAATTTCTAATAATTTTCGTTAAGTATAGAAATTCTAATTGAGTCTACCGATGGTCATATTGTCACGCCCCCCAACCGGGGTGGGTGACGTGGAGCTCGATTAGGGATTAATAAAGCAGATCCCCAACCGGGTCCCACACTTAGATGCATTAAAATATGAATAAATTGCATAATCCAGGAGCCGCTGACACTCAGGGCTCCACCCCACAGGACATACAGTATCATACATACATGTTCATGTAAATAAACGATTACAACAGACATCATCCACAGTCTAGTAAATCCAAATATTAATTAAGTTTACATAACTTTTCTCACTTTTCCTTACATTTATAACAGAGGATGAACGCGATCCTCACTTGATCAATCCGTAGCACCACTCATTCATTTGCACCGCTCCTCGAATCTCCCGGGAGGGGTTTAAACATTTGAAACATGAGCGAAAGGCCCAGTGGGGTATAATTTGAAATAATTTAAATAAACGAACAAATAAATAAGTGCGATAATAAAATAAATAAGACATTCAAATTTTTGCGAACAGTAGGAACCTCACATCCTTTTTCTCAAAGGAAATATAACGAAACTAACCATATTACAGGCTTGACAAGTAATTAGTACAAATTACTCACCTCACCAAGTGCCTCGCCTACCGGACCCGGTTTGGGTTACGCCCCGAGGATGCACTCTCCGCATCCTATCTAGGCTTACAGCAATAGACTCTATTACCAGTTCACAAGATCTCTTATCTTAAGAAATCATCCGTTTAACATTATAAAATCATTCATATGACCCCACGAACTACTCAAGCCGCGGGCCCCATGACTGAACAAGCCATGAGGTTCCATGACTAGACAAGCTATGGATTCCATGGACAGGACAAGCCAAGGATTTCCATAAACTAACAAGTCATGGTTTTTAAAACCTTTTTCTTTCGCAAGCCAATCCCTTTCTTTAAAACATTTTCAAGGCCAAAATCTTCTTTGAAAACAGGCTCACAAGGAAAAGGGATAGAAATCCTACCTCGCACAATCAAACACAGGACTAGCGTTGCCCTTTTCCGGCTTCCGCTTCCTCAAGCCCCTTCATCCGAATCCACAAATGAAGAATCGATACAAGATAACACCTTAGGATCAATCCTCAGGTCCTAAAGTAATCCAATCTCAATCATATTCCAAGATTTTCCAATTAGTGTGCCCTAATCAATTTTTCATGTTCAAATTCCATTCCAAGGGTTTTAATTATCAAATCGGGGATTAAGGATACTAATCCTTTCATCCCAAGTCCCCAAATGAAGCTAATTTGGGTTCTCCCAAAAAACAAGGGTCAAAACGACAATTTCGGGCCAAACAGGGTCAAACCCGTGTACACCGGTCGACCGGAGACAGAGGAGTGCATCACCACCGGTCGGCGGTGGTGTGCACTCCGATCGACCGACCGTCGGCCGGTGGCCCTAACAAAATCCGGTCGACCGATGCGGTCGACCGGTGGACATTTCCAGTTCGCGAAAACTCGCGGAAACCAGTCCAAAATCCTGCAAATCCAGTCCCAATTCACAAAATCTCAAGGGACAACCACTAGATCTGGGTTCTAGGTCCTAAAACAAGTCCAAAGAACCCAAGATCTCCAATTTCTACCCTAGTTTCACTCGAAATCCATCAAAATCCGTTTTGAACCAAAAACGAGTTTTAAATCCGAAAAACTTGAAATCCAAGAGAGGTTCTTTCAGTAATCTTACCTTGAATCCTTCTCTTGATGTTGAAAACTCTTTGAAATCACTCTTGGTTCGAATCCGGTCTTGATTTGAGACAAAAATGGAAGAGAGAGAGGGAGAGAGAGCACGGGAGAGTGAGAGTGAAAGAGAGAGTGAGCATACGGGAGAAAAGGAAAAGGAAAGAAAGGAAAAGAAAAGAAAAGAAAAGAAAAAAAAAATAAAGAAAAATAACATGTGCGAAAATATAACGATCCGTAAATGCGCCCATACACACTTCGGATTAAAATAAATCACTGTGAATAGTTTAAATACCTTGGAATCATTTAAACTCAATTAATTAAATCAGATTAGGCACACTAATAATCTTAATTACCTTAATTAATCTCAATTAATTCTTCAGGGTGTTACACATATATAGAATGATCTTAATCCGGAGTTCTTAACAAACTCCTATTTATGGA
Source organism: Morus alba (assembly GCA_012066045.3). Lineage (NCBI taxonomy): Eukaryota > Viridiplantae > Streptophyta > Magnoliopsida > Rosales > Moraceae > Morus > Morus alba. The sequence goes on from CP050224.2 coordinate 36,078,981, forward strand.
TTTGTGTCTTTGATTTACTCGGTACGGATTCCGAGACCCTGAATCCTATTCCTTGTATTTTGGAGACATGATGAAGTAGGTAGCTGGGAATAATATTATACGAGATGGAATCCATTTCTTCTTGAGAAAGAAGTAGATAAATAATTCTTTTGAGAGTTGATTCAGTACTTGGACCAGTGGGAGCTCCGATTCATGAATGTGTTTTATGAATCACTGTCCATTAGAGAATCAATGGTACTCAAGGATAAAGATATAATTAGAGAGGTTAACGGATTCTACCTGGCTCTAATTATGAATTATTTATGGAGATTTGATCTATATGCAATGACTATATCAAATGGACACTCACAGTTTAGAAGCAATTTATATCTATAATTTCGAGAGTGCAATTCCAAGTTTATAGTGGAGTAACTATTGGAACTAATAGAATTAATTAATTAATTAAAGTGTTTAATTAATTATTAATTTTATTGGAGCTCGGGATTATAGGTCCATTAGTCCCCGCGCCGTCCTAGTAAGTCTACCAGACACAAAGGGCAAAATGGGAATTTTAGAATTACGGAATTCTAAAATTCTAAACTTTTTTAGCCCTAATTGTTAGTGCTAAATTCTTCTCATGGTAGAGAGAAAGGAAAAAATTTTCACCAAAAATTTCACATCGTGCATGCGTTGGTGTTTGTGGAAATTCGAGTGTTTTTGGAACCCGTTTTGTCTCATGTGTTCCCACACACATGTCTTCGTGGATTCTAGGAATTGACGTGGAAGACATTGGTTTTCTAAACACAAAAGCTTTGGAGCAAGGATTGTTCGAGGTCAAAGAACTAAAGTTATCAACCGAGTCGGCCTCTAGGTATTTTTCCTAATTGAGTTCTTAATATATGAATTAATGAGATTAATTTATTCGTGCATAAATTAATATAATGTAGAGTATCTCAAAGGTTTTATGAAAATTTTTGTTATACACGATCCCCACCCCCCCCACGCCACGCGTCCAAATTTGATTCGGCAACCAACAAGAAGTTTGGCGCCAATTGAGCGGGGGAAATGCCATAAAGATGGCAATAGTCCTTTACAAAAGGATGAACCGGGAGGTACCCGGTCGGCGGCATACTGGTCCTAAAATACATGTCTGGGAGGAGGTATTCGAACCATCTCCCGTCGATCGATCCTTCCTTCACAGCCCGGATGATATCCTTGTTCCGGACCCTCAACGCCACAACATTGGCTGTGAAGAAAGACCTATCCGGATCACCACTCGTGACAGCAAGGGGGGCGTCTACCATCGCGGCAGCCACCCTGCCTACACTACCCCCCGTGAAGGGGATCCGCTCTACTATCTCATCCAACATCCGTTCGACGCTACCGAATTCGCTTCCGAAGTCGTCGCCCGACTCATATCTAGCTTCGACATCTTCAATGTCCCTCAGCACGGAGTTGACGCTGGAAGACGAAGAAGACCATGAGATCTCCACCACTGAAAGAGAGTCTGGATGGACGACAGAAGAATCCTCTCGACTGGGGGAACTTTAGGCCATTGTTCTGGTGATAAAAAAGACAAGGAGCTGAGTTAAAACCCTAGCGTCAAGAGGAAGAAAGGATGGCTATTATAAATGACGACTACTCAAACACCTCGACTTGACATCAACCATTCATATAAGGATGGTAATGGCGAGTGCTCATAGAATCCCAGGTTTCCCAGAAACCAAAAGAACACCGACAACAAAAAGATGGAAGAAAAACTATCCTATGCGAAAAACAAAATGGAGTAAGTCTCCCTAACTTCTACGTTCCGCGCATTTTGCATATACATACACATGGTTCAAACAGGAAAGGAACCCGTGAGTGAGTAAAGCAAACAGAGGGTGGTAAGGTTTACCGGTAAAGAAGGATTCTGGGGAAAGTCTCGAAGTAAAAACGGCTTCGCGACGCGGCTCGAAGAGCAAGAAGTACGAACCGGAGGTTTAAGAAGAAAGATCCCGGCGGAGTAGGCAGCAGTTCAACAGGTGCGAAGAGAGATTGTGGTTTTGAAGAAATGGCTCTTGAGTTTGTAGAAGGTATTTAAAGGGACGGAAGTCCTCGACCCTGACCGTTGGATGAAGATTTTAGAATCCACCGGCAAGGGGATTCTGCCCAGATCCGACGGTGATAAACGAGGGCGGGAAACAAAAAGGTCGCAATCTAAGGGCCCATATTCGTCCTTTCAAAGTGAGGCCTTACGTCATCATGGGGAATCGACCGACGTGACGATTGCATCCCCCAAAGGAAATCCGAAGCGTCCAGGCCATCATTACGGACGAAGGCTCGGGACCGGTTTCCCACATCCGAAGCACGGAAGGACGACCGAACCTAAGCTCGAAGCCGCCTAAAAGGAGCCCTTGACCTGGGGGGTAGCTGTTGTGTGGGAAAATGTGACGGACACATGAACGAACGATAATGTGACACGTGGCCTTAACCACCCTCTACCAAGCAACAACCCTCGACGTCTATGGCTCCCTCCTATTCCGCTAGTGAGCCCAAGCACGAAGTTTAAATTAGGACACGATTCCTTCTGGCGCCGACAGATCGTGCCGTCGAGCTTAAGGCACGAAGATCCCTCGACCGCAGAAAGGACCGCCAAGGAGGACAATTGGGCTAAGCAACGCTGGCGACAAGGGGAACGTTCTTTAGAGGACGTGGCAAGTTGTGTACAAAAGTGGGGGACGTCTGCAGGCATTAATTGTGAGCTCTTAGACTGCCCCACAGGGGACAAGAGAGTGTTACGGGGAAGCATAGAGCCGTAATAGGAGACTAATTGGCTGAATAAATAGTGCTGATTAGTGGGCTACGACTGGGCCTACGAAGGGAGAGCACTTAAGTGCTTCTGCCGACGAAGGAAACCCACCAAGCGAAGGAAGCCCAGTATAAAAGCAGGAAGACCCCCAATGAGGAAGATATATATTTTTTAGATTCTAGAATAGAGAAAAGAGAGTGAGGGAGAGCAATTGTTGTAAATTGTAATCTCCTCAAAAGAAATACAAAATCATAGTGGATGTAGCTCTAATTTTATAGAGTGAACCACTATAAAAATTCCTTGTGTTATTTGTCTATACGTGCCTTAGTTAACACACAAACACACTCATTCAACAAATCCTACACGTTTACTACACACAGGCCGGTAATCCAAAAAGAAATCAAGAAGTAACTCGGTCGGTTTTTATTGATAAAATTTGACCGTTAACAATCATCATTATAAAGCTTCTCAAAGTAACTATTCTACCTTTTCCTTGAGAAGCTTCGTAATGATGATCATGTGACAGCATTTGACGATCTTAGGTCACAAGCTTTATAAGTTCTCCTTGTACAATGATTTTTTATTTTCCTGGAATGTCCTTTTCATTTCTTCTCTTGTCCTTTTTCTGGGTGGGGGCATTTTTGTCATTGCACCTCACTTTGGGTGTTTTGGGCAACTTCGTCCATGCGAAGGGGCCCTTTGTATAAATAGTCTAAGTAAAATGTGTTTTCAAGTAAATAAACCACAAAAAAAATAAATTGAGTAAATAACCTAAGTTACACATCAGCATTCCACGTCATTAATTATGCTTCCACATCAGCATTTCACATCATCAATTATGCTTTTAGGGTTTTCTTTCTCTTCGTCCCCTTCCATTTCGTGCCATTTTGTTCTCCCAGCCGCCTTCAATTTCTCCTCTCTTCTTCTCAAATCATCGTCATCGCATAACCTCAGTAACATTATTATCTTGCCCATTCAACGTTTTTTTCTCGTCCAAAACAAAGTTTGAAGAAGAGCTAGTAAGTAAGTCTTTCATTTTCTATATCTTTTGTGGTGTTTTTTGTTGTTGTTCATATGTTTTTAAGATGAGAATGTAGTTAAAAATGTTAAAAATTCATTAAAATAGTAATTTGACATGTTAAAAGACTAGTTTACATTGTCTGATATGATGAAGATCTGCTGGGTTTAGGAAAAAAAAAAGGATGGTCGGTTCGTGGTTCGTGGTCTGTTCTTGGTCTGTTCTTATAACATGGTCCGTTCGTGGTCTGTTCTTGGTCTGTTCTTGGTCTGTTCTTATAACATGGTCGGTTCGTGGTCTGTTCTTGGTCTGTTCTTATTGCACAGTCGGTTCTAGTCTGTTCATGGTATGTTCATGGTCTGTTCTTGGTCTGTTCTTATTGCACGGTCAATTTTTAGTCTATTCTTGTTGCACAGTCGGTTCTTAGTCTATTCTTGATTTGTTCTTAGGTTGTTCTTATTATATGGTCTGTTCTTGGTTTGTTCTCATTATATGGTATGGTTTAATGACGTATTATTATCTTGATTAAATTTTTGCAGTTTTAAAATCTAAATAATGGCTCAATGGAGGATTTTTTTTGACATTTAAGGAAAATGGGATGAGACTGAAAGTTGTTGGGTGTGGCATATAGATTGTAATTTAATAGGCATATATATGGTTGAGAAGGATACTCTCGAAACCTTTGTTGATAAGATTTGTAGAAAATGCAGAATTGATGGACAAAAACATTCTTTGCAACTATCATGGGTACCGAATTTGAAACAGAAATCGTTGCCCACTGTAATAAAAGACAATGATGATTTGTTATTCTTCAGGGATATAGCCCACGAGGTACCGCTACACGTGATAGTGGATGGGAAGTTTATCAATCCCGAAGAACATATTGATGGAGTAAAAATTAGGAGAAATCCTTTGCATGATGATTTTTTTTATCGTGATTTTATGGGTAATGTAGCTACAAATGAGTTTTCGACTGTAATGATATTCCACCACAATCCACAAGCACAACCAGAGTCACAACCACACTAGAGCCACAACCGCTTACCATTTTAAATGAAGTAGAAGTTGTTGGTCCTTTAGTTTGTATGGACAAGATTGAGTTTGGATCATCTCATGGATCTACCTTCAATGATTTTGATCTAGTTTAGAACTTGGTCAAGACTTTACAAGTAAGAATGATTTGAAGGAAAAGTCGCATTTAATAGCTTTGAAAGGGAAGTTTGAGTTTGAACAACAACATCAAATAAAGGCGTGCTTGTAGTAGAGTGTGTGGATCCGAAATGTGTGTGGCGTATCCGAGCTTGCAAATTGAGGCCGTCGACCATGTTTGTAATCCACAAGTATAATGGGTGTTCACTCTTGCTCGTTAGAAAAACGTTCGGTGAAGCACGGGCAAACAACGTACTCCGTTATTGGAAGTTGCATGAAAAACTAATTTATAGGCGTCAAACAGGTCCGGTTAAAAATCAATTCGAAATATATGCCCGTGATTTAATTCGGGACGGCCTTGATTATTACAAAGGATGGAAGGCTCGTGAGCATGCACTTCAACTCGTAAGATGTACGGCCGAAGAAAGCTTCACTAAGCTCCCATCATACTTTCATATGGTGTCTCTTACTAATCACGGCAATCACCAATATTCATTTTGATGAACAGAACCGTTTTATGTATCTTTTCCTAGCATATGGACCTTGTATACGAGGTTTTGGTTTTATGAGGAAAGTTATCAGTGTTGATGGAACGTGGTTGAAGGGAAAATTCAGAGGTATGTTGTTAGTTGCCACTGCACAGGATAGTGAACGTCATTGTTATCCCATCGCATGGGCCATTGTAGACTCAGAGAATGATGCATCCTGGACATGGTTCTTCTCGAACTTGAAGGTGATTATCACCGATTACGAGGAATTAGTTTTTATTTACGATAGGAATCAAAGTATAAGTAATGCATTGTCTACGCTTTATTCATTAGCAAATCACGGTTGTTGCACATGGCATGTGTCTCAAAACATCAAGAGTAATTTCACCGCAGCGGTGTTACGCCAACGTTCTTTAAAACCGCCGAGGCCTACCGCATTGACGAGTTTTTTCTCTTTGTTTGATGAGTTATCTCGCAAGATATCCCAGTATTGCTAGATACCTACAGGAGCAAGTTCGTTTTGAAATATGGTCTCGTGCTCATTTTAAAGGAGAGCGATATAATGTTATGACCACAAACATGTCTGAATCAATGAACACAATGCTCAAAGATGTTCGAGATTACCCTGTCATTGCCCTCTTAAATTTTATACAAGCGAAGATGTCAGAGTGGTTTAATAACAGGCGGGTCGAAGCTTCTAAAACTAAAACATTATTAACGCCAAGTGTGGAAAAAACTCTTCGTGAGAGGCACAACAAAGCGGGATTTCTAATGGCCACAAGACTTATCTTTGTTGAGTTCCAAGTGACGGTGGAGAGGCAAGCTGTAATTGTCAACATTGGAACGAGGAGTTGCACTTGTCGTGTGTTCGACCTTGAACAGATACCATGCGAGCATGCAATATCATGTTGTAGAGAAGCAGGAATGTCACTCTATGATTTATGCTCAAAATACTACAGGACAGAAGTTTGGGCTCTTGCGTATGCTGAGACAATCTATCCTATGGTGGATACTTTGCAATGGGATATTCCGAATCACGTAAAGGAAGTTCACCTTCTTCCACCGCGAGTTGTACTAAAGAGAGGTAGGCCAAAGCAAAAACGCATTCCCAGCATAAGTGAGTTCACACGAAGAAAGAATCATGTGCTAGGTGTGGGCAATATGGACACTATCAGAAGAAATGTAAGAACGCCCCGATGTAATCATGACTTATAAATTTCCGTGTTACAATGTATTTACACTCATTGCATTTTTATTTTGAAAACTTCAAACCAGTCACAAATTGCATTTATAATTTATCATATTCAACAGGTTATTTTGGCTCTGGGGAAGCTTATGTTTATGAGGAAATGCTGCCCAAATTTTTGTGTAATAACGTATTTTTTTTTTTACTTTGAATCAAAAGCAGACAGAGGTCTGTTCTCACGCTGTCGCGCAAGAGCGCCAGCTGCGGTAAAACTGAACCTCTCCGGCCGGGTTTTGTTAGGTCCGCACACTGCCGCATAAGACGCTTCTATCTTATTGCAGCGCCGGATGGATGCGCGCGGGGGACACGGGTCGGCGCGCGCAGGGCATGCCCGGCTCAAGAAGGGTTCCCGCCCAGGCGCGCGCAGGGGGCATGGTCGACCAAAACTGACTAACATAAAGGAACAGACCAAGAACCGACAAAAATAGGAAGAACAGACCAGAACCGACCAAGAACAGACCAAGAACTGACCAAAATGGCAAGAACAGACCAGAAAAAAAAACCTAGAACAGACCTAGAACAGACCTAGAACAGACCAAGAACAAACCACGAACAAAATTTGTAAAAAATTATAAAACATACATTCTTTCATATTCTTTGGACTTTTTGGGTATTACTAAACTTTTTAGTTTGTAGAAGAAAAAAAAATTTGGTTAGAAATGAAAAAAACCTAGAACAGACCTAGAACAGACCAAGAACAAACCACGAACAAAATTTGTAAAAAATTATAAAACATACATTCTTTCATATTCTGCCAATAATAAACATATTATAACACCAACAATGTTATATTTCTATTTTACAACAACCAAAACAAACAACATTTCAATCTTCAATAGGACTTAGGGGCTTCTTCATCTTGTACTCGCTCCAAATTCCGACCGCGAGTTCAAGCCGGTAAGCTTCTACTTTTTCTTCCTTGAGGTCTTGTAATGGGATTCTGCGGAGAAGGTATTCGATAAATTTGTAAGTGAAAAGTCCGCAATCTAAGGTTGTGCACCAACCCCTTGACACGAATGATTGGCCATGCACACTCAAGTTTATCGCGTAGATGATTGAATAAGCCTGTGTGCTTCAAGAACATGGGCATCATGACAGCGATTGGCTCCACTTGTCATGCATCCATCCGTGAATCTCTGTACATCGAGCAATTTGAGTCATACACCTTTATGTTGAATTCAGATAAATCAACATAAAGCGCAACCCAATGCTTCATCCGAATGTTAAGAGGCATAGTGAAGCCTGCGTGCCATCCCGATTACGGCCAATTACGCGCTTCTCTCCACGGACATATTCATCTAGGTCATCATCAAATGTATATGTTGCCAATTTCTTTTTTGTTGGTGAAGTATCGCGCTCTCAACTTTTGGCAAAATATATCATCTAGGATGACAATATCGTTTAGTGAACGCGCCCTTGGTGCCCTTGACCTCCGAATTGATAGAAGACCCGATGCCTCGTCAATTTGCTATATAAGTCATAAAAAATTAATTCAGTATAATGATAATGGTATAAAAAATAAGACTAAATTTAGAAAATATGTTGTGATTACTTACATCATTAAACAGCCATTCACCTGGCTTCAAGAGGACCTGGAAGAAGTCCTTCCTCCAATCTCCAAAGCCGCATTCAATCAGCTCAGAGTCCGTAGTAAAATTAGCAAACCATTTGTTGAAGGCCTCAACAGCATCGTTAAAGGTCCACACCTTCCTCCTCACGTTACGCAGGGGATCTGTGTAAGGTGAGTCCATATACCTGCTGGGCCTCTTAAGTCACTTTTCAATCATCAATTCAGACTCCGGCTCCGACTGAACCTGTTGCTCATGCTGAGCCTCTGGCTCTGGCTGAACCTGAGGGAGGTGGAGGTCAAGTTCTGCCTCGGGGCTCTGGGCTGAACACGAGGGAGGTCAAGTTCGCCTCGGGGCTCTAGTTGAACCCGAGGGTCACGTTCTGCCTCGGTCTTTGGTACATAATTGTTGTTTTGCTAGACACGCTATATTGTCCTTAATTTCCCTAACGGATTGGTCTAGCGAGTCTAGCCTCTTATTGATGGCTTCAAAATGTCTACTGTTGTACTCTACCATCTTGTGATAAAATATGTCAACTATGTGATCAATAGACATACCATCTTGTTGTTGCTGTTGTTGTTGTTGCTGTTGTTGTTGTTGTTGTTGTTGTTGTTGTTGTTGTTGTTGTTGTTGTTGTTGTTGTTGTTGTTGTTGTTGTTGTTGTTGCTATTGTTGTTGTTGTTGTTGTTGGGGAAGTAGTTGGAGACGAGCCAATTGTTTCGGAGGCTTCGGTTGATGGACATGGACCATTCTTGCACAAGAGTCCAAAATTGATGCAAGCTGGTCAATCTCAGGATCTTCTTGGTCGGCATAAGGCATATACGACCTCATGCACATACTATTCATTTCCTCCTTAGTGGGATAAAGAATTGGTACGGTCATTCCCTCTATATTAAAAGAACATACATTCAATGATTATTTAGGTAGAAACATATTGTAAAAAAAAACAAATATGCCTATTTTGTAAAATTTACACCTATAAAAACATTGTATTTAAACCCTTACCTCGCCACTTTGTGCATGAGGTCGCTCTATCTGTCTAACCTCGACCAATGAAACCCAGCGTGGCTCCCATTTGAGCATTCTTGGAAGACGTTCCTCAACCATCTTTGCAAACGTGGCGCCGATGGTAGGAAATGTTTCGAATGCCCAAACCTGCGTTAAACCAATTTTTTTAAGTCTAGTAAACCAATTATGATATTATTTACTATAAGGGCATGAAAAATTATGCATATAACTGTATGACATACCTGGAAGGCCCAAGGAAACCCGCATATTGAGTAGGTTTCCTTGATGCTCTTATTAAGTCCTTTTCGAACCCATTTAAGTATTTGTCTCTCAAGTTCTTCTTGAGCCCGCAGAGTGCATTCAAAAGACACCACCCCCATGGATAGTCATTGAAGAATTTTAAGTCGTCAACGTAAGACACCAATCCAGTGAGACGGTCTTCTTCTAGTCCCGGATAATAGTACTTGTGCTAAAAATAAATGATAGCGATCTTTGCTTTATCGCTACCTTTTATCTTATCCCAGTGAGCAATTTTCTTAAATGCGCAACAAGTACTACGGGGAGTTAAAATGCTCCAATAATCTTCTACTCTTTGAAGCTTTCAAGATCACGTCGACTCGGAGATTCCCCATGATTCAATCCATTATTAGCGCAAATTCCCTCATTCCAAACCTAGTTGCGGTTCCATTAACCATGAACCACAACTCATGTCTTTTTTTTTGTTTCTATCTCGCCTTAAAAAGCGAGATAGTGTGTCAACACTCCAAAATATATCATATTTTCAGACATTGAAATAAAATGTCCAAAGGCAGACTCCTTGAAAATTGACATTTCCGTCTCGGGGTCTAGATTCTGCCTAATTACCTCCAAAGCCTCAATCTTTGACTTCATTGTCACTTTCACCAGGAAATACTCCCGTATAGGATCCATGGTCATCTTTAGATGTCCGATCCCAGGAAGTTCACATGTGTTGTACTTTGGGAGGTCATACTGAAAAAGAAGACAGAACACATCGGTCAGAACCGACCAAAATGACAGAACCGACCATGACATGACCGAACCGACCTAAAATCCCGGCAGGAATAAACCAAGCAGAAAGAACCGACCAAAAACTGAACAGAACCGACCAAAACTGACCAAAACTGACCAAGAACCGACCAAGAATCGACTTCATACAGAACCGACCAAAATCGACCAGAACCGACCATGATCGACCAGAACCGACTAAGAACCGACCACCAAAAACGACTTTAAACTGACCTAGAACCGAGTGCGAACAGACCAAAACCTAAACCGACTATGAACAGACCAATGTTGCTTATATTAAGTTTTGGTTCTTGCAAAAAAATATAAGAAAATGTAAAACAAGAATAGTACCTCAGTAGATTCCGTTGCCTCGTGTGTTCGGGAAATGGCCGTTTTAGTTGAGGAAGTAGAGCCGTTTTGTGATGCCATTAGTTCTAAAAGCTGCCGGTTTTTAGTCGGTTTTTGTGGTCGGGGTCGGTTTTTGTGGGAAGGAGGTCGGTTTTTGGTCGGTTTTAGTGGGAAGGGAGGTCGGTTTTTGGTAACCGTCGGTGTTTGGTGAGGTGGTCGGTCGGCCGAGACGAGAGAGAACGGAGAGGGTGGATCGGGCGGTCAGTGATGGTCGGTCGTGAGGTTGGTGACTGATCGGAGAGAAAAGTCGGCGGTCGGTGAGAGGTGATCAGAGAGAAAAACCGGTGGTCGGTCGTGAAAGGATTCAGTCGGGTGGGAGGAAGAGAGAGGGTCGGTCGAGAATTTTTGAGAGTTTGAGAGTTTTTGAGAGTTTTTGAAAATGACCTAAGACTAATAAGACCCATTTTTTGTCACGTGAGATACACGTCATCATTTTTTTGTTATAAAAAAAACCGGCATATTTCCTCAAATCTGATTTTCTCCGGTCTCTTTTATCAAATTTTCTTCATGCGAAGCCCTGTGCTTCATCTCTTTTCTTCGGTGGTTTTGTTTTGGCCGCTGCCTCCACTTTTTCCCTCCGTTCAAAGCTTGCCCTGGATTTGTTGCTTCTTCATTCTTCTCATTTCTTTTATGATCTTAGTTTTTTGGATCCTTTCGGTGGAGGCCTTTTTTGCTTGCGTTTGCTCATTCTTTGCTGTTTCGATTAGGGATTTTGCTCGGGATTTATGCCCTTTTCGCCCTTTTTTTGTGGGCTGATTCTGCTTTGGTGGTTTTCTATTCTCATTTTTTGCTGTTTTGATTAGGGATTGTGGTCGGAATTTCTATGCGTTTGGCGCCCCTTTTTTCATTTTTTATTTTATTTTTAATTTTTTCCCCTTTCCTTGGGTTCCTCTTCTCTAACTAACGTTGTTTCTTTCCTCTTTATGTTGTTTTGATTTGGGATTTAGTGTCCGTTTTTTTCTCTATTTTTACCGAAATAGATGTTTTGGGTTTCATGTATTTTTTTCCTTAATGAAGAACGGGTATCTTCTTGTTGTTGATGGTAATCTGTTTCCTATTGTGGTTCATTTATTGAAGTTTTTGTACTTGCTTAAAAGTTTATTATTATCCTGTATTTTGAAACTTTTTCCCTCTCACTGATCATTTTTGAATTTTCTTCGCCTGCTTTGTTTTTTTCAGCAGCTTATTCAAAATCCTACAAGAGATTTATATGCATGTGCTTCATCTTCCCCGTGGTTGATTTCTATAGGTAAATGCCCAATTCTTTGTTCCCTTTGCTTATTTTGTGCCTTCGTTTTGGCTAAATCAATCTGCTTTGATGATGTGTAATGTCCAAGATGTTGGTTTGTACTCTTACATTGATGATCTGTATTTCTTTTGTTCCTGAAGCATTAAATGAATTGATGATTTTTCCTCTTTTTATCGTCCTGAATGCGCAAAAAATCTGCCACCGAGAAAAAAAAATGTGATGATCTGTATATCTATTGTTTCTGAAGCATTAAATAAGTTGATGATTTGTCTCCCTTTTATTGGCCGGAATATATGGAAAAAATGCCATTTCAAAAAGAGAAAAAAAATATGGCAGTGGTTTTTTTTCCTCCCCCTCTTTTTAATCTGTTTTCTTCTTCTCTCAGTTGATTATTATTTGCTTTTTTCCTTTTTTATTTTTTCTTCCTCCCACCTTACTTTCCTGATTTTAATCCGATGTTACTTTTACTATTTCATTTAATTAAAAAAATTCTTCTCTACTCTTTATACACCGACTTCCAACGGCTACATGTGGTATTGTTATTAGTTATTTTGCTCTTTATATATGCGAGATGCTATTGATGTGTATTAATTTGTTGTGTAAATTACTCTCTGTCTTTTCCACACCTGACATCGTCCCTTCTCTATCCCATTGTTGATCATTTATTGCTCGACTTTATTTTCACCTATTTACTGCTCAATCGTTATAGCCCGGTCTCTTTCACTTTTGTTTGGTTGGTTGATATTCGTTATTTAAGGTACTGTTGTCAACATCTCTCAGGTACTATTAATAACTTTCCTCCAAACGCTTTAATTTCTGCTCTTGATGCTGAATTTATTGGTTTGATGTAATGCTATTATTTTGTACTGTTTTTTGTAGTGTTCAGAAAAAATTGTTTTTATTGTTGATAAATCATAGTTATCTATGATTGCTTCTTTCTCAGTTCTTAATTTGTTCTGTAACCATATATATCTGTATGGTTTTCACTTAACATATTTTATCTTTTTATCTTTAATTGGTTTTAGTGTGTGAGAATGATTATTACAAATGATTTTCATGTGCTTTATCTCATGTAATTTCTTTAGAAATTGCTGTCAATGTGTTTTTGCCATATGTAATCTGAATTTATCTGTAGTTTTTGACTACAGGTTTTTAAATATCTTTTTTTTTTCTTCCCTTCTGCTTGCTCTTAACATTTTTGTCTTTTTACTGTCTTGCTTTATCTTCGCCTATTTACTGCTCAATTTCTTAGGCTATCTCTTCGGCTCATATTCTCTATTTAAGGGGGTATTCATAACGCTGTAGGTACTACTAATAATTTTTGCTTACATCTTCTTAATATTTGTCACATTGTTTTTCCGAGTTGCTATTACTATGTGTTGTTTGCTATGGTGTGCGGAAAAAATCTTTTTCTATTGTTATACCTATCTTTTTCTGACTTTTATTAATACAGAGTGATGATATATTCGTTTTCTACTGATTTCTTTCATAATAATATATATATGTGTGCAATTATTTTTGCTCACCGTATTTTATCTTGGTTTTGATATGAGGCAATGGTGGTTATAACCAGTTTTGGCCTCTTCATTTTTATATAATCTGTCCAAATCTCTCATAATCATATATATGTGTGTGTGTGCAATTATTTTTGCTTAGCATATTTTATCTTTACTTGGTTTTGGTATGTAGCAATAGTGATTATAATTAGTTTTGCCTTCTTCATTTTTATGTAATCTATCCAATAATTATTGTAAATAAGCCTTCCATACTTGGATTTTAATTCCATGTTCTGATTTTGTCTGTAGTTTTTTACTACAAGTATCTGAATGTCTTCTTCTCTTTTTATTTTTTTCCTTCCTCTTTACTTGCTCTAACATTTTTGGCTTTTTTGACTGCCCTGTATCATCTTGGCCTATCTACTGCTCAGCCTTTTAGGTTGTATCCCTTTTATTTGTATTTGTTCATGTTCTTTATTTAAGGGAGTATTTTGACCCGGGGCAATGATGATTACAGTCGATTTTGGCCTCTTCAATCCCGTTTAATCTGTTCAAAAATTATTGTGAATAAGTGTTCCTCCTCATTTAGACCTTCATTTGCCTATTCTTTTTTATTAAACAGTTTAAATATCTTCTCTTCTTTTCTTTAGTATCTTGCCGTGATGATGATAACTGGTTTTGGATTCTTGAGTTTCACCTAAAGCAGACCTGTGACCTTATTGGGACATAAAGCAGACCAGTTTGATGAAAATATTGTGAAATCAATAAAAGAACCAGTTGTAGCAGAGTTGTAGAGTCTTCGCGGCAATGTTGGCCAACTTATAAAAATAATTACATATGAAAATGAAATACTTATATCAGAATATAACAAAATATCAATCACTTTATTGTACATATTTTAAGAAATGCATATGTTTCAAGCACCGTAACAACAATTTTTTACATTGATCCAGATATATCAGAAACAAGAACATTAAAGACAAGGCAATAAAAATAATATACAACATTTAAAAACAAAAACAAAAAAAAAAAAAAAAAAAAAAAAAAAAAAAAAAAAAATTTTTACTATTTCTTTCCCTGACTACTTTTATTTTATATGTACATATACAGGTTCTCCCACCAAAATCAAGAAACTGAGTTCGCTTGATCCATTGAGGAACAAAAATTGGACAACAGAAAAACAATTGATGAGCTAAAAACATTAGATCAAGAGAGTAATCAAGTTAGTACCATAACATTATCTTCTTGCTTCTTCTCAAACTACATTACATAGGCTAACAACATTTTCTCATCTACATAAGGAACAAGATTTACAGTAAAGGCCACAATAACTGAATTCTTAACAGATTAAAGTTGGTATTACAACTCTTGTCTTAGATGTTATTGACAACTAAAGCAAGTAAGAATTGATTGATGGTGTGACAGACACAGAGATATAAAAATAACGCTTTCCCCATGGTAATCAATATGATAAATACACTATTATTAAAATCTATTTATCTCACTAAATTATAATAAATAATTTATTACATTAATGAATTATTGTTGTATATATTACAGGTACAGGTTGGTTGCCGAAATCAAAGAACATACTGGGAACATGAACATCACCATATTTGGCAAAGCAGCACAAGCCCTAATAAAAAAATTATGCTCTGCACTAACAGTTGACAAGAGCTTCACTGATCCTTTTACAATTTCACTAGTATTCGCCCAGCTAAGATGACAGACAAAAATCTTCCAAACATATTTTCAACAAAGAGGAACACAAATGACTGCAATTGTTTCAAAAATATTTAAAGACACTGAACCTGCAATAACACTATCATAGATACCAACCACTACTACACCAACCACAAGGTACAACATATCCTTTAATTTAAATCAATTATACATAAAAATAACATTTATTACTCTAATACACATCTAAATAATATTTCACCAGTTCAGTCCCTGCTAAAAAACAACATCAACTCCAGCCTTGATTCACCCACAGACACCAAACCTAAAAGAATATGCTACAAGGTAAAATTTATTTACCAATATACATTATTTACCAATATAAAAACAATATTCATCATTTTAAACACAAATTTTAACAATTTTTTATCATTTCAGTTCCCAACTAAAAGAAGCAGAGCACTCTAAAAAACACCAAAGAACCAAGTAATATAACTACTTCTAAATAAAAATATTTCAGATTTCCTCAATGATAATTGCTAATTTTTCTCATAACTTCCGTCTTGCAGCTAAAAAAATCCTGAAAAAAAATAAGGACGAGGCGTCGACAACATTGCAAACAACTTTTTACAACAATATTATGTAAATATGTACATATAAATTAACTATATACTATAAGCATTATCACTTCCATGTCACTTTCATGTATAATATAAAATTATGTAAATATGTATATATAAACTATGTACTATAAATATTACCGCTTCTCTGTCATTTTCCTGTATAATATAAAACTATCACCTGCTGCAATGCGCGGGCATATAGCTAGTATAACTACAAAAGTGACTTGTAGCTAAATTCAAGTTTTCTTACAGTACCGTTGATCCGGACACAATCCGGAATTTGTCCGAATCCGTCTCCTAGACTAGTCCATTTCGGCACCTCAATAAACCGAATCATTGTTTTTATAGTTTGAACGAGGAAATACAATTGTTGAGACAATAATGTGCAGCGAATTAAAGTGGGAAAATTAGACAGAATATGCTACGCAAGTCGTTTTAAATTGAATGTATAACAATGATTATTAGGGTTTATGTAAGCTTGTAACATATAAGATCATTGACAAATTTGAGCCTAGCTGTGGGCTGAAAATCATACTTTTTTGGTTCTTTAGAAGTGCAGACGGTCAAAAATAGTCCAAAGTAATTGTCGCTCTAGGAAGGAGGAAAAGAGTGTTGTTTTTATATTTGTATTGCTAGGAAACCCAAGTGGCCCCGTCCTTTAGTCAGCGCTTCTTAATTCCCAGGGAAATATTCTATGTGCTTGTACTTACGACTAAAGGTTGCTTAGGGGAAAAAGAAATTGCTAAAAATATACTAAAAAGATTTTATTAATCTATCTTATTTACAGAAATACTGACTCTGAAATTTTTAGTTATTCCCGGTGCGATTTATCCGTAAATTAGCTAGCCTCAAATCTTTTCAAAACAAATGCAACTCTTTAAAAGTAGTATTTTTCTAATTCATGCGTAGGCTTTTGGTCCGACTTTCAATTTAGTTACGGAAAGAAAACTGAATTTAGTAAGTAACCATTTTTCTAATTTCACTCATTTCCAATACCTTGTGGATATTGCATGTTGAAGATAATTAAGTTATGCTTGAATTAGGATAAGAGTCCGTTTGGTTGGAGGATTCGTTCTCTGAATCGAATCATAGTTCATGGTTCGTTACAATATTTTCTCTCACAAAAAACACACGTAAATCGAGAATGGTTCTAATCCATGAACCAAGTGGACTCTAAATGTTTCCATATTTCCATATTATGGACGTAAAAACTCATTGAAAGTCAAGTGACACGCCCACTCATTACATGCGCTGCATCCTAAATACATCAAACTATACACTAAGGTTTATCATAAAAGAAAATATATGAGCACTGTAGAAAACTATATTGTACCTTCAAGAAGGCCCGCAGAATTCATGATTTTAATAAATAATAATAAATAATTTAGTCGTATTAAAAATATGAAAACCTTAGAAAACCACTACTCGGAATTGGGAACCACGTGATGCCATTAAGACAAAACAACCCGACCAAGTGATTAATTAAATTAAACTTCTAATGAGAGAGAGGTGACAGAGAATAATAGCCAAAGCATTTGAATTGTGATTTCGGTCAAATTATAAAAATTCAAAAATTATAGTAGTAATAATAGTAAGAAGTTATATTTTTTTTATTTCTTCCTAACATAGGGGTGATCTATGAGGAATCCCTTTTCTTCTACTAATCATGCTTGTAGCAATGTCCTCATCAGAAACCTTATAATTACTAGCCGATCTTGCACATACATAATTAAGCCCACTTCTCTTCTTTCGGACAATCTCAGTACAAGCCATGCTCATCATGTTATCCGAACCCAACGAACCAGACGACGGGCTCATAGGCTCATCGCTGTCGACGATCGTCGAGTGAGGGGTCTCGTTGGTCATCTCGTCGTCTCCCATTTCTTGTGGAACCAAGAAGTCAGGACTAAGTTGTAGAGAATTGCATGTCCTTAAGTAAGGAGAGAGGTCTTTCATGTGCTTGAGCACATAGTCCACCTACAGTGAATGTAGAATTGTGAAGATAATTAGACGTCATGCATTATTCCAATGACAACATTATTGGTCGTAGTGATAATATTTTCACTTAATTACTTAAGTGTTCAATTATGCGAAAGTTAAAACTATCAACGTATATTCAAATGGCAATTCAGTTGGCTTTCCTTGTTTTGCAAAGTAAAAGTTCAATTCAATTTTATATATGTGCTTGCGCATGCATATTCAGCTTTAGTGATGAGTAATTATTTGTAACCCGTTATAAAGGAGCGATTACATATAATTTTTGTAATTTTCTCCATAAAAGCACAATCTGTTTGTGTATAATTATATACATGTGAAATTGATATATATGTATATCTAAACTTGTGCATAATTTATATAACATATATACATATATTTATATATATATATATATATATATATATATATACACATATATCATCTTTTACATATGAGCTGATTAGAGGAACACCTCGCATGAAAAAGATTGGGATTGAATTCACGTAGAATTATATATTACCTTGCAGCCGAGAGAGCAGTGGATATAAGGTTCTTGGAGACTTCTATCACAAGAAGTGCAATAGTTGCCAGACCCCTTGAATTGCCTGTTCTGAGGTCTCTTCTTGATAAACACAACTTTTGCACTATTTATAGTGTATGCCTAGTAGAGAAAAATGAATATATTGACCCCAATTTAGCACCTTAATTATTTGATCGGTATATCTACACGAGCAACACATGAATTAAAAATGAAGAATAATTAATAGTGATAATTAATATTAAGAAAAAGAAACGTAACCTGAACGTTAGAGCAGTCTATGAGTTTTTGAAGATCCTCCAATCGGACAACATCATGGTATACGTATCGACGAACTTGAAGAAGCCTATGAAAGCGATGCGACGGCAAACAGTGAGGGCAAATACTTGCGCAACAATCCATGCAACAAATGTTCTTTTCGTTCTTTTTAGCACTTTCATGGAAAGAGCAGGCCACGAAGAACTTCTGCGTGTAAAGGGCATCCAACCATGCAGGCTTTTGAATTCCTATATATATATATATATATATATATATATATATATATATATATATATGGAAGAGAAGAATTAATAAACTCATTAACCATTTAATTTGGACCAAAAAGTTGATGTATAAATATGTAAGAATTTTGGAAGAGAAAGAGAGGAGAAAGAGACAAACCATGATCATGAAAGCACAATGGTTGATCAATTGAGAGGATAGAGAATGAATATTAGGTAAAATGACTCTCTTTTGAGGTGTTAATATCAAGAGAGTGGTGT
Source organism: Morus alba (assembly GCA_012066045.3). Taxonomy (NCBI): domain Eukaryota; kingdom Viridiplantae; phylum Streptophyta; class Magnoliopsida; order Rosales; family Moraceae; genus Morus; species Morus alba. The sequence continues at coordinate 36,097,986 of CP050224.2, forward strand.
GTAAGGAGCAAAGTGGAGAGAGAGAGAGAGAGAGAGAGAGAGAGAGAGAGAGAGAGAGAGAGAGAGAGGAATAGCGCATGGAGATAAGAGTATTTATGGAGGTTCACAAGAGAGGTAAGGGGGTGTATTGTATATATTTTTTTCTTGGGGTACTACACAACATTTTGTCAACAAGCGTGCTTGTTTATGAGAGAGAGAGAGAGAGAGAGAGAGAGAGAGAGAGAGAGAGAGAGAGAGAGAGAGAGAGAGAGAGAGATGAATTAATAAAAGAAGTAAGATATATGAGGGGAACGTGGGCGCTGTTTTGGTGTCGACCATTCTCTAAAATATCTAATTTTTAATTAATCTTTTTTGCTTGCTCATCTCCTTGGCTTAAGAGCTCTAAATATTAATGCTAAACAGAAACAAGTCTCTCCTTGAAGGAGCTGTCCGGTCCCATGAAACTATTTCTTTTTTCTTTTAACCTTTTCTTCCTTTGATTCTCACAATCTATTGGGTGTAATCGGGTTGGAAGTTGAAACTATAGCCCACTTGAAGTTTGAAGTTTGAACTTTGGAATGGAAGATATATATGTTGGGAATAGTGTCCTAGAAGTATGAGATGTAAAAGGATATTTATTATTTATTTAATAAAAGAGTTTATTTATCATTTTATGTGCATATATTTATGAATATTTTATAAATATCAAATAAAACTTCTTGATTATTTATGTAACCTTAAACATGGTATATGTTGATTTGGTAGAATTTTGTCAACAATAAACCAACCGGGTTACCTTAGGTTACCCTTTGGATTCTTGGGCGATGAATGTGTTGAATAAGTTGTAAGTAAATACACAAAGGAAATTTTATAGTGGTTCACTCTATTGAATCAGAGTTACATCCACTGTATGTATTATATTTCTTTTGAGGAGTTTTACAATTTACACAATTTACTCTCTCCTTTTTTCTCTCTTGGTTATCTGGCTCCCTTTCCGTTGGGGTCCTTCTCCTTATATACTTGGGCTTCCTTCGCAGGGGGTTTTCCTCCATAGGTGGATGCACTCAAGTGCCTCTCCTTTTTAGGCCCAGTCATAGCCCACTAATCAGTACTGTTCACTCAACTGATTAGTCTCTTATTACGGCTCTGTGAGTCTTCATAATGCTTTTCTGTCCCCCAGAGGGCGGTTTGTAAACTCGCCATTAATGTTGTCGATGGTCTCTCACCTTCAAGACGTAACTCGCTATGTCTCGACGGGAAGGCTTTCCTCGCCGCTGGCCAGCCTTAGCCTCTTTCATCCTTTTAGAGCGACCTTTTCTGGAAATTGAGGATCTAACGCCTTAATTCAGGGGCCAGCATCCGTTGACGCCACATGGGGTCGCCGCCTTAATCTGACCTCGACTTCAGCTCGCACCGATCTTGAGGGGTTGAGCGTCGAGGGTTGTGTGTTGGCTAAGAGCTAATATTGCCACGTGTCGTGATTTTGTTGGTCCAAGTCTTCATCACATTTTTCCACACAACAGCTACCCCCCAGGTCAAGGGGCTCCTTTTTTAGGCGGCCTCGACCTCTGGGTTCGTTGTCCTTTCGTGCTGGTGTGGGTAACCGCCCCGAGCCTCCGGCCGCAATGAGTGCCTGGGTGCTTGGAATGTAACCGCGTCGCACATTGCTCTGGCCTAATGATGGATATCCGTTTTCTGAGAGGACGATCCCTGACCGTCAGATCCGCGCCCCTTCGATTTCCAGCCCTATTTTTTGACCGTCAGATCTGGGCAGAAATCTCTTACCGTTGGATTTTGAAATTTTCATCCAACGGCCGGGGTCGAGGATGCATTTGCTTATAAATACTCTTTCGAAAACCCGAGAGCCACTTTTACCATTTTCAAAACTTTGAAAACTCTTGCCGCTTTCATTGCCGAGATACTTACGGTGTGCCGGAGCTCCATTTGCTGAACTTCCGACGTTATTCTTCCCACTATCCGCGGTATGCTTTGACACAGAACTAGTTTTACTTCTTTCTCCGGTGAGTTTTTGAACCTCTTCTTATTTGGTGTACTTGCGGGGCTTCCCCGTTATGTACTTGGAATGTGTGAATGTGTATATATAGAAGATAAAAACATAGGTTTAGTTTTAAAGAAACTTACTTTTTCGTCGCACTGGATAACCTGGTTTTTATATACGCGTAGTTTTCTATCTATTCGTCTTTGGTTTCTGGGTTCTGGGGAACTCGCGGTTCCCATGAACACTCGTCGTTTCCATTTTGATATGAATGGTCGACGTTTAACCAGTCGTCATTTAGAGCAGTAGTCATTTACTCCTCTCGACGTTAGGGTTTTAACTTTGCTTTTTGTCCTTTGTATTGCCAGAACAATGGCCCAAAGTTCTCCCAGTCGAGAGGATTCTTCTTCTGTTGTCCGCTCTGACCCGCCTTCAGTGGTGGAGATCTCAGGGATCTCCTCGTCTTCTAGTGTCAGTTCGGTGCTTAGAGACATCGAGGACGTCGAGGGAAGTTTCGAGCCGGTCGACGACTTCGGAAGCGAATTCGGTAGCGTCGAGCGGCTAATAGATCGGGTGGTAGAGCGCATTCCTTTCACGGGGCAGCGTGAGCGGGGTAGCTACCACAATGGTGGACGCCCCCTGGCTACCGTGAGCGGCACCCTAGATAGGCCCTCCTTGACAGCCGACGATCGACGGGAGGTGGTTCGAGTACCTCCTTCCGGGCTGTGAAGGAGGGACGTATCGACGGGAGGTGGTTCGAGTACCTCCTTCCGGACAAGCATTTTAGAACTAGCATGCCGCCGACCGGATATCTTCCGGTCTGTACAAGAGCGGTGACTGCGGGGATGACGCTCCCGATTCATCCCTTCGTAAAGGATTACTGCCATTTCTACAGCATTTCTCCCACCCAGCTGGCCCCAAACTTCTGGCATTGCTTCCTAGGGGCCTGGATCCTATGGCACCAGAAGTTCGACATGGAACTCCCACTGGATGAGTTCCGTTTTATGTACAAGTTGTGCCACGTCACCAAGTGTGATGGGTGGTACTTCCTGAGCGGCCATGGGAGGGCCCAGCCGAGGCTTGGGAAGCTCATTCTGGGCATTCCCTCGTCGTCACATGGGTGGAAGCCCATGTTTTTTATGATTCGGGGGCCTTTTAACTTTCATCCCAACGATCGTCGGCCCCACCAAAGGCTGGTGCAGGTGGCGTTTGGGAATATGAGTAAGTCCGTCGACTCTATTTTTATCTGACTTGGTCCCTTTCCCTCTTTTCTTTTTATTTTGTACTGACGATGAGTTTTTATTGTGCAGTCAACCACGACCGGCTGAAGTTCTCAGGTAACAGTTTAGAGAGGATCGAGGAAGGTTTTTCCTATCCGTCAGAGGTTCGTCATATCGACACACTTTTGACCAGAGAGAACCTTCGCAAGTTCGGCCTAATTCTTAATCTTCTTGACCCCTCAGATCTCGACGCCGTCCGTGAATACTTCCACTTAAGCGATGAAGGTAACTACTTCTCTCGACACCTTGTGGTATTTACGATTCATTTTTCCTCACGCTGACGGTATCTTCTTTTCATCATCAGAGATGTCGTCTCTGAGGATCTAGCTTTTCAGAGGCCCACGGCCGACGCCAAGCCCACAACCGGCGCCGAGCCAACAGCCGTCGCCCGCCCCGCAACCCCCGCCGAGCGAACAACCTTCAGGAAAGGGGAAAGAAAGGGCCAGCCCGTCCCGCCCTGCGTCGAAGGGCAAAAAGGGCAAAAATAAGAGAAAATACACTGAAGGGTCGGCACCTGCTCAGGCGTCGACTGGTAAGACCTGGACGCCAGCGGTGCCCATCCCGGATGTCCCCGTTCCCTCGGGGCCGAGAGAACGCGTACTGATCCCCGGGGGGAAGGTTATGGATGGGAACTTCCAGGTCTCGGATATCTCTGACGCCGAGATCGGGGCGATGCTAAAGCTCCCTCCTCATTTCTCCCTCGTCTTCCAGGCTTTATATGAGTCGTTCCTCGAGCCGCACTGGGTTGCTGCGTCCCAGTCTTCCATGGTCGATCGCCAGCGGAAGCAAATCTCCTTTCAGATTCACGTAAGTTGTTTTTTTTTTTTTTTTGAAAGATATGTTGTTTGGTGCTCTGTCCTGAGTTTTTGTAATCTTTTAGAGCCTCGTCCTCTCTCTCCTTAACCTCCTTGACCTCATTAAGGTTGAGGAGCGTCAGGGCAAGATCGACAATTTGGAGGCCGAGCTCAAGTCCCTTGTCGACGAGGCCCCGAAGAGTAGGGACGATGCCGTCGAAGAGAGGGACATGGCGAGGGCTCAGCTATCAAGTCTAGAAGGAGCGTCCTGAGTGGGACTTGAGCTTTCTTTATAACTCCCCTACCCCGGCCGTCGACGAGGAAATGCCTCCTCCTGCTGATGATGCGGAGAACATTCCCTCCCTTGGTGGCGGCGATGAACCAGCGACCGGAGGTGACGATGTTTGAGGAGCCGTCCTTTGCCCCTTTTCTGTTATTCCCCCTCCCTTTTTTTTGTAACTAAATATTTCTTTCCAGACAATTCTTATGTTGACCTGCATTTCAATATATATATTTATATATTATGGCAATGATTTTTTGTTCATACCTTGATTTGCAGTCATTGTTGTTTTCTTTCTGTCTTTTAGAAAATTCCTTAGAATTTATTAATTGTTGTCTTTCCTCCTTGGAGGATCTGACGTCGAGCTTATCCTGTGGGATCGTCGTCTTAGGAAATTCCTTAGAATTTCACTAAGTGTTCCGTCTTTCCTCCTTGGAGGATTTTGACGTCGAGCACACCCCTTGGGGTCGTCGTTTTAGGAAATCCCTTAGAACTTCACTAAGTGTTGCGCCTTTTCTCCTTGGAGGATTTTGACGTCGAGCACACCCCTTGGGGTCGTCGTCTTAGGAAATTCCTTAGAACTTCACTAAGTGTTGCGCCTTTCCTCCTTGGAGGAGTTTGACGTCGAGCACACCCCTTGGGGTCGTTGTCTTAGGAAATTCCTTAGAACTTCACTAAGTGTTGCGCCTTTTCTCCTTGGAGGGTTTTGATGTCGAGCGCCTTCATTCCCCCCGCATTGGTTAAATACACCCTTGGGTTTTCTTTTAAGCAGACACGTTATTAGGGGGTCAATCTATTTCATGCTGTAAACACATCAATTTATCTCATTTGCAAAGAATGTACAATTAAAATGCGTAAAAAACTTCATACATTATTGGTAGTACAGCCTTAGTTGCTCGGCATTCCATGGGTGCTGAACCTTTTTGCCGTCGAGGCTTTCTAAAATGTAGGTGCCAGGTCGTAGTGCCTCTCTTATGCGATAGGGTCCTTCCCAAGTTGGGCTCAGGGGACCAGTATTCTTGGGTTTCGTGCTTTGTGTTACCCTTTTTAATACTAGATCTCCTGAGATGAACCTTCTTTGCCGAACTTTATTGTTGTAGTATCGCGCTGTTCGTTGCTGATAAGCGGCGAGACGTAGTTGGGAGTCGAGTCATTTTTCTTCTAATAAATCGAGTCCTCCGCTTAAGCCCTCTGCTTTATCCTCGTCATTGTGAACAATGGTTCTTAGGGTCGGCGTCTCGATTTTGATGGGAAGTACAGCCTCAACGCCATATGCCGTGGAGAAAGGGGTCTCCCCTGTTGTAGTTCGGCTTGTTGTTCTGTATGCCCATAAAACTTTGGGAAGCTCCTCGGCCCATCTCCCTTTCAGGTCATCAAGTCTCTTCTTGAGAGTATATTTGAGTATTTTATTGACCGCTTCGACCTGCCCATTTGATTGTGGATGGATCGGCGCTGAGAAGTCTTTTCGGATGCCCAAACCTTTACAGAATCTGCGCATCGCGGCGTTGTCGAACTGTTTCCCGTTGTCGAAGACTATTGAGTGGGGCACCCCAAACCTACACACGATGTGGTTCCACATGAATTTAGTGCAGGCTGCTTCCGTGGTTGTAGTCAAGGCCTTGGCCTCAGCCCACTTTGTGTAATAGTCCACTGCAACGATCGTAAACTTCAACCCCCCAGGCGCAGGATGCAATGGCCCGATCAGGTCAATCCCCCATTTGGCGAAGGGCCATGGACTAAGAATGGAGGTCAGCTTTTCCGGGGGTGCTCTAGGAATTGTGGCGTACCTCTGGCATTTATCGCATCGTCGGGCGTACTAAAGGCGTCCTTTTTTAGCGTGGGCCAGTAGTATCCTTGCCTCAAAACCTTTAGCGCTAAAGATTGTCCCCCGGTATGATTGCCACAGACCCCTTCATGTATTTCTTGGAGGACCTTCTGAGCTTTGGCATTATTCAGACACCATTGTAGGGGTGTTGAATAGCCTCGTCGGTAGAGCATGCCATCGTATAATAAGTACCTGGCGGCTCTATACCTGATTCGTCGGGCCTCGTCTTTATCACTCGGTAGTTGTGCGTCCATTAGGTATCGAATGAGGGGAGTCATCCAATTTTCTCCTTCTTGGACACTAAGTGCCTTTGCGAGCTCCTCGATGGTTGGTCGTTCTAATTCTTCAATGGGTATAATGCCTAGTGTGTCAGCGTCCCTCGACGATGCTAGCTTTGCTAGCGCATCTGCGTTCGCATTCTCGGCTCAAGGAATCTGGAATATCTCATAGTTCTTATACTTGACGAGTTCCTCCTTTACGTTCCTTAGATAGGCCCCCATCTTCTCGCCGCGTGCTTGGTACTCCTCCTTGACCTGCGCGGCGACTAGCTGGGAGTCGCTGTAGACGCTGATCCTCTCGACCTTTAAGTGGTTAGCTAAGCGTAGCCCGGCAATTAGGGCTTCATATTCTGCTTCATTATTTGAAGCCTCTAATTTGAACCGTACCGCCGAGGTAATTTTGTGGCCTTCGGGGCCGATTAGTAAGATGCCGGCTCCTAACCTGTTTTCGCTCGACGCCCCATCTACGTAAAGCTTCCACATTGTAACCTTGGTTTCTTCAGATGAAGTGGAAGCCGGCTTGTGAGAGAATTCAGCCAGGAAGTCGGCGAGAGCTTGACCTTTAATCGCGGTTCTCGGCATGTACTTTATGTCAAACTGGCTTAGTTCTACCGACAATTTGAGGAGCCGTCCGGAGGTTTCCGGTTTTTGTAAGGCTTGTCTCAGCATGTGGTTTGTGAGAACTCGTATTGTGTGGGATTGGAAGTAGTGCCGGAGCTTCCTCGAAGCTATCATCAAGGCGAGGGCTAGACGCTCCATTTCGCTGTACCTTGACTCGGCGTCGAGGAGCCTTTTGCTCACATAGTAGATCGGTAATTATATCTTCCCTTCTTCCCTTATCAATACGGAGAGATATAGGCTGAACTCTTCGTCGGCGTTTGGTTTTGATAAAATTGGGGGTTTGCCCAAATGCTCCTTTAGCCTCTGAAAAGCTTCCTCGCATTGTGGTGTCCATTTGAAGTGTTTGTTTCCTTTCAAAGCATCGAAGAAAGGGACACATTTGTCAATAGCTTTTGATATGAATCTATTCAGGGCGGCGACGCAACCTGTCAACCTTTGCACTTCTTTTGGTTTGGTTGGCGACCGCATGTCCTGCAGGGCTTTGATCTTTTCTGGGTTGGCCTCAATCCCTCGGCTACTGACCATAAAACTGAGAAATTTACCCGATCCGACTCCAAAGGCACATTTCTGGGGATTAAGTTTCATGTGGTATTTTCTTAATATACCGAACATCTCTCCCAGATGATTGACGTGATGGCTGGCCTTGGTGCTTTTTACGAGCATATCGTCGACGTAGACCTCCATCGTTTTGCCGATCTGTTGAGCGAACATCTTGTTTACCAGCCTTTGATAGGTCACCCCCGCATTTTTTAGGCCGAATGGCATCACCTTGTAGTAGTAGAGGCCCTTATCGGTTATGAAAGATGTGTGTTGTGACGACCCGCGCCCTCGCGGCGCGGTCGCCGTTCCTTATACTACTCTACTAACTAAAATATACCCGTTAAAATTTTTAACTTTTAACTGATATTTCACTATTCATAACTGACATTTACGAATTTTCTCTGTAAAAATATTCGTATTATAACTTTACACTTTTCGGGTGACTTTACCCGTATATAAAGTTTCTACATATCACTTTCCCGATTACATCAATATTTCTACTACTTTACATTAAAAATTACGGTCAAAATCTTTGGATCGTCTGAATTTGACTTAAAATTTTCCTGGTCATTACATTCCCCTCCTTAAGAAATTTTCGTCCGAAAATCGGAACAATGAGGGTATACATCGATCTCTTCTTCTACTTCCCAAGTGGCTTACGCAACATTGTGATTTTTCCACTTGCACTTTAACCATTGGGATACTACAGATTACGAGTTTCCTTTCTTCTCTGGCTAGAATTTGGACTGGTTGTTCCTCATAGGACAAATCTTCGTGAACTGAATAGGCTCATCTTTTGTAACACGTGCGATGGATCCGAGATATACTTCGGGCGTTGCTACATGAAACACTGCTTTTGCCTTTGGGCCAACTCTGGGGGTAGAGCTAGTCGGTAAGCTACCTTTCCTATTCTTTCAATGATCTCGAAAGGCCCTATGTAACGTGGACTCGACTTACCTTTCTTCCCAAAGCGCATCACACCCTTCATTGGTGCGACTTTTTAGGAATCTGAGTCCCTACGAAAATTCCAAGGGTCTCATCGTTTATCTACATAACTCTTACGCGGCTCTGAGCCGTCACTAATCTTCTCTGGATCTTTTGCCTTTGTCTCAAAGGCCTCTTGAACGAATTCCGTCTTGTGAAGCTGCTTTTCCCGAGTGTCATACTAATGAGCCGGGATCTACACTTCCTTCCGTAAAGTGCTTCATATGGGGCCATGCCGATGGAAAGCTTGGTAACTATTATTATCACGAGAATTCGATCAATGGCAACTTCATACTCCATGCGCCCTTGAAATCCCCTTGTGCATGCCGCGAAGCATATCTTCTAGGGTGCGAATGGTCTCTCTGACTGCCCATCCGTGCGGGGATGAAACAACATGCTATAAGCGTATTTCGACCCCATCGCTTCTGAACACTTCTCCAAAATTGGAGGTAAATCGGCTGTCTCTGTCCGACTCTATACTAACTGGTACTCCATGTAGCTTTACTACCTTAGCCACGTATAACTCATTAACCTCTCTAAGGAGTAAGTTATCTTGATCGGAATGAAATGCGGATTTCGTTAGCCAATCCACGACTACCTAAATGGCATCGTATCCTCACTTTGGTTCTCGGAAGTCGGTCACAAGGTCCATGGCTAAGTGTTCCCACTTCCATTCCGGGATCTCTAAATGGTACATAAGCTTCCAGCTGGTCTCTGATGTTCTGCTTTGACTTTCTGGCATTTCAAGCGACTAACATAGTCAACTATGTCGTTCTTCATTCGCCTCCACCAAAATTGTTGTTTCAAATCTTGATACATTTTGGTGGCACTTTGAATGTCTGAATATGGCGTCTTTGTGCACTTCTGAGATATCTGCTTCTTGATCCCCTCTTGATCCGGTACACAAATTCTTCTTTGGTATAGGAGAATTCCGTCCTTTGAAAGGCTGAAATTCGACCTTGCATTATCTACTATCTCCTTCCTATATCCATCCATAATTGGATCACCTTTACGAGCTTCTTGTATCTCACCTCAGTACAGCAGTGCTGACCTCGGAGAAGCTAACTTACTAGAGATTAATTCGAGGTCTAGGAGATTAATCTCTTGTTGAAGCTGCTTGGGCAACAATTCGGTCTCCACTAGAGTCCGTAGTGCTGGGTTTCTACTCAAAGCGTCTGCTACTCGTTTGGCTTTACCTGGATGGTAAAGGATTTCCTGTCGTAGTCCTTCACAAGTTCAAGCCATCGTCTTTGTCTCATATTAAGCCCCTTCGCATGAAGAAGTACTTTAGGCTCGATGATGGTCCGTATAAATTTGGCATTGAACCCCATATAGGTAATGCCGCCATAACTTGAGCGCAAAAACTACTCATGGCTAACTCAAGATCATGCGTTGGGTAATTACGCTCGTGATCCTTTAGTTGCCGAGATCAATAACAATGACCTTGCCATTTTGCATCAACACGGCTCCTAGTCCTGTCTTTGAGGCATCACTTGTAGATGTCAAATTTTTCTCCCTCTTACGGGATCGTGAGTCTTTGGAGCACTAATTAATCTTCTTTTGATCTCTCAAACTCTGTTCACATCCATCTGTCCATTCATACCTTCTATCTTTTTGGTTAAAGCGTTGAGAGGAGGCGCAAGATGAGCAAATCCCTCCACAAACCTTCTATAATACCACCTTGATCCTAGGAAACTTCAAATTTCCGTAACACTCTTTGAACCGCCACTTCTCAACCGCTTCAACCTTTGTTGGATCCATGGTGATTCCTTCCTTGGATACCACATGTCCGAGGAAGTGGACTTTATCTAACCAAACTCGCACTTAGAAAACTTCGCATATAGGCGATGTTTCTTCAACGTGTGTAGTCACGATCCTCAAATGTTCTCATGTGCTCTGTGGATCTCATGAGTATATAAGGATGTCATCGATGAAAACAATAACAAACTTATCTAAATACTCTCTGAAGACTCTGTTCATAAGGTCCATAAACGCCCATTGGGGCATTTGTAAGTCCAAACGGCATCACTAAGAATTCGTAGTGTCCATACCGAGTTCCGAATGCCGTTCGAAAATGTCTTCTTCTCTAATCTTGGTGATGATACCCCGATCGAAGGTCTATCTTCGAAAACATGGTAGCTCCCTTCAACTGGTCAAACAAGTCATCGATTCGTGGCAACGGGTACTTGTTCTTGATGGTGACTTTGTTGAGCTCTCTATAATCTATGCACATCCGAAGCGTGCCATCCTTCTTTTTGACAAAGAGGATCGGAGCTGTCCATGGCGAGAAACTCGATCTGATGAAACCTTTGTCTAACATCTCTTGGAGTTGAACCCGCAACTCTTTTAGTTCCGCTGGAGCCATCCTGTACGGTGCTTTGGATATTGGTGCGGTGCCAGGGAGAAGCTCTTTCTCAAAAGCTATTTCCCGATCTGGAGGAAGTTCGGGTAGTTCCTCTGGAAAAACGTCTAGGAACTCCTTGACTATGGGAGAGTCTTTTGGTTGATGTTTCCCCTCTTGGTTCCTGTCCACCACATACGCCAAATATCCAGTGCATCCGCTAGACATCAATCGTCAGGCTTCTAGGGAACTAATAAAACGTATGGGTGTCCCTGATGTGGAACCCATGTACTCAAACATCTGTTCTCCTTCTGGCTGAAAAACTACAGTTTTCTTTCTACAGTCTATTGTCGCATTACACTTTCCTAGAAAATCCATTCCTAGGATCACATCATAATCTACTAAGTTCAGAACAACTAGGTCCGCACTTAGTTCTCTTCCCTGCTATCTCTCTTTTGGTACATGGCGTAACCAAGGACTAGACAACAACACATCACACGATGGTAGTCTTTGTCTTAAAGGCTTGCCCTATCCTCTCTAGATTTTGCAATGTTATGCTCCATGCGTGTTGCCCGATTCACTAGATCGGCTACCGTGGTTGGTGGATACTCCCACTTTCCACAACGGTGGCTATATCTCCTCGGAGCATATTAATCATCCTCCTAACCTTCTCTTCCTCTGTTGGAAACAATCGAGGACATAATCGTCTCCAACCCATCACATCGTCGGATGCTTCTACAACTGTCAGTGCGCCCTTTAAAATTGTTGAACTCATTACATTGAGTCTTCAGGCTTCTAAGTTGTAATACTTACGGTTAAATACCCATAGGAATTCATCCCACAACATCTGTCTCACATTCCTTCTAGCGCTGCTCGATTCCCACCAATAGCGGGCATCTTTCTTTAATACAAAAGGCGCACTGAATCTTCTCCCTGTCGGTGAGTTCCATAAACTCAAACACTTTCTCGAATGGATGCTAACCATTCCTCGACCTCGAGTGGATCTGTTGATCCATCGAACTCTGGAGGTGCCATTCTCTTAAACCTTACATACAATGGTTCCCTTGGGACCATTTCTCGATACCCCATCTCACCCCCTTCTTGGCTCTTGGGGTTCAACCCTCTCTGCGGGGTTGCTCGGGTTGGGCGGCTTGTCTTTGGGCCTGCGGAGGGGTGCTCCTCCAACCTCTTGACCACTGTATCAACTGGGTAAGCAATTCTAAATCTTGTCTGCTTTCCTCAGCCTGGGCTGCTATTTTTGCCCCTCAAACTTGCTACTTCTTCACTAGGTCTGGTGTTGGAGGATTCATTATGCTTGTGTTCTCTTTGGACGGTATACGAACCATGTTCTTTGTGTCTATATCACTTAAAGAGCAACATCGTTAGTCTAAGTGCAAAAAGAACCCTTCTAAAACTCCTTGACTTGCAATACTTTAAACTATCATTCACTCTCATATCAACTAGCAAAACATACATTATATATGTTCTCCTATTATGCATGCCCCATATCATGCATATCACATCATGTACAAATCATCACAAAAGTAAAGGTTTTTAAGCCTTTCATTCAAATCTATTATGTATGTCCCATTCCATACATATCACATCATACATAAAACATCATTAGTCTAAGTTTCTCAATACTATTTACATAACCTTGCATCATATTTAAATAAATAAGACGCTAAGTCCTAACTTAATCCTCATCATCTAAGTATTCCTCAGGATCCTCCTCCGGATCCTCCTCGGGGTCTTCCTCCGAATCCTCCTCGGAATCCGAGTGAGGGTTACCACTAGCTTCCTCACCAACGGTCCCAACATAGGTCCATCTTCTCCGAACGACCATAGGCTCGTCCGCTGCCTCTATCTCGGGTCTAAGTCGTTGTCGAGAAGTAGTGGCTTCCGCGTCATGTCTCCTAATACGGGTATTGGAAAACGGGAAGTCTCGCCTAACCACCGTTGGTCGTGTCCTCTCCTCTAGCAGCTGGTGCTCACAATGCTTCGCCTCAACAATAAATTGTGCGAGGGTCTGATCCGATCGCGGAACTAACCGACGCTGGTACCCTTCCGTCAGACCTCTCCATAGGATCTGACATTTACGAATAACTGACATTTACGAATTTTCTCTGTAAAAATATTCGTATTATAACTTTACACTTTTCGGGTGACTTTACCCGTATATAAAGTTTCTACATATCACTTTCTGATTACATCAATATTTCTACTACTTTTGTTAGGGAAAAATTATGGTCAAATACGGATTGTCGAATTTGACTTAAAATATTCCCGGTCATTACATTCACCCCTCCTTAAGAAATTTTCGTCTGAAAATCGGAACAACTGGGGGTACTACATCGATCTCTTCTTCTACTTCCCAAGTGGCTTCTGCAACATTGTGATTTTTCCACTGCACTTTAACCATTGGGATACTCGACTTCGAGTTTCCTTTCTTCTCTGGCTAGAATTTGGACTGGTTGTTCCTCATAGGACAAATCTTCGTGAACCTGAATAGGCTCATCTTTGTAACACGTGCGATGGATCCGAGATATACTTCGAGCATTGCTACATGAAACACACTTGTGCCTTTGGCCAACTCTGGTGGTAGAGCTAGTCGGTGGCTACCTTTCCTATTCTTTCAATGATCTCGAAAGGCCCTATGTAACGTGGACTCAGCACCTTTCTTCCCAAAACGCATCACACCCTTCATTGGTGCGACTTTTAGGAATCTGAGTCCCCTACAGAAAATTCCAAGGGTCTCCGTCGTTTATCGCATAACTCTTACGCGGCTCTGGCCGTCTCTAATCTTCTCACGGATCTTTTGCACTGTCTCAATGGCCTCTTGAACGAATTTCGTCTTGTGAAGCTGCTTTTCCCGAGTGTCATACCAATGAACTGGGGATCTACACTTCCTTCCGTAAAGTGCTTCATACGAGGCCATGCCGATGGAAGCTTGGTAACTATTATTATACGAGAATTCGATCAATGGCAACTTCATACTCCATGCGCCCTTGAAATCCACTGTGCATGCACGAAGCATATCTTCTAGGGTCTGAATGGTCCTCTCTGACTGCCCATCCGTCTGGGGATGAAACACTGTGCTATAGCGTATTTCTAACCCCATCGCTTCCTGAACACTTCTCCAAAAATTGGAGGTAAATCGGCTGTCTCTGTCCGACTCTATACTAACTGGTACTCCATGTAGCTTTACTACCTTAGCCACGTATAACTCAGCTAACCTCTCTAAGGAGTAAGTAATCTTGATCGGAATGAAATGCGCTGATTTCGTTAGCCAATCCACGACTACCTAAATGGCATCGTATCCCTCACTGGTTCTCGGAAGTCTAGTCACAAAGTCCATGGCTAAGTGTTCCCACTTCCATGTCAGAGTGGCTCCAGGCGAAGACATCCAGGTTCTGCCTAAGGAAGCTTTCAATCTCGCTTTTGAGGGGTGGAGTCAAGTCCGAACCTATTTTCAGTATTTTGGTAACCCCGTTTTGATCAATTTTGATTTCCTCCAATGGTTCGATAGGCTGAGACCAATTAACTTCCTCTTGAACCCTGGAGTCTATATCTTCGATGGGGCTTTGTTGGACCATCCTCATTTCCTGCCCCCTTGGTTGGTCATATCCACACAGGGCATCGGAGTATGCAATCCTGGCTTCATATTGGTTGCTCTTAATTTCCCCTACGCCATTTGGGGCGGGGAATTTGACCTTTTGGTGGTAGACGGAGGTTACCGCCTTTAATGCTTGGAGGGTTGGTCTCCCGATTACTACGTTGTATTGGGAGTCTCCTTTGATGACCACAAAGTTGGCCATCATTGTTGTCTGCCGGGGCTTTTCTCCGGTGGTTATTGGTAGCCGGATAGTTCCTTGAGGAATGACGGAATCTCCGGTGAACCCATACAGTGGCCTGGTGGTTCTTTCCAACTGCTCCTTGGGGATCCCCATTTTGTCCAAGCAGTCGGAATATAGGAGGTCCACCGAGCTCCCATTGTCCACCAAAATTCGACACATGGTGTGGTTCCTGATTACGGCTTCTACCACCAGAGCATCGTTGTGGGGGAAGTGAACTCCGCTGGCGTCATCCTCGTTGAAGGCCACGTCAGTGTGGCTATGTCTCGGGGCTTTTGTGGCGGAGACATTCCAGAACCGCTCCTGGTAAACCCCCTTGGCCTCGTGGGCGTAATCCTTCTGTGACCTTCGGGTATCTCCTCCTATGTAGGGGCTGCTGAGGACCGTTCGAATGACGCCGACAGGTTCTCGATCTTTCGGGCGGTGGTTTTCCTCTCGGCGTCGACTGTCATTTTGCCCGCCATGGCCGTCGTTGCGAGGTCTTCGTTCGGCCCTGAATTCCTGCAGCCTTCCCTCGCGGATTATTCTTTCGATTTCGTCCTTGAGGTCGGCGCAATCATTAGTGTGGTGGCTGACTTCGCCATGGAACTTGCAGAATTTCTTCTGGTTCCTTCGGCTAGGGTCCGACTTCATTGGTTCAGGTCGGCGCAGCATGTTTCCGCGGCCTATTTGATTGAAGATTTCCTCGACGCCTACCGTCAGTTCATGGTAGGTGTCGTATTTTTGGAACAGCCGAGGCCTCCGGGGATCCTCCTGTCTTGGCTTCTTGGCCTCCGGTGCTCCTTGCGTCGGTTTTGGTTGCTTGTCGCCGCTTCCTCCTCCTCGACGCTTCTTCCCATCTTGTCTTGGTGGTGCCGACCCTTGCTCGACCCCTTTACCCTTGTTGGTCCTGTGATCGGGGTCTTTAGCATCCACCTCTTCAGTGTTGGTGTATCCTTGTGCCCGTGCAAGGAACTCTTTGTAGCTGGACGGGGGTTTTCGGTTTAGCTCCCTTTTAAAAGGAGTCATCTTCTTCATACTCGACAAGGCCCCCATCAGGGCTTCTCTGTCCGTAATATCCATTGTAGCGGCGGCCCTCGCCGTCCCGCAAACCAATCTCTCAACGTCTCGTTTAGCTTTTGGTATATCGTCATCAGGTTTTGTTTTGGGGGTATATACTTCTTGTCCCCGATGAACTGGAGGGAAAACGCCTCCTTTAACTCATCCCAGCTGGAGATAGAGTTTGGCTTCAGCGTCCGGAACCATCGTCGGGCAGAGTCGGTCAGGTGGTTTCGGAAGGCTCGGCACATGATCTCCTCGGCGTATTCGTACAAGAGCATGTTCCCTGTGTACATCTCCAAATGATCATCGGGATCTCCTCGTCCGTCATAGGGTGGAATTGACGGTGACCTGTATTTATCGGGGAGGGGGAGTGCCATTATCTCCGCGGTGAACGGGTGGTCATGAATGCGGCTGGGCGTAATGTCGACGTTCACCACTTCGGCCACTCGTCCAATATTCTTTTTCAGCCCCGCAACGTCCCCGGTCAATCTTCTTTCCAGGTTGGCCATGCGTTCCATGAGGGTCCGCGCTTCTTCCGTTGAGACCGCTGAACCGGCTGCTCCCGGTGTTTCCGGCCTTTGAGCGATGGGCCCACCCCTAGCCTGGCCGCCCGCCTGTACTGAGCTTGAGTCTCCCGGCTGGTTTCCTCCAGGATTTTGGGGTAGTTCCTCGATGGCTCGGATCCCAGCGGCTCTCACTGTATGTATTATATTTCTTTTGAGGAGTTTTACAATTTACACAATTTACTCTCTCCTTTTTTCTCTCTTGGTCATCTGGCTCCCTTTCCGTTGGGGTCCTTCTCCTTATATACTTGGGCTTCCTTCGCAGGGGGTTTTCCTCCATAGGTGGATGCACTCAAGTGCCTCTCCTTTTTAGGCCCAGTCATAGCCCACTAATCAGTACTGTTCACTCAACTGATTAGTCTCTTATTACGGCTCTGTGAGTCTCCGTAATGCTTTTCTGTCCCCCAGAAGGCGGTTTGTAAACTCGCCATTAATGATGTCAGTGGTCTCTCACCTTCGCACGTAACCTGCTATGTCTCGACGGAAGGCTTTACTCGTCGTTAGCGCTGGCTTAGCCTCTTTCGTCCTTTCGAGTGACCTTTTCTGCAGTCGAGGGATCTTAACGCCTTAATTCAGGCAGTTCGCATCCGTCGATGCCACATGGGGTCGTCGCCCTAATCTGGACCTCGGCTTCAGGCTCTGCAGCTGATCTTGAGGGGTTGAAGCGTCGAGGGTTGTGTGTTTGGCGAAGAGCGAATATTGCCACGTGTCGTGATTTTGTTGGTCCAAGTCTTCATCACATTTTCCCACACAACAGTATATAAGTGTTGTATACGAGAGGATAATGTTTAAGGATAATAATCAAAAGTAATTGTTCATAACGAATTTAATTAAAGTTCAGAATCTTTAATTAAAACATTATTAATACATGTCATTCCCATTTAGAATGGAACGATGTTATCCATACTTTTATTAATATGGCGAGATATTAAATGAGTGTATTTCGCATAATGAGATTATGTGGAACATGGACCTTGAGACACAATATGAATTTCTAATAATTTCCATTAAGCATAGAAATTCTAATTGAGTCTATCGATGGTCATATATAGGATGATCTTAATCCACGAGTTCTTAACAAACTCCTATTTATGGATTTATGTCTTTCGATTTACTCGGTACGGATTCCGAGACCCTGAATCCTATTCCTTGTATTTTGGAGATACAATGAAATAGGTAGTAGGAATGTTATTATACGAGATGGAATCCATTCCTTCTTGAGAAAGAAGCGGATAAATAATTCTCTTGAGTGTTGATTTAGTACCGGATTAGTAAGAGCGCTCTGGTTCATGAATGTGTTTTATGAATCACTATCCATTAGAGAATCAATGGTACTCAAGGATAAAGATATAATGAGAGAGGTTAACAGTTCTACCTCTCTAATTATGAATTATGTATGGTGGATTGATCTATATGTAATGACTATATCAAATGGACACTTCGCAATTTAGAAGTAATTAATGTCTATAATTTGGAGAGTTCAATTCCAAGTTTATAGTGGAGTAACTATTGGAATTAATAGAATTAATTAAATAATTAAAGTGTTTAACTAATTATTGATTTTATTGGAGCTCGGGATTATAGGTCCATTAGTCCCCGCGTCGTCCTTGTAATTCTACCAGACACAAAGGGCAAAATGGGAATTTTAAATTACGAATTCTAAAATAAATGCTCAAAAAATAATTAATTGAGAATTAATTATTATTTAAAAAATGTGATTATTTAAATTTAAATTTGAAGACATCTAGATTTATCCATTTAAACTTATTTGATAAGTTGTTCAATTTAGAATTCAAATTAATTTAAGTTTGACTTAAATTTGAATTTGAATCTGAATTAAAATTGGACTACTGGATAAAGGATAAAATCTCTTCCTTCCCTATCTGATATAGGCGCCACACACACAGGGATAAATCCCTAGGGTGGCCGGCCACTTAAAGGATAAGGGGAAGGGATTTTTTATTCAAATTCAAAATTGGAGATAAGGATTTGATTCTATTTTGAAGTTTGACTTCTACTCTTTAAATATGAGAAAGATAGAAAATTGTAGATACAATTTTTAAAACATATTTTCAGCCCTAAAAAGAGAGTGTGGCGAAATTCTCATAGAGGAAAAAAAAAGAGTGCAAAATATTTTTCTCCAAAAATTCCACATCGTGCATGCGTTGGTGTTTGTGGAAATTCGAGTGTTTAAGAAACCTGTTTTGTCTCACGTGTGCCCCACACACATCTACGTGGAATCAAGGAATTGACGTGGAAGACTTTGGTATTCTAAACACAAAGCTTGGAGCAAGGACTGTTCGTGGTCAAAGAAATTCAAGTTATCATCCGAGTCGGCTACCAGGTATCTTTTCTGTTAATCCTTGAATCATATAAATTAATGTGATTAATTTATTCGTGCATAAATTAATATAATCTATAGAGTATGTCAAAAATTTTATAAAAATTTTTATTATACACGATCCGCTGTTTCCTACCACACTTCCGCCGCCAAATTCGATTCGGCAACCAACAATATAAACTAAAACACTAATTTAGTACACATATATAACTCAATAGCGGTCATTGTTGGGCTATATATACATATATATATATATATATATATGTATATACACATATATAGATATTGGTCAGTTTTGCTATTAAAAGTATTTTACGTTGGACTTTTGGTTGTTAATATAAACATTGAGTTTGATTTTAAATAGGGTTTGTGGTATGGTAGTCGATCGGCCATTTGTACAAAATCCTTAACAGATTAGGAAAAGCACTAATAACGACAAGCTAGTGAAAATCAATTACCATTATAATCAGGTTTAATTTTTAACTAGTAAAATGCTCATAAGCTAAAACGCCATTCCTTAGAAAACGATCCTTTGTTACAGGATACTTTTTATTTTTCTCTTTCAACACAAACACACATTTGGACTCCCACATCCTTTATATATTCTTGTTATAAATATTTTTTTCCTTTCTAAAATCTAGTTTTCCAAGACTACTTGAAAGCTAAGTAACCAAGAGGGAAAGCTTACGTATAATGGGTAGCAAGCTTGTTAAGTTATTCTCTAATTGGCACTTTATAACTAGCATATATATATATAAGATGGATAAATCGTAGATGATTGCTAGTGATCATTTAAGTCTTACTATCAACTGTATTTAAGAAGGCACTGCTCGAAGAGAGCTAGATCCACAAACAATACATACCAAACTTATCCATCAAACTTAATAACCGCCAATATAATATCGCGGCAAATTTCATTTTGCTAGAAATCAAAGATTTGGTGAAAATCACCACCCAAAAGCCAAGAACATTCATGTTAAATCATCAAGAATTCATAAATCTGTAAGAGGAAGCGTACCTGAATCCATATTGCTTGATTTCTCTCTAGAGTTGTGCAGTTTGTCTTCCAGATCAACACGTTTTCCTAGAGAGCCCTTTAATTTTCTCTCTATACTCTTTCTGATGATGGGATGTCAAAATGAATGAAATGATGTTACTGTTGGGAATAGTGTCCAGAAAGCATGAGATGTAAAAGGATATTTATTATTTATTTAATAAAATAGTTTATTCATCATTTTATGTGCATATATTTATGAATATTTTATGAATATCAAATAAAATTCCTTGATTATTTATGTAACCTTAAACATGGTATATAAGTGTTATATACAAAGAGGATAATGTTTAAGGATAATAATCAAAAATAATCGTTTCATAATGAATTTAATTAAAGTTCAGAATCTTTAATTAAAACATTATTGATACATGTCATTCCCATTTAGAATGGAACAGTGTTATCCGCACTTTGTTAATATGGCGAGATATTGAATGAGTGTATTTCGATAATGAGATTATGTGGAACATGGACACGAGACACAATATGAATTTCTAATAATTTCCGTTAAGCATAGAAATTCTAATTGAGTCTACCGATGGTCATATATAGAATGATCTTAATCCTGAGTTCTTAACAAACTCCTATTTATGGATTTATGTCTTTTGATTTACTCGGTGCGGATTCCGAGACCACTGAATCCTATTCCTTGTATTTTGGAGACATAATGAAATAGGTAGCTGGGAATGTTATTACACGAGATGGAATCCATTCCTTCTTGAGAGAAAAGCGGATAAATAATTCTCTTGAGTGTTGATTCGGTACTTGGATTAGTAAGAGTGCTCGGTTCATGAATGTGTTTTATGAATCACTATCCATTAGAGAATCAATGGTACTCAAGGATAAAGATGTAATTAGAGAGGTTAGCAGTTCTACGACTCTAATTATGAATTATTTATGGAGGATCAATCTATATGCAATGACTATATCAAATGGACACTTCACGGTTTAGAAGTAATTAATGTCTATAATTCCGAGAGTGCAATTCCAAGTTTATAGTGGAGTAACTATTGGAATTAATAGAATTAATTAATTAATTAAAGTGTTTAATTAATTATTAATTTTATTGGAGCTCAATTATAGGTCCATTAGTCCCCTGCGTCCCTTGTAATTCTACCGGACACAAAGGGCAAAATGGGAATTTTAGAATTACGAATTCTAAAATTAAATACTCAAGAATAATTAATTGAGAATTAATTATTATTTAAATAATGAGATTATTTAAATTTGAATTTGAACATATCTAGATTTATCCATTTAAACTTATTTGATAAGTTGTTTAATTTAGAATTCAAATTAATTTAAGTTTGACTTAAATTCGAATTTGAATCTGAATTAAAATTGGACTACTGGATAAAGGATAAAATATCTTCTCCTTCCCTATCTTATCTAGGCGCCACACACAGGGATAAAACCCTAGTGTGTGGCCGGCCACCTAAGGGATAAGGGGAAGGATTTTTTTGTTCCAAATTCAAAATTGGAGATAAGGATTTGATCCTATTTTGAAGATTGACTTCTTCTCTTTAAATATGAGATAAATGAAAGATTGTGAGATAATTTTGAAATCACTTTCAGCCCTAGTTCCCCTAGTGCTGGCCGAAATTCCTCATAGCAAAGAGAGAGAAAATATTTTTCTCCAAAAATTCCACATCGTGCATGCGTTGGTGTTTGTGGAAATTCGAGTGTTTTAAACCTATTTTGTCTCACGTGTGCCCACACACACGTCTCGTGGAATCAAGGAATTGGCGTGGAAGACTTTGGTGTTCTAAACACAAAGCTTGGAGCTAGGACTGTTAGTGGTCAAAGAAAATCAAGATATCATCCGAGTCGGCTACAAGGTATTTTTTTCGGTTGATCCTTGAATCTTATAAATTAATGAGATTAATTTATTGGTGCATAAATTAATATAATCTATAGAGTATCTCAAAAGTTTTATGAAATTTTTGTGATACACGATCCGCTATTCCGCTTCGTTTTCTGCCGCGGTCGATTCGGCAACCAACAATTAGTATCGGAGCGGTCTATAGACAATATTAATTTATGCTTGATTATTTGATAATTGAATATGTATGTATGTGATGAGTAGGCACTTGCATTTATGGATGTTTATTTTTATTCATGATGATGAATGTATGGATGATGGATTTGGTCGTTAATTATATGGTTCCATGGATCGGTTATATTCATTCGTTAATAAAATTATTTGTAATTTAATTCGGGATTAAATTATTGTAATTCTAGGATTTGGGTAGAATTAGGGTTTAAGATTTTGAATCAAGAAGGAGGCCTTGAAGATCATATTTGAAGCCTTCAAAGAAGCCCAGAAACTGCCCAGAAAAATTCTGGAAATCGCGGCCCAGGCGCGGCCAGGACGCGGCCCAGGCGCGTCCCGGACGCGGCCCAGGCGCGGCCAGGACGCGGCCCAGGCGCGTCCAGGCCGCGGCCCAGGCGTGTCCAGGCCGCGCCCCAGCGCGCGCCCAGGCCGCGGCCCAGGCGTGTCCAGGCCGCGGCCCAGCGCCCTGGCGGCCCAAGTTCGGGATTTGATCCCGAATGGGCCCGAAGGTTTCTGAAACCCTCGTAAAGCGTGCCCGACGAGCCGGAAAAAGTTCCGGATCCCAAGGAAGGTGAAATCCAACCCGAGACAAAGAATGAAGCCAAGAATAAAGAATTCAAGAATCGAAGACCCGTTGATGTAACGGAAGAATATAATTATTGTAATTATTTATTTATTCGATTCGATTGAGTTGTAATTTATTTTTCCATGGGACCCGGTCAAATCCATCTCAATAGTTGATTGCATATATTTATATTTTATGTTGATAATTATATATTATATATGTCCATGCATATAACATGCCATGTAGATATAATGTGCCTACTCATATGTTTTTATAACATGCCATACATACATACAGCGCAATTGTTATTATTTATTTTATTTATTATAAAAGTGTTTTAGAAAAATAAAATAAAATAAGAACCATCTTTAAAATCGATTTAATATGATTAAATTGATTTAAGTTGCAAAATTGATTTGCAAAATAATGTTACATGTGAAATTAAATTTAAAAGTTAAATTTTGAATTTCACATATCCGAAAAAAATAAATTGTTTATTTTTCGATTTGAAAATCATGAGATGCTTTTCAAACAAAATACATGTTTGCAAAATAATGAGTGGGAGAGGGTTGTATGACAATACGACCCACTAGTCTCCGCCCGTTAAGCGCAACACCGTGAGATCCGGAAAGGGGCTTTGCGGCGACATTGAATCGCCCTCCTAAAGGAGAGTGTCCTTGCGGATCAATAACAAGGTTGGCTTCCTAGAGATAAGATTTCAGGGATGTATTTCGAATTGACTACCCAAAGGTAGCAATCCGGAGTTAAGTCTATGGGATGCGAAACGGTGGGTTACACTCATAAAATATAATCAAATCTGTTGGTTATATTTTGACCAAAATAACGATGGTTAATAAATATGAAAATATGAGATATTTTGACTATATTTATTAACTGAGAAGAGTCTCGGTCTAATTGGCATATAACTTGACTACCCAAAGGTACACTTTATATGAGGAAAATTGGATTATCGTTGGCACCCAAAATTAAAACATGATTTATGTATTTTCATGTGCATCATGCATCATATTTAATTGTGCCAAAATTTACATGCCTTGATATTCATGCACATAAATTGATTAGATGAATATTCTATTTATTCCCAGCAATATGTCGAATCCCATAATCACACTACTAGCGGTGAAAAAATTAGGCGGTGATAATTATGCTAAGTGGAAAAGTAACATGAACATACTATTGGTCTGAAGACTATAAGTTTATCCTAAGCGGAGGAATGTCCTCCACGAACCCTTGACTAATGCATCCAAAACCGCAAGGGAGCCTTTTGATCGCTGGATCAAGGCCAACAATAAAACAAAGTGCTTTATCTTTGGCTTGCATGAGCGATATGCTTCCAAAGAAGCATGAGGAGATGGAGGCCCTTATGAGATAATGGAGTCTCTAGAAGCCATGTTCGGCTCTCATTCGAAAAAGGCTCGTTTGGATGCCGTAAGGGCTTTCATGAGCGACAAGATGAAGAAAGGTTCTTGATCAAGGCACATGTTCTGAACATGATTGATCACCTCCACGATGCGGAGCTCAATGGTGCAAGAATCGATGAAGCCACCCAAGTTGGCATCATTCGGAAAGCCTATCCCGACTTTCATGAGTTAAATGAACAACTTTGTTATGAACAAAAAGAAGTGCAATCTCACTGGACTCATGAATGACCTGCAAAACTTGAATCCACTAACAAAAAAGAAGGGAGGAGAAGCAAATGTTGTAGTTGCGAGGAAGTTACGGTAAAAACAAAAGGAAAAACCAGAACCGGGGAAAGCGAAGGAGAAAAAGGAACAAGGTAAATCAGTTTACTAGTTCTTGAAACATGTTTAGTAGAGGGTGATACCTCGGCTGGATAATTGATTCGGGAGCAACTAATCATGTTTGTTTTTCTTTGCAAAGTCTTAGTTCTTATCTTGAGTTAGCCGATGGGGACTACCACGATGAAAGTAGGCAATGGCGCAAGAGTTTCGGCAAAAAGCGGTGGGAGAAGTTAGACTTCGTTTTAGGGAAAATAAATTTTTAGTTTTGAACAATGTTTATTTTATTCCGGACATTCGCGAAATTTGATTTACGTGGCTAAATTATTGAACAATTATTTAAAGTTTATTTTGATAATGAATTTGTTCATATTTCTCGAAATGGTTTAAATATTTGTTACGGGCGTCTGGATGATGGTTTATATTATATAAAACCAATACCTAACTCACTTGCTTATCTTGAAATGTTCGAGTTGCGAACCTAAGAATAAAAAGCAAAAAGATTTCTCACGATAACAATACATATCTGTGGCATCTTAGGCTTGGTCATATTAACCTAAAAAGGATTGAACGGCGGTAAAGGATGGTCCTTTCGTGAACTAAAAGTTGGTGAGCTTCGATCTGTGAATCTGTTTTTGGAAAATAAAATGACCAAGAGGCCTTTCACTGACGAAAGGAGAAAGAGCTACGGAACCCCTTGATTGATACATTCGGATGTATGTGGACCGTTAAACGTCCAAGCTAGAGGAGGTTACGAATATTATGTCACTTTTATTGTGACTATTCGAGATATGGTTATGTTTACACGATGCAGCGGAAATCCGAAACTTTTGGAAAGTTTAGAAATTCCGGCAGAAGTTGAAAAACAATTAGGTAAACCAATCAAGACACTTGATCGGATCGAGGGGTGAATACGGACCAAGAGTTCCGGGATTTCTTGATTGAAGAAGGTGTGGTATCCCAATTGATCGCACCGGTACACCACAATGAGAATGGTGTGGCGAAAGGAGAAATCGGACTTTGCTTGACATGATGAGATCAATGTTAAGTTATTCATCACTTGCCTACCTCATTTCGGGGTTATGCCCTAAAAAACAGTGCTTACATTCTGAATAGAGTACCATCTAAATGCATACCTACGACACCCTTAGAGTTGTGGTGCGGTGAAAACCTAGTTTGAGACACGTGCACATATAAATTGTCCGGCACACGTCTTTGAAGGGAAAGGCGGGAAGTTGGAACCCAAGTCAGTATGTATGTTTGTAGGATATCCCGATGGGACAAAGGGAGGTTTCTTTTATAGTCACGAAGATCAAAAGGTGTTTGTATCGACAAATGCCACATTTACGAGAGCATGACTATATGATAGATTTTAAGCCCAGAAGTAAGATAGTGTTAGAAGAGTTACTTTCCGATGAGATCGGACCACAATCGACAAGGTTGTCGGACCACTCGGAGAAAAAGACCACGGTTCCTAATCGGACTCCAGCGGCACCTCGTCGTGGTGGGAGGGTAAGCACGTTACCCGACCGTTATCTGCGGGAAGCCTAAATCGTCACTGGCGATGGCGGTAAGGAGGATCCATCGACCTTTAAGGATGCGATGGATGATTACGATAAGGAAGAATGGCAAGCGACTATGAAACTCGAGATGGAGTCTATGCACTCTAACTTTCGATCGGCAACTTGTAGATCTACCCGAAGGGTAAAACCCATTGGATGCAAGTGGATCTTCAAGAGAAAGAGAGGAGCGGATGGAAAAGTAGAGACTTTTAAAGCAAGGCTAGTGGCTAAGGGTTATACCCAAAAGGAGGAGTTGACTATGAGGAAACTTTCTGCTTGATAGCCATGCTTAAGTCCATCCGGATACTCCTGGCCATTGCGGCATATTTTGACTATGAGATATGGCGGATGGACGTCAAGGCGACTTTTACGAATGGCTATCTTGATGAAACCATCTATATGGATCGACGGAGGGTTACATAGTGGAAGGCCAACAGCAGAAAAGTCTGCAAAACCGCAAGGTCCATTTATGGACTGAAGCGAGCTTCTAGATCATGGAACATCGGGTTTGATGAGGCTGTAAAGTCTTATGGATTTGATCAAAACATTGATGAACCATAAATCTACAAGTATAAAGAAAAGAAGAAAAGTGGTCTTCTTAATTCTTTACGTCGATGACATCCTACTCATAGGGAATGATGTGGGAATGATGACGGATGTAAAGGAGTGGTTAGCCACCAATTCTAAATGAAAGATTTAGGAGAGGCAAGCTATGTTCTTGGGATCAAGATTATTCGAGATCGCAAGAAAAAGCTTTTAAGCGTTATCACAAGCATCTTATATAGACAAAGTGTTGTCTAGGTATTCGATGCAAAACTCCAAGAAAGGGAATTTACCTTCTAGGCATGGTATTCATCTTTCTAAGGAGCAATGTCCAAAGACCCCATGCAGCAGGAAGAAGATATGAGAAGAAGGTATCCCTACGCTTGTAGTGGGAAGCCTTATGTATGCCATGTTGTGTACAAGACCCGGATATACGCTGTGCGATGGGAGTAGTCGATCGCTACCGGTCCAACCCGGATTGGATCATTGGGTTGCGGTGAAGTGTATTCTCAAGTATCTTAGGAGAACGAGAAACTATATGTTAGTATATTCCGGAGAAGATCATCTCTCACGGATACCAGATTCTGATTTCCAATCGGATAGAGATAGTCGACGGTCGACATCGGATCTGTGTTCACTCTTAATGGAGGAGCCGTGGTATGGAGAAGTATAAAGCAAAAAGTGTGTTCTTGACTCTACCATGGAAGCTGAATATGTTGCGACTTGTGAAGCCGCAAAAAGAAGCTACATGGCTCGGGAAGTTCTTAACCGATCCGGAAGTTGTTCCAGATATGGATAAGCCAATTAAGCTCTCTTTGTGACAACAAAGGAGCGGTGGCTAATTCAAAAGAACCTAGAAGCCATAAGAGTGCGAAACATATAGAAAGGAAATATCACCGATCGGAGACATTGTGGATAGAGGCGATGTAGCGATTACGAAGATCGCATCGAGGACAACCTTGCTGACCCGTTCACCAAGACATTGCCATTGAACGTTTTTGATCGGCACTTAGATGGATTTGGGATTAGAGACATGACACACCTTTTAGGACAAGTGGGAGATTGTTGGGAATAGTGTCCTGAAAGCATGAGATGTAAAATGATATTTATTATTTATTTAATAAAATAGTTTATTCATCATTTTATGTGCATATATTTATGAATATTTTATGAATATCAAATAAAATTCCTTGATTATTTATGTAACCTTAAACATGGTATATAAGTGTTATATACAAGAGGATAATATTTAAGGATAATAATCAAAAATAATCTGTTCATAATGAATTTAATTAAAGTTCGAATCTTTAATTAAAACATTATTGATACATGTCATTCCCATTTAGAATGGAGCAGTGTTATCCGCCTTTATTAATATGGCGAGATATTGAATGAGTGTATTTAGCATAATGAGATTATGTGGAACATGGACACAGACACAATATGAATTTCTAATAATTTCCGTTAAGCATAGAAATTCTAATTGAGTCTACCGATAGTAATATATAGAATGATCTTAATCCACGAGTTCTTAAAAACTCCTATTTATGGATTTATGTCTTTTGATTTACTCGATGCGGATTCGAGACCCTGAATCCTATTCCTTATATTTTGGAGACATAATGAAATAGGTAGCTGGGAATGTTATTACACGAGATGGAATCCATTCCTTCTTGAGAGAAAAGCGGATAAATAATTCTCTTGAGTGTTGATTCGGTACTTGGATTAGTAAGAGGCGCTCGGTTCATGAATGTGTTTTATGAATCACTATCCATTAGAGAATCAATGGTACTCAAGGATAAAGATGTAATTAGAGGGTTAACGGTTCTACGACTCTAATTATGAATTATTTATGGAGGATCGATCTATATGCAATGACTATATCAAATGGACACTTCACGGTTTAGAAGTAATTAATGTCTATAATTCCGAGAGTGCAATTCCAAGTTTATAGTGGAGTAACTATTGGAATTAATAGAATTAATTAATTAATTAAAGTGTTTAATTAATTATTAATTTTATTGGAGCTCAGAATTATAGGTCCATTAGTCCCAGCGTCGTCCTTGTAATTCTACCCGACACACAAAGGGCAAAATGGGAATTTTAGAATTACGAATTCTAAAATTAAATACTCGAAGAATAATTAATTGAGAATTAATTATTATTTAAATAATGAGATTATTTAAATTTGAATTTGAACATATCTAGATTTATCCATTTAAACTTATTTGATAAGTTGTTTAATTTAGAATTCAAATTAATTTAAGTTTGACTTAAATTCAATTTGAATCTGAATTAAAATTGGACTATTGGATAAAGGATAAAATATCTTCTCCTTCCCTATCTTATCTAGGCGCCACACACAGGGATAAAACCCTAGTGTGTGGCGGCCCCTAAGGGATAAGGGGAAGGGATTTTTTCTTCAAATTCAAAATTGGAGATAAGGATTTGATCCTATTTTGAAGATTGACTTCTTCTCTTTAAATATGAGATAAATGAAAGATTGTGAGATAATTTTGAAATCACTTTCAGCCCTAGTTCCCCTAGTTGCTGGCCGAAATTCCTCATAGCAAAGAGAGAAAAATATGTTTCTCCAAAATTCCACATCGTGCATGCGTTGGTGTTTGTGGAAATTCGAGTGTTTGAAAACCTATTTTGTCTCACGTGTGCCCACACACACACGTCTCGTGGAATCAAGGAATTGACGTGGAAGACTTTGGTGTTCTAAACACAAAGCTTGGAGCTAGGACTGTTCGTGGTCAAAGAAAATCAAGATATCATCCGAGTCGGCTACAAGGTATTTTTTCGGTTGATCCTTGAATCTTATAAATTAATGAGATTAATTTATTGGTGCATAAATTAATATAATCTATAGAGTATCTCAAAAGTTTTATGAAATTTTTGTGATACACGATCCGCTATTCCGCTGCGTTTCTGCCGCCGAATTCGATTCAGCAACCAACAGTTACGTGTGATCTGGGGACCATAACTGCCATATATTGATAACTTCTCTGTTATCTTTTGGTATTTCTATTTTAGCCCATCATAAAAATAGAAATTACCCTTAAGTCTCTACACATTAAAGGCCCACATCCTATTAGATACATTAAAGCCCAAAATACCTAAATCTTAGTAGATCACTTTTAATTAGGCTTAACCTTATATGACAGTTCGTAACACATAATTATTCACATATAAGCCCAACGTTGGATTAAGGATCCAACAATCTCCCACTTGGGCTATATGTGTAACCTTATAATTATGCTTTGCAAAAATAACCGTGTGAGCTCAACTTTGCTGTCATTACCGAAATGTATCTGTCACCAATCCGGTCCATCAATCATACCAACATAGGATCAAAGCGGCCTTCGTTACAACTGTCGTAACTCAACCCATCATTGGTCACGTATGCCAATACAACTGAATGACATGGATCATGAAGTGAATGTGTAGCATGGAAATTTCATATAATGTGATCTTAACATGCCTATTTCCAACTGGTCCACCTTAAACCTTAGTGAGATCAAACCATACCAAAATCAGAGTGTGAGTAAACTGAAACTTTATTTCTGCAGAAAATAACCTCAAAATATCCATAAACTGAAATAATTGAAAATATGTCTATATCATAGAAGCATCTAAAATTACAAACTCCCACTAAAACTGAATATCCTCTAATGACATGACACCCATATGAGTAGTGTGCTCATGAAACACTTTGAGTGGCAATCCCTTAGTAAGCGGATCCGTAACCATGGAGTTTGCACCGATGTGCTCTATAGACAATTGTCCACTCTGAACTCTTTCCTTGACAACTAGGAACTTGATGTCTATATGCTTTGACTTCGTCGAGCTCCTGTTGTTGTTAGAATATATCACTGCTGACTTATTGCCACAAAATAACTTGAGTGACCTTTCAATGCCATCCACTATACGCAGCCCCGTGACAAAATTCCGCAGCCATATTCCGTGATTGGACGCCTCATAACATGCTATGAACTATGCTGCCATGGTAGAAGAGGCTATAAGAGACTGTTTAGCACTCTTCCAAGAGACAGCACCTCCAGCTAGCAGGTAGAGATAGCCCGACGTAGATTTCATACTATCTAGGCATCCAGCAAAATCGGATTCAGTATACCCAATGATCTCAAGCTGATCCGACCTCCGATACGTGAGCATGTAGTCTTTTGTTCTCTGCAAGTACCGCAAAACCCGTTTGGCTGCTTTCCAATGGTCTACTCCTGGATTACTTAAATATCTGCCTAACATCCCAGTAACGTACACAATATCTGGACGCGTACAAACCTGAGCATACATTAGACTTCCTATTGCTGACGCATAAGGAATCTTCTGCATTTCCTATTCCTTAAAATCATTCTTAGGGCACTGATTGAGACTAAACTTGTCTCCCTTAGCCACAGGGGTGTCACCTAGTTTGCAATCCTGCATGCCATATCTCTTGAGAACCTTTTCGATATAGCTCTTTTGTGATAATCCAACACTACCCCGAGAGCGATCCCGGTGTATCTGTATGCCTAATACAAAAGAGGCATCACCAAGATCTTTCATCTCAAAATTCTTAGCTAGAAATCTCTTGGTTTCGTGCAATAAGCCTATATCATTGCTGGCAAGCAAAATGTCATCGACATATAAAACCAGAAAAATGTACTTACTCCCACAGAACTTATGGTATATGCAATCATCGACCAAATTCATCTCAAAATCGAACAAGATGATCACTTGATGAAACTTGAAATACCATTGTCGAGATGCTTGTTTGAGTCCATAGATGGATTTCCTAAGTTTGCAAACCATATTCTTTGGATCTCCTGACACAAAGTTTTCTGGTTGCACCATATAGATTGTCTCATCAATGTTTCTATTGAGAAACGTTGTCTTTACATCCACCTGATGTAACTCAAGATTGAAATGCGCTACTAATGCCATTATAATCCTAAAAGAATCTTTTGAAGAAACTGGAGAGAAAGTCTCTTTATAGTCGATGCCTTCCGTTTGTGTAAAGCCCTTTGCGACAAGACGCGCCTTATACCTCTCCACATCGCCTTTTGAATCCCTCTTGGTTTTAAATATCCATTTACAACCAATGGGTTTCACTCCTTTTGGCAATGGGACAAGATCCCACACGTCATTGTCCTTCATGGACTTAATCTCCTCATTCATGGCATCAATCCACTTTTGAGAGTTAGAACTTTCCATGGCTTGACGGAAGTTGATCGGATCATCTTCCATCACTCCAATGTCTACCTCATGTTCTTGGAGAAATACAATGTAGTCATCTGGCACCGCACTTCTCCTTTCTCTAGTGGACCTTCTTAATGGCATAGGTTCTTGAGGTGGTAGAGTTTGTTCTTCTGGAATAACTTCTTGTATAGGAGGTTCTCTGACATTGTCTTGATTTGTCGTGTCTTGAACAAGGTCAGAAATAAGATCTTGATCAATGTCAATAGCACCTATGGGAATATCAACATATTCCTCTTCGAAGACAAAGTCCCTAACTGTATCTCCCCCCCGCAAACTCAACTTCCTCAAAGAACCGGGCATTTCCCGACTCAAAAATCAACTTAGTCGTGCGATCATAAAACTTGTACCCCCTGGATCTTTCAGAGTATCCAATAAAATAGCAACTCACCATCCTTGAGTCCAGTTTCTTTTCATTAGGCCTATAAGGCCTTGCCTCAGCTGGACACCCCCAAACATGCAAGTGCTTTAAACTAGGCTTCTTGCCCGTCCAAAGCTCGTAAGGGGTTTTGGCAGTCGTTTTAGTTGGAATCCTGTTAAGGATATATGCTGCAGTCTTAAACGCTTTTTCTTAGAGTGATTCTGGTAAGGTTGAATGACAAATCATACTCCTCACCATGTCTTTAAGCATCCTGTTTCATCTTTCAGTAACACCATTCATAGTGGGCGAACCCGACATAGTGTACTGTGGGACGATACTGCATTCCTCTAGGAACTTAGCAAACGGCCCTGGACGTTGTTCACTTGAACCGTCATATCTACCATAGTATTCACCACCACGGTCAGATCTGACACTTATGATTCTTTTGTTGAGTTGGTTCTCAACTTCAGCCTTATAATTTTTGAACATATCCAGGGACTGTGACTTTTTATAAATGAGATATATGTAGCCATATCTAGAAAAATCGTTTATGAATGTTATAAAATATTGTTGACCATTCCAAGCAACTATAGGGAATGGCCCACAAATGTCCGTATGTATAAGTTCTAAGACGTCCAAAGTCCTATTGGCTTCAAATCTCCTTTTATTGGTTTGTTTCCCCTTTATACAGTTAACACAAACATCAAAATCTGAGAAATCTAAGGGGTCTAGAATTTCGTCTGACACAAGTTTATCTATTCTCTGTCTTGAGATATGACCTAATCTTTTGTGCCATAACGCAGCTGAATTCTCACTGGTTAATTTCTCTTTATACCTCGTGTACTTAATTACAGGGATTCATTAAATGAAGCAATTGTGTCAATTAAATAAAGATTATCATAACCTGACAAAGAACCGGAACCAACCGATTTTGAATCATGAAACAAATTAAATTTTCCATTCCCAAATGAACAAGAATAACCAGATTTGTCCAAAGCAGAAATAGAAATCAAATTCCGTCTAAAAGACGGTACAATAAATGTCTCATCAAGATCCAAATAAAATCCAGTCTTTAATAATAATCTAAATTTTCCTATTGCTTCAACTTGAACCGTCTTGCCATCGCCCACATAGATGTATCTTTCACCATCACTTGGCTTTCGGCAACTCAGGCAACCCTGCATAGACACACTGATGTGAGTTGTTGCACCAGAATCTATCCACCACATGTGTCTAGATATCGACATTAAATTAACCTCAGAACATAAGCATACCTTTCTTAGCACGCCATGCGTGATAGTTGGTGCAATGCTTCTTTCTATGCCCTTCAACTCCACAGAAGTAACAACCTGTACCTTTCGATTCAACTGGTTTCTTTTGTTGTTTCTTCTGAGGTCTGTATATGTAGCTTCCTTCTTCCTTTTCTTTCCCTTGTCCTTGTCTTTGGAGGTTGAGGCCAGATAAGCACTTTCTGCCTTATCTTGCTTCAGCCTTTCCTCTTCCTGAACACAGTGTGGTATGAGCTCATTCAAAGACCAAGTCTCTTTCTGACAGTTGTAGCTCACCTTAAACTGGTTAAACTGTGCCGGAAAGGATATCAAAACCAGATGCACCAGCAAGTCCTCAGAGAGTTCAAGCTTAAGTGCTTTCAATTTTGAAGCAAGATGAGACATCTCTAGGATGTACTCCCTGATATTGCCTTTGCCCCTATACCTCATTGAAATTAGACTTGTCAAGAGCGCACCTATTTTAGCCTTTTCGTTCTTGACAAACCTCTTTTCAATGTTCGCAAGGAACTCCTTAGCTGTAGTAATTTTATCAGACATTGTGCCCCTGAATGCTTCTGGAATGGCCTTCTTCATGATCATCATACACATGCGATTTGATTTCTTCCACCTTTCCATGTCCCTCTTTTCATCAGAGGTACTCTTATCCGTAAGAGGTGGAGGAGAATCAACCCTTAACGCAAGGTCGAGATCCATGACTCCGACAAATATCAAGAGGTTCTCTTGCTATGACTTAAAGTTAGAGCCATTCAAAATAGGAATAGAGTTGATGTTGGCAGTAATATTAGCAGGAGTCATAGCTAAACAGAGAGCAACAAACAAACAAAACAAGCTCACATAAGTCCCAAAACAAAAATTAAATTCAAATAAAGGTAAACCCCATCTCAAGATACGGGCACTCCATTAACATTTCATCTTTGGACAAAATGTTAACTTGTAAGTGATATCGTGGTGTAGTAATCAAACACTTGTAATAAAAAGCCAAACAATAAATCTTCCTTTGGGCGATTTATTGTTCACATGTAAAAGCGAATAATTATCACGTGTTTATTACCACGGTGCACATGTAATTCTATTAAATATTGACCTTTCTTTGGGCGATCAATATTCACATAAGTTACATATACACAACTGTTTATATTCCAAAACAAATTAATTTCCACAAGAGATGTCACTTTGGTGACATAGTGCTTTAATTGTTGGTTGCGAATCGAATTCGGTAGGCGGAAACGCTATTGGAAAGGTGGATTGTGTATAACAAAAATTTTCATAAAACTTTTGAGATACTCTATAGATTATATTAATTTATGCACGAATAAATTAATCACATTAATTTATATCATTCAAGGATCAACCGAAAAAATACCTGGTAGCCGACTCGGATGATAACTTGAATTTCTTTGACCACGAACAGTCCTAGATCCAAGCTTTGTGTTTAGAACACCAAAGTCTTCCACGTCAATTCCTTGATTCCACGTAGACGTGTGTGGGCACACGTGAGACAAAATAGGTTTTTGAAACACTCGAATTTCCACAAACACCAACACATGCACGATGTGGAATTTTTGGAGAAAAATATTTTTCACTCTTTTTCCTCTATGACAAAATTCGGCCACACTGTTTTTAGGGCTGAAAAATATGTTTCAAAATTGTGTCTACAATTTTCTATCTTTCTCATATTTAAAGAGTAGAAGTCAAACTTCAAAATAGAATCAAATCCTTATCTCCAATTTTGAATTTGGAACAAAAATCCTTCCCCTTATCCTTTAAGTGGCCGGCCACCCTAGGGATTTATCCCTGTGTGTGTGGCGCCTATATCAGATAGGGAAGGAAGAGATTTTATCCTTTATCCAATAGTCCAATTTTAATTCAGATTCAAATTCGAATTTAAGTCAAACATAAATTAATTTGAATTCTAAATTGAACAACTTATCCAATAAGTTTAAATGGATAAATCTAGATGTGTTCAAATTCAAATTTAAATAATCTCATTATTTATATAATTATTAATTCTTAATTAATTATTTTTTTTTAGTATTTAATTTTAGAATTCCGTAATTCTAAAATTCCCATTTTGCCCTTTGTGTGCGGTAGAATTACAAGGACGATCACGGGGACTAATGGACTTATAATTACGAGCTCCAATAAAATTAATAATTAATTAAACACTTTAATTAATTAATTAATTCTATTAATTCTCAGTTACTCCACTATAAACTTGGAATTGCACTCTCGAAATTATAGACATTAATTACTTCTAAACTGCGAAGTGTCCATTTGATATAGTCATTACATATAGATCAATCCTCCATAAATAATTCATAATTAGAGTCAGGTAGAATCCGTTAACCTCTCTAATTACATCTTTATCCTTGAGTACCATTGATTCTCTAATGGATAGTGATTCATAAAACACATTCATGAATCAGAGCGCTCTTACTAATCCAAGTACCAAATCAACACTCAAGAGAATTATTTATCTGGTTCTCTCTCAAGAAGGAATGGATTCCATCTCGTATAATAACATTCCCAGCTACCTATTTCATTATGTCTCCAAAATACAAGGAATATGATTCAGGGTCTCAGAATTTGTACCGAGTAAATCAAAAGACATAAATCCATAAATAGGAGTTTGTTAAGAACTCAGGATTAAGATCATCCTATATATGACCATCGGTAGACTCAATTAGAATTTCTATGCTTAACGGAAATTACTAGAAATTCATATTGTGTTTGCGTCCATGTTCCACATAATCTCAGTATGCGAAATACACTCATTCAATATCTCGCCATATTAACAGTGCGGATAACACCGTTCCATTCTAAATGGGAATGACATGTATTTATAATGTTTTAATTAAAGATTACGATCTTTAATTAAATTCATTATGAACAATTACTTTTGATTATTATCCTTAAACATTATCCTCTAAATATGCAACACATATATACCATGTTTAAGGTTACATAAATAATCAAGGAATTTTATTTGATATTCATAAAATATTCATAAATATATGCACATAAAATGATGAATAAACTCTTTTATTAAATAAATAATAAATATCCTTTTTACATCTCATGCTTTCGGGACACTATTCCCAACAATCTCCCACTTGTCCTAAAGCAAGTGTGTCATGTCTCTAGTCCCAAATCCATCTAAGTGCCGATCAAATACATTCAATGGCAATGTCTTGGTGAATGGGTCGACAAGGTTGTCCTCGGCGTGATCTTGAGCCGCTACATCGCCTCTATCGACAATGTCTCTGATCAGGTGATATTTCCTTTCTATATGTTTTGCACTCTTATGGCTTCTAGGTTCTTTTGAATTAGCCACCGCTCCACTGTTGTCACAGTAGAGCTTAATTGGCTTATCCATATCTGGAACAACTTCCATATCAGTTAAGAACTTCCTGAGCCATGTAGCTTCTTTTGCGGCTTCACAAGATGCAACATATTCAGCTTCCATGGTAGAGTCAGCAACACACTTTTTCTTTATAATTCTCCATACCACGGCTTCTTCATTAAGAGTGAACACAGATCCAGATGTCGACCGTCGACTATCTCTATCCGATTGGAAATCGGAATACGTATGTCAAGGAGAGACAAATCTTCTCCGGAATATACCAACATATAGTTTCTCGTTCTCCTAAGATACTTGAGAATACACTTTCTTGCAACCCACCCATCAATCACAGGTTTGGGTAGTATGACTACTCCCATTGCATAGCATGATATCTGGTCTTGTACACAACATGGCATACATAAGGCTTCCCACAATAGAAGCGTGGGGATCTTGTCTCATATCTTCTTCTGCTATGGGGTCTTTGGACATTGCTCCTTAGAAAGATGAATACCATGCCTAGAAGGCAAATTCCCTTTCTTGGAGTTTTGCATCGAATACCTAGACAATACTTTGTCTATATAAGATGCTTGTGATAACGCCAAAAGCTTTTTCTTGCGATCTCGAATAATGTTGATCCCAAGAACATAGCTTGCCTCTCCTAAATCTTTCATTTGGAATTGGCTGGCTAACCACTCCTTTAAATACATCATCATTCCTACATCATTCCTAATGAGTAGGATGTCATCGGCGTAAAGAATTAAAGAAAACCACTTTCTCTTCTTTCTTGTACTTGTAGATGCATGGTTCATCAATGTTTTGATCAAATCCATAAGACTTCTGACCTCATCAAACCTGGTGTTTCATGATCTAGAAGCCTACTTGTCCATAAATGGACCTTTGCGGTTTCTTGAGACTTTCTGTTGTTGGCCTTCCTCTATGTAACCCTCTGGCTGATCCATATAGATGGTTTCATCAAGATAGCCATTCAGAAAAGTTGTCTTGACGTCCATCTGCCATATCTCATAGTCAAAATATGCTACAATGGCCAAGAGTATCCGGATGGACTTAAGCATGGCTACTGGCGAGAAAGTTTCCTCATAGTCAGCTCCTTCCTTTTGGGTATAACCCGTAGCCACTAGCCTTGCTTTATAAGTCTCTACTTTTCCATCCGCTCCTCTCTTTCTCTTGAAGATCCACTTGCATCCAATGGGTTTTACCCCTTCGGGTAGATCTACAAGTTGCCAAACCGAGTTAGAGTGCATAGACTCCATCTCGAGTTTCATAGCCGCTGTCATTCTTCCTTATCGAGAATCATCCATCGCATCCTTAAAGGTTGATGGATCTTCCTTACCGTCATCGGCAGTGTGATTTGGGCTTCCCCCGTATAACGGTAGGGTAACCCCTTACCCTCCCACTTTGACGAGGTGCCAGAGGAGTCCGATCGAGTTGGGTCTTTTCTCCGAGTGGTCCGACAACTCTTGTCGGATGTGGTCCGATCTCATTGGAAAGTAACTCTTCTAATACTATCTTACTTACGGGCTTGAAATCTATCATATAGTCATGCTCGAAAATGTGGCATTTGTCGATACAAACACCTTTTTGATCTCGCTTGACTATAAAAAAGTCCTCCTCTTGTCGGTATCCCACAAAGATGCATACTTGACCTTGGTTCCAACTTCCCTTCTTTTTTGCCTCAAAGACGTGTCTTGGACTCCCCATATCAAAAATGTGTCTCAAACTAGGTTTTTGATCATTCTACAACTCTAGGGGTGTCTTAGGTGCAGTTTAGATGGAACTAGATTCGAGAATATACATAGCGGTTTTAGGGCATAACCCCAAAAAGAAGTAGGCGGTGAAGAATAACTCAACATTGATCTTATCATGTCGAGCAAAGTCTCGATTTCTCCTTTCGGCCACACCATTACTGCTTTGTGGTGTACCGGTGCGATCAATTGGGATACCACACCTTCTTCAATCAAGAAATCCGGAACTCTTGGTCCAAGTATTCACCCCCTCGATCTGATCGAAGTGTCTTGATTGGTTTACCTAATTGTTTTCAACCGCTCGCCGATTCTCTAAACTTTCCAAAAGTTTGGTTCCGTTGCATCGTAAACATAACCATATCTCGAATAAATCGTCAATAAAGGTGACAAAATATTCGTAACCTCCTCTAGCTTGGGCGTTTAACGGTCCACATACATCTGAATGTATCAGGTGTAGGGGTTACGTAGCTCTTACTCCTTTTTCTTTGAAAAGGTTTCTCGGTCATTTTGCCTTCCAAACAAGATTCACAGATCGAAGCTCGCAAAACTTTTAGCTCTGTCACGCCCCAAATGGGGTGGGTGACGTGGCATTAAAAATATAAATAAATTACATAATCCGAGGAGCCTCGACACACGGGGCTCCACCCCACAGACATCTGATATCATACATACATGCTCATGTAAATAATCAATTACAACAGACATCAACCACGGTCTAGTGAATCCAAATATTAAATAAGTTTACATAACTTTTATCAAGTCCTTACATTTTTCAATAGAGGATGAACACAATCCTCACTTGATCGATCCGTAGTACGACTCATTCTGATGCACCACTCCTCGAATCTCACAGGAGGGGTTTCACATTTAAAACATAAAACGTGAGCGAAAGGCCCGGTGGGATGTAATTTGAAATAATTAAAATAAACGAATAAATAAATAAACGCGTAAATGAATAAAAATAAGACATTCATCCCCGAGCGGCCCGAACCTCACATCCTTTTTCTCAAAGGAAATATAACTAAAATAATTCATATTACGGGCTTGACGAGTAATTAGTACAAATTACTCACCTCACCAAGTGCCTCGCCTACCGGACCGGTTTTGGGTTACGCCCCGGGATGCACTCTCCGCATCCTATCTAGGCTTACAACAATAGACTCTATTACGAGTTCACAAGATCTCTTATCTTAAGAAATCATTCATTTAACATTATGAAATCATTCATATGACCCCACGAACTACTCAAGCCCTTGGGCCCCCATGATGGGCAAGCCATGAGGTTCCATGACTAAACAAGCTATGGATTCCATGGACAAGACAAGCCAAGGATTTCCATAAACTAACAAGCCATGGTTTTTAAAACATTTTTCTTTCTCAAACCAATCCCTTTCTTTAAAACATTTTCAAGGCCAAAACCATTTTTGAAAACAGGCTCACAAAGAAGAGGGATAGAAATCCTACCTCGCACAATCAAACCTGGGACTAGCGTTGCCTTTTCCGGCTTCCGCTTCCTCAAGCCCCTTCAGTCTAAATCCTCAGCGATCACTGATACAAGATAACACTTTAGGATCAATCCTCAGTCCTAAAGTAATCCAATCTCAATCA
Source organism: Morus alba (assembly GCA_012066045.3). Lineage (NCBI taxonomy): Eukaryota > Viridiplantae > Streptophyta > Magnoliopsida > Rosales > Moraceae > Morus > Morus alba. The sequence goes on from CP050224.2 coordinate 36,137,863, forward strand.
TATACCAAGATTTTCCAATTAGTGTGCCCTAATCTATTTTCATGTTTCAAATTACATTCCAAGGGTTTTAAATATCAAATCAGGGATTAAAGATATTAATCCTTTCATCCCAAGTCCCCAAATGAAGCTAATTTGGGTTCTCCCAAAACAGGGGGGTCAAAACGACAATTTCGGGCCAAACGGGGTCAAACCCGTGTACACCGGTCGACCGGAGATAGAGGAGTGCATCACCACCGGTCGGCGGTGGTGTGCATCCGATCAACCAGGACCGGTCGGCCGGTGGCCATAACAAGATCGGTCGACCGATGCGGTCGACGGTGGAGAACCCGATTCGTGAAAACTTCATGGAAATCGGTTCAAAAACCTACAAATCCAGTCCCAATTCACAAAATCTCAAGGGACAACCACTAAATCCGGGTTCTAGGTCCTAAAACAAGTCCAAAGAACCCAAGATCTCCAATTTCTACCCTAGTTTCACTCAAAAATCATCAAAATCCGTTTTGAACCAAAAGTAAGTTTTGAATCCGAAAAACTTAAAATGCAAGAGAGGTTCTTTCAAGTAATCTTACCTTGAATCCTTCTCTTGATGTTGAAAACTCTTTGAAAACACTCTTGGTTCAAAACCCATTAATTTGAGACAAAAATGAGAGAGAGAGAGAGAGAGTGCGGGAGTGAGAGTGAAAAAAGAGAGAGAGAGAGAGACGGGAAAGAAAAGAAAAGAAAAGAAAGAAAAGAAAGGAAAAGGAAAAAAAAGAAAAGAAAAGAAAAGGAAAAATAAAATGACATGTGCAAAATATATAATAGTCCAGAAATGCGCCCATACACACTCTGGATTAAAAATAAATTATCAGAAATAATTTAAATACCTTGAAATCATTTAAACTCAATTAATTAAATCGATTAGGCACACTAATAATTTAATTACCTTAATTAATCTCAATTAATTCTTCGGGGTGTTCTGACTCCACCCCCTTAGGCAATTTAGTCCCGAAATTAAAACTCACCTCAAAGTGCAAGCAGATGCGGATAACGTTCTGCATCATCGTTTCAAGCTCCCATGTTGCTTCCTCAACACCATGGTGCTTTGCCACGGCACTTTCACTAACGGAATCTCACGATGATGCGGACTCTTCATCTTCTGTCAAGAATACGGGCCGGTGCCTCCTCGTAGGGCCGCGTCATCATTTTTGTATCGGACGTCAAACCATTGCACTCTGCTTCCGGCTCGGGTTGACATTTCCGAAGCATGGAGACATGAAACACGTCATGCCGCGTGAGATAACTCGGCCGGTAAAGCCAACGATGCATACCACCATTCCAACTCGTTGCACGATTGGGAATGGTCCCACATACCTTTGTGCAAGTTTCCCTTTCACACGAACCGAACAACTCCTTTGCATGGGGAAACCTTCAAGAAGACAAAGTCGCCTTCTTGGAATTCCAAAGGCCTCGCCTCTGTCGACATAACTTTTACGACGACTTTGAGCTGTCGATAGACATTCTCGAATCACGGCTATCTTCTCATTGTTCTCTTGAATGACATCCGGTCCGGTTGTAAGTCTATCCTCTGGTTCCAACCAACAAGCAGGTGACCTACAAGGATGACCATACAACGCCTCAAACGGTGCCATACCGATACTTGGCCTTGATAAATTGTTATTGTATCATAAACTCAGCTAAATGCATGTATTTCTTCGATTCCGCCAAAATCCGAACACAAGCACGAAGCATATCCTCCGAATCTGAATAACTCTTTCGGATTGTCCATCCGTCTGAGGATGAAATCTTTGTCTTGAAGTTCAATTCCGTTCCCATGGCTTCCTGGAAACTTCTCCAATACCTTGCATTAAAATGCGTGTCACGATCGGGCGTGATGAGCGGTGGCACCCGTGTAACCTCACGATGTGCTCGGTACAATTCGGCGGAACCTTACGAGAATACGTCGCGCGGAACGGTATGAAGTGCGCGGACTTCGTCAACTTTGTCAACCACCACCCGGATGGCATCGTGCTTCAACTCGGTTCTCGGTAGTCCCATCGGAAAATCCATCGTGATATGCTCCCATTTCCATTCAAGGGCGGGAAGAGGTTGCAACTCTCCCGGCTGGCTTCGGTGCTCGGCTTTAACTCGGAGGCAAGTCACGCGTTCCGAGGGCGTACTCACGAACATCTCTCTTCATGCCTCTCCACCATCACTGTCTCCTCAAGTCTGGTACATCTTGGTACTACCGGATGAATGGCGTACCTCGATTTGTGAGCTTCATGTAGAATCGCTTTTTGATCTCACCCACTTTAGGAACAAATGAGGCGGTTCTGCGAAAGTACAAGGCTCCATCTTCCCGATTCTCCAATCCTCAAATTGTTCTCCATTACGGATTCGAGTCCAAATTCCTTGAAGATGAGGATCTTGCCATTGATTACCTTGACTTGTTGCACAAGAGTCGGTGTGGAAATCAGATTATACACCACAATCTGGTTATAATCCTCATGGTCTTGAAGATCATACTCACTCACCACTTTAGTCCTCTTCCAATCCTCCAAAGCTAATGGCCTTGAGTCACGGCGTTTTCTGCTAAGGGCATCGGCCACCACATTAGCTTTTCGGGATGATAATGCGAGGGTGAAGTCATAATCTTCCATGTACTCTACCCATCTCCTCTGTCTGAGGTTCGGATCTTTACGAGTAAACAAGTACTTGAGACTCTTATGATCGGAGAAGACACGAAATCTTGCTCCCATAGAGATAACATCTCCATATCTTGAGCAAATATTACCGCTAACTCCAAATCATGCATGGGGTAGTTCGCTCGTCTCGGTCTCGATTAGCGAGATCGTAAGCCACTACGTGTCCGCCTTGCATCAAGACACAACCAAGCCCAATCCCGAGGCGTCGAGTACACCTCGTATGGCTCCTCGGTATTAGGGATCGTCGAAATCGTGCACTTGTCAACCTTACCTTCAATTCTTGAAAGGCATGTTCACATTCAATGTCCCACTCGAATCGACTTCTTTCTTGGTCAACCGAGTCATCGGTGCGGCGATACTTGAGAAATCCTTCACAAAATGCCCGGTAATACCTTGCGAGTCCGAGAAATTTCGGATCTACGCCACATTCTTGACCTTTCCCATTGTAACACGTTTCAATCTTGGAAGGATCGACAGAAATTCCTTGTCCAGAAATCACATGCCCAAGGAACTTCACTTCTGTCAGCCAGAAGTCACACTTCTCCTTCTTCGCGTACAACTGGTGTTCTCGAAGAATCTGAAGAACAATTCTAAGGTGTTGCGCATGTTCTTCCCAAGTCTTCGAATACACCAAGATGTCATTAATGAACACGATGACGAACTGATCCAAGTACGGTCGAAAAACACGGTTCATCAAATCCATGAATGCAACAGGGGCATTTGTCAACCCAAACGGCATTACCAGAAACTCGAAGTGCCCGTACCGAGTCTTGAAAGTAGTCTTCGGAATGTCTTCCTCATTGATTCTCAACTGATGGTACCCAGATCTCAGATCAATCTTAGAGTAGAATTGTGATCCACCCAACTGATCGAACAATTCATCAATCCTCAGCAGTGGGTACTTGTTCTTCATAGTCACCCTGTTCAATTGCCGGTAGTCAATGCACAACCGAAGAGATCCGTCGTGTTTCTTCACAAATAGCACCGGTGCACCCCAAGGGGAAGTACTATTCCGAATATATCCTTTTTCTGCCAACTCTTCAAGCTGTGTTCTCAATTCCTTCATCTCCGCCGGAGCCATCCGGTATGGAGGAATGGAGATAGGTGCCGTTCCCGGAACCAAATCAATACAGAATTCTATCTCCCGATCTGGCGGTAAACCCGGTAGATCCTCAGGAAATACGTCTGCAAACTCATCCACCACAGGGATTCCCGCACTATCTCCGCTCACTTCAGATTCACCTTCTATGGCAAGAAGAGAAAAGAAACAGGCTAGATTCTTCCGTCCCCCAACGTTGTACTTCAACAGTCGTTCCCCAAGGACTGGGTTCATCTCCACCTGATAAGCAATCACTGTTCCGGAATCCGTCATCAAGGTCACTTTCCTACGGTAGCAATCAACAATTGCACCGTGCCTTGACAGCCAATCCATTCCGAGCACCACATCAAACAGGGTCATCGGAAGGATAATCAAGTCTGCTCTCAATCGCTCACCACCAATCGTGATTTCACACGACTTACACACACTCATAACCTCCACACATCCCAGTGGGGAGTTCAAAGTCATCGGGACTTCTAAATTCTCACTCTTTAGTTTCAAAGTCTGAACAAAAGAACTTGATATAAACGAGTGTGTGGCATCTGTATCAAATAACATGTGAGCAAAAGAATGAGAGATTAGAATCATACCCTCAACCACCGCGTTGCTGGTCTGACCTCCAGAGCTGCTTCCCACCAGGGTATAAGCTTGTCCCTGTACTTTTCCTTTTCCCCTGTCACCAACATTAGGCCGCTGAGCCGGAGGCCTATACTGTTGTGGCGGAGGTGGTTGTGCCGGTCTCGGCGCTTGAGGCCGGAACTATGTATATTGAGGCGGGCGATAGGTGGTAGGGTATGGCATATGTTGCCGATATGGCGGCATGTCTTTGTGGCGGTCCTCTTGGCTATAGGAAGTGTCACTTTGGGCTTGTTAAGCCGGCGGCCGATTAGGACAATTCCTCCTAATATGGCCCACCTGCCCACAATGGTGACACACAGGCCCATATGGAGCATTTACATCCTCCCAGAAGAACTACTACCACCACTTGCCATTTCGATTGCCCCTGGTTTCTTCTACCACTCCGCTTGGTCCACCCGAAACAGAAGGTCTACTAGAAAGCGGAGGGTCTACCCGAGGCAGAGGGCAGACCCGCTTCTTCTTCTTTACTCTCGGCGATAGGCGGTTATCTGTTCCACCCTTGTAGCGGCTACCAAATCCGGAAGTTCCAGTCTTAGAGCCACCAAGGATCTCCTCACGAGTTCTTGAGGCCCCTCTCAAACTTGAGACATCTCATGTGTTCGACTCTCCACTAGAGATGGTGCAAACCGGGATAGGTCATTAAACCTAGCCTCATATTCCCTCACGACATGTCACCTTCTTTGCAATGACATGAATTCCAATGCCTTTTCTTCCTTGTAACTCGGAGGGGAAGTACGATCATTAAACATCACCTCAAACTGTTCCCAGGTCATCCCCATGACATCCATCCTCCTCTTGACTTGTTTCCACCAAGTGTTTGCTAACCCTTCCATCTTGTACACCGCAAATTCCACCCAAGATTCATCTGGAACTCCCATAGTACTCAAGTGCTTAACTATGGAGTCAATCCGAACTCGACTTCTGGGGTCCTCCTTCACTGTTAAACGAGGGGATAGGCGCTCGCCTGAATTCCCGAAAATACCCTTGTTTTCGATCCTCAGCCGGTCGCTCATTCCGAGCTCTAGTGGCCATGCCTTGAAAGGCAGCATACATGGCATCAAAGAATCCTTGATTCGGTTGTTCCAGCTGGTTGCCTAGTCTACGGCGTGGCGCCATGTCCTTCAACTAAAATAAAACTAGATTGTTCAGTGGATAACAGATGTCACACATGTATGTACAATCCCGGGGGTTCTTAACCTAAGTTTCTGATACCACTCTTGTCACGCCCCCCAAACGGGGTGGGTGACGTGAAGCTCGATTAGGGATTAATAAAGCAGATCCCCAACCGGGTCCCACACTTAGCTGCATTAAAATATAAATAAATTACATAATCCAGGAGCCTCTGACACACAGGGCTCCACCCCACAGGACATACAGTATCATACATACATGTTCATGTAAATAAATAATTACAACATACATCATCCACAGTCTAGTAAATCCAAATATTAATAAGTTTACAGAATTTCTCAAATTCCTTACAATTGTTCAAGAGGATAACACAATCCTCACTTGATCCAACAGTAGCGATCCTCAGCTACACCGCACCGCTCCTCGAGTCTACTGGGAGGGGTTTACATTTAAAACATTCAAACATGAGCGAAAGGCCCAGTAGGATATAATTTGAAATAATTTAGATAAACGAATAAATAAGTAAGTGCGTAAATAAAATAAATAGGACATTCAGCCCGACAGAACAGCTTTAGCGAGTAATTAGTACAAATTACTCACCTCACCAAGCGCCTCGCCTACCGGACCGGTTTCGGGTTCTGCCCCCGAGGATGCACTCTCCGCATCCTATCTAGGCTTACAGCAATAGACTCTATTACCAGTTCACAAGGTCTCTTATCTTAAGAAATCATCCGTTTAACATTATGAAATCGTTCATATGACCCCACGAACTACTCAAGCCGCGGGCCCCCTGATTGGGCAAGCCATGAGGTTCCATGACTAGACAAGCTATGGATTCCATGGACAGGACAAGCCAAGGATTTTCATAAACTAACAAGCCATGGTTTTTAAAACATTTTTCTTTCGCAAACCAATCCCTTTCTTTAAAACAATTTCAAGGCCAAAACCATTTTTGAAAACAGGCTCACAAAGAAGAGGGATAGAAATCCTACCTCGCACAATCAAACCTGGGACTAGCGTTACCTTTTCCTTCCGCTTCCTCAAGCCCCTTAATCTAATCCTCGCGATCATCGATACAAGATAACACTTTAGGATCAATCCTCAGTCCTAAAGTAATCCAATCTCAATCATATACCAAGATTTTCCAATTAGTGTGCCCTAATCCATTTTCATGTTTCAAATTACATTCCAAGGGTTTTAAATATCAAATCAGGGATTAAAGATACTAATCTTTTCATCCCAAGTCCCCAAATGAAGCTAATTTGGGTTCTCCCCAAAAACAGGGGTCAAAACGACAATTTCAGGCCAAACAGGGTCAAACCCCGTGTACACCGGTCGACCGGAGACAGAGGAGTGCATCACCACCGGTCGGCCGGTGGACTGCATCCGGTCGACCGGACCGGTCGGCTGGTGGCCTTAGCAAGATCCGGTCGATTGATGCGGTCGACCGGTGGAGAACTCCAGTTCGCGAAAACTCGCGGAAATCAGTTCAAAAACCTGTAAATTCAGTCCCAATTCACAAAATCTCAAGGGACAACCACTAGATCTGGGTTCTAGGTCCTAAAACAAGTCCAAAGAACCCAAGATCTCCAATTTCTACCTAGTTTCACTCAAAATCCATCAAAATCTGTTTTTGAACCAAAAGTAAGTTTTGAATCCGAAAAACTTGAAATCCAAGAGAGGTTCTTTCAGTAATCTTACCTTGAATCCTTCTCTTGATGTTGAAAACTCTTTGAAAACACTCTTGGTTCGAATCCAGTCTTGATTTGAGACAAAAAATGAGGGAGAAAGAGAGAGAGAGTGCGGGAGTGAGAGTGAAAGGAAGAGAGAGAGAGAGACGCACGGGAGAAAAGAAAAGGAAGGAAAGGAAAAGAAAGAAAAGAAAAAGGAAAAGAAAAGAAAAGGAAAATAAAAGAAAATGACGTGTAAAATATAACAGTCCAGAAATGCGCCCATACACACTCCTGGATTAAATAAATTACTGTAAATAATTTAAATACCTTGGAATCATTTAAACTCAATTAATTAAATTAGATTAGGCACACTAATAATCTTAATTACCTTAATTAATCTCAGTTAATTCTTCAGGGTGTTACACAATCCCCTACTAGATTGTAATATTTCTTCAGAATTAACAACAATAAACACAAACATACATGAAGGTATCTTTCGATTTTAACCTTCACTTAATGACTATACTTCAAAGTATTCACAAGACAATAGTGTGCTTGCATTAAACTTTGTCTCTTAAGCAAATACCGGAAATATATCACATATGTATTATCCCAGACTTAAAAACTGTTCCAATCGTTTAGCACTATTCCGGCCTTGTGCTCTATCTTGGATTCATGAACATTTACATGTTAGTTGCCGAATCGAATTCGGCAGCGGAAGTGTGGGGAAACAGTGGATCGTGTATAACAAAAATTTTCATAAAACTTTTGAGATACTCTATAGATTATATTAATTTATGCACGATTAAATTAATCACATTAATTTATATGATCCAATGATCATCCGAAAAAATACCTGGAAGCCGACATATTTAAATATGTCAAATAACTAGCCGATCAGCCGACTCGGATGATAACTTTAAATAATTGTTCAAATAACTTAGCCAAAGAAATCAAATTTTCTACGAATGTCTGGAATAAAATAAACATTGTTCAAAACTAAAAGTTTATTTTCCTTAAATCGAAGTCTAACTTCTCCCACTGCTTTTGCCGAAACTCTTGCGCCATTGCCCACTTTCATCGTGTAGTCCCCATCGGCTAGCTCGGTGTAAGAATAAGACTCTGCAAAGAGAAACAAACATGATTAGTTGCTCCCGAATCAATTATCCAGGCTGAGGTATCACCCTCTACTAAACATGTTTCAAGGACTAGTAAATCTGATTTACCTTGTTCCTTTTTCTTTTTCAGCTACTCGAGATACTTGTGACAGTTTCTCTTCCAATGCCCTTCGCCATTGCAGTGGAAACACTTTCCTTCGGGTTTCTGGATGGGGCCCTTTGCCTTCTTGGGTCTCTTGTTCTTTCCCTTCTTTACTTTTCCCTGGTTCTGGTTCTTTCTTTTAGTTTTACCAGAACTTCCTGCAACTACAACATTTGCTTCTCCTCCCCTTCTTTTGTTGGTGGATTCGAAGTTTTGTAGGTCATTCATGAGTTCAGTGAGATTTGACTTTTTCTTGTTCATAACAAAATTGTTCACGAACTCATGAAAGTCAGGGGATAGGCTTTCCAAGATGATGCCAACTTGGGTGGCTTCATCGATTCTGGCACCATTGAGCTCCACATCGTGGAGGTGATCAATCATGTTCAAAACATGTGCCTTAACTGAAAAACCTTTCTTTATCTTGTCATTCATGAAAGCCCTTACGGCATCCAAATGAGCCTTCTCAGTGGGAGCGCCGAATATGGCTTCTAGAGACTCCATTATCTCATAAGCAGTCTCCATCTCCTTATGCTTCTTGCGAAGCACATCGCTCATACTGGCCAGCATAAAGCACTTTGCTTTGTTGTTGGCCTTGATCCAGCGATCATAAGGCTCCCTTGTGGTTTTGGATGCATTAGTCGCGGGTTCAGGAGGACATTCCTCAACTAGGACAAATTTGTAGTCTTCGCAGACCAATAGTATGTTCATGTTACTTTTCCACTTAGCGTAGTTATCACCGTCTAATTTTTCAGTCGCTAGTAGTGTGATAATAGGATTCGACATATTGCTGAAAATAAATAGAATATTCATCTAATCAATTTATGTGCATGAATATCAAGGCATGTTAATTTTGGCACAATTAAATATGATGCATGATGCACATGAAAAATACATAAATCATGTTTTAATTTTAGGTGCCAACGATAATTCAATTTACCACAAATATAGTGCCGCCGTAGGGTAGGTCAAAATATCGCAAATTGAACCGAGACCTTCTCAATTAATAAATATAATCAAAATATCTCATATTTTCATATTTATTAACTACCGTTATTTTTGGTCAAAAATATATTTCCATGAGTGTAACCCATCATTTCATATTCTAACAGACTAACTCCGGAGTGCCGTTGTAGAGTAGGTCAAACCGGAGATACATCCTTGAATCCTATCGCTAGGAAGTCAACCTTGTTATTGATCCGAAAGAACACTTTCCGTAGGGAGTGCGGAATCAGTGCCGCCGCGAAGCCCTTTTCGAATCTCACGGTGTTGAACTAATGATGGAGACCAGTGGGTTGTATTGTCATATAACCCTCTCACACTCATTATTTTGCAAATATGTATTTTGTTTGAAAAACATCTCATGATTTTCAAATCGAAAAATAAACAATTCATTTTTCAGATATGTGAAATTCTAAAATTTAACTCTTAAATTCAATTTCACATGTAACATTATTTTGCAAATCAATTTTGCAACTTAAATCAATTTAATCATATTAAATCAATTTCAGCGCATGGTTCTCATTTTATTTTATTTTTCTAAAACACTTTTATAATAAATAAAATAAACAATAACGAATGCGCGTGTATGCATGGCATGTTATAAAACATATGAGTAGGCACATTATATCTATATGGCATGTTATATGCATGGACATATAATATATAATTATCAACATAAAATATAAATATATGTAATCAACTATTGAGATGGATTTGACCGGGTCCCATGGAAAAATAAATTACAACTCAATCGAATCGAATAAATAAATAATTACAATAATTATATTCTTCCGTTACATCAACGGGTCTTCGATTCTTGAATTCTTCATTCTTTGGCTTCATTCTTTGTCTCTGGGTTGGATTTCACCTTCCTTGGGATCCGGACTTTTTTGAGCCTGTCGGCACGCTTTACGAGGGTTTTAGAAACCTTTGGGCCCGTTCGGGATCAAATCCCGAACCTGGGCCACCAGGCGCACTGGGCCGCGGCTGGCCACGGCCGTCTTATTTGGGGTCTTGTTGGGTCGCAACTTTGGCCGTCTTTTGGGCCGCGTCTTGGGACGCGTTTTCTGGAATTTTCTGGGCAGATTTCTAGGTTTCTTTGAAGGCTTCAAACTTGATCTTCAAGGCTTCCTTTTGATTCAAAATCAAAAAAACTTAATTCTTCCCAAAACCTAGAATTACAATAATTCTAATCCCGAATTAAATTACAAATAATTTTGAATGAATTAAACCGATCCATGGACCATATAATTAACGACCAAATCCATCATCCATACATTCATCATCATGAATAAAAAATAAACATCCATAAATGCAAGTGCCTACTCATCACATACATATATAATTAAATATCACACATTTATATCAATTATGATTATCAAATAATCGAAGCATAAATTAATATCGTCTATAGACCGCTCTGATACCAATTGTTGGTTGCCGAATCGAATTCAGCGGCGGAAGCGTGGGGAAACAGCGGATCGTGTATAAAAAAATTTTCATAAAACTTTTGAGATACTCTATAGATTATATTAATTCATGCATAAATAAATTAATCACATTAATTTATATGATCCAATGATCATCCGAAAAAATACCTGGAAGCCGACTTGGATGATAACTTGAATTCTTTGACCACGAACAGTCCTTGCTCCAAGCTTTGTGTTTAAAACACCAAAGTCTTCCATGTCAATTCCTTGATTCCACGTAGACGTGTGTGTGGGCACACGTGAGACAAAATAGGAATCTGAAACACTCGAATTTCCACAAACACCAACGCATGCACGATGTGGAATTTTTGGAGAAAAACTTTGCTCTCTATTTTTCACTATGAGAAATTTCGGCCACAACTCTTTTTGGGCTGAATAATGTTTCAAAATTGTATCCACAATTTTCTATCTTTCTCATATTTAAAGAGTGGAAGTCAAACTTCAAAATAAAATCAAATCCTTATCTCCAATTTTGAATTTGGAACAAAAAATCCCTTCCCCTTATCCACAAGGTGGCCGGCCACACTCTAGGGTTTTATCCTTGTGTGTGGCGCCTATCTCAGATAGGGAAGGAAGAGATTTTATCCTTTATCAAGTAGTCCAATTTTAATTCAGATTCAAATTCGAATTTAAGTCAAACTTAAATTAATTTGAATTGTAAATTGAACAACTTATCAAATAAGTTTAAATGGATAAATCTAGATGTGTTCAAATTCAAATTTAAATAATCACATTATTTAAATAATAATTAATTCTCAATTAATTATTTTTTGAGTATTTAATTTTAGAATTCCGTAATTCTAAAATTCCCATTTTGCCCTTTGTGTCTGGTAGAATTACAAAGACGACGTAGGGACTAATGGACCTATAATCCCAAGCTCCAATAAAATTAATAATTAATTAAACACTTTAATTAATTAATTAATTCTATTAATTTCAATAGTTACTCCACTATAAACTTGGAATTGAACTCTCAAAATTATAGACATTAATTACTTCTAAACTGCGAAGTGTCCATTTGATATAGTCATTACATATAGATCAATCCTCCATAAATAATTCATAATTAGAGTCAGGTAGATTCCGTTAACCTCTCTAATTACATCTTTATCCTTGAGTACCATTGATTCTCTAATGGATAGTGATTCATAAAACACATTCATGAACCAGAGCGCTCTTACTGATCCAAGTACCGAATCAACACTCAAGAGAATTATTTATCTACTTCTTTCTCAAGAAGGAATGGATTCCATCTCGTATAATAACATTCCCAGCTACCTATTTCATTATTTCTCCAAAATACAAGGAATAGGATTCAGGGTCTCGGAATCCGTACCGAGTAAATCAAAAGACATAAATCCATAAATAGGAGTTTGTTAAGAACTCAGATTAAGATCATCCCATATATGACCATCGGTAGACTCAATTAGAATTTCTATGCTTAACGGAAATTAATAGAAATTTATATTGTGTCTGCGTCCATGTTCCACATAATCTCATTATACGAAATACACTCATTCAATATCTCACCATATTAACAGTGCGGATAACACCGTTCCATTCTAAATGGGAATGACATGTATTAATAATGTTTTAATTAAAGATTCTGAACTTTAATTAAATTCATTATGAACAATTACTTTTGATTATTATCCTTAAACATTATCCTCTCGTATACAACACTTATATACATGTTTTAAGGTTACATAAATAAACAAGGAATTTTATTTGATATTCATAAAATATTCATAAATATATGCACATAAAATGATGAATAAACTCTTTTATTAAATAAATAATAAATATCTTTTTACATCTCATGCTTTCAGAACACTATTCCCAACATTAATTAATGCATCTCAAAATATATATATAACCATACCAATATCTGAATTTAAAATTGCACCAAAATGACAAAAAAAAGTCAAAATCAACGGTCAAAGTCAACCATTGGTCAAAGTCAATGGTCAAACTTTGACTGGTCAAGTCAATGGCATGACCAGGTGGGGGTTGGACCGGGTCAGGTAAATCCAACCCGGGTGCTAAACCAGCCCCATTTTCCTTTCTGGGTCACAGGCCCAGTTCTAAGGGCCTGAAGGTCCTCTCTCTTTTTTTTTCAAATGGCTGTGGGCTTAGCCCACAGTCAACTTCATGTCACGGGCCCCATTGGGCCCGTGCATCTCAAACCCTAGGGGTCTGTTCGACCCATAGGTGAACTGGCGGCCAACGGCCGCCAGTTGCAGAAACCTCGGCCAGACGGCCGAGGTTCACTTTTTCCAGCTGCCCAAGGGCTGCACTGGAATACCCAGACGCCGGCAGCAGCAAGGATAGCCGCCGACTCAATATCCAGAATTTTTTTTTTTTCGAAAAACTCCTTATGCGGCAGCCATGGCTGCCGCTTTTCTCCATTCTGCCGCGGCCGCCCTTGCCGGCGTGGCCAAAGGCCGCACCTTCCTCACAGAGCCGGCGGCGGTAGAGGCTACCGCCTGCCAAAGTGTTGATTTGGGTTCAATAAACCCAAATTCCCAAAATTTTCCGAAAAGGTTCTATAACTGTAAGAAAAAATTTGTTCTCAAAATTCAACAATCCTAAACTGAAATTGTTAAATTTAAGAACACCAAACATATCATGATAGATTGATAATAAATTTGATTCTCAATGATTTAACATGAAGAGGCTCTGATACCACTTGTTAGAAATCAAAGATTTGGTGAAAACCACCACCCAAAAGCCAAGAACATTCATGTTAGATCATCAAGAATTAATAAATCTGTAAGCGGAAGCATACCTGAATCCATATTGCTTGATTTCTCTCTAGACTTGTGCAGTTTTTCTTCTAGATCAACACGTTTTCCTAGAGAGCCCTTTAACTTTCTCTCTGTACTCTTTCTGATGATGGGATGTCAAAATGAATGAAATGATGTTACGTGTGATCTGGGGACCATAACTGCCATATATTGATAACTTCTCTGTTATCTTTTGGTATTTCTATTTTTGCCCATCATAAAAATAGAAATTACCCCTAAGTCTCTACACATTAAAGGCCCACACCCTATTAGATACATTAAAGCCCAAAATATCTAAACCTTAGTAGATCACTTTTAATTAGGGCTTAATCTTATGTGACACCCCGCAACACATAATTATTCACATATAAACAACGTTGGATTAAGGATCCAACACTTTTTCTTAGTCAAATATGGCGAACTTCCTTTTTGTACATAAATACGTATAGGCATCATGATCATACATGTGTATATATGCATATGTATGTGTATAAGTGGGTAGGTAATTCTTTATATCTCCATGACGAGATATATATATACATATATATAAATATATGTATATATTATATATAAATATATAATATTATGAGTAAAAATTAATTAAAATGAAAAGAAATATGTTACAAACATTAGATGTATCTTTTGTAACAGAGTATAATCAGCCCCGAAGGCCACAAGATTACCTCGGCGGCATGCAGTTTAAATTCAAGGCGTCGAATAATGAGGCAGAATATGAAGCACTAGATGCCGGCTACGCTTAGCAAGCAACCCGAAGGTTGAAAGGCTCGGCATCTCTGATGATTCCCAACTAGTCGTCACAAGTAAAGGAAGAGTACCAAGCATGCGGCAAGAAGATGGGAGGGTACTTAAGAAAAGTAAAGGAAGAACTTGTTAAGTTCAAAAATTACGAAAATACTCCGGATACCACGAGCCGAAAAATGCAAACGCGGGACGACTTGGCAAAGCTGGCATCTTCAAGGGATTCTAATGCCTTTGGCGGTCGTTCCCCTTCAAGAACCGGAGCGGCCGACCATTGAGGAACAAGCCAAGGCATTAAGCGTTGAAGCGGTAGAGTTGTGTTGGGAATAGTGTCCTAGAAGCATGAGATGTAAAAGGATATTTATTATTTATTTAATAAAAGAGTTTATTCATCATTTTATGTGCATATATTTATGAATATCAAATAAAATTCCTTGATTATTTATGTAACCTTAAACATGGCATATAAGTGTTGTATACGAGAGGATAATGTTCAAGGATAATAATCAAAAGTAATTGTTCATAATGAATTTAATTAAAGTTCAAAATCTTTAATTAAAACATTATTAATACATGTCATTCCTATTTAGAATGGAACGGTGTTATCCGCACTATTAATATGGCGAGATATTGAATGAGTGTATTTCTCATAATGAGATTATGTGGAACATGGACGCAGACACAATATGAATTTCTAATAATTTTCATTAAGCATAGAAATTCTAATTGAGTCTACCGATGGTCATATATAGGATGATCTTAATCCTGAGTTCTTAACAAACTCCTATTTATGGATTTATGTCTTTTGATTTACTCGGTACGGATTCCGAGACCCTGAATCCCATTCCTTGTATTTTGAAGACATAATGAAATAGGTAGCTGGGAACGTTATTATATGAGATGGAACCCATTCCTTCTTGAGAAAGAAGCAGATAAATAATTCTCTTGAGTGTTGATTCGGTACTTGGATTAGTAAGAGCTCCCGGTTCATGAATGTGTTTTATGAATCACTATCCATTAGAGAATCAATGGTACTCAAGGATAAAGATGTAATTAGAGAGGTTAACGGATACTACCGGACTCTAATTATGAATTATTTATGGAGTATTGATCTATATGTAATGACTATATCAAATGGACGCTTCGCAGTTTAGAAGTAATTAATGTCTATAATTTCGAGAGTGCAATTCGAAGTTTATAGTAGAGTAACTATTGGAATTAATAGAATTAATTAATTAATTAAAGTGTTTAATTTATTATTAATTTTATTGGAGCTCGAAATTATAGGTCCATTAGTCCCCTCGCATCGTCCTTGTAATTCTACCCGGACACAAAGGGCAAAATGGGAATTTTAGAATTACTGAATTCTAAAATTAAATACTCAAAAATAATTGAGAATTAATTATTATTTAAATAATGTGATTATTTAAATTTGAATTTGAGCATATCTAGATTTATCCATTTAAACTTATTTGATAAGTTGTTCAATTTAGAATTTAAATTAATTTAAGTTTGACTTAAATTGGAATTTGAATCTGAATTAAAATTGGACTACTAGATAAAGGATAAAATCTCTTCTTTCCATATCTGATATAGGCACCACACACAGGGATAAAACCCTAGGATGTGGCTGGCCACCTTGTGGATAAAGGGAAGGGATTTTTTGTTCAAAATTCAAAATTGGAGATAAGAATTTGATTTTATTTTGAAGTTTGACTTCTACTCTTTAAATATGAGAAAGATAGAAAATTGTAGACACAATTTTTGACACATTATTCAGCCCTAATTGAGGGTGGCCGAAATTCTCATAAGGAAAAAGAGAGCAAAATATTTTTTCTTTAAAAATTCCACATCGTGCATGCGTTGGTGTTTATGGAAATTCGAGTGTTTAAGAAACCTGTTTTGTCTCACGTGTGCTCACACATACGTCTACGTGGAATCAAGGAATTGACGTGGAAGACTTTGGTATTCTAAACACAAATCTTGGAGCAAGGACTGTTCGTGGTCAAAGAAATTCAAGTTATCATCCGAGTTGGCTTTCAGGTATATTTTCGGTTGTCCTTGAATAAAATAAATTAATGCGATGAATTTATTCGGGCATAAATTAATATAATCTATAGAGTATGTCAAAAGTTTTATAAAAATTTTTGTTATACACGATCCGCTGTTTTTACCACGCTTCTGCCGCCGAATTCGATTCGGCAACCAACAAGTTGGATGACACCGCTCATCCAATATCTAACGGACGCACAACTGCCAGATAATAAAGATGAAGCCCGACGGATCAGGTATACAGCCGCTAGGTACTTACTGTACGATGGCTTGCTCTATCGATGAGGCTACTCAACACCTCTACAGCGGTGTCTAGATGATGCTGAAGCCCAAAAGGTCCTCCAGGAAATCCATGAAGGAGTCTGTGGGTAACCATATTGGGGACAAACAGCTCTAAAGGTTTTAAGGCAAGGATACTACTGGCCCACGCTCAAAAAGGATGCTTTCCAATACGCCCGACGTTGCGATAAATGCCAAAGGTATGCCACAATTCCTAGAGCACCCCCAGAAAAGTTAACTTCCATTCTCAGTCCATGGCCCTTTGCCAAATGGGGGGTTGACCTGATTGGGCCATTACATCTCGCACCCGGGGGATTTAAATTTGCAATAGTTGCGGTAGACTACTACACAAAGTGGGCAGAGGCCAAGGCTCTAACTACAACCACAGAAGCAGCCTGCACCAAGTTCATGTGGGACAACATTGTGTGCAGGTTCGGGGTTCCCCACTCGATAGTATCTGACAACGGAAAGTAGTTTGACAACGCCTCAACACGCAGATTCTGCAATAGCTTAGGCGTTCGAAAAGACTTCTCGGCGCCGATCCATCCGTAATCAAATAGACAAGTCGAGGTGGTCAATAAAATACTGAAATATACCCTTAAAAAAAGGCTCGACGATCTGAAAGGGAGATGGGCTGAGAAACTTCCCAAAGTCTTATGGGCATACAGAATCGATTTAGAACTACAACGGGTGAAACACCCTTCTCCATGGTGTATGGCTTCGAGGTCTGTGCTTCCCATAGAAATCGAAACACCGACTCTAAGAACCGTCCGTCCCACAACGATAAGGACAACGCAGGACATGAACGGAGAACTCGATTTATTGGAAGAAAAATGACTCAACTCCCAACTACGTCTCCGCCGCTTATCGACAAAGAATAGCGCGATACTACAACAAAAAAGTTCGACAAAGAAGGTTCATCCCAGGAGATCTAGTACTAAAAAGGGTAACGCATAGCACAAAACCCAAAAATACTGGACCCCTGGGACCAACTTGGGAAGGGCCCTACCGCGTGAGGGAAATACTATGTCCTGGCACCTACATATTGGAAAGCCTCGACGGTAAAAGAATTCAACACCCGTGGAATGCAGAACAGCTAAGGCTGTACTATCAATAGTGTATGTAATTCTTATACGCCCCAATTGTACATTCTTTACAAAGTGAATAAATTGATATGATTGCAAAAAGAAAGGAATTTACCCCTTTAATAACATGACTACTTAAAAACCAAGGTTATATTAAATGTACATGGGGGGACGAGAGGTCCACGGTTCGCTAAAGAATAAGATAATGACCCCAAGGGTAAACTCAACGTCGGATCCTCCAAGTAGGAAAGATAAAGACTTAGCAAAATTCTAAGGAATTTTCTAAGGCAGCGACCCCAAGGGCAAACTCGACGTCGATCCTCCAAGGAGGAAAGACAACACTTAGTAAAATTCTAAGGAATTTTCTAAGGCAGCGACCCCAAGGGGTAAACTCGACGTCGATCCTCCAAGGAGGAAAGATAAAGACTTAGCAAAATTCTAAGGAATTTTCGAAGGCAGCGACCCCAAGGGCAAACTCGACGTCGATCCTCCAAGGAGGAAAGACAAACACTTAGTAAAATTCTAAGGAATTTTCTAAAAAAGTAGTAAATGCAAATCAAGGTATGAGCAAAACCTATTGTCTTTGTATATATAAAAGTGCAGGTAAAATAAAAAGTTGTTCGGAACAAAAGTTACAAAAAAAAGCCCCAAAAGAAACAGAAAAAAGGGAAAAACAAAGAGAAGATCTCTAGGCTACGCCGCGAGTCGCCAGCTCCTCACCATCACTAGGAAGAGAAGCGTTCTCTTCATCATCGCCAGGAGGGGACACGCCATCGTCGCTAGCAGGAGTAGGGGAATTGTAGAGGAAACCCAAGTCCCACTCAAGACGCTCCTTCTTGATTAGGTCGACGATTTGCTGACCCGCCGACTGGAAATCCTTGTTGCGGATATCCATGAGCTCCTAAGGAGTCTTGAACTCCTCAATGATCTCAGCCTGCTTGGCATCAAAAACGGTGACGAGTCTACCCGTTGTGTGAGGTCCTTAACTTTGGCCTTCAGCTCGGCCAGATCACCTTCTAGACTTGTCTGTTTGGCCAAACCAAGTCCCTCTCCTCGACCAGCAAGATCCTCTTCTTCTTGGCATCATCAACGAGAGATCTAAGTCTGGCCTCCACGTCGTCCATCTCACTCTTACGCTCCTCAACCTTGACTAGGTCGAGGAGGTTAAGGATGGAAAGAACATGGCTCTGGAAAGGTTGCAAAATCAGGAAAGATGAAGTGTAAAAAAAAAAAAAAAAAAAAAAAAAAAATCCTCCGCAAAATCTTACGTGGATCTGGAAGAAGATCTGTTTGCACTGGCGGTCGACCAAAGAACACCGGGATGCCGCAATCTAGAGAGGCTCAGGAACAACTCATAAAGATCTTGGAAGACGAGAGAGAAGCGAGGGGGGAGTTTCAACATCGCCTCGACCTCGGCGTCAGAAATATCCGAGACTTGGAAACTCGTGTCCATCATCTTTCCCCCCAGTTCAAAGACGCTGCGTTCTCTTGGCACCAGGGGAGCACTAACGTCAGGAATAGGAACCACCGGTGTCCAGGTCTTGGTAGTTGATGTCTTGTCAGTGCGCCTCTTCTTGTGAGTATGCTTGCCCCAATGTCGAAGGGCCCTTGACCTTCTTGCTCTTTTGGCGCAAGAGAAGAAGAGCTAGCCTTTTCTTTTTTCCTTCGACGAGGGCATTTATTAGCCTGCTCACCGCGGGTCCGACGGTCGCTAGCTCGCCCTGCATCGATGGTCGCCGAAGTTGATTCAATACACCATCTACTGTGAGCGACGAGATGAAAATATGATCGAGATAGAAAACTAGAAACGTAATAAGAAGAGGCGCAAAGAGAAGGAATTACCTCGCCGCCAAATGGAAGTATGCACGACGCCGCCTAGATCCGGCGGGTTAGGGACATCTAGGATTAGACCCAAATTGTGAAGATTCTCATTGGTCAAGAGCATTTCATGTAACGAACCTCCGGACGAATAAGAGAAAGCCTGCTCAATCCTCGCCAAACTATTACCGGAGAACTTGGTGGTCCTCGTTAACTACAGATAAAGTATTATCAACATATGAAGAAAGAGCAAAGTAAGATAAAAGAAAGTCATGTTCCCAACGCCGCACTTTGCACCGCCTTCTCGGCAGCAAAAGTTAGGGTGAAAGTTGAATGGCCCCGGATCATGAAGAACATGGGCTTCCACCCATGTGACGACGAGAGGAATACCTAGAATAAGCTTCCCAAATCGGACCGAGCCCTCCCGTGACCACTCAAAAAATACCACCCTCACACTTGGTGCATAGCTTATACATAAAAGCGGAACTCGTCCCAGTTGGGAGTTCCATATCAAATTTCGGTGCCATAAAATCCGGGCACCAAAGCAAGCGACTACCAGTTGGCGCCAACTAAGCGGGGAGATGCCATTAAAGTGGCGAAGAGTCCTTTTCAAAGGGATGAACCGGGAGTGTCATCCCTATATGAATCGTTCTAGTATAGACCGAAAGGTATCCGTTGGTGGCATATCGGGTCCTAAAATGCATGTCCGGGAGAAGGTACTCGAACAACCTCCCGTCAATGCATCCTTCCTTCACACCCCGGATAATGTCTTTATTTTGGACCCTCAACGCCACAGTGTCAGCTGTGAAGGAAGGCCTATCTAGGTCACCGCTCGTGGCAGCTAGGGGCCATCCACCATCGCGGTAGCTACCCCGCTTACGCTGCCCCCCGTGAAGGGGATCCGCTCGATGATTTTGTCTATAAACCGCCCGATGCTACCGAATTCGCTTCCAAAGTTGTCGCCCGGTTCGTATCTTTCCTCGACGTCTTCGATGTCCCTCAACACGTAGTTGACGCTGGAAGACGAAGAAGACCATGAATCTCCACTACTGAAGGGGGGTCCGAACGGACGACAGAAGAAGAATCCTCTCGACTGGGTGAACTTTGGGCCATTGTTCTTGTGATTAAAAAGACAAGAAGCTAAGTTAAAGCCCTAACGTCGAGAGGAAGAAACGACAGCTACTCTAAAATGATGACTACTCAAACCCCTCGACTTGACGTCGACCATTCATATGAGAATGCTAACGGCGAATGTTCATAGAATTACAGGTTCCCCGTAACCCGAAGCCCGAGACACACACGACAACAAAGAAATAACGATCGAGCCATCCAATGCGACGTAACACAACGGAGTAAGTCTCCTTAACTTCTATGTTCCATACATTATGCATATATATTTACATATTCCAAGTACACAAAGGGGGAAACCCCGTGAGTACGCAAAGAAAAAGAGAATCAAGAGGCTTACTGGTGAAGAAGGATTTCTAGGAAAGTCTCAAAGTGAGGACAGCTTCGCAATGTATTGCGGAGAGCTGGAAGTATGAAGTCGGAGGTCAAAGCAAAAGAGATTCCGGCAGAATAGGCAATGGTTCAACGAAAGTGGAAGGAGAATTTGAAGTTCTGCAAAAATGACTCTTGGGTTCGTGAAGAGTATTTAAAGGGAAAGACATCCTCGACCCTGACCGTTGGATGAAAATTTCAAAATCCAACGGCAAGGGAATTCTGCTCGAATCTAACGGCGATAAAGAAGGGTGGGAAACCGAGAGGTCGTAATCCAACGGCCCATGTTCATCCTTTTTAAATACGACTGTACATCATTACGCGAGATCAATCGACGCGATGGTTACGTCCCCCGAAGGAAATACGAAGCACCCAGGCCATCATTGCGGGTGAAGGCTCAGCACCGTTTTCCCACACCCGAAGCACGAAAGGAGAACCGAGCCTAAAGCTGGAGGCCGCCTAAAAGGAGCCCTCGACCTGGGGGGTAGCTGTTGTGTGGGAAAATGTGATGGACACCTGGAAGAATGATAATGCGACACGTGGCCATAACTACTCTCCGCCAAGCACACAACCCTCAACGTCTACGTTTCCCTCCTACTCAGCTGTAAAGCCCGAGAATGAAGTCTAGATTAAGGCGACGACCCCTTGTGGCACCAACGGATAGTGCCGCCTAGATTAAGGCACCAGATTCCTTGACTCACAAAGGACCTCCGTAGAGGACGAATTGGGCTAAACAAATAACGGGCGAGGGGAACGTTCTTTTAAGACGTGGGCGGTTTGCGTAAAAGTGTAAGATGTCCGCAGCATTAATTGTAAGTTCTCAAACCGCCCTGCTGTGGGACGGGAAAGCATTACAGAGAAACACAAAGCCATAATAGAAGACTAAATTGGCTGGGTGAATAGTGCAGATTAGTGGGCTACGACTGGGCCTACCAAGGGAGAACACTTGAGTGCTTTCACCTATGAAGGAAACCCACCAAGCCAAGGAAGCTCAATATAAAAGGGGGGAGACCCTCACCAAGAGGGGGGTCCGAGATTTCAAGGAAAGAAAGAGGGAGCTATAACTTGTAAATTGTTGCCCTTTCAAAAGAAATACAAAATCACAGTGGATGTAGCTCTAATTTTACAGAGTGAACCAATATAAAATCCTTTGCGTTTGTTTATATACAGTTCAGTTAGCACACAAATACACGTATACACTAAATATTCACACTTTCACTACACATATAGGCCGGTAATCCAAAGAAAAACCACAAAGTAACCCGGCCGATAATTGTTGGCGAGATTTGACCGTTAACATTAGTCTTATACTTATTTTACTCTTTTTGTTTGGCACGTTTCAAGAAAAAAAAACAAATAAAATAAAATAACAGCGTCTTTGTTCTATTTGCTTGGTCGTTTGTCAATTTCATTTGTGTCTGTAATTTGTTGTCAGTTTGCATTCATGGTCGGTTTGAAGTAAATTTATTTTGTTAGGAACTGTTTTGTCTAATTTTGTTTTCAAAAAAAAAAAAAAAAGGCAGCATTTTTTAGTTTTTGTCGGATTTGAGTGACCTTTCCGTATCCTTAATTTTAGAAAAAAAAAAAAAACAAAACAAAAACTTTGTTTTGTCATATTAGTTTGGAATCAGTTTTCAGTTTCCTGTTGTTCGATTAGTTTTCTTCATTAGTTTGATAGGTTTTCTTTTTTTTTTTTTTTATTTTATTTGTTCAAAAAAAGAAAAAAAAAAACTGGATGACGTCTGTTAATGGTATTACATTTTTGTGAGTCTTGTCATTTTGTCGCCTGTTAGGTTTTCTTTTTTTTTTTTTTTTTTTTTTTATTAGTCAAGTTTGGTTTGTACGTTTTTTTTTTTAAGAGTGATTTGTATATCTGTTTTCATTTTCTTTGGTTTTGTCTTTTAGTGGCCACTTAGTCCGTTTTGAGATTTTGTTTTTCATTAGTTAGTGTGTGCGTTTTGTGTTTATGTGTGTTAGTAATCATTAGTTGTGTTTAATATTATTATTTTTTTTTTCTTTTTTCTTTCTGTAAAGTTTTATTAGTTTTGTTTTATATTATGTATGTTAGTTTTTATTTTTAATTTTAATTTTATTTATATTGATTGTTTTCATTTTTATCATTTTTTAGTGTTTGTTATTTTATTTTTGCTTTTAATTTTCTGGTATAACTAGAATTAATTTTTAGATTGTAACTCTTATGTGACTAATTTAGACACTAAATTAGGACTCTTAATTTCTCATAATTTGTGTAACCTTAGGTTTTAGAATAGTATGAACTTAGGGTATTAATATCTAACATTTAACATTTTATAAAACACATCATAAAACTTAATAAATTTTCAAGCAATTTTGTAGAAACGTTGAAAAGTACGAACTAAGGGAAGAGGACAACCTCAAAGCCCAAGTCGAATCTTTGACAAGGCAAATCGAGGTCCTCAAAGGAAAAAAAGGTAGAGGAATTCACATGGTCGCTAGGGCAGAGTTACAAGAGTCTTGCTTCGTTTGTGGAGGGGTGGAGCATCTAGCTAAGGATTGCCCTGCTTACAATGAAATGAGAGGGGTTTATGAGGAACAATGTAATGCCTTAGCGGCATACAACAAACCCTTCTCTAACACATACAATCCTGACTGGAGGAACCATCCAAACTTCAGTTGGAGAGATTCCGCCCAAGTGCAACCATCGGGAGGACAATGGAGAACTGAGCAACAACCGCAACCGCCAAAGGCGTATTCTGCACCTCAATACAATACGCAACGGCCAAGGAATTCTCTTGAGAACACCTTCCAATCTTTCAAAAAGGTGTAGAGTAAGACGAATCAGAAGTTTGAGTTACTGTTCACGCAATGGTGGAAGAAAGTAAAGAAATAAAGCTTCAAATCACGAAGCTGACTGAAGCTTTGGCAGTTCAAGAACGCGGCAAGTTCCCTTCACAAGGTTAGATGTCTTTGCCTGGAATCATGCCGACATGGAAGGGATCGACGCTGAGATTATATGTCACTCCCTAAACATCGACCCCTCATATCCTCCCAAATGCCATAAGCGTCGACCAACGAACCCTGAGAGGTATGAAGCGCTGAAAGAGGAGGTTGACAAGCTGATCAACAATGGGTTCATAAAGGAGGCCCATTACCCACGTTGGGTCCCAAACCCCGTTCTGGTGGTCAAGCCTAACGGAAACTGGAGAACTTACGTCAACTTCAGCGATCTCAACAAAGCCTGCCCAAAGGATGGCTTTCCACTCCCTCGAATAGACCAGATGGTCGATGGGAAATGAGATGTTGAGTTTTATGGATGCCTACTTCGGGTACAACCAGATCCCTATGCATTCAGCTGACGAGGAGCACACGTCCTTCATAACCGACAGGGGCCTCTACTGCTATAAGGTGATGCCTTTAGCCTGAAGAATGCAAGTGTAGAGGCTTGTGAATAAGATGTTCGCTCAACAACACGGCAAAATAATGGAGGTCTACGTCAATGATATGCTTGTGAAAAGAGCTAGGGCCAGCCAGTATGTCGACCATCTAGGTGAAATGTTTGGTATATTAAGAAAATACCATATGAAACTAAACCCCAAAAAATGTGCCTTTGGAGTTAGGTTGGGAAAATTTCTCAGTTTTATGGTCAGCAACCGAGGGATAGAAGCTAACCCTGAGAAGATTAAAGCCCTACAGGATATGTGGTCCCCAACTAAGCCAAAGGAAGTGCAGAGGTTGACAAGATGTGTCGCCGCCTAAACAGTCCATATCGAAAGCAATGCATACAAATCGTCCCCTTCTTGATGCCTTGAAAAGGAGCAGCGCTTTGAGTGGACACCACAATGTGAAGAGGCCTTCCAGAAATTGAAGGAACATTTGGGCAAGCCCCCAATTCTGTCAAAACCAAATCCTGACGAGGAGCTTAGCCTATACCTCTCCGTGTCCCAACACGCCGTAAGCTTCGTGCTAGTAAGAGAAGAAGAAAGGGTACAATTGCCAATCAACTATGTGAGCAAAAGGCTCCTTGACGCCGAGTCGAGGTATAGCGAAATGGAACGCTTGGCACTGGCCCTGATGGTAGCTTCAAGAAAGCTCTGGCACTATTTCCAATCTCACACAATACGGGTTCTTATAAACCACCCGTTGAGGCAGGCTCTACAAAAGCCCGAAACTTCCGGTATCGACTCTTCAAATGGTTGGTAGAGTTGAGCCAGTTCGACATTAAATATGTGCCAAGAACTGCGATCAAGGGTCAAGCGCTCACCGATTTTCTAGCTGAATTCTCCCATAGACCAACTCCTGCCACACCTGAAGGAGTCAAGAATACATAATGAAAGCTCTACGTGGATAGAGCGTCGAGCGATAAAGGGTCAGGAGCCGGCATCTTGTTAATCAGCCCAGAAGGTCACAAGATTACCTTGGCGGTTCAATTTAAATTCAAGGCGTCGAATAACGAGGTAGAGTAGGAGGCGCTAATTGCAGGGTTGCGACTAGCTAGCCACCTAAAGGTCGAGAGGCTAAGTGTCTTCAACGATTCTCAACTAGTCATCAGGCAAGTGAAAGAAGAATACCAAGCACGTGGTGAGAAAATGGGAGCATACTTGAGAAAGGTAAAAGAAGAACTCATTAAGTTCAAAAGCTACGAGATACTTCAGATACCACGAGTTGAAAACGCAAACGCCGATGCTCTAGCAAAGCTAGCATCTTCAAAAGATTTTGACACACTAGGGATCGTTCCCATCGAAGAATTAGAGCGGTCGACCATAGAGGAAAAAGCTAAGGCATTAATCGTCAAAATAGGTGAAAATTGGATGACACTACTCATCCAATATCTAATGGACGCGCAATTGCCAAGCGATAAAAATGAAGCCAGACAAATCAGATACAGACCTGCGAGGTACTTATTGTATGATGACTTGCTATCCGACGAGGCTACTTAACACCTCTGGCCGGTTCTGGATGATGTTGAAACCTGGAAGGTCCTCCATAAAATCCATGAAGGAGTATCACGGTAATCACACTTTGGGGACAATCTTTAGCTCTTAAGGTTTTGAGGCAAGGATACTCTTGCCCACGCTCAAGAATGACGCTTTCCAATATGCCCGACGTTGCGATAAATGTCAAAGGTATGCCACAATTCCTTGAGCACCCCCAAAATTTAACCTCTATTCTCTGTCCATGGCCCTTCGCCAAATTGGGGGTTGACCTGATCGGGTGATTACACCTTGCACCTGGAGGCTTTAAATTTGCCATCGTCGCGGTAGACTACTATACAGAGTGGGCAGAGGCAAAGTCTTTGACTACGACCACGGAAACGGCCTGCACCAAATTCATGTGGGACAACATTGTGTGCAGGTTCGGGGTCCCCCACTCAATATTGTCTGACAACGGAAAACAGTTTGACAATGCCTCAACACGTAGATTCTGTGACAGCTTGGGCATTTGAAAAGACTTCTCAGCACCAATCCACCCATAGTCTAATGGACAAGTCGAGGCGGTCAATAAAATATTAAAGTATACCCTGAAGAAGAGACTCGACGATCTAAAAGGGAAATGGGCCAAGGAACTCCCCAAGATTTTATGGGCATACAGAATGACGAGCTGAACTACTACGGGTGAAACACCCTTCTCCATGACGTATGGCGTTGAGGCAGTGCTCCCTGTAGAAATCGAAACACCGACCTTACGAACCATCATCCACAACGATGATGACAACGCGGAAGGCATGAATGGAGAACTCGACTTGTTGGAAGAAAAGAGTCTCGGCTCCCAGCTACGCCTCGCCGCCTATCAGCAAAGAGCAGCGCGATACTACAATAAGAGAGTTTGACAAAGAAGGTTCATCCCAACAGACCTAGTATTAAAAAGGGTAACACAGAGTACAAAACCCAAAAATATTGGT
The DNA here is from genome assembly GCA_012066045.3 of Morus alba. Taxonomy (NCBI): domain Eukaryota; kingdom Viridiplantae; phylum Streptophyta; class Magnoliopsida; order Rosales; family Moraceae; genus Morus; species Morus alba. The sequence continues at coordinate 36,164,995 of CP050224.2, forward strand.
CCACTGGGCCCAACATGGGAAGGGCCCTACCGCGTAAGGGAAGTACTACGTCCTGGCACCTACATTTTGGAAAGCGTCGATGGTAAACGAATTCGACACCCATGGAATGCAGAACAGCTAAGGCTGTACTACCAATAGTGTATGTAATTCTTACGCATCCCAATTGTACATTCTTTACGAATTAAATAAATTGATATGTTTACAGAAAGGAAGGAATTCACCCCTTAATAACATGTCTGCTTAAAAAATCGAGGTTATATTAAACGAACATGGGGGGACAGAGGTCCACGGAAAACTAAAAAATAAGACGATGACCCCAAGGGCTGAAATCGACGTCAGATCCTCCAAGGAGGAAAGGCAAATACTTAGCAAAATTCTAAGGAACTTTCTAAGACAACGACCCCAAGGGGTGAAATCGACGTCAGATCCTCAAAGGAGATAAGGCGAGTACTTTGCAAAAAATTCTAAGGAATTTTCTAAGACAACGACCCCAAAGGGTAAAATCGACGTCAGATCCTCCAAGGAGGAAAGACAAACACTTAGCAAAATTCTAAGGAATTTTCTAAAGGCAGCAATTGCAAAGTAAGGTACGAATAAAATCTGCTATCTTTATAAAAGCACAGATAAAATAAAAAGTTGTCCAAATTGATGTCAAATTACAAAACACAAAACAAAAGAAAGGTAAAGATCCTCTAGGCCTCGCCGCCAGCCGCCGATTCATCGCCGTCACCAGGTGGGGAAAGGTTGTCATTGCCAGCAAGAGGAGGAGAATTATAAAGAAATCTAAAGTCCCACTCAGGATGCGCCTTCTTGATCAGGTCGACAATTTGTTGACCAGCAGATTGAAAATCCTTGTTACGGATGTCGATGAGCACCGGAAAAGCCTCAAACTCCTCAATAATCTCAGCACGCTTGGCATCGAAAGTAACTGTAGCCTCGGCTTCGGCTTCCCTCTTCCCTCGGCCTTCCCCTCAAAAACACTTCTTCACCGCCTCGGTAAGCCCGGCCAACTTTGCATAGGATAAATCTGCCCGCTTCGTGAGTTCTTTAACTAAAGCAGTCAACCTGGCCAGTTCACCTTCCAAGCTCGACAGTTTTACCACGGCCACGTCTCTCTCCTCGACGGCATCCGCTAACTGTTTCTTGGCATCGTCGATAAGGGAGTTGAGCTTGGCCTCCACATTGTCCATCTCCTTATTACGCTCCTCAACCTTAACTAGGTCAAGGAGATTAAGGATGGAAAGGACCAGGCTCTGAAAAGTTGAAGGTCAGAAAAATAAAAATACAAAGCGGCAAGATAAAAAAAATCTTACTTGAATTTGGAAGGAGATTTGTTTACGCTGACGATCAACCAAAGAAGATTGAGAGGCAGCAATCCAGTGTGGCTCAAGGAAAGACTCATAAAGAGCACGGATCCCCGGGTACCAAAGGGCCCTTAACCTTTTTACTCCTTGACGCATGGGAAGAAGAGCTAGCTCTCTCCTTTCCCTCCGACGAGGGCTGTTGGCTCGGTGGGGGTTGTTGGTTTGACGGCAGTTGCTGGCTCAGCCCGGATTGCTGGCTGCCGGGGAGTTGGATTCTCAAAGATGCCATCTCTACAGAAACGACGAGACAAAGATATAGTCAGCATTTGGAAAACGAAAGCCATGATAAAGGAAGGCATCAAAAGCAGAAGTTACCTTCGTTGCTTAAATGGAAGTATGTGCGAATGACGTCTAGATCCGAAGGGTCTGGGAGATCAAGAATTAACTCGGCGGCTCGAAGGTTGGACTTGGTCAGGAGCGTATCAATGTGGCCGATCTCGGATGAAAACGAGAAGGCCTTCTCAATCCTCGCCAAGCTATTTCCGGAAAACTTCGGCTGGTCTTGGTTAACTAAAGGGTGAAAGACTGTTAGCGTACGGAAAAGAAGAAAGAAGCAAAGTAAGGTAAAAGAAAGTCAAAAATCTCACCCATATTCCCAACGCCGCTGCACCGCCGCTTTTCGCAGGCAAAGCATTGGATGAAAATTGAAAGGCCCGCGTATCATAAAAAACATGGGTTTCCACCCATAAGACGACAAGGGAATGCCCAATATCAACTTCCGAATACTGGGCTGAGATCTCCGTGACCACTCAAAAAATACCACCCTCACACTTGGCGATGTGGCATAGTTTGTACATAAATATGAACTCATCCGGAGGAGTTCCATATCAAACTAAAATTTGCCACAAAATCTAAGCGCCGACAAAGCGATTACCGGATGTTTCGTGCCAATTGAGCAGGGAAATGCCATAAAAATGCCGTTGTCTTTTACAAAAGGATGAACCGGAAGGGTCATCCCCGCTATAACATTACGTATAGACCGGGAGGTACCCAAATCAGTGACATCTTTGTGTTGGTTGCCGAATCGAATTCGGCGGCGGAAGCGTGGCGGCAAAACAGCGGATCGTGTATAACAAAAATTTTCATAAAACTTTTGAGATACTCTATAGATTATATTAATTTATGCACGAATAAATTAATCACATTAATTTATATTATTCAAGGATCAACCGAAAAATACCTGGTAGCCGACTCGGATGATAACTTGAATTTCTTTGACCACGAACAGTCCTTGCTCCAAGCTTTGTGTTTGGAATACCAAAGACTTCCACGTCAATTCCTTGATTCCACGTAGATGTGTGTGTGGGCACACGTGAGACAAAACAGGTTTCTTAGGGCTTGTTCTTTTGATGTTTTTGAGTTAGGTAACTTGAGTATAGATTTTGAGTTGAGTTTGAGTTATAACTTGAGTTGAAGTTGTAACTTGAGTTTGTGTTTGGTTGTGTACATTTGAGTTATGGTTTGAGATAAGAATCTTTTTTGAGTTTGTGTTTGAGTAAGTCAAAACTTGAATTTATTTTTAGATAGTATTTTAATAAAAACTCAATGCTAATGAAAAATTTTAATAGGGTATATGGGTCTAGTTTTATTCATCTTTTCATTGTCAACGCATAGAAAAAAAAATCATCTCAATCAGAATTAAAACGAAAAAGTTATAGCATTTTTAAGAATAGAAAAAATACTGTTCATTAACTTGAGTTCGAGTTTCTGAACTCGAGTTGAAGGGAAAACTTAAACTCGAGTTTTAGTTCCAAACTCGAGTTCAAACTCGAGTTCAAACTCAAGTTTAAACTTAAAAGAACATGAACTCAAATAAAGTTATAACTCGAGTTACTTTTTTTGAGTTTTTAACTCAAAAAACAGCCTGCCGAACAAGGCCTTAAACACTCGAATTTCCACAAACACCAACGCATGCACGATGTGGAATTTTTGGAGAAAAATATTTTGCACTCTTTTTTTCCTCTATGAGAATTTTGGCCACACTCTTTTTAGGGCTGAAAATATGTTTTAAAAATTGTATCTACAATTTTCTATCTTTCTCATATTTAAAGAGTAGAAGTCAAACTTCAAAATAGAATCAAATCCTTATCTCCAATTTTGAATTTGGAACAAAAAATCTCTTCCCCTTATCCTTTAAGTGGCCGGCCACCCTAGGGATTTATCCCTGTGTGTGTGGGACCTATATCAGATAGGGAAGGAAGAGATTTTATTCTTTATCTAGTAGTCCAATTTTAATTCAGATTCAAATTCGAATTTAAGTTAAACTTAAATTAATTTGAATTCTAAATTGAACAACTTATCAAATAAGTTTAAATGGATAAATCTAGATATGCTCAAATTCAAATTTAAATAGTCTCATTATTTAAATAATAATTAATTCTCAATTAATTATTTTTCGAGTATTCAATTTTAGAATTCCGTAATTCTAAAATTTCCATTTTGCCCTTTGTGTCTGGTAGAATTACAAGGACGACTGGGGACTAATGGACCTATAATTCTGAGCTCCAATAAAATTAATAATTAATTAAACACTTTAATTAATTAATTAATTCTATTAATTCCAATAGTTACACCACTATAAACTTGGAATTGCACTCTCGAAATTATAGACATTAATTACTTCTAAATTGCGAAGTGTCCATTTGATATAGTCATTATATATAGATCAATCCTCCATAAATAATTCATAATTAGAGTCAGGTAGAATCCGTTAACCTCTCTAATTACATCTTTATCATTGAGTACCATTGATTCTCTAATGGATAGTGATTCATAAAACACATTCATGAACCAGAGCGCTCTTACTAATCCAAGTACCGAATCAACACTCAAGAGAATTATTTATCTGCTTCTTTCTCAAGAAGGAATGGATTCCATATCGTATAATAACATTCCCAGCTACCTATTTCATTATGTCTCCAAAATACAAGGAATAGAATTTAGGGTCTCAGAATCCGTACCGAGTAAATCAAAAGACATAAATCCATAAATAGGAGTTTGTTAAGAACTCAGGATTAAGATCACCCTATATATGACCATCGGTAGACTCAATTAGAATTTCTATGCTTAACGAAAATTATTAAAAATTCATATTGTGTCTCCTCCATGTTCCACATAATCTCATTATGCGAAATACACTCATTCAATATCTTGCCATATTAATAGTGCGGATAACACCGTTCCATTCTAAATGGGAATGACATGTATTAATAATGTTTTGATTAAAGATTCTGAACTTTAATTAAATTCATTATGCACAATTACTTTTGATTATTATCCTTAAACATTATCCTCTCATATACAACACTTATATACCATGTTTAAGGTTACATAAATAATCAAGGAATTTTATTTGATATTCATAAAATATTCATAAATATATGCACATAAAATGATGAATAAACTCTTTTATTAAATAAATAATAAATATCCTTTTACATCTCATGCTTCTAGGACACTATTCCCAACATGCTGGTCCTAAAATGCATGTCTGGGAGGAGGTATTCAAACAACCTCTCATCAATGAATCCTTCGTTTATAGCCCGGATGATATCCTTATTCCGGACTCTTGATGCCACAACGTCGGCTATGAAGAAAGGCCTATTGTTATCACCACTCATGGCAGCCAGGGGGCATCCACCATTGAGGCAACAACCCTGCCCACGCTGCACCCCGTGAAGGGGATCCGTTCGACCACCTCGTCCAACATTCGTTCTATGCTACTGAGTTCGCTACCAAAGTCATCGCCTGGTTCATATCTGGCTTCGACGTCTTCTATGTCCCTCAGCAAGGAGTCGATGCCTAAAGACGAAGAAGACCATGAAATCTCCACCATTGAAGGGGAGTTTGGATGGACGACGGAAGGATCCTCTCGACTGGGGAAATTTTGGGCCATTGTTCTGGTGATTAAAAAGACAAGGAGCTTAGTGAAAACCCTAACGTCGAGAGGAAGAAAAGGATGGCTATTCTAAACGACGACTACTCAAACGCCTCGACTTGACGTCGACCATTCATATGAGAATGGTAACGGCGAGTGCTCATGGAACCCCGAGTTCCCCAGAACCCAGAAACCAAAAGTGCACAAACAACAAAAAGATAGAAATAGAACTATCCTACGCAGAAAAATAAAACAGAGTAAGTCTCTCTAACCTCTACATTTCACGTATTTCCATACATATGTGATTCAACAAGAAAGAACCCGTGAGAAATAGAACGAGTAGAGGATGATGAGGCTTACCGATATGAAGAGTTCTGGGAAGAGAATCTCGGATTGAATGCGGCTTCGCAACACGCCTTGAAGAGCAAGAAGTACGAATCGATGTTTTATGGAAAAGGATTCCGACAGAGCAAATAGCAATTCAACAAATACGGGGAGTGTTTGCGTTTTGAAAAAATGGTTTTCGAGTTCAAAGAGGGTATTTAAGGGGATGAAAGTCCTCGACCCCTAACCGTTGGATGAAGATTTTAAAATCCAACAGCAAGGGAATCCTCCCCAGATCTGACGGTGACAAACAAGAGCAGGAAACAGAAGAGTTGCGATCCGAGGGCTCATATTCGTCCTTTTGAAATAAAGCCTTATGTCATCATGGGGAATCGACTGACGCGACGGTTGCGTCTCCCGAAGGAAATCCGAAGTGTCCAGGCCATCATTGCAAACGAAGGCTCGGGACCGTTTTCCCACACCTGAAGCACGGAAGTACAATTGAACCTAAGCTTGAGGCCGCCTAAAAGGAGCCCTCGACCTGAGGGGTAGCTGTTGTTTGGAAAAATGTGACGGACACATGGACGAACGATAATGCGACACGTGGCCTTAACTACTCCCCGCCAAGCAACAACTATCGACGTCTACAGCTCCCTCCTGTTCCGCTATAAAGAGCCCAAGCATGAAGTCCAACTTAAGCCGAATCCTTTTTTTTTTCCTAGAGCAGGCGAGACTGACAAAAAGTTTCGTTTGTTTCTCCCCCCACAATCCACTACAAAAACTTTTTTTTTTTTGCTAATGAAGAAAGGGATTCGGTGTGTTGATTTTATTGAAGTTTCCATGTGTCAGTTTATGATTCGCAGGCTCTTAAGTGTGATCAACGTGGCTGGCTGCAATTCATCCGATCAATAAGTGACCACGTCTTAGCACGGAGTAGGAAATCCTGCACAAATCCTTAAGTGGCCCAACAAATTTTACCACGTGTCAGAGTTTCATTGGTAGAAGGAAAAAGTGACGGGCCCACTTGCAGAAAGCTGACGTGATGTCTGCTTCCCTTATTAGATGCGCTTAACTCTACGTGTGTTTTGCACGCACCAATAGCGGTTGTTGGTGATTTTGATTAGACGGCCAGAAAAAAAAGTCAGAGTTTTTATTTTTAATTATTATTACTTATTATAATTATTTATTTTAGAGTGATTTGTAGTCTAATTTTGTCCATAGATTTAGAGGTGTCAAATGGGCCGTGCTGTCCATGGACAGCTCGGCCCAACCCGCAATAGTGTCTGATTCGGCACGGCACGGTTCGTTACTGTTACGGGCCGTGCCGGCATGGCACGTGTAATGGACTAGGACTAGGCCTCAACTTCTCAGCCCGCGGCCCAAGCTCGTGGAGGCCCACGGCACGACCCTTATTCGGCCCGGCCCAAGCCCTGATTCGGCCCTTATTCGGCACGGCCTAAGCCCGCGAAACGGCCCACGAAGAAGCCCATTTCATTTGGTCCAGTGGGCCTTTCGCGGGCTTGGACGTTCGGCACATGATGGGCCTCCCGTTTCGCCCATCACATGCCTCCCGTTTGGCATGTGATGGGCCAAACGGGAGGCACGTGACGGGCCAAACGGGAGGCCCGTCACGTGCCGTATGTTGGGCCCGCGAAGGGCCCAACGGAAAAATACCAAATTTCAAGTTTTCAACCCTAAAATTCCCTATAAATACCCCTTAATTCCACCATAAATCTCACCAATTCACTCTCATATTCTCATCTCACTCTCATTCTATCTCTCAACTTCTCTCTTTGATTTTGATTCTAAGCTTTTTTCTCGCATTCATTCATTTTCTAGCTCTTTCATTTACAAAGTTCAATCAAGTTCTATCAATTTTCAGAAAATGGCCTCACCAAACTTTCCTGATTTCACTGCTCTTCCTGAGCTTGGTGATGAGACATTTTTTTAGGAAGAAATGATGCCTTGAACCCCACCCCACCGAACCGAAAATGCTCCGGTGGATAATGCTTCAAGACACAACGAGGAAGCCGGAGAACGCAATAAAGGAAAAAGACCGCGAACTTCTCTGGCATGGCATTTCACCAAGAAGCCCCGACCAAATCCAAAAACATGTGAAATGAAAATTCGTGCGGTATGTAAATATTGTAAAAAGCACTTTTCTAATAAAAAGGGTGGGGGTACTGGTCATTTGGATAGACATTGGAAAGTATGTCTACCGTTGCACCAAGGTGGGAGTGTGGACTCCCGCCAACAAACACTATCACTCACATCACAGGGGTTACAAAATTTTACATATGATGGACAACGTGCTCATGAGGCACTAGCTAAATTTCTAGCTAGTGCCGAATTACCTCTTTCTTTTGCAGATGATGCCTCCTTTGAAGAATTCATTCAGATAGCCTTTTGCCCACAATTTAAACGGGTAAGTAGAAACACATCTCGTTCTAATTGCATGAAAGTTTTTTATGCAATGAGACAATCTCTTGTTGATAATTTTAGGACTTTTAATGCTACTGTGTCTTACACTTCTGATCTGTGGGAGGGGTGTAAGAAAAATGGATATTTATGTGTCACAGCGCACTATGTTGATGACGATTGGGTTTTACAAAAAAGAATAATTGGTTTTCGTTTATGTCCATATCCTCATAACGCAACAACTATTTTTAGTACAATAATGGAAATTTTTAGGTTTTATGGGATAGAAGATAAAGTTTTAACAATTACTTTTGATAATGCATCAGCTAATACAGCTGCAATTAATATGTTTAAATGTAGTTTGAAACCGGCATTTGGAGGGGAAATTTTTCATCAACGGTGTGCATGTCACATAATTAATTTAGTAGTTCAGGCAGGAATTGAACATATCTCAGCTAATCTTACAAATATTAGAGAATCATTATCCTTCATATCTAGTTCTGGAGCTCGGCTCCAAGAATTCAAATAATATTGCGGTGAATGCGATGCGGATCAAGAAAAGTTTCCAACCGACGTGAGACATAGGTGGAATTCAACATATTTAATGTTGAAGGCGGCACTCCGTATTCACAGCTTATCACGACATATGTAAACAAAGAAGAATGATCAAATTTTAATTTTCGATCCCGATTGGCAAATTGTTTAGTATTTTTTAAATTTTTAGAAGTTTTTTACAATGCTACCGAATTACTTTACTCGAGTTTATTATCCTATTGCACATTTAGCTTTACATCAACTATTTAATATTTCGTAAACATTTTCTTATTATAGGGATACAGAACTTTTTGGAAATATAGTTAACTTAATGGAAAATAAATTTAAAAGTTATTGGTCAGGTTGTCCTATGTTATATGCATTGGCAACCATTTTAGATCCTAGGTGCGGAGTAGATGGAACTGAATCATTAATGACTGCTACCGTAGAGAATTTAAATATAGATATGCAACTAAGTATTACTGATGCTAAGAAAATGTTAGAAAAAGTTTTTAGTTTGTATGAAGTAAAATATAGCACATGTCAAAAAGAACAGGGAACTTCGTCGTCAACTACCAGTTCGGGGCCTAAAGGATCATCACAGAGTTTCTTGAAGAAGAAAGAGAAAACGGCAGGATCGTCCTCAACACAAGCGTCTACGGAACTAATCAAATATTTTGAAGCAAATTTTGTAATCGATGACGACAAACTAGACATCTTACAGTGGTGGAAGAGCAAGACAGATCGTTTTCCAACACTGTCCATAATAGCTCGTGACATTCTGACAACTCTAGTATCAACGGTAGCATCAGAGCAAGCTTTTAGTGCAAGCAACCGAATTCTTGACGAGAAGAGAAGCAGAATGCATCCAGACATCTTGGAGGGACTAATGTGCGTTAAAGACTGGGAAGATGCCAGAAGACGAAAACAACAATACACAGATGATTCGATGCAAGAATATTTTTCTAACTTAGAAATAACAGAATCTTCTGGAAGCACTTAGATTTGTAATTTACTATTCCTAGCTACTGCACTCTTTTTTCTTTCGCTAAGGTTTTGTCTCGATCTCCCCATGGGTTTTACTTAGCAAGGTTTTTAACGAGGCAGTCATTTATGTGTACTCCTATTATGTCAATTCAATAAAATCACATCTTTTATGGCATATGATATATATTTTTTTGAATAAATTTTTTAAAAAATACAAGGGCCAGGGCCGGTACTTTAAGGGCCAGGGCCCAGGCCCTTGAGCCCGGCCCTTCAAGGGCTCAGGCCCAGCACGGCCCTTGAAGGGCCGGCTGCACGGCCCCGCCCTCACGGACCAGGGGCCAGCGGCCTGGACCGGCCTCGAGTTTTTTCTTCTCGGGCCCGCCCCGTGCACGACCCTCCCTTTGTGCAGGCCGCCGTGCACAACACGGCCCGAGCCCGTGATGGGCCTGGGGTCAAGCGTGCCGTGCCGGCCCAACACGGCACGTTTGACATCTCGACATAGATTTAGTTAAATAAAACAAAAATAAATTTAGTTAAACAAAAGCACACCGTATTAAATTAAAAAAATAAACAAAACAAAATAGATTTAGTTAAAATATAACATAGTTAGTGGACATGTTGTTGTGTGGGAAAATGTGATGAATACGTGGACCGCCAAAATCACGACACGTGGCGACATGCTCTCTCCGCCGCCCGCATTGCATAACTCGACGCTTGACACTTCAAAATCAGCCACCGAGCCCAAAGCCAATGTCCGACCAGCGACGACCCCATGAGGCGTCGACGCCATTCAAAATGCCTCGAACTAAAATTGGATCCCATTAATGGCAAGATTACAAACCGCCCACAGGGGACACAAAAAGCATTACGGAGACTCACAGAGTCAGAATCAAAAGACTAATCGAGAGAGTGAATAAAGGCCGATTAGTGGGCTCTTGGGCTATCACCGAGCCTAAAAAGGAGAAGCACTTGAGTGCAGAGGCTCTCGGAGGAAAACCCCCAAAGAAGGAAGCCCGGCTATATAAGGAGAAGGATCCCCAATGAAGAAGGGGTCAGCTAATGAAAGAGAAGCGGATTGTTGAGAGAAAAAAGAAACAATTTGTGTAAATTGTAAACCCTCTCTAAGCAATATAAATCATACAGTGGATGTAACTCTTGATTTTACAGAGTGAACCACTATAAAATTTCTCTTGTGTTTTTACATTCAGTTCATAAAAACACTAATTCTCTATCTTTAAACACGTTAGCCAGCCGGTAATCCAAGGGGAAACCAAAGGTAACCGGGTTGGATTATTGTTGGCGAAATTCCACCGTCAACAATTGGCGGCTCCACTGGGGACCGAGAGCGTTCGACCCCCAATAATATAAAGTTGCAATCAGCCATCCACTCAAAGGGATAGCGGGATGGAAGGAGATTTGCGTCCAGACGGAAACGGAATTCCTCCTCCTGACGCACCACGGCTGGATCCGATGCAGATGCAAGCCCAACTAGCCGCTTTAACCGAGCTGGTGCGTGGGCTGGTGACCGTAGTGGAGCGGCTAGACGGAAGGAACTCCATGCCGCCATTAGAAGATGCCCCGAGACCACAAGGACCCACCGTAATGGAGAATCCAAATCACGGTGAACACCCACATGTCCAAGAAGGAACCGGGGAGAGCGAGCACCGCCAGGGCCTTCCCAGGCCTCGGCCCACCCACTCTTCTGGCAGCCGATTGAGAACCACTGGGATCCGAGCCATCGAGGAACTGCCCCAAAATCCGGGAGGAAACCTGCCGGGAGACTCAGGTTTCGTATGTGGCGGGCGGCCAGGGGCGGGTGGACCCATCGCCAAAGGCCGGAAGCACCGGAGCTCTTTGGGTTCGACCCCTCGGAAGAAGGTTACCGACCCTCATGGAGATGGCCAACCTGGAGAGGAGACCGGACGGGGATGTTGCGGGGCTGAAAAGAACATTGGACTAGTGGCCGAAGTGGTGAACGCCGACATTACCCCAGCCTGCACTCACGACCACCCGTTCACCGCGGAGATAATGGCGCTCCCCTCCCGCTAAGTCACAGTCGCGTCGATTCCACCCTATAGCCGGACAAGGAGATCCGGCGACCATTTTAGAGATATCCTCACGGGACACATGCTCTTGCACGATGCGCGAGAGATCATGTGCCGAGCCTTCCAAACACACGACCCGACTCCGCCCGGCGATGGTTCGGACGGCGCCAAACTCTATCTCCAGTGGGATGAGTTAAAGGCATTTTCTCTTCAATTCATCGAGGTCAAGAAGCATGTGCCCCCAAACAAAACGACAACAACAATATACGAAGCCAAAGCAGACGGCGGGGATTGGCTTGCCAGTACGGAGGGCGTCGCGCGACGATGGATATTACCGACAGAAGCCCTGATGGGGCGCTGTCAAGTATAAAGAAGACTCCTTCAAAAAGGAACTGAACCTAAAACCCCATCCAGCTACAAAGAGGTTCCCTAACGGGCGCAAGGATACATCAACAACCGGAAGAGGCGGATTACTACCGACCCCCGACCACAGATCCAACAAGGGTAAGGGGGTCGAGCAAGGGCGGCACCATCAAGGCAAGATGGGAGGAAGGCCGAGGGAAGGAAGCGCGATAAGCAACCAACCCCGACACAAAGAACACCGGAGGCCAAGAAGCCGAGACAGAGGATCCCCCGCAGCCCTCGGCCGTTTTAAAAATACGACACCTACCATGAACCGACGGTAGGGCGCCGAGGAAATATTTAACCAGATAGGGTCGAGGAAACATGCTACCCGACCGAGCCAATGAAGTCGATCCGAACCGGCGGAACCAGAGGAAATTTCAGAGGTTCCACGGCCGAGGTCGCCACCACACCACGATCGCGCCGACCTCAAGGATGAGGTCGAAAGGATAATCCGTGAGGGAAGGCCGCAGGAATTGTGGTCGATCGGAGACCTCGTAACGACGACGCCACGGGCGGGGCAACATGAGGGTCGACGCAGAGAGGAAAACCACCGCCCAGAAGATCGGAACCCGGTTTAAGGCTATAAGAACGGTCCTCGGCGGCCCTTACATAGGAGGATACACTCAAGGTCACGTAAGGACTATGTGTTGCCTACAATTATGTTTATAGAATCTCGCAAGTGCACGAGTCAACAAGTAGTAAAATGATGAGATATCAAGTATCGTCCCACGTGGATTGTGTATTTTTGAGACCAATTTGCTAAGTAAATTCTATCCAAGTAGTTAAAAAGAAAATTAAAATTGATTTTTAAGATGTGAACAACTAATAATAACTTGACTACGCACAATTAAAAAAATGAAATAAACTAATTACTAACGAATGTGTGATTAAAATTGGCCAATTGTGTTATCGTGGTTTACAGCTTGCTAAACTGTCTCCTATCAATGTTGTACGATCTTTGTGTAGCAACGGATGATAATGATTACTTCCTCGTTAACCGAATCTACTAAACCAAAGATTTTCCAATCCTCCGTCTCTCATCGATTTTAAAGTTAAACCTCACAAATTCCTTTGTAAATCTAGACTCTAAAATCGAGAATGAAGCTCTAGATCATTTGGTTATGCAAGACACAATATATTCCTATATCATGTGAATCAAAGATCTAAAACAAGATCTAAGAACCTGCACAATTCAAGTTAGGTCCACTCAACTAAATCTTCCCAGATCTAATCAAAATTATACTCCTCTCTTTATGATTTTCCAATCACGCTTAAAGGCACGAATTTAGCTTACTTGAATAAACAAAGAAACAACCATTAAACCCATTCAACATCAATGAACATTTCAATAGTTAACATCTCAAAGAAAGTCAACCAACGAAAATACTCTCATAAAGTATAAATGGAATCACGTCCGTTTTGTGAAGAAGAACAATAATATTCTTAACAAGATACAAAAGAGTATTAAGAGTAAAAGGAAACTAGGTGATGAGGAGAGAATCCGAATCCCCCTTTTCAAAGGCTTCTTCTAGCTTCTTTTCTCTCAACAAATAGCCCTTTACATTCAACACCACACCCTGCTGCGTCTCCTTCTTCTTCTTTCTCCCAAGATCGAGCCGGTACTTGATCGAGAAAAATTGGAGGAGGTTTTCCTTTTCCAAGTGCAGCCGCCTCTCTCTTACAAAATATGACCAAGGACAATTTTTTCTCTTACAAACAAGCAGGTATTTATTGTACCCTAATCACACGTGGCAGCCCCAGAGGAAGCCTCCAATCAGCAGCTGAATCAGAACCATTCACGTTTAAATCAGCACAATCTTCCAACAGCAGTACAAAATTGTCAAGACATGTGATTCGTCCAAATTGGCGTTATGCAAAGAATGTGCAGAAGAATGTACAAAGAATGTGGACTGGCTTTCTTTAAAATCTCAAAACGACAGGCAGTTGCTTTCCTCCAAAAACGACAATGCTTTCCCAAAACTGCAAATAATCACCAAATGCACCCGGATTAGCTCTTTTTAAAGACAAAAACACGAGAGAGAGAGAGTTCAAGGAACCAAATTAACTAACTAGAAACAAGGCAAAATAAAAGAAAAACCAAAACTAAATACTCTCTAAATAGTAATTTAAACCCCGGGAAATGCTTAATTAACCCTATTTTCATAGAGTTATCACACCCCCAAACTCAAGACTTTGCTTGTCCTCAAGCAAAACAAAAAGAAAAAGACTCAAAAACTAGTGTGATTTATGGATGAATTCTCATGAATAACTCCTCAAGGATTGAATTAGAAACATAGCTCAAAGAAAAGCACAATTTTCAATCAACTTTTATTTTGAACTTCCAAAGATTGTTTCTTCTCCAATTGGACCTTTCTTGTGTGTGTGTGAATAGCCAAGTGTTATTTCAACATTGGAAATCCAAATGATATCATGCAAACATGCTTATAGAATATTGAATTTAGAATTTAAGCACATGCACGCAAACTCCATAAGCTTACTTTTCAAAACCATCTCCACTAATGTAGACTAACACTTAATCAAGGATCAATAGGACTTTTAAAGTTTGTAACGATAGGCTAGGGATTAAGGTAGGATAAAGGTGATTTTATGGCTCAAATCACACCCTAAACGCATTAGTTACTCTAAGACCATACAAGAGCTCATATAACTCTTCAAAGTACACCCCAAACTCGATTTCCACTCTCTTTGTCAACCACTTATTGAAGAAACCAAAAAAAAAAAAAAAAAATTCATCATTCTTTTGTTTGTTTGTTTTTTTTTTTTTTTTTTTTGTTTTGCCTGCATCACTTGATTTTTTTTTTTTTTTTTTTTTTTTTTTTACAGAGTTGCACACGTTTTTCACACCCACTGCATCATCTCACACCAACTCATATACGGCAACAACACTCACAACACCACCCTTTCTTCCTTATCCCACATGGCTCAATATGTCATCAAATAACTGATATGCTTACGGGTGAAGGGTAGAAAGTTGGAAACTTATTTAAAAGGCTAGGCTAAAGATGTGGGTAACAAAGAAAATGATATATATATATATATATAGGCTCAAAAAGGGTGACTAAGGATATCACATGTACAAGGTTGGCTTAGAAAGGCTCAATCGGTCCAAAGATGGCCTAAATCAGGTCCTTAATCAAGTGCTTGCCTAGGATTTCGCCTCGACAATTCATCAAGTAAGTTCTAGAGTTTGCAAAATCTAATGATATGATATATACACAATCTTTTTGCACCACATTCACATAATCTTTCTCTAGAGATCCAATGCATCCATAACACAAGGCTAAGTGCTCAAAGTTAAGAAAAATTCACAATCTTTGAACAAAACAATCAAGTGAAATCCAAAACAAAAAGCTGAGAAAAGAATATTTTTTCTAAAAAACTATGCTCAATCCAATAATTATCATCATAGGTCCAAGAGAATTCACTACAAAACACACCAAACAACAAGGAAAACGCAAGACACAAGACACTTACTCCCCCCCAAACGTAAAGGGCAGCAGTGTCCTCACTGCACAAAAACGAAAATTGAATCATTCTAAATATAAAACAAAGAAATAAAGTATATAGTAAAAGAAAACTCCCTCGTCGTGCATCATGAATGCCACTTCCAATTCATCGGGTTCCGCATGGAACGCTGGGTGGTGAATCTTCAACCACGCTTTTGCCCTTCTTCTTGCCACGCGACGAGGATGGCTCGGGACATCTCGCAACAACAAATGCTGGTGGTTCCGTCTGCGGACACCAAAGAAGGGTGTCCTCATCAACAACTTGCTCTGATGCCTCGGCATTGATATCGGAATCGAGAGACGCAGAATCGCGCCTGCAGGAAAACAGGAAGGTGGCCATTGGCTTAGAAAAGTTCCGTTGAAGAGATCTCTTCAAAGCCCTGTCCCTATCACGAGAATACACCTGTAATCGTGTAATCGCTTTGCTACTTCGCAAAGAACTCGAACATTTCATATTGTTGCACTTCAAACAGGCTCATCCGCTGCTCAAGCCATGCCCGGCTTTGAGATGGAGCCGCAGATGGTGCAGCGTTCTCGAGGGTCCGGGCTGGCTCTTCCTCATTTTCCTCTCCTTCGCCGGGCATTCTCACCTTGAGCCGCCTTTGTTTCGCCGCCTCGGACGCTATCCGCGTTATAGCTACCAAATCCATTGGTCCGGTGTTCCTTAGACACGGCTCATTCTCGTCCCAAGGCACATTTGCCTGAATACACATCTCGGAAATAAGGGAGGGGAAATACAAACCTCCTTTATCTTTTTTCGCACATGCCCGTATCTAATCAATGATCAACCGTCCAACATTGATCGGCTTCCCCACAATAAGGGCATAAAGCAAAATGGCTCTGTTCCGGGATATTGTCTTCCCGTGAGTTGAAAGCAAGATCCGGGGCGTAAGAAATGGTACGGACCTTGGCAACAGTCAAGCTCATGCCTGTTGCATGTGTAAGTGCCGGTGGTGGACAAAGTCCACTGTGCTCCAGGGACAGCAATTATGCGCAAAACGTCATCCAGCTGATCCTCCGTTATATCAGTCAATAGGTCCACGAATTCATCCTCTTGTTGATGAATACCCAACACAGAATTTATGTGAATTGCAGTGAAGGGAATGCGTACCTGGCGGACAACAACCGAGGCTTGCCTCTGGGTTTTTAAATTTGCATAAAATTCCTTGACCAGGGGAATCACCGGATCGATGGGGTGTTGACAAAACGTCTGCCACTGCCGTGGGATAATGACGTCCGAAATGTATGCCGGCTGCCCCAATGTGAGACTGTCGTGAAGGAGGAAGCCTTTCTCCTTCACTAGATTCCGGGCGGAGATGTTCCCGGTGTACCTATTTTTGGCATCATCGTCGACGAACTTCGGGATGTCCGGGGTACTTCAGGTGGAGGGAGATGGATCACTGGCGGCTTGATTTTTGTTCACGGTGGACTCAGTATTTTTGGAGGAAAAAGGCCGCTTGGCTATGCTCTTCTTTCCCATTGGTTGACGGGAGTAAGGGTGCTTGGCTGACGGGAGTAAGGGTGTTTGGGTAATCCGGCGGAGAAACAGGGAATACGGGCCGGCAAATGTTCTAGGGCGAAAGAGATTTGGGGAAAATTTTTTTTCTTTTGGGGAAAAGCTCCTAGGGCGAAAAGATTAGCGGGGCTGTTTAGAGGAAAGGGAAATTGGAAATAGAATGCGATTTGGGCGCGTTTTTTTTTTTTTTTTTTGCAAATGTCATTGCTTTTCACTAATTGGTCATCTGCTCAAGATATTACCAAAATGCCACCGCATTAGATGACCCATATTCTCGCTTTCCCCTTTCATCAAAACGACGCCGTCCCATTTAAATCCCTCAAAGACCCCAATCGCCTTCTCGCGAGGGGAAACAATGCTATAAGATGTTTGTGCAATGTCAGCAGCAAAAATTTTGTTCCCATTCTCCTCGCCATGTAACTCCCGATGAATCACCCGCCACCGTGATAAGAACTGCCCCGCCTTTACTCAAACAAGTCAAGAATCTACTTACTAAAAATAAAACGGAAAATGAAATGGAAGAAGAATATCGCAACTAAAAAGGAAACATCAAAATGAAAGGAAATAAAGAGAAATGTAAACTTTGGGTTGCCTCCCAATAGCGCTTTTGTTTTAACGTCTTCACCGACGTCTACCCTTTTTTCGCTTATCGCTCAATGTGACAGAGGTCTTGGAACGTTCCATAGGTCCTCCCCAATAATGTTTGATTCTCTGTCCATTCACCAAGAACTTCCTCCCCGATGTCTCTTCTTGTAACTCCACCGCCCCATGTGGAAAAGCAAGAGTAAATCGTGAAAGGCCCCCACCATCTTGACTTGAGTTTGCCTCGGGAACAATTTCAGCCTTGAATTGTATAACAACACCGTTGTCCTGCTCAAATACTCTTGGTTTTACTCTCATGTCATGCCATCTTTTAGTCTTCTCCTTGTACAGCTTTTGCATTCTCATATGAGAACATCCGCATCTCTTCTAGCTCATCTAGTCACAGCAGCCTTTGCTTGACCGGGAGGCTTGTAGATCCATGTTGAGCTTCCTCGCCGCCCAAAACGCCTTGTGTTCAAGTTCTAGCGGCAAATGACACGCCTTACCAAAGACGAGACGGTAAGGAGACATTTCCAAAGGCGTTTTGAACGCTGTCCTATAAGCCCGAGAGAGAGTCATCTAGTCGCAATGACCAATCCTTTCGGTTTGGATTCACGACCTTTTCCAGAATGCCCTTGATTTCGCTGTTTGAAATCTCCGCTTGACCACTTGTTTGAGGATGGTAGGTTGTGGCGATCTTATGTTTGACTCCATATTTAGCAAGCACCCCCTCAAACTGCTTGCTTCCAAAATGAGTTCCCTCGTCACTGATTATTGCTCGCGGAGTTCCAAAGCGAGTGAAAATGTTCTTATACAAGAACTTGATCACTACCTTGGAATCATTTGTGGGGAATGCCGATGCCTCAACCCATTTTGACACATAATCCACTGCTACCAATATGTAAAGATTTCCAAATGAAGGAGGGAAAGGTCCCATGAAATCAATTCCCCACACATCAAACAATTCAACCTCCAAAATATTTGTCAACGGCATTTCATGACGCTGTGAAATATTGCCTACACGCTGACACCTATCACATGCCTTAACAAATTCATAAGCATCTTTAAAAAGTGTAGGCCAAAAATACCCGGATTGCGATTTTGGCATGCTTCTTGATCCCCCAAAGTGGCCTCCATATGGTGAAGCGTGGCAATGATGTAGAATGCTCGAGACTTCTTCTTGGGGCACACACCACCTCCAAATTTGGTCTGCTCCCTGCTTGTAGAGAAAGGGTTCATCCCAATAGTAAGACCGCATCTCATGCAGAAATTGCTTCATTTGTTGTCTGTTTAAATCCGGAGGTGCCTGGCCACTTGCTAGATAATTTGCCAAATCGGCATACCATGGCAAGGAAACTTGTTCCACTACGAGGAGCCATCATCGGAATCTCTCTTGAATGGGAATGTGCGACTCAGCCCCCTTTTCTTGCTCAATTACGAAAGGTGGTCCGCCACCGATTTTCTGTTCCCTTTTTCCTTAATCTCAAGATCAAATTCTTGAAGCAATAAGATCCACCGAATTAGTCTCGGCTTGGCATCTTTCTTTGAAATGAGATATTTAATGGCTGAATGGTCTCAGAAAAACCGTCACCTTTGTTCCCACGAGATATGATCGAAACTTATCAAAGGCAAATACCACGATACCAATTTCTTTCTCCGTGGTGGTATAGTTCAGTTGGGCCTCCGTGAGTGTTCTACTAGCATAGTAAATAGGGTGAATCAGCTTTCCTCTCCGCTGGCCAAGAACCGCGCCATCTTGCATGGTCATCAAGGCGTCGCACATAAGCTCAAATGGCGTGTCCAATCCAAAGGTAATGATGATGAGTTGTGACAAGAGCTTTCTTCAATTCAGAGAACGCCCGTTGACAATCCTCATTGAAGTCGAATGACCTATTCTGCTCCAAAAGAGAACATAATGGCTTGGACACTTTAGAGAAATCCTTGATAAATCGTCTATAGAAACCAGCTTGTCCCAAGAAACTCCGAATTCCCTTGACAGAGCTAGGAGGAGGTAGTTTCTCAATTATCTCTATCTTTGCTCTGTCCACTTCAATGCCTTTTTGTGAAACTTTGTGGCCCAAAACGATCCCTTCTATAACCATAAAATGGCACTTTTCCCAGTTTAGAACCAAGTTTGTTTCCTCACACCTTTGAAGCACCTTAGCTAAATTTTTCAAGCAATCACCAAAAGAGTCACCAAAAATTGAGAAGTCATCCATGACTACCTCCAAAGTCTTTTCCACCATGTCAGTGAAAATTGCCATCATACATCTTTGGAATGTCGCTGGAGCATTGCACAAACCAAATGGCATTCTTCTAAAAGCGAAAGTTCCATAAGGACAAGTGAAGGTTGTTTTACCTTGATCCTCCGGTGCTACAAAGAATCTGGTTATAGCCCCGAGTATCCGTCCAAGAAACAATAAAACTCCTTCCCAAAGAAGCCTATCCAAAGATTTGATCAATAAATGGCAGCGGAAATGATCCTTTCTAGTGGCGGCATTTAGCTTTCTATAGTCTACACATACCCTCCATCCAAATACCGTTCTAGTGGGTATCAATTCATTGTTGTCATTGGCCACCACCGTCCTCCTCCTTTCTTGGGCACACATTGAACAGACCCACCCACGAGTATGCTCAAATTGGGTATATTATTCCTGCGTCCAGCCACTTAATGATCTCCTTCTTCACTACATCCTTCATGATGGGATTCAATCTCCACTGCTGCTCAACTGAATTGCTGCAGCAATCATCTAACAGGATTTTGTGCATGCATAGAGAAGGGCTGATTCCTTTTATATCAGCTATGGACCACCCCATCACCCTTTTGTGCTTTTTGAGCACCTCCAGCAATCTATTCTCCTGTTCCTCATCCAATGTGGATGATATGATTACTGGCAAGGTGCTTCCTTCACCCAAGTAAGCATATTTCAAGTGACTTGGTAATGGCTTCAATTCCAAAGACCGGTGGTTCTTCAATTGATGGTCTAGGTGGCTTCAAACTCCTCTCGGATAACTCCAATGACTCGAATGGTCTTCTTTGACAAACAACAACTTGGTTGGTTTCGCCTTCTAATCTTTGGAGACTCATCAATAACCTGCTTCAACCTCCAATTCTGCCTTTGTAATATCCTCCTCTTCTATTTCCTCATATGCATCCTTAGTCACCCCTGCCAACACAAGGTCATCTAACACTCCCACAAATGGCATTCTTCAATCTCATCCGAAGCGCATAGCGTTGAGGACATCAAACGTGACCTGCTCATCATCAACTCGCATAGTGAGTTTACCTTTTTGCACGTGGATCAGTGTCTTCCCCGTAGCTAGAAATGGTCTACCCAAAATGATAGGCACCTCCTTGTTTGCTTCATAATCCAAGACAACGAAATCCACTGGAAAAATGAATTTATCAACACGCACTAACACATCTTCAATTTTTCCTTCCGGATGAACAAATGATCTATCGACAAGTTGAAGAGTGACGGTGGTCGGCCTAGCTTCACCAATCCCTAGTTGCTTGAAAACAGACATCGGCATTAAGTTAATGCTAGCACCCAAATCACACAAGGCCTTACCAACATAAGTATTACCAATTGAACATGGGATTGTGAAACTCCCTGGATCCTTCAATTTCGGTGGTAGAGTACTCTGAGATATCAAGCCACATTCCTTTGTAAGTGCCACCGTTTCAAACTCACCCAAACGCCTCCTCTTGGAAAGAATTTCCTTCATAAACTTTACATAATTTGGCATTTGCTCAAGAGCCTCCACCAATGGGATATTTATGTGAAGTTGTTTTAGCACATCAAGAAATTTTCCAAATTGCTTGTCTTGTTGCTTCTTCTGAAATCTCTGAGGGAAGGGCGGTGTTGGGTTGTTCTGGCACGTTGCTGTTGCTTTGCCTTGCTGCAACAACACAACAGACTTTTGCTTGTCAATGTAACTTAGAGTCCGATGTCACTGGTCTGGTTTTTTTCGATGTCGCTTTTTTCTTTAAACAACACTAGGTTCTGCTTCATCTTGCGGTTGTGCAGGATTCATGCGAATGTCCTGCCTCTCTTTTGTTTGGATCGAAGAGGGCTCTTCATCCCGCTCTTTTTTTTCCTTTGGCTGCTCCAATGCTTTTCCACTTCTCAATATAATTGCATTACAATGATCCTTACCATCTCGCCTAGGATTTTCTGTGTTGCTTGGAAGAGTGCCCTGTGGCCGATTGTTTAGAGCATTTGCAAGTTGCCCAATTTGTGTTTCCAAGCTTCTCAAGGTTGACTCATAGCTTTGCATCTTAGCCTCATTCTTAGTTATATATTCCTTGAAGAAATTCTCCATGGAATTCGAACTTTCACCAGCTTGAATCCTCATTGGCTGCGATGGTTGTGCTAAACCCTGCTGCGGAGCTGGTCTATTGTATTGAGAAGCACCACTAGGACCTGCTCCTTGGTTATTCCAAGAGAAATTAGGATGTTGTTTCCATCCTTGGTTGTGTTGATGGTTGTAAGCATTGTTGCGGTTGTAGTTACTCACATAACAAGTCGAGCGGGGTTCAACGGACATTCCTCAAATAGGTGTCCCTCCCACAATATACACAGGAGACCCAAGGGCTGGACGGTTTTCACTCCAGTTGGAGTGTTCATATTTTTATCATGTTAGTCAAATTTGACACTTGAGCCGAAAGAGCTATGATTGCATCCACTTCAAGAACTCCCGGTGTTTTCCTTGTAGCTAGTCTCTCGGTTGGCCATTGATAATGGTTTGTAGCCATCCTCTCCGTAATCTCATTGGCCTCATTGTAAGATTTGGCCAAAAGAGCGCCATTAGTCATGGCATCAACCATTACTCTGGTTGGCTCATTGAGACCATTGTAAAAAGTCTCCATTTGAATCCAATGGGGGATATCGTGTAATGGGCATCTTCGGAGCAGCTCCTTAAACCTTTCCCAAGCTGCATAGACCGACTCTCCATCACCTTGATGAAAAGAGGTAATGTCATTTCTCAATTTAGCATTCTTTGTTGGAGTGAAATACTTCATAAGAAACTTTTCAGCCATATCACTCCATGTAGCAATGGAATCCGCAGGTAAACTATTAAACCAAGTTCTAGCACGATCCCTTAGAGAGAAAGGGAAAAGTGTTAGCCTTAGTGTTTCTGGAGGAACTCCCGGTAGCTTGAATATGTCGATGACCTCCATGAATGATCTCAAATGTTGATGAGGATCATCTGTCGCCATACCGCTGAATTGCCCAACAGTTTGTAACATTTGGAACATGACCAATTTGAGTTCAAAGTGTGGGGCCTCAATGTTTGGCCGAACAATTGCCGGATTTAGTCCATCAAGAACTGGGACTGCAAAATCTCGGATTGCTCGATCACGGCCATCAATCAAAAATGGTCCAGGGGCTGGTTCAATAGCGTTGAGTTGCTGCCCCTGATTGAGTAAAATCCCCTGAGCATCTTCCTCGGCCATCTCTTGTATATGTGCAAATCCTTGTTGTTCCCTTCTTCTTCTTCTCACAGTTCTTTCGATTTCTGGGTCAAAAGGGAATAATTCAGGTTCTTGCATACAAGATGTTCCAAAGACCTGCGTGACAATTCAAAACTCTGATAAAAATGTACTAAGACAATACTTGAATAGTATATTACGTTAACAATAAGATCCAAATAAAACAATCCCCGGCAACGGCGCCAAAAACTTGTTGCCTACAATTATGTTTATAGAATCTCGCAAGTGCACGAGTCAACAAGTAGTAAAATGATGAGATATCAAGTATCGTCCCACAGGGATTGTGTATTTTTGAGACCAATTTGCTAAGTAAATTCTATCCAAGTAGTTAAAAAGAAAATTAAAATTGATTTTTAAGATGTGAACAACTAATAATAACTTGACTACGCACAATTAAAAACAGAAATAAACTAATTACTAACGTAATGTGTGATTAAAATTGGCCAATTGTGTTATGCGTGGTTTACAGCTTGCTAAACTTGTCTCCTATCAATGTTGTACGATCTTTGTAGCAACGGATGATAATGATTACTTCTTGTTAACCGGATCTACTAAACCAAAGTGATTTTCCAATCCTCCGTCTCTCGATTTTAAAGTTAAACCTCACAAATTCCTTTGCAAATCTAGACTCTAAAATCAGAGAATGAAGCTCTAGATCACCGGAGACTCCGTCATCCCTCAAGGAACTATCCGGCTACCGATAACCGCCAGAGAAAAGCCCCGGCAAGCAACAACAATGGCCAACTTTGTGGTCATCAAAGGAGGCTCCCAATACAACGCAATCATCGGAAGACCAACCCTCAGGCATTAAGGGCAGTAACCTCCATCAATCACCAAAAGGTTAAATTCCCCACCCCGAATGGTGTAGGGGAAATTAAAAGCAATCAATATGAGGTCAGGGTTGCATACTCCGACGCCCTACGTGGGTATGACCAGCCGGGGAGACAAGAAATGAGGATGGTTCAACAAAGCCTCATCGAAGATATAGACCCCAGGGTTCAAGAGGAAGTTACTTGGTCCTAGCCTATCGAACAGTTGGAAGAAATTAAAATCGACCAAAATGGGAGCATTAAAATACTGAAGATTGGCTCGGACTTGACTCCTAACCTCAAGGGCAAAGTTGAGAAATTCCTTAGGCAGAACCTGGATGTTTTCGCTTGGAGCCATTCCGACATGGAAGGAATCGACACCGAGGTAATGTGTCACTCCTTGAACGTCGACCCTGCGTATCCTCCCAAGCGCCAAAAACGCCGACCGATGAACCCAGAGAGGTATGAAGCGCTGAGGGAAGAGGTCGACAAATTAATCAATAATGGCTTCATCAGGGAGGCTCATTATCCACGCTGGATATCTAATCCGGTCCTGGTAATCAAACCCAACGGGAACTGGAGAACTTGCGTCGACTTTAGTGACCTCAACAAAGCGTGCCCAAAGGATGGCTTCCCACTTCCGCGGGTTGATCAGATGGTCGACGCCACGGCAGGACATGAGATGTTAAGCTTTATGGATGCTTACTCCGGGTACAATCAAATTCCCATGAATCCAGTCGACGAGGAGCACACATCTTTTATAACCGACAGGGGCCTCTACTGCTACAAAGTAATGCCATTTGGCCTGAAAAATGCAGGGGCAACCTACCAAAGGCTAGTAAACAAGATGTTCGCTCAACAGATTGGCAAAACGATGGAGGTCTACGTCGACGACATGCTCGTAAAAAGTACCAAGGCCAGCCATCACATCGACCATCTGGGAGAGATGTTCGAATATTGAGAAAATACCACGGGAAGCTTAATCCCCGTAAATGTGCCTTGGTCGGATCGGGAAAATTTCTCGGTTTCATGGTCGTGATCGAGGATCGAGGCCAACCCGGAAAAGATCAAAGCCTTGCAGGATATGCGGTCGCCAACAAAACCGAAAGATGTGCAGAGGTTGACAGGTTGCGTCGCCGCTCTGAACAGATTCATATCAAAGGCTACTGACAAATGTGTCCCTTTCTTCGACGCGTTGAAAGGAAATAAGCACTTCGAGTGGACACCACAGTGTGAGGAAGCTTTTCAAAAGCTAAAGGAACATTTGGGCAAGCCCCCAATCTTGTCAAAACCAAACGCCGACGAAGAACTCAGCCTGTATCTCTCCATGTCCCAACACGCCGTGAGCTCCGTCTTAGTAAGGGAAGAAGGGAAAGTACAATTGCCGATCTACTATGTAAGCAAAAGGCTCCTCGACGCCGAGTCCAGATACAGCGAAATGGAGCGTCTAGCTCTCGCCTTAATGATTGCCTCGAGGAAGCTCCGGCACTACTTCCAATCCCACACAATACGGGTCCTCACCAACCACCCGCTGAGACAAGCCTTACAAAGACCGGAAACCTCCGGACGACTTCTCAAATGGTCGGTAGAACTAAGCCAGTTCGACATAAAGTACATGCCGAGGACCGCAATTAAAGGTCAAGCCCTTGCCGACTTCTTGGCTGAATTCTCTCACAGACCAGCTTCCACCTCATCTGAAGAAGCCAATAATACAACATGGAAGCTTTACGTAGATGGAGCGTCGAGCGAAAACGGATCAGGAGCCGGCATTCTATTAATCAGCCCCGAAGGCCACAAAATCACCTCGGCGGTACGGTTTAAATTTAAGGCTTCAAACAATGAAGCCGAATATGAAGCCCTGATTGACGGACTGCGCTTAGCGAAACATTTGAAAGTCGAGAGAATCAGCATCTACAGCGACTCCCAGCTAGTCGTCGCCCAGGTCAAGGAAGAATACCAAGCACGCGGCGAAAAGATGGGGGCCTATCTAAGGAAGGCGAAAGAGGAACTCGTCAAGTATAAGAAATATGAAGTATTCCAGATCCCTCGGGCCGAGAATGCAAACGCAGACGCACTAGCAAAATTAGCGTCGTCAGACGCTGACACACTAGGCGTCGTGCCCATTGAAGAACTAGAACGACCGACCATCGAGGACCTTGCAAAGGCACTCAGTGTCCAAGAAAGAGAAAATTGGATGACTCCCCTCATCCAATACCTAATGGACGCACAACTGCCAAATGATAAAGTTGAGGCCCGACGAATCAGGTATAGAGCCGCTAGGTATTTATTATACGACGGCCTACTCTACCGACGAGGCTATTCAAAATCCGCTACAACGATGCTTGGATGATGACGAAGCTCAGAAGGTCCTCCAAGAAACACATGAGGGGATCTGTGGCAATCATACCGGGGGACAATCTCTAGCACTAAAGGTTTTGAGGCAAGGGTACTACTGGCCCACTCTAAAAAAGGATGCATTTCAGTACGCCCGGCGATGCGATAAATGCCAGAGGTACGCCACAATTCCCCGAGCACCCCCGGAAAAACTAACCTCCATTCTCAATCCATGGCCCTTCGCCAAATGGGGGATCGACCTAATCGGACCATTGCACCCTGCACCTGGGGAGTTGAGGTTCGCAATTGTAGCGGTGGACTATTACACAAAGTGGGCAGAGGCCAAAGCCTTGACTACAACAACCGAAGCAGCCTGCACCAAATTCCTATGGGACCACATTGTGTGCAGGTTTGGGGTGCCCCACTCGATAGTCTCCGACAACGGAAAACAATTCGACAACGCCGCAACGCGCAGATTCTGTGAAGGTTTGGGCATCCGAAAGGACTTCTCGGCGCCGATCCATCCACAGTCAAATGGGCAGGTCGAAGCAGTCAACAAAATACTCAAGTATACTCTCAAGAAAAGACTCGATGACCTAAAAGGAAGATGTGCCGAGGAGCTTCCCAAAGTTTTGTGGGCATATAGAACAATAAGCCGAACTACGATAGGGGAAACCCCTTTTTCCATGGCATATGGCGTTGAGGCTGTACTTCCTATAGAAATCGAGATGCCGACCCTAAGAACCGTTGTTCACAACGACGAGGATAACGCAAAGGGTTTAAGCGGAGGACTCGACTTGTTGGAAGAAAAACGACTCGACTACCAACTACGTCTCACCGCTTATCAACAACGAGCGGCACGATACTACAATAAGAAGGTTCGGCAAAGAAGGTTCATCCCGGGAGACTTAGTATTAAAAAGGGTAACGCAAAGCACGAAGCCTAAGAATACTGGTCCCCTGGGCCCGACTTGGGAAGGACCCTACCGCATAAGAGAAACGCTGCGACCCGGCACCTACATCCTAGAAAGCCTCGACGGCAAGAAAGTTCAGCACCCATGGAACACCGAGCAGCTAAAGATATACTACCAGTAGCGTATGAAGTTGTTTACACATTTTTTATTTGTACGTTCTTTACAAGTGAAATAAATTGATGTATTTGCAGCATGAAACAAATTGACCCCCTAATAACGTGTTTGCTTAAAAGAAAACCCAAGGGTGTGTTTAACCAACATGGGGAAATGAAGACACAACACTTAGTGAAATTCCAAGGAATTTCCTAAGGCAACGACCCCAAGGGGTGACCTCTACGTCAGAAATCCTCCAAGGAGGAGAGACGTAATACTTAGTGAAATTCCAAGGAATTTCCTAAGGCCCAAGGGGTGACCTCTACGTCAGAAATCCTCCAAGGAGGAGAGACGTAATACTTAGTGAAATTCCAAGGAATTTCCTAAGACGACGACCCCAAGAGGTGACCTCAACGTCAGAAATCCTCTAAGGAGGAGAGATTTAATACTTAGTGAAATTCCAAGGAATTCCCTAAGACGACGATCCCATAGGATGAGCTCGACGTCAGATTTTCCAAGAAAGAAAACAACAACGACCAAAAGTAAAGGTATAAACAAAAACCATTACCATTATATATAAAATATATATGATGAAGTATAGGTCAAAATGATAAATTGTCTGGAGGAAAATAAATTAATTACAACAAAAAAAAATTGACCCAAAAAAGGGGGGCAAAATATGGTTCCTCAGATGGTTCCTCAGGCCTCGTCGCCACCGGCCGCTGGCTCGTCTCCGCCACCCGCAGAGGGAACGCTTGCCGCCTCACCCCCAGGAGGAAGCATCTCCTCGTCGGCAGCCGGAGTTGGGGAGTTGTAGAGAAAACCCAAATCCCACTCAAGATGCTCTTTTTTAATCAAATCAACGATTTGATCACCTGCCGGCTGAAAATTCCTATTGCGGATATCAAAGAACTCTTGTGATGCCTTAAAATCTTCGAGCATCTCCGCCCGTCGAAAGCCATCTCAGCCTCAAGCTTCCCTTGAACTTTACCCTCGGTATAACGGTTCTCGGCGTCGACGAGAGCCGCGGCTAGTTTCTTCTCGGCCAAATCCGCCTGCCGGGTAAGATTGTTAATCTTGGCCTTCTGCTTGGCAAACTCACCTTCGAGACTTGACAACTTGGCCACCGCCAAATCCCTCTCCTCGCGGGTGTCGTCCCTACTCTTGTTGGCCTCATCAACAAGGGACTTCAGCCCGGCCTCCAAGTCATCCATCGCCCCCTGGCGCTCCTCAACCTTAACAAGGTCGAGAAGGTTAAGGAGAGAGAGGACAAGGCTCTGAAAAATCACAAAGAGTTAGGACAAAGCGCCAAACAATCTACTTTCAGAGAAAATGTATATACTTACATGGATCTGGAAGGAAATCTGCTTCCGCTGGCGGTCGACCATAGAAGATTGCGATGCAGCGACCCAGTGCGGCTCGAGGAAGGACTCGTACAACGCCTGGAAGACGAGAGAAAAACGAGGAGGAAGTTTTAGCATTGCCTCAACCTCAGCGTCAGAGAGGTCCGAGACTTGGAAGTTCCCATCCATGACCTTCCCCGAATCGTTGTCGTTCTCTTGGGCCGGGTGATGGGAACATCCGGATAGGCAATCACCGGCATCCACCTTTACCGGTCGACGATGAACGTCCTCCGAAGCTTCGCACATTGCCTCTTTGTTTTTGCTCTTGCTCTTCTTTCCCTTCGAGGCGGGGACGATGAGCCAGCCTTTTCCTTCCCTTTAGCCGACGGCTGTTGGCTCGGCCGGGGGCTGCGGCGGCAGCGGCGTCATTCTCTCAAATACCCAGTTGAGGGCTTGGCGTTTGCCGTGGGCCCCCGGGAAGTTGAATCCTCAAAGACGACATCTCTGACGGCGAGAAGAAGATACTACATTAAAAAAAAAAAAAAAAACCACAAGGCGTCGAGAGAAAGAGTTACCTTCGTCGTTTAGATGAAAGTATTCACGAACGGCGTTAAGGTCCGAAGGGTCGGGGAGGTCGAGGATTAAACCGGACTGGTGAAGGTTCTCTTTAGTCAGAAGGGTATCAATGTGACGAACCTCCGATGGAAAGGAGAAAGCTGCCTCGATCCTCTCCAAACTATTAGCCGAGAACTTTGGCCGATCGTGGTTAACTACAAAAAAAAAAGGCTCGTCGTCAGTACAAAAGGAAAAGAAAGGGAGGAGAGGGAGCAAGACAGCTAGAAACATAATCAATAGACTTACTCATATCCCCAAATGCCGACTGCGTCAACCTTCGGTGAGGCCGACGGTCGTTGGGATGAAAGTTAAATGGCCCCCAAATCATAAAGAACATGGGCTTCCACCCATGTGATGACGAGGGAATGCCTAGAATGAGCTTCCCAAACCTCGGTTGGGCCCTCCCATGGCCGCTCAAAAAGTACCCCCGTCGCACTTGGCGACGTGACACAGCTTGTACATGAAGCGGAATTTGTCCAGTGGGAGCTCCATGTCAAACTTCTGGTTCCACAGGATCCAAGCCCCTGCGAAGCAGTACCAGAAGTTCGGTGCCAACTAGGCGGGAGAGATGCCATAGAAATGGCAGTACTCTTTAACAAAGGGATGAATCGGAAGAGTCATCCCGAATCCCCCGCCCTCGTGTAGGCCGGAAGGTATCCAATCGGGACATCTTTGGTCCTAAAGTGCTTGTCCGGAAGGAGATACTCAAACCACCTCCGTCGATGTTTCCTTCTTTCCTGACCGGATAATATCCTTATTCGAACCCTCGGCGCGCTCGTCGTCGGGCTGTAAAGAAGGCCTATTTGTCCCCGGTGGCAGGGGGGGGCGTTCTGCCATGGCCAACATAACCCCTTGTGGCCCCGTAAAGGAATGCTTTCGAACCTCTGGTCCACCAGCTCCTTGAATCTGGCGAACTCACTCCTAATATCATCGGCCGGTTCGAAGCTTCCCTCGACGTCTTCGATATTACTAAGAAATGAACCAACACTAGACGACGAGGAACTCCCTGAGATCTCCACCAATGAAGGCGGGTCAGAGCGGACGATGGAAGATGAATCCTCTCGACTGCTAGAACTTTGGGCCATTGTTCTGACAAAATGAAGGACAAAAGCTAAAGTCAAAACCCTAACGTCGAGAGGAGTAAACGACGACTGCTATAAACGGTGACTAGTTGAAACGTCGACCATTCATCTTAAAATGGAAACGACGAGTGTTCATGGGAACCATGGGTTCCCCAGAATCCAGAAACCGAAGGCAAAAACAAGCAGAAAACTACATGCGCATAAAAACCAGGTTATCCAGTGCGACAGAAAAGTAAGTATCCCTAAACTAAACATATATTTTTTCTCTGTATATACATATTCTCACATTCCAGGTATATCGAGAAGAAATCCCGCGAGTAAAACCAAACAAATAAATAAAAGGAGGTTTCAAGAACTCACCGGAGGATAAAGTGAAGATGGTTCTGTGACAAGGTACACTACGGAGAATGGGAAGGGCAACGTCGGAAGTTCGGCAAATGGAGTTCCGGTACGGTGCAAAAATCTCGGCGGAAAGCAACGGGAGTTCGAAGTTTTGAAAATAGTAAAAATGACTCTCAGATTTTCAAAGGGATATTTATAGGCGGAATCCACCCTCGACCCTGACCGTTGGATGAAGAATTCACAATCCCATGGTCAGGGATTTTTGCGCAAATCTAACGGTCAAGACGTTAGGCGGGAAATTAAAGAGGCGCAGATCTAACGGTTAAGGATCGACCTCTCGAGAAACGGATACCCATCATTAAAGTCAGAGCAATCGACGCGACGGTTGCGTTTCCGAAGCAGCCAGGCACTCATTGCGAACGGAGGTTCGGGGACGGTTTCCCACCCCCGAAGCACATAAGGAGAGAACCGAGCCTAGAGGTCGAGGCCACCAAAAAGAGGAACCCTCGACCTGGGGGGTAGCTGTTGTGTGGGACAATGTGATGAATATGTGGACCACCAAAATCACGACACGTGGCGACATGCTCTCTCTGCCAGTTGCATAACTCTCGACGCTTCGACACTTCAAAATCAGCCACCGAGCCCAAAGCCAATGTCCGAATTGAAGCGACGACCCCATGAGGCGTCGACGGATTCAAAATGCCTGAACTAAGGCGGCTGGGATCCTCGATTGCCCGAAAAAGGTCGCTTCAGAGGACGAAAAAGGCTGCGGCGATTGACAACGAGGAATGTTCCCGCGAGACAAAGTGGGTTGCGTCTCGCAGCGGGAGACTAGCGGCGGCATTAATGGCAAGATTACAAACCGCCCACGGGGGACACAAAAGCATTACGGAGACTCACAGAGTTTAATCAAAGACTAATCAATGGAGTGAGCGGTCTTGATTAGTGGGCTCTTCGGCTATCACCGAGCCTAAAAGGAGAAGCACTTGAGTGCAGAGGCCTCACGGAGGAAAACCCCAAAGTGAAGGAAGCCCGGCTATATAAGGAGAAGGATCCCCAATGAAGAAGGGGTCACTAATGAAAGAGAAGCGGATTGTTGAGAGAAAAAAAGAAACAATTTGTGTAAATTGTAAACCCTCTCTAAGCAATATAAATCATATGATGGGATGTAACTCTGATTTTACAGAGTGAACCACCATAAAATTTCTCTTGTGTTTTTACATTCAGTTCATAAAAACACTAATTCTCTATCTTTAAACACGTTAGCCAGCCGGTAATCCAAGGGGAAACCAAAGGTAACCAGGTTGGATTATTGTTGGCGAAATTCCACCGTCAACACATGTGTCAGTATAGTATTTGCTGGAAAAAATATATAAAAATAAATAAATTGTTATAAAATGAAAGTAAAAAAAAAAAATTAAAAACTTATTAAAAAAAATTGTTTAATCTTTTTTTTTTTTTTTATGAATTGTTTTATAAATAAATTCTTTATAAATGTTTATAATTTTCCTCCCGTCTTTTGGCCCACTTGAAAAGCGGAAAGTTACACTTACTCCTGCCAACATGGATGCGCTTCTACCTGCGCATGTTCTTCAAGCGCCTATTGTAGCCATCATATTATCGATCCACGGTTGAAATAATTTTTAATTTTATTTATTATTATTATTATTATTATTATTATTATTTTATTTATTTATTTTGAATTGATTTGTGGTCTAATTTTGTTAGTTTTAATATCATTTTGTACTAAATTTTTAATACTACTCAGATAAAAGTATTATAAATTTGAATAAAAATAAAATTAAACAAGAATGCGTTAGAACAAATAAATGTATAGTAAATTAAATGAAAACAAATTAAATTAAATGCACCGTTTCTTCATTTCTTTTATGTTCTTCTTTTTTCTTCTTTCTCTCTCTTTTTTAACAATTTGCATAACTATTATTTTAAATAAATTATGCGCGCAGAGTGTGCATTAAACACTAGTTTTTTTATTAAAGAGAAACAAATGATAGAGGATTTTTTTTTCTCTCCATACACCTCACATATCATATCGCCAAATTATATATTTCTACTTCAAAAATCCATAGCAAAATTCTAATTTCCACCTTTCAATCACTATTCTAAAAAATTACGCGAAGGTATGTTATATTTTCTTTCCTCTTTGTTGTATGAACATTATTCTTTTACTCTTTGTTTTTCATTTTGTACTTACATTTGTTTGCTAATCAATTTTTTAATGTAATCATTTTACCCTTTTTCTGTCTTTTTTTTTAAAGATTATTTTTTTTTTTTTTTTTTTTTGTCTTAATTCTCTTCTTCTTCTTCTTCTTTTCTTTTTTTTTTTTTTTTTTTTTTTTTTTTAATGTGCCGCTTGTGCTCGTGGTTGTATCTTACCACACTTTTGTTTGCCATGGAGTCCGATCAATTTATGCATGTAAAGCAACTCAGCTTCCGATTTTTATTTTTCTAAAATGATGTAATATATAGTTTGGAAAAAAGAAACCGAATCAAGGGAAGTACTTTATATATTCCCAAGTACTCTAAGATGTAATAGCAAATTTTTCATACGTAAAATAGTTTCTTTTTTCTTTATTCCTTTCAAAAGTTTCTTTTTAGAAAAAAAAAAAAAAAAAAAAAAAACGCTCAGTGCCCAAAACTTCAAGAAAAAAAAATAATAAAGAGATATAAACAAAAAGATAATATTAAAGTAACAAATTGATTTATATGTGTGTAGTTAGAAGGAGGTATGGAGAGTAAAGAGTATTGGAGAATCAGATACTAAATCTGATTCTCCTTAGGTTCAAAATTCAAATTCTGTATTGTAAATATTTTTCTTATCTTAGTTAGCTGTAAAATAGGTTAGCTTCGATTTTAGATTTTCAAGTTAGTTATTACTAGATTCTGTTGTAACCTATTTATAATTCTTCTCTCAATGGAAAGGCTCAGCCATTATTTTCCTATTCTAAAATCTTATCTGGTATCACGCTGCCGATCCTAACCTTACCTCTCTCTCCTCTCCGGCAACTCACCCCACGGCTGTACACCCCTTCTCTTTTCTGGTGTCCTCCGCCACGACCGTGTCCCTCCCTGTCACACACTCTTGGCTGATCCAATGTCTGACACACCTCCTGCTACTTCCATTGTGGTTCCTGACGCCACCACCACCACATCTTCTCCTCAACTTCTCAATATTTCTCATCAAAATATTGTGAAACTTACCTCCACAAACTATTTGGCCTGGAAGTTACAGATTGAAGCACTGCTCATTGGCTATGATTTGTACAAATTCATCGATGGCTCTCATCCTTGCCCTCCAAGTACGGTATGTCTCAATGATACGGATGCTCCTAATCCTGACTACCTTCCTTGGATCCGCCAAGACAAACTACTCTTCGGTGCACTCGTTGGCTCCATTACCTCTCCGTTGATTCCTCTCATTCAATGTGCTGCAACAACTCGTGAGGCGTGGCTCACTCTCGCCAACACCTATGCTCGACCCTCCCGCGGGCACATCAAACAGATTAAAGACCAACTGAAACGTGCTAATCAAGGGTCTCAATCTATCTCGGAGTACATGCAATTCGTCAAATGTCGCTCCGATGAACTTGCTTCACTAGGCAAACCACTAGATCATGAAGATCTAATTGAGAAAATTCTTGATGGTCTCAATGACGAATATCGGTCCATCGCCGATATTGTTGATGGTCGTGACACCCCAATCTCGTTTGATGAACTCCATGAAAAATTAATCACTCGAGAATTGTCTCTCCGTCAACACCAACAGCCCGCTGCCACACTACCTGCCGTTGTGAACACGGCCACAACCGGCTCACCTCGCCCCACTCGGCCCTCGCAAAACCGCAACGAGCAGCCATCGCAGGTCTCCAAACAACGCCGCCAACAGCGCCCTTATTTGGGCAAGTGCCAGGGTTGTAGGGCACAAGGACACACCGTCAACCAGTGTCCGTTATTCCAACTTGTTCCGTCGTCCTCTAACCCTGGCCGTACGCCTCCTTCCCACGGACAACAAAGGCAGCCACAGGGACAGTGGCCACCGAAGGCCTATGTAGCCACTGCTTCACCCGAGTCTCCTCCTGCCTGGCTTCTCGACAGTGGAGCGTCTCATCATGTTACTGCAGACCTTCATAATCTTTCGCTTCACTCGCCGTATGATGGTCCCGATGACATAGTTATTGGTGATGGAACTGGGTTACCCATCACACACACCGGTTCAACTTCTTTACCCACCTCTTCTCGTCAATTTACCTTACATAATGTTTTATGTGTCCCATCTATCAAACGAAACCTTATTTCTATTTCTCAATTTTGCAAATCCAATAACACTTCCATTGAATTCTCACCCACTTTTTTTTTGTGTGAAGGATCTGCAAATGGGGGCACATCTTCTCAAAGGACGAGCTAGGGATGGTGTTTATGAGTGGCCCGCTTCTTTTACCAAATCCAATCCTCCTCTCCTCACGTTTTCTAGTGTCAAAGCTTCTCCCACTGAGTGGCATCATCGTCTAGGTCATCCGTCTGAGTCTGTTTTTAGGCATTTAGTTTCAAAATTTAAATTCAGTTTATCTTCTGAACCCTTAAAATCCGTTCATTGTAATGATTGTCTTTGCAATAAAAGTCACAAGTTACCCTTTGCACAATCTACCTTGACTTCATCTGCACCGTTGCAAATTATTTTTTCTGATGTGTGGACTTCTCCTATTTATTCTCTTGATCAATTTAAATACTATGTTATTTTCGTTGACCATTACACCCACTATACTTGGTTATATTCACCGAAAATCTGATGTTTCCACCATATTTCCGCGCTTCAAAAATCTTGTTGAAAATTTCTTTCAAAAAAAGATTATCACTCTATACTCTGACAATGGCGGTGAATACACTCGTCTCTCTAAATTTCTAGGTCAACATGGTATTTCTCATCTCACTTCTCCATCCCACACTCCTGAACACAACGGCTTTGCCGAGCGTCGTCATCGTCACATCGTTGAAACTGGTTTGTCTCTTGTCTCACGTGCGTCACTTCCTCTCACCTTCTGATCCTTGACCTTCATAACTGCCACCTACCTTATCAATCGTTTACCTACACCAACACTACACATGTCTTCTCCCTATCTTAAACTGTTTGGCTCTTCACCTAACTACATGAAACTTCGTGCCTTTGGGTGTCTATGCTATCCGTGGCTTCGTCCTTACACATCTCACAAACTTCAGCCTCGGTCTGTCCCGTGTATCTTTCTTGGATACTCTCTCACTCAGAGTGCATATTTGTGTTTTGATCCCTCCACTAGAAAAATTTATACCTCACGGCATGTTCGTTTTGTTGAGTCGGTCTTTCCTCATTCTATCTCACCCCCGACCTCATCCAGTCCGGATGAGAACACCGTGTCCTCATGGCTTCATCTTCAGGTTCTCCTTCTGCATCACTCATCACCGTCCTAGGCTACATCAACCACTCTTGCCGCCAGTGCCCCCCCAAGCGGATCTTTAGCACTGGCCCACGACCCTCAGTCATCCTCGGCCCCTGCCACCTGCACCTCCGGACACCTGAACCTAGTCCTTGCTGAGACCGTTACCCACCCACCACTGAGCCCACCACCTCGTCCCGACACTCACACCACATCTCCCATCGTGTCCCACCTAGTACCCCAACCTGTGCCTGAGACTCCTCCACCATCCGAGCATCAACCCTACTCCCCGGACACTACAAATATCCGTACTTCCCCTATCATCACCCGAGCCCGAAGCAATATCCGCAAACCTATACAAAAACTCAACCTCTCTGCTGTCCTAGCCCAGGAAGTTGAACCAACCTCGGTAACTCAGGCTATCAAAGACCACAAATGGCGAACAGCTATGTCTACTGAATTTGATGCGTTAGTCCGCAATGGCACATGGGAATTGGTCCCTCCGACTGCGGCACATAACATTGTTGGTTGCAAATGGATATTCCGCATTAAACGCTTACCTGATGGTTCTATTGACAGGTACAAAGCTCGTCTGGTGGCTAAGGGTTTTCATCAACGACTGGGAGTTGACTATCACGATACATTCAGTCTCGTTGTCAAACCAACAACAGTACGTTTGGTTCTATCCATTGCCGTTTGTCATGGATGGTCTCTCCGGCAACTTGACGTCAATAATGCCTTCCTTCAAGGCACTCTCACAGAGGATGTCTACATGGTCCAACCACAAGGGTTCATTGACACCGACTTTCCAAATCATGTTTGCAAGCTTAAAAAGGCCATTTATGGTCTCAAACAAGCTCTGCGGGCATGGTACACTAAACTCCGCCAATTTCTCCTTGCTTCCGGATTTCACAACTCCACTGCCGACACTTCTTTATTCATCCTCACCACCATCGGCATCACCATCTATCTTCTTGTCTATGTTGATGATATCATCATCACAGGCAATGACACAAAGGCAGTACATCGCTTCATCAATACTCTGGCCAACCGATTCTCTCTCAAATACTTGGGACCGCTGACATACTTTCTTGGCATTGAGGTTATTCCTCACAAATCTGGCATTTTGTTGTCTCAACGCAGGTACATTGCAGACATCCTAGCCTGCCACGCGATGATAGACGCACGCCCGGTTGCAACTCCCATGCCGACCACACCTCCTCTCACGCTAATGTTCGGCACTGCCCTTTCGGATCCTTCTGAATATCGTACTGTTGTCGGGAGCCTCCAGTATCTTGCCTTGACTAGACCGGACATCTCTTATATGGTAAACAAGCTTTCTCAGTTCATGCATAGACCCACCACTGATCATTGGAATGCAGTGAAACGTGTTCTTCGATACTTATGTGGAACCATTGATCGTGGCATCCTCTTGCCACATCGGTCTCCTCTATCACTTCATGCCTATTCTGATGCGGATTGCGCTGGCAACAAGGACGACTACACCTCCACCACTGCTTATGTTGTATACCTCGGTAGTAACCCGATTTCGTGGTGCTCCAAGAAGCAACGTACGGTTGCTCGCTCCTCCACCAAAGCTGAAAATCGATCCGTTGCTGCCACTGCCGCCTTGTTACGATGGATCTCCAATGTTCTCTCTGAACTCGGGTTCTCGTCCTCGACTACACCTGTTATCTACTACGACAATGTTGGTGCCACCAATCTCTGCTCCAATCCTGTATTTCATTCTCGCATGAAACATGTTGCTCTTGACTATCACTTCATCCGTGAACAGGTTCAGAGCGGTACACTTCGTGTAACTCATGTCTCCTCTGCCGATCAGTTAGCCGATGCTCTTACCAAGCCTCTCCCTCGCACATGCTTTCATCAGTTATTTATCAAGATTGGACTCTCCACCAGGAGCTCCAACTTGCGGGGGCATATTGGAGAATCAGATACCAAATCTGATTCTCCTTAGGTTCAAAATTCAAATTCTGTATTGTAACTATTTTTCTTATCTTAGTTAGCTGTAAAATAGGTTAGCTTCGATTTTAGATTTTCAAGTTAGTTATTACGAGATTCTGTTGTAACCTATTTATAATTCTTCTCTCAATGGAAATGCTAAGCCATTATTTTCCTATTCTAAAATCTTATAAAGAGGTGGGTGTTGAGAGAAAAGATGGATGTAAATCAAAACCATCCTGATTAGATGATTTTCAAAGTAAATTGATTTTAATTAAACAGAATTGTTAATAAAACCAATTACACTTTAGGTACATCAAATATATATCTACCACTAAAGGCTGATTCTGCTTTTAGCTTCGGATGGGCGGAAAATTTTTAAAAATCTATTTTACCAAACAAGATTTGAGCTTTTAGATTCCCGGATAACTGCTTTTTCTCTCCTAAAAGCAATACCAAACCCACCCTATGTCTCTGCTTTAGAATCCTTGCTCGATAGCCAACAATGGCTGTCTCTGTAATTTGAAGTAGACTCTCATTACAATTTTCTTAAAGAATACAATGGTCGTCTTTTATCCACAGATTGCGGACTATACGTTTAGACTATTAAATTACAGTCATATATTTCTGCATTTAAATTCCTATACGTGCATGATTGAAGATTTAGTATTAATTAATAGTCTTGGCGCTTTAGTTTGTTTATCACAAAATGAACAGTATTGATGTGACGAAGACACATATAAATCCATGAAATATGCCGAAGCTTGGAAGTAGACCGGAGGTTTCGAGCTTTTGCACAGCCTGTCTCAGCGGGTGGTTTGTGAGAACCCGTATTGTGTGAGATTGGAAGTAGTGCCGAAGCTTCCTTGAAGCTACCATTAGGGCGAGGGCTAAGCGCTCCATTTCAATGTATCTGGACTCAGCGTCGAGGAGCCTTTTGCTCACATAGTAGATTGGCAATTGCACTCTCTCTTCTTCCCTTACCAATACGGAGCTTACGGTGTGTTAGGACACGAAGAGGTATAAGCTAAGCTCCTCGTCGTCGTTTGGTTTTGACAAAATCGAGGGCTTGCCCAAATGCTCCTTCAATTTTTGGAAGGCCTCTTCACATTGTGGTGTCCACTCAAAGTGCCTCCCCCATTTCAAAGCGTCGAAGAAAGGGACGCATTTGTCGGTTGCTTTTGATATGAATCTGTTTAGGGCGGCGACACAACCTGTCAATCTTTGCACCTCCTTCGGCTTTGTTGGGGACCGCATGTCCTGTAGGGCTTTGATCTTCTCGGTGTTGGCTTCAATCCCACTCCAAATGCACATTTCTGGGGATTGAGTTTCATGTGACATTTTCTCAATACACCAAACATTTCTCCTAGATGATTGACGTGATTGCTAGCCCTGGTGCTCTTTACAAGCATATCGTCGACGTAGACCTCCGTCATTTTTCCAAGCTGTTGAGCGAACATTTTATTTACAAGCCTCTGGTAGGTAGCCCCTGCATTTTTCAGGCCGAAAGGCATCACCTTGTAGTAGTAGAGGCCTCTGTCGGTTATGAAGGAGGTATGCTCCTCGTCGGCTGGATGCATGGGGATCTGGTTATATCCTGAGTAGGCATCCATAAAGCTCAGCATCTCGTGTCCCGCCGTGGTGTCGACCATTTGGTCTATTCGAGGGAGTGGAAAGCCATCCTTTGGATAGGCTTTGTTGAGATCGCTGAAGTCGACGCCTGTCCTCCAGTTCCCGTTGGGCTTGATCACTAGAATGGGATTTGATACCCAATGTGGATAATGGGCCTCCCTTATGAACCCATTGTTGATCAGTTTGTCGACCTCTTCTTTCAGCGCTTCGTACCTCTCGGGGTTCATCGGTCGACGTTTCTGGCGCTTAGGAGCATATGCAGGGTCGACGTTTAAGGAATGACACATTACCTCGGCGTCGATCCCTTCCATGTTGGAATGATTCTAGGCGAAGACATCCAAGTTCTATCTGAGGAAGTCTTCGATCTCAATCTTGAGCGGTGGGGCTAAGTCTGAACCTATTCTTAGTACTTTGGTGGACTTGCCTTCATCAATTTGGATTTCCACCAATTGCTTGATGGGCTGAGACCATGTGACTTCCTCTTGAATCCTGGGGTCTATGTCCTCAATGAGGCTTTGTTGAACCATCCTTGTCACGTGTCTTCCTGGCTGGTCATATCCGCATAGGGCGTCAAAGTATGCAACCCTAGCTTCGTACTGGTTACTCTTCATTTCCCCCATGCCATTTGGGGTGGGGAACTTGACCTTCTGGTAGTAGACGGAGGTTATTGCCCTCAGTGCCTGGAGGGTTGGTCTCCCGATTACTGTGTTATATGGGAGCCTCCTTTTATGACCACAAAATTGGTCATCGTGGTTGCTTGTCAGGGTTTTTCTCTGGCGGTTATAGGCAACCGGATAGTTCCTTGAGGGAGGACGGAGTCTCTAGTGAACCCGTATAGCGGCCTGGAGGTCCTTTCCAACTGCCCCTTTTGGATCCCCATTTTTTCCAAGCAGTCGGAATATAGGAGGTCCACTGAACTCCCATTGTCCACCAAGATTTGACACCCGGTGTGGTTCCCAATCATGGCTTCCACCACCCGGTAGCGTCATTGTGGAAGTGAACTCGGCCAGTGTCGTCCTCGTTAAAACCACGTCGGTGTGGCTGTACCTTTGGGTTATTCTTTTTCTTGAACACTCCATAATCGTTCTGGTAAACCCCCCTTGGCCTCATGGGCGTGGTCATACATGACCTCCACGTGTCTCCCCTATGTAGGGGCCGTCGAGGGCCAGTCCGTATGATGCCGACGGGTTCCCGATCTTACGGGCGATGGTTCTCCTCTCGGCGTCGGCAACCCGTCATTCTGCCCACCGTGGTGCGTCATTGCGGGGTCTTCACTCGTCCTTGAACTCTGTAGCCTTCCTCGTGAATTACTCTTTTGATTTCATCCTTGAGTCGGCACAATCATTGGTGTGGTGGCCGACATCGCCCGTGGAACCTCTGGAATTTCTTTGGGTTCCTTCATTAGGATCGACTTCATTTGTTCTGGAGTCGTGTAGCAAGTTTCCTGCGGCTGACCTGGTTGAAAGATCTCCTCGGCCTCTTGTTAGTTCATGGTAGGTGTCGTATTTTCCCCAAACGACCCGAGGCCTGCGGGCATCCTCTTGTCACGGCTTCTTGCCTCGGGTGCGTCGACATGTGATGAGTTGCTTGTCTGCTTCCTCCACCTTGATGCTTTTTCCCATCTTGTTTTCTGGCGTCGACCCTGCTCGGCCCTTTTACCATATTGGACCTATGCTCGGGGTCTTTGGCGTACGCCTCCTCGGCGTTGATGTAGCCTTGCGCTCGTCGAGAAAATTTCTTGTAGGCGGACGGGGTTTCCCGATTCGACTCTCTCTTTCGAAGGGTTATTTTCTTCATGCTAGATAACACCCCCATCAAAGGCCTCTCTGTCCGTTATGTCCATCATGGCGGTGACACTTCCCATATCTTGCAAGCCACTCCCTTAATGACTCATTTAGCTTTTGATATATCACGTGATTTTGCTTCGGGGATGTATTTTTTAACCCCTATGAATTGGAGGGAGAAAGCTTCCTTTAACTCATCCCAACTTGAGATAGAGTTTGGCCTTAGCTTCCGGAACCATCTTTAGGCAGAGTCTGTCAAGTGGTTACAGAAGGCTCGGCACATGACCTCCTCGGCGTATCCGTGCAAGAGCATGTGTCCAGTATACATCTCCAGATGGTCGTCGGGATCTCCTTGCCCATCGTATGGTGGGAACGATGGCGACCTATATTTGTCAAGGAGAGGGGGCGCCATTATCTCCGCAGTAAACGGATGGTTATGTGTGCGGCTGGGCGTGATGTCGACGTTTACCACTTCAGCCACTCGTCCAATATTCTTCTTCAGACCTGCGACATCCCCCGCCGACTTTCGTCCCGGTGCTAGCCATGTTCCATGAGGGTTCACGCTTCTTTCATTGAAATGACCGAGCCAACGACTCTCGACGCTTCCGCCCTTTGAGCAATGGGTCCGCCTCTAGCACGCCACCCTTTGTATTGACCCCGAGTCTCCTGGTTGGTTTCCTCTGGGATTTTGGAGCTGTACCTCGATAGCTCAGAGTTTGGTGGCCCTTAAACGGCTGCCGGAGGAATAGGAAGGCCGAGGCCTAGGAGGGCCCTGGTGATTCTCGCTTTCCCCGGTTCCTTCTTGGATACGTGAGTGGTCACCGTGATTCAGATTTCCCATCATGGCAGGTCTCTGTGGCCTCGGGGCATCTTCTAGTGGCAGCACGGAGTTCCTTCCATCTAAGCGCTCAACCACGGTCATTAGCCCACATACCAACTCGGTCAGAGTGGTTAGTTGGGCTTGCATTTGCATCGGATCCGGCCATGGTGCGTCTGGAGGTGGGATTTCATTTCCGTCCGGCACGATCTTCTTCCATCATGCTATTCCCTGGATGGATGGTGGTTTATAACTATGTTTTCGAAATTGAGCAGCTTTCGGTCCCAGTAGTCGCCAATTGTTGACATCAAATCTACTTCAACAATTACCAGCCGGGTTACCTTGTGGTTTCCTTTTGGATTACCGGCCTATATGTGTAGTGAAAGTGTGAATATTTGGTGTATACATGTATTTGTGTGCTAACTGAATTGTATATAAACAAACGCAAAGGATTTTCTAGTGGTTCATTATGTAAAATTAGAGCTACATCCACTGTGATTTTGTATTTCTTTTGAGAGGACAACAATTTACAAGTTATGGCTCCCTCTTTCTTTTCTTGAAATCTCAGACCCCCCCGTCTTGGTGAGGGTCTCCCCCCTTTTATATTGGGCTTCCTTGGCTTGGTGGGTTTCCTTCATAGGTGAAAGCACTCAAGTGCTCTCCCTTGGTAGGCCCAGTTGTAGCCCACTAATCTGCATTATTCACCCAGCCAATTTAGTCTTCTATTACGGCTCTGTGTTTCTCCGTAATGCTTTCCTGTCCCCTATGGGGCGGTTTGAGAACTTGCAATTATTGACTGCAGACATCTTCCACTTTTGCACGCAACCCGCTACGTCTTAAAAGAACGTTCCCCTCGTCGCCAGCGCCATTTAGCCCAATTCGTCCTCTCTAGCGGTCCTTTCTGCGGTCGAGGAATCTCCGTTCCTTAATCTAGGCGGTACTATCCGTCGGTGCCACAAGGGGCCATCACCTTAATCTGGACTTCATTCTCAGGCTTTACAGCTGAGTAGGAGGGAAACGTAGACGTCGAGGGTTGTGTGCTTGGCGGAGAGTAGCTATGGCCACATGTCGCATTATCGTTCGTCCAGGTGTCCATCACATTTTCCCACACAACAA
The DNA here is from genome assembly GCA_012066045.3 of Morus alba. NCBI lineage: Eukaryota > Viridiplantae > Streptophyta > Magnoliopsida > Rosales > Moraceae > Morus > Morus alba. The sequence goes on from CP050224.2 coordinate 36,208,402, forward strand.
CTAATATTACTTACCTCTTTGGCTAATTATCTACTGAACTCCTCGGCAACGGCGCTAAAATTTGATTACGCCTAAATATGTACAAAAACAAGCGGTCAATTGTAGCACAGTTAGGGCGGTCGTATCCACAAGAAGGAGACAAATTAAATAAAAAAAGATTAGCAAATAAAAAGCTTTAGGAGATAAATAATAAAGTAAAACTAAAAGAGAATGGAATTTTTGTTGAGAAGTTAAAGTTTAAGAAAAATATAGGAGAAAATTATATTAAAAACCGGTAAGGCGTCGAGATTCCCCTATATGCTTTGTTCACCCGAATGGATTTTGATCTTCAAGATTACTCAATTGAAAGTTTCACATTCCAAACTAACAATCGAAAAAATATATTTGAAGAACATGTGAATTAAAATGTATTTGAGTGAGTAAAATTCTTACGTTTAGTATTAGGAAAAATCATCTTAAGAGAAATCTAAGAGCGACAATATACCATTGGCAATAATGTAGTAAAACACTACTCATAAAATAATATCTATCAATATATAGTATCATGCAACAATCACATAAAAAGAGCTTGACTAGATTTATATAAAAGTTGACAATAAAATATATCAATATGACAAATTAGAAGAAGATAGAAGAAAATTAATCACTTAAATATATAAACTTTGAAGAACAAATGGAAAATCAAAATCCACTCAAGATCACTTCATATATAGGTTTCTCTCTAACCTCACCAAAGAGAAGAAAATGTCTAAACTTAAGCTAAAAATTAACAACCACACACACTTTACAAATGTCCTATTTATAGAATTTTAGAAATGCTAAATAAAAATACAATCAGCAGGTAAAAGAAAATAGAAAAATGTTTTCCAATTAAATTGGAATTTGCAGGGTTTAATTTTAAGAATAAAGGCTGATTATGGTGGGAAGAAAAACCATGAGAAACGGTTTGAGGCTAAAAGTAATCTCAGGTGCTCCAAACGGCAAAACAACGGACACAAACGCATCAATTGGCTGAAGAATTCCAAACGGGAAGGACATGTGTCACACATTGATTCACGGAGAGGAAATGTGGCCGACAGATGCTTCTGCTCGCGACACGTGGCAGATACTGATTAGAAAGAAGCAGCACGCGAGACCCACGTGGAGAAGAAACACTGAATGCCCTGACGCGCGTGTGAAGGAGACTCACCGAGGGAAGGATCCGTGCGCGCCAAGTGCGCATACTCGTGGGGACAATTGGGTCCCACGGACCTGCGGCACGGCAGAGGATGACACGTGGCAGTGCGGGGAAGCTCGCGCGGCTTGGCTCCAATCGGCTCAGCTCGGCGGACGGCTGGGCACTGATGGGCTTCTGGTAGGCTGAATTTGAGCTTTTCTTGGGCTCAATTTTTGGGTTTTGCTTGGTAAACTAGCCTAAATCCAATTGTTTTCTTCAAAAACCTAAAAAATAAAATAAATAAAATTAAAATTAAATCCTCTAAATTTAGGAATATTTAAAATTAAAATAAAAAATTTGATAAAATAATTTGACAATTATGAACATTAAAAGTGCAAACTTGTGCACTTATCAGCCTTCATCAACTTGGATTTCCACCAATTGCTCGATGGGTTGAGACCATGTGACCTCCTCCTAAACCCGGGGTTCTATGTCCTCGACGGAGTTTTGATAAACCATCCTTGTCTCCTATCTCCCTAGTTGGTCAAATTAGCGCAGGGTGTCGGAGTATGCAACCCTAGCTTCATACTGGTTGCTCTTCATTTCACCTACGCCGTTTGGGGTAGGAAACTTGACCTTCTGGTGGTAGACGGAGGTTATTGCCCTTAGCGCTTGAAGGGTTGGTCTTCTTATTATAGCGTTGTACTGGGAGCCCCCTTTTATAACCACAAAGTTAGCCATTACAGTCGCCTATCGGGGTTTCTCTCTGGCAGTTATAGGCAGCCGGATAGTCCCCTGAGGATGACGGAGTCCCCGGTGAAACTGTGTAATGGTCTCTTGGTCTTCTCCAACTGCTCCTTTCGGATACCCATTTTTTTCCAAGCGGTCGGAGTATAGGAGGTCCACCGAACTCCCATTATCTCTGGATTTGGCACACAGTGTGGTTCCCGATCATGGATTCCACCACCAACGCATCGTTGTGGGGGAAGTGAACTCATTGGTCGTCCTCATTAAAGGCCCACGTCGGTGTGGCTGTACCTTGGGATTTTTTTGTAGCGGAGACGCCCGAATAATTCTGGTAAACCCCACAGCCTCATGGGCATAGTCCTTTGAGACCTCCTTGAGTCTCCTCCTATATAAGGCCGCCAAGGGCCAGTTCATATGGCTTGATGGGTTCCACGGTCCTCCTCACAGCGCTGGTTCTCCACTCGGCGTCCAACCGTCATTTTGCCCACCGTGGCCCGAGTCATTTTGAGGTCTCCGTTCGCCCTGAACTCTTGTAGCCTTCCCTTCCCGGATTACTCTCTCAATTTCATCCTTGAGGTCGGGCGCAATCATTGGTGTGGTGGCCGACATTGCCCGTGGAACCTCACAATTTCTTACGGTTCCTTTGACTAGGATCGACATCATTGGTTTTGGTCGGTAGTGACAAGTTCCTTGACGACCTAATTGAAGATCTCCCCGACTCCTATTGTTAGCTTGTGGTAGGAATCGTACTTTTGAAGCAGTCGAGGCCTCTGGGTATCCTCTTACCTTGGTTTCTTGGCTTCCGGAGGCGCTCGATGTCGCGACCCGTTTTGCTTGTCTCCGCTTCCTACCCTCGTGACTCTTCCGTCTTGTTTTGTTGGTGTCGACTCTAGTCGGTCCCTTTATTCTTGTTGGACCTGTGCTCGGGGTCGTTGGCGTCTGCCTCCTCAACGTTGATGTACCCTTGCGCTCGCGAAATTCCTTGTAGCTGGACGGGGGTTTTCGGTTCAGCTCTCTCTTGAAGGGGGTAATTTTATTCATGCTAAATAATCCCCCATTAAGGCCTCTCTGTCCATTATATCCATCATGGCGGTGACAGGTTGCCCATATCTTGCAAGTCATTCCCTTAATGACTCGTTCGGCTTTTGGTATATCGCGTTAAATTACGCCGAGGGGACATATTTTTTAACCCCTATGAATTGGAGGAAAATGCTTCCTTCAACTCATCCCAAATTAAGATAGAGTTCGGCCTCGAAGATCCGGAACCATCTTGAGCAAAGATCCGTCAAATGGTTTCGAAAAGCTCGGCACATGATTTCCTCCGCATACCCTTGTAAGAGCATGTGCCTTGTGTACATCTCCAAATGGTCGTCGGGATCCCCTCGACCATCATATGGTGGGATCGACAGTGACCTATATTTGTCAGGGAGAGGGGGCGCCATTATTTCTGCGGTAAATGGATGGTCATGTGTGCGGCTGGGCATGATGTCGACATTTACCACCTCAGCCACTCGCCCTATGTTCTTTTTTAGGCCAGCCACATCCCCCGTCAGTTTTTGTTCCAGGCTGGCCATACGTTCCATGATGGCGCGTACTTCTTCAGTTGAAATGACCGAGCCAGCTACTCTCGACGCCTCTGCCCTCTAAGCGTTGGGTCCGCTCCTGGCCTGGCCGCCCTTGTACTAACCACCCGAGTCTCTGGTAGGTTTCCTCCTGGATTCAGGGGGTAGTACCTCCGGATTTCTGTGCCTCTCGGTAGCTGGTCCTCGGGAGCCCGTAGTCCGGCGGCCCTTAAATGGCTACCGGAGGATTGGGAAGGTCGAGGCCTAGGAGGGCCCGGATGATTCTCGCTGTCCCCGGTTCCCTCTTGGATATGTAGGCGGTCATCGAGGTTCAGGTTTTCAGCCATGGCAGGTCCCAGCGGCGTCGGGGCATTTTCTAACAGCGACATGGAGTTCCTTCCAGCTAAGTGCTCAACCACAGTCATTAGCCCACGTACCAGCTCAGTTAGAATGGTTAGTTGGGCCTGCATCTGCACAGGATCCGACCGTGGCGCGTCTAGGAGCGGGACTTCATTTCGGACCGGGCGTAGATCTTCTTCCATCCCGTTATTTCCTAGATAGATGGCGGTTTCGTCCATCTTTCTTGAAGGCGTGGTTGCTAACTATGTTGTTGGGGGTCAAAACGCTTTCGTTCCCCAGTGGAGTCGCCAATTGTTGACGATGATTTCTCATCAACAAAAACAGGCGGGTTACCTCTTGGTTTCCCGTCGGATTACTGGCTTAGGTGTAGTATGTGTTTAAGAATTTATTGAAAGAGTGTATAGTGTGTCAATCAAAGATGTACACAAATAAAGAACACAAGAGATTTTATAGTGGTTCACTCTATGAAAATCAGAGCTACATCCCCTGTGGTGATATATTTCTTTTGTGGGGATTACAATTTACATCAATTGTTCTCTCTCACTCTTTTTTCTTTTTTGAGTTCTTAATCTCTTCTTCCTGTATGGGGTCTCGCCCCTTTTATATTAGGGCTTCTTTCGTTGGGTTGATTTCCTTTGTAGGCTAAAGCACTCAAGTGCTCTCACCTTTTTAGGCCCAGACGTAGCCCACTAATCAGCACTGTTCACTCAGCCAATTAGTCTTCTATTACGGTTCTGTGCGTCCCTGTAACACTCTCTTGTCCCAATGGGGCGATTTAAGGAGCTCACAATTAATGCTGCGGACATCCCCCCATACATATGCAACTTCCCCTCGTGCCAGCGATGCTTAGCCCAATCGTCCTTCTTGGTGGTTGATTACTGCGGTCAAGGGATCTTTGTGCCTTAAGCTTGCGGCGATCTGTCGGCCTTGAAAGGAATCGTCGCCCTAAGTTGGACTTCGTGCTTGGGCTCTTTATAACGGAATAGGAGGGAGCCGTGACGTCGGGGTTGTTGCTTGGCGGGGAATAGTTAAGGCCATGTGTTGCATTATCGTTTGTCCATGTGTCCGTCACATTTTCCCACACAACAAGGATGATGCAAAAATCAAAGAGCCTTATCGGTGAGGGCTGGTCTAATTTGGAGCAGGGGCTATCCCACGATTGTAGGAATGGAGAGAAAAAAATCTCTCAACCAGTTCTATAAATGGAGAGTGGGTCTTCGTTGATTCTCGACTACCTAGGAGCACTAAAGAGAGAAAACTAATTGTTCACATTTAACAATTAAAATTTTCCATAGCTTTTGAGTGAGTCGAAGGAGATACCGGTGTAGATGATATTGCTGAGTTTGTGCCCTCACACACAATTACGATCAATTAGCATAAAAGATCAATTAATTGGGATTCAATATTTCTGAGAAAATGTTATACTTTAGAAGTGTTGTTTCTGGTCTATATAAAGTGCGAATTATTCAGATATAGTTTATTGTGTAAAAAAAACATGAGTTCATTTCTCCAATTAATACAAATTTTAAATTTCCACTTCGGCGCTATTGGTTGATCGATTTTTCCAACATACGAATCTGTTATCTAATTCTTCGGATGCATGGCGCAAATATTGTTCCCCGCATATCCATGTTATTAAGAGTGTACGTGGCTTGGGAAACATTTTAGGGAACCTTGGATGATAGATCTAGACCACATGCATAAATGTATAGTTACTCTCTCATGAGTGTTGATAATTAATTCAAAAAACTTACATTTTTCCTTTTTACGCATTTCTTTTATGTTTAGAATGATAATTGTTGTGGGTTAAAATCTTAAGCCCCACATGAAGCAATGATTGAGCGCCACCTGGCATGATTGAAGTGGAAAATAACTAAGACAAAGATACGAAGTGGTGGTAGAGCGCATTGGATGAACGCTGACCCTTAGCAGTTGTTGTGTGGGAAAATGTGATGGAGACCTACACCAACAAAATCAGGACACGTGGCAATATTCGCTCTCCGCCAAGCACACAACCCTCGACGCTTCAACCCCTCAAGATCAGCCCCCGAGCCTGAAGCTGAGGTCCAGATTAGGGCGATGACCCCTTGTGGCATCGACGGATGCGAACTGCCTGGATTAAGGCGTTAAGATCCCTCGACTACGTAAAAGGTCGCCGAAAGGACGAAAAGAGGCTAAAGGCAAAGATCATGCGAGGGAAGCCTTCCGTCGAGACATAGCAAAGTTACGTGCGAAGGTGAGAGACTACTGACAGCATTAATGGCAAGTTTACAAACCGCCCTCTAGGGGACAGAAAAGCATTACGGAGACTCACAGAGTCGTAATAGAAGACTAACCTGTTAAGTGAACAGTACAGATTAGTGGGCTATGACTGGGCCTAAAAATGAGAAGCACTTGAGTGCATCTACCTATGAAGGAAAACCCCATGCGAAGGAAGCCCAAGTATATAAGGAGAAGGATCCCAATGGAGAAAGGGTCCAAGATTTCCAGAAGGAAAAGAACAATTGAGAGAGAATTATCTGTACAAACTGTAATCCCCTCAAAAGAAATATAATACACATATAGTGGATGTAACTCTGATTTCATAGAGTGAACCACTATAAAATTTCCTTTGTGTATTTACATATAGTTCATCTAAACACACAAATACCCAAAAAACAAACACGGATCCTACCTTTAACACATTCATCAGCCGGTAATCTGAAGGGTAACCTAAGGTAACCCGGCTGGTTTATTGTTGACGAAATTCTACCATCAACAATTGGCGAGTTCACTGGGGACCGGAAGCGTTTGACCCCCGAGAATATAGTTACAAACAGCCATCCACCTAAAGAGGAGTGGGATGGAAGGAGATTTGCGTCCAGACGAAAATGAAGTCCCACTTCCCGATGCACCGCGGCCGTATCCAATGCAGATGCAAGCCTAAATAGCCGCTTTGACCGACCTGGTGCGCGGGCTAGTGACCGTAGTTGAACGACTAGATGGAAGGAACTCCATGCCGCCACTAGAAGGCGCCCGAGACCACAAGGACCCGGCGTAATGGAGAATCAAATCACGGTGACCGCCCACATGTCAAGAAGGAACCGGGGGCGAGAACCGCCAAAGCCCTCGTGAGCCTCGACCCTCTCATTCCTCCTGGCAGCCCGATTGAGAGCCCCTGGGATCCGAGCCATTGAAACTGCCCCAAAATCCAGAGGAAACCAACAGGAGACTCAGGCTCGATCGAGGCGGCGGCGGGCCAGGTGGACACAGTCGCTCAAAGGCCGGAAGCACGGGGCTCTGCTGGTTCCAGCGGTCTCAACGAAGCGGACCCTCATGGAGCGTTATAGCCAACCTGGAAAGAAGATTGACCGGGGGCGTTGCGGGGCTGAAAAAAGAACATTGGACGAGTGGCCGGTGGTAGCGTCAACATTCATGTCGCACTCATGACCACCCGTTCACAGCGGAGATAATGGCGCTCCCTTTCCCCGATAAATACAGCTCACCGTCGATTCCACCCTATGATGGACGAGGAGATCCCGACGATCGTCTGGAGATGTATACAGGGCACATGCTCTTGCACGGATACGCCGAGGAGATCATGTGCCGCGCCTTCCGGAACCACATGACAGACTCCGCCCGACGATGGTTCCGGACGCTGAAGCCAAACTCTATCTCCAGCTGGGACGAGTTAAAGGAAGCGTTCTCCCTCCAGTTCATCGGGGTTAAGAAATATATACCCCTAAAGCAGAACCTAACAACGATACACGAAAAGTCAAACGAGGTGTTGAGAGAATGGCTTGCCAGATCTGGCGAGGTCCGCCGCTACAATGGATATCACAGACAGAGAAGCCCTGATGGGGGCACTGTCCAGTATGAAGAAGATGACTCCTTTTAAAAAGGGAGCTAAACCGAAAACCCCATCCAACCCACGAAGAGTTCCTTGCACGAGCGAGGATACATCAATGTTTGAAGGCGTATGCTAACGACCCCGATCACAGTCCAATAAGGAAAAGGGGTCGAGCAGGGCCCTGCACCATCAAAAACAAGATGGGAAGAAGCGTCGAGGAGGAGAAGGCGGCATAAGCAACCAACCTTGACGTAAGGAGCCGGAGGCCAAGAAGCCAAGACAGGAGGATTCCCAGCAGGGGCCCCGATCGCTCCAGAAATACGACACTTACCATGAGCCGACCCGAGTGCCGAGGAGATCTTTCAATCAATCGGCCATGAAACTTAATCGCTACCGACCAACCAATGAAGTCGGATCCTAGCAGAAGGAACCAAAAGAAATTCTGCAGGTTCCATGGCGAAGTCGGCCATCACACTAATGATTGTGCTGACCTCAAGGATGAAGTCGAAAGAATAATCCGCGAGGGAAGGCTACAGGAATTCAGGGCTGAACGAAGACCTCGTAACGATGGCCACGACGGGCAAAATGATGGTTGACGCCAAGAGGAAAACCACTATCCGGAAGATCGGGAACCTGTCGGCGTCATAAGAACGGTCCTCGGCGGCCCCTACATAGGAGGAGACACCCAAAGGTCGCAAAAAGACTACGCCCACGAGGCCAAGGGGGTTTACCAGAGCAATTTAGAACGCCTCCGCCGCCAAAGCCCCCGAGACACAGCCACACCGACGTGGCCTTCAACGAGGATGACGCCACGTGAGTTCATTTCACCCATTAATGATGCACTGTGGTGGAAACCGTGATCGGAAACCACACCGTGTGTCTAATTTTGGTGGACAATGGGAGCTCGTGGACCTCCTATATTCCGATCGCTTGGACAAAATGGGATCCCCAAGGAGCAGTTTGAAAGAACCACTAGGCCACTATATGGGTTCACCGGAGATTCCGCTATTCCTCAAGGAACTATCCGTTACCGATAATCGCGGAGAAAAAGCCCCGGCAGCAACAACGATGGCCAACTTTGTGGTCATCAAAGGAGGCTCCCAATACAACGCAGCTTATCGGGAGACCAACCTCCAGTATTAAGGGTGGTAACCTCCGCTCTACCACCAAAGTTCAAATTCCCCACCCCAAATGGCGTGGGGGAAATTAAGAGCAACCAATACGGTTGTGGTTGCATATTCCGATGCCTTACGTGGATATGACCAGCCAGGAAGACAGGAAATGAGGATGGTTCAACAAAGCCTTATTGAAGATATAGACCCCAGGGTTCAAGAGGAAGTTACTTGGTCTTAGCCCATCGAACAGTTGGAAGAAATCCAAATTGACCAAAATGGGACCACCAAAATACTGAAGATAGGCTCGGACCTAACTCCATCCCTCAAGAGCGAGATTGAAAACTTCCTTAGGCAGAACCTGGATGTCTTCGCTTGGAGCCACTCCGACATGGAAGGGATCGACGCCAAAGTAATGAGCCACTCCTTAAACGTCGACCCTACGTATCCACACAAGCGCCAAAAACGTCGACCAATGAACCCCGAAAGGTATGAAGCACTAAAGGAAGAGGTCGACAAATTAATCAACAATGGGTTCATCGGGGCGCGCGTTATCCACCACAGGTATCCAATCTGCTCGGTGATTAAACCCAATGCGAACCGGAGAACTTGCATCGACTTCACGACCTCAACAAAGCATGCCCAAAGGATGGCTTCCCGCTTCCTTGGGTAGATCAAATGGTCGATGCCATGGCAGGACATAAAATGTTGAGCTTCATGGACGCTTACTCCAGGTACAATCAAATCCCCATGCATCCAGCCGACGAGGAGCACACATCTTTCATAACCAATAGGGGCCTCTACTGCTACAAGGTGATGCCATTCGGCCTAAAAAATGTAGGGGCGACCTATCAGAGGCTGGTAAATAAGATGTGCACTCAATAGATCGGCAAAATGATGGAGGTCTACGTCGATGACATGCTCGTAAAAAGCGCCAAGGCCAACCATCACGTCGATCATCTGGGGGAGATGTTCTGTATATTAAGAAAATACCACATGAAACTTAATCCCCAGAAATGTGCCTTCGGGATCGGATCGGGGAAGTTTCTCGAGTTTATGGTCAGTAGCCGTGGGATTGACGCCAACCCTGAGAAAATCAAAGCCTTACAAGACATGCGGTCGCCAACCAAAGCAAAAGAGGTACAGAGGTTGACAGGTTGTGTCGCCGCCGAATAGGTTCATATCAAAAAGCCAGCGACAAGTGTGTCCCCTTCTTTGACGCTTTGAAAGGAAATAAACACTTCAATGGACACCACGGTGGCGAGGAGGCTTTTCGGAGGCTAAAGGAGCATTTGGGCAAACCCCAATTTTATCAAAACCAAACGCCACTTAAGAGCTCAAATTATATCTCTCCGTGTCCCAAGACGCCGTGAGCTCTATACTAATAAGGGAAGAAGGAAAGTACAATTGCTAATCTACTACGTGAGTAAAAGGCTCCTCGGCGAGTCAAGATACAACGAAATGGAGCTTTCTAGCCCTCGCCTTGATGATTGCTTGAGGAAGCTCCGACAAGTACTTCCAATCCCACACAATACGAGTTCTCACAAACCACCCATTGAGACAGGCCTTGCAAAAAGCCGGAAACATCCGGCGACTCCTCAAATGGTCGGTAGAGCTAAGCTTAGTTCGACATAAAGTACATGCCGAGGACCGCAATTAAAGGTCAAGCCCTCGCCGACTTCGGCTGAATTCTCTCACAGCCGGCATCCACTTCATCCGAAGAAACCAAGGTTCTGACATGGAAGCTTTACGTAGATGGGGCGCCGAGCGAAAACGGGTCGAGGCCGGCATCTTACTAATCAGCCCCGGGCCACCAAATTACCTCGGGCGGTACGGTTTAAATTCAAGGCTTCAAATAATGAAGGTAATATGAACCCTAATTGTCGGACTACGCAGCTAACCACTTAAAGGTCGAGAGGATCGGCTCTATAGCGACTCCCACCTAGTCGTCGCCCAGGTTAGGAGGAATACCAAGCACGCGCTAAAAAGATGGGGCCTATCTAAGGAAGGTAAAGGAGGAACTGCGTCAAGTATAAGAACTACGAGATATTGCAGATTCCTAGAGTCGAGAATGCGAACACGGATGCGCTTAGCGAAGCTAGCATCGTCAAGGGACGATCGACACACTAGGCATCGTACCGATTGAAGAATAGAACGGCCAACCATCGAGGAGCACGCAAAGGCACTTAGTGTCCAAGAAGGAGAAAATTGGATGACTCCCCTCATTCAATACCTAATAGACGCACGACTGCCGAATGATAAAGACGAGGCCCGACGAATTAGGTATAGAGCCACCAGGTACTTGTTATACGATGGCGTGCTCTATCGACGTGGCTATTCAACACCCCTACAATGGTGTCTAGATGATGCCGAAGCTCAGAAGGTCCTCTAAGAAATACATGAAGGGGTCTGTGGCAATCACACCGGGGGACAATCTTTAGTGTTAAAGGTTTTGAGGCAAGGATACTACTAGCCCACACTAAAAAAGGACGCCTTTCAGTACGCCCGATGATGCGATAAATGCCAGAGGTACGCCACAATTCCTAGAGCACCCCCGGAAAAGCTAACCTCCATTCTTAGTCCATGGCCCTTCGCCAAATGGGGGATTGACCTGATCGAACCATTGCATCCTGCACCTGGGGGGTTGAGGTTCGCGATCGTTGCGGTGGACTATTACACAAAGTGGGCTGAGGCCAAGGCCTTGACTACAACAACAGAAGCAGTCTGCACTAAATTCATGTGGGACCACATCGTGTGCAGGTTTGGGGTGCTGTAGGATCTCGTTGTGATTAATAATGAAAAATCATTTGAACAACAACAAAATTGTAGACGGAATTTCAAATTTTTTTATCATATCCATTTAATTCCAAATTAAACGTAAACCACAACGAGAGATACATGCATGATATATGTTTATAGTCAAAGGAATAGAATATCAAACATACCTTTGTTACGATTGAATTAAAATGACCGCAAGGATCTTGTCTCACTATCTCACGTTCGAGATGGAGAATTGCCGTGAAACAAGATCGTTGATCTATCGATGCGATCACACCAAAACCACTCGTTGATTCAAGACTATGACTCTAAGTGTTTTGGGATGAGAGAGTGGGCTCTTTTCAAAAACCTAAGGAAACAATTTTTCCTTCTATTTTGTCTCAAAATCCAGCCACCCTAGGAGAGAAAAGTGTGAGATATTTTCTTCTCTTAATCAACTCATGTCTAGGGTTTTCAATAAATATCCTTATATAGGAGGAAATTCAAAAACTCAAACCCTAGATGCGATTTTCGAATTTCCCCTTCACCCTAGGATTAAAATCCAAAAATCCCCACAAGGCTAGGGATTTCTGAATTTTCATTCTCACTTTTGGAGAAAAATTTGAAATCCCCTTATGGCAAGGGATTTCCAAATTTTCCCAAAATAATATCAACTTTCTCTCTCCTTTAGTTGCCAAATAAAATCATGTTTAAATTTTATTTTGAATTTTAAATTAATCACTATTAATTTCAAAATTCAAATTCATTCCTTTTATTTTTCAATTATCAAATAAATGAAAAATAAGATAATGAATTTTAAACTTAATTATATAACAAAATATCGGTTTCTATTTTCCCACTTATTAGAGCTAGCCTTGAGACCGATGGACCCACATGAACAAAGCTATGGAATTACAATATTCGACTAACTTATCCCGATAAGTTATCGACATATTTAATTCCGACATCGCACAACTCCACTAAAAGTTCGATGCCGAATAATCTCTCGATTCATGTGCGCTATTTTTCTGATGGTGTTGATACAATTTATTACACGGTCCACAGTGTAAATGCATTATTATCCTTCGTAAATATCAGTGATTAGAATGGTGAAGAATATTACCGTTTTACCATTCCAATCGTTATTTCCTCAACTCCTTTATATGACTGTGAATAAGAAAGACACATGTTCGTAAGATGTCTTGCACATGTCACGATGTCTTAATCAAAGATTATCATCATTGAATTCCAGGCCTGGTTTATTTATTCACACACACATCAATAAAGCATGAGGTGATATTATTTCTTCTGAATTCCATATCATGAATCACATAACTCCAACTCAATATTGTCACGATCCCAATAGCCGATATGTTTGTTCAAAAACTGCGAACTAATCTCATTGGTAAATCAAAGATCATGAGATATTAAGTTGAGCTATGCATTCACTTCAAGATTAAGATAATTAGACAAATATACTTAAGTTGTGACAATTAGGTTTAGAGTTCTGTAAACGGTTTTTACTCTAACCTAATCAGTCACATGGTCTATTCAACATGTTGCGAACATGTCTAGATCAACCACAGAGTCCAACTCCCATGCTCCGAGATCAGCATCATATGGTTCGATCTAACAGTCATAATCGGATTCGATTGCCCAATCAATCCTAAGACTGCGAATATCTATTTTAAACTATATCAGAAGAGTTTGTCCGGCAGGGTTTCCCCGACTCTTCTTTCATTGATAATAGTCTATGGACTAAGAAATATCACTAACACTCTTGAGTATGTGTCAAAACATAACTTTATTTTATTTTATAAAATCAGCAAAAAAACAATGATGTCTGACATTTGTCATTTCACAAATAACAAATTACATCCCACTTTATGGACACATTTCCAACAGACTCCCACTTGGACTTATAGTAGGTGTGTACAATCTCACATGCCCAAACCTTCTAGATGGCTATCGAAGACTTTACCAGATAAAGCCTTTGTGAACGGATCAGCCAAGTTGTCATGTGTCGATATCTTTGTTACTTCAACATCACCTCTTTGTACAATCTCTCGGATGAGGTGGTACTTCCGCTCTATGTGCTTGGACCTTTTGTGGCATCTAGGCTCCTTAGAGTTTGCTCAGCCACCTTGTTATCGCATGTCTGTTACCATGGGCCTATCGACTTCGGAACAACTTCCGGTGAAACAAGGAACTTCTCAAGCCATACGGCCTCTTTTTACTTCACTTCTGCCACATGTCGGCCTCCATGGTGGAGTCGACTATGCAAAATCTTAATACTCCTCCATACCACAAACCTCCATTCGGGACAAACACTTTGATCCACGAAAGTCGATTTCTGGAATCCTTATCTGATTGGAAATCGGAGTCGGTGTATCCGTCATTGTCGGTCGATTACACGAATATACAAGCATATATTTCCTTGTTCTCCTAAGATACTTGAGGATATGCTTGGCGGCAACCCATGTTTTCGGGTCCAGGGGTTAGACGGAATCTACTCACCACGCCTACCGCGTAGCATATATCAGTCTGCGGTGCAAAGCATTGCATACATGAGGCTTCCTACTACCAGCATAAGGAACTCGGCTCATGTCTTCCTCTTCTTGAGGAGTCTTGGGAGATGCTCCTTTGAGAGGATACTCCATGTCGAAGGGTAGATAACCCTTTTTGGAGTTTTGCATGGTGAATCGGTCCATTACCTTATCGATATAGGATGCTTGAGATAGTGCCAATTGTTTGTTCTTCCGATCTCAAAAGATCTGAATTCCCATAACATAGGCAGCTTCTCCTAGATCCTTCATGTCAAACTGCTTTGCCAGCCAGAGCTTAACCTCAGTCAGTCTTCCTACATCATTCCCAATGAGTAGTATGTCATCTGCATATAAGACTAAGAAAACCACTTTGCCTTCTTGTATCGAACTTATACACACAAAGGCTCATCCATTGGTTGAATAAAATTGTAAGCTTTAACAGTCTCATCGAATATGATATTCCATGATCTAGATGCATGCTTCAGTCCATAAATGGACTTTTGCAATTTACAAACCTTTTCTTCTTGACCCTTTTCGATGAATCCATCTGGTTGTGCCATATAAATGCACTCATCCAGTTGCCATTCGAAAAAGTCGTCTTCACATCCATCTGCGATTTCATAATCTAAAGCGGCAACAATGGATAGAAGAATGCGGATGGATTTAAGCATGGCCCACGGAGAGAAGGGTATCCTCATAGTCAATTCCTTCTTTTCGGGTGTAGCACTTGGCTACTAGTCTTGCCTTGAATGTCTCTACATTCCCATCTGGACCCCTCTTCTTCTTGTAGATCCATTTACACCCTATGGGTTTTACCCCTTGGTGGATCAACCGAGTCCATATGCCATTTTATACATCGATTGTATTTTTGGCGTTCATGGCTTCATGCCATAGGTTTGCTTGAGAACTCTCCATAGCTTTGTGAGTAGGAGATAGGTTAAATCGATGTCTAAATCGAGGCTACTTGCATCAATGCGTCTCCATAAGACATGTACCTATCTCGGTTGTCTCACAACCCTCCCCCCTACGTCGAGGCTCTATTGGTGTTAGTTCTTGTTGTGGTTCATCTGTTGTCGGTTCGAGGAATAGGCCGCGAAAATGTTACTGAACATTCTCACCCGATCAATTCCTCAAGTACAAGCACCTTCTAGGCTTCATATTCTTCACAAAATCCTCTTCGAGGAAAATGAGCATTCGTGCTAATGAATGTTTTCGATCGGTAGGACTATAGAAGATGTAGCCTTTTGTCCCTTTAGGATATCCTACAAACAGGCATAGTTACGAGCAGTGGCTGGCTTACCAGTCTTCTTTCTAAGCACATATCTTTGGCAACCCTATATTCGGTGTGGCCAAGAGATGATTTCTTGCCACTCCATCTTTCATATGGAGTTCCAGCCCTTTGCTTTAGATGGAACTTGGTTCAGAATATATCTTCTTTGTTTCCAAAGCATATCCCCAAAAGGAATCTGGAAGGGATGAGTAACACATCATTGATCTAACCATATCTAACAGAGTTCGGTTCCTTCTTTTCGACACGCCATTACCTTGGGAGTACTGGCGGCGGTCGGTTTGAGAAAATATACCTTCTTCTTTAAGAAAGTCTTTGAACTCTCCCAGCAAGTATTCACCACCACAATCAGATCGTAGTGTTTTGATCTGTTTGTCTAATTGCTTTTCAACCAAGGCCTTGAACTCTTTGAACTTTTCAAAGGTTTCAGACTTTTGACGCATTAGATAAATGTGACCAAAACAAGAATAGTCATCAGTGAAGGTTATGAAATATTCATATCCTCCTCTTGCTTGGATATTAAATGGCCCACATACATCACTATGTACGAGTTCTAGGCACTCATCAGCTCTATTACCCTTTCTTTGAAAAGGGTCTCTTGGTCATTTTTTCCTTCTATGCGGGATTCACATGTGGGTAGTGAGCCTACACTTAAGGTTTGTAAGGACCGTCTCTCACCAACCTTCTAATCCCAGTCAAGGCTAATCTGTCCAAGGCGTAGATGCCATTTATAGGTTTGATCGGTTGGGTCTAACCTCAATCTTTTACTATCCCTCATTGAATCATTATTAATTGATTATCATAAATCGTTGGAATATTTGGTTTGGCGTAGAAACAGTTGTTTATCATGACCAGAGAAGTAATCATGAAACCATTCTTAAAAATTTGAATAACATCATTATTAAAATCCAAAGAATATCCTTGCTCAACCAAACGAGCTACGAAAACAAGGTTTTTCATAAAAGCGGGACATAATAAACATTGTTCAAAACAATAAAAACTGTTCTCAAAAACTAATTTAATACTTCCAACAGATGTTGCTTCGTCATGATGCTCCATTCCCCGGTGGAAGTTGAACTCGTCCTTGCTAAGCCTTTTTGCTTTCCACGAACCCCTGAGAGAACAACAAACATGATTAGTGGCTCCAGTCTACAATCCAAGAAAAGTAAGTCGACCACAAAACAGGCTTCGGTAATAAGTAATGTACCTTTAGCTTTAACCTCCTTAAGGTAAGTAGGACGATTTAAAGCGCTTCCGATGGCCACTACTCCACAATGGTGACATTTGTCATTACTATTGTCTACCTTTGCGGTGTTTTGCCTTTTCCGGCCGGCTTCTTCTTGTTGCGGACTTTCTTACATTTCTTAAGCGCCCGGAGGTGGAAGGCTTTGCTTCAACAGGTTTGCCTCTCAATTCCTCTTTTTTACCTTTAAGCGGTAGAGTTTCCATGTTTGAAGCTCCTTCATGAGTTACGGGGTGAATAGTTCAACTTATTCATCGAGTAGTTGAGTTAGAGTTGTCGAACATCTCCGGGAGAGTCTCTGGGATCATATCCACCTGAGTCTCTCCATCTATTTCAGCTCCCATGAGCTCCATCTCATTCAAGTGACTTATGATTAGCGGCATATGGTCCCGAGCAGTGCCGGATTTCATCCGGCGGTTCATCAAGTTACGCCTTGCAGCTTGCTTGGCTTGGCGGCCTTGGGCTGCCCGAACATTTCAAAATGTTGTAGATCATATCTGGCTGTCGGATGTTCGATGTTGTTTTGCAACACATTGCTAATTGATGCTAAAATATAGCACCTAGCAATCTCGCCGGAACGCATCCAAGCGATGATGTCGTCTCGCTCCTCTTGAGTGGAATCATCATTCTACAAGAGGGCGGGGGTGATGAGCACATGCTTGTGCTTGTCTACCGTCAACACGATATCAATGTTACGTTTCCGGTCAGCGTAATTTTCACCCACTAATTTGTTCGTACTAAATTTGTGCGATCGGGGATAAAGACATAATTCTTTGAAAAAATAAAATAAAGTGGCGTTGGCAATTTGCTTATATTTAAGAAAAGTATGATGCATGAATGCAAGTACTTAAACATAAATAAAATCCTTAAAAAATGTTTCATCTATGGTGTTACGATCATAAGCGGCAACACGTCCCACCTAGGGGTGGCGTCCGTGAAAACCTCCTATCGCATCGAGACTCCTCTCGTTTGGTCCACTTCACAAGATGTCTCACATCTAGTGCAACCAATCACCATCCCTTTTGGTCACCTCGGATCCATTGGCTAGCTCCTATGGGAGGTTACAATGATCTTGATCTAAGTGTTTAACGACTAATCGACTCTAGAGGTTGTTATGAACTAGCGATCCATCTAGGGATGGTCCCACCTCACTACTTCCTTTTCGAGTCTTGTCTTCTTTAAGCAACCTGATGACTCCTTAGCGACATGTTTCGTGGGTTTCTCCCATTGAAGTGAGGACCACTAAGGTGGTTCTTAACCCATCCACATGTCACGATCAGGCTAAAGTCGGAGACCTTGGGAACGTTTCAACGCAAACGACCCTCCCACTTAGCTTTTTGAAAAATGGATTTTGTTTTTAAAAATGAGTCCAATTAATAATTCAACAAAATTATAACCCTTATAAAGTTGTTGCATTTTATAACTCTTTATAAAATTTACCCATTGCATTTATTATTATAACAATTTATAATATTAAACTACAATGATGCATGAACATGCTTGCATGGCAATTTGATATTGGCATCTCTATATCCTATATGGTATGTTATAATGATGCGAGATTAAATAATAAATCATACATTTACAATTTAACCTCTCTATGGCTCATTTCTAATTACAACCCATAAAACAAATGAAAAACAATTACAATAATTTTCTTCATCTTGTCTTCTTGGCATCTTCTCAATTTTCTCTTCTCATGATCCCTGAAAAGTGAAAATGTTTTTGTGGAGAAATTTAAAATTTGAAACCCGAAATTTTTTTTTTATTTGGGCTGGGCTCGGGACAATCCCGGGCCCACCATTTTTCCCTCGGCAGGACTAGGCCCCGCCCTAGCACAAAACATGGGTTGCCAAGCCGTGTAGCCCTTTGCGCGGCCGGCCATGGACCCCTGGCCTTGCTGGCGGGGGCTCGCAGCTCGCCGGGGTTTTCGAAAACCCTGCAGCGTATCGCTTCAGGGGCTGCGGCCCTTACCTGGGCAGGCCGGTGCAGGGCCTGCAGCCCCTGCTCGGGTAGGGCCTCGAGGCCCGCTAGGGTTTCAGAAACTCTGGGCGCACGCTAGGGTTTCAAAACCCTAGTGTGCCACGACCAAACCTGGGAAGGGTCAAGGCTGGTGATTAGTGCTGCGAAAATGTACCCTAGATCTTGCTTTTGATTTATATAATATTAAAAATATTTAGGCTTTAATTAAACAATTCCATTATTTTTATTCATAATATTTTAATTGAATTTGTCTGTTTTTGTAATTATTCTGATAAAAGCAGTGTAAGCTACACACAAGAAGCCATAAGCCATATTTCCAACAAATCCCAGGCCACCAGGTCGAGGCAGTGTAGAGAGCGCGTGAGCCAAAGTCACAAGCCAATTCCGCGTGGGCCCCGGCTCAGCCTTCCCCACTCCTGTGCCGCGTCCGCGACGCAGAATCCGGTAGCGTCCGTACAGCGTGCTATCGGTGCTTAGCGTTCCTGGCGTGAGTCCCTCACTGCTTGTTGCCGGACTGCGGCTTCGTAGCACGCCCCTCCATGGTCGGTATCTCCAACCATGACCAAGCTTCACCATTCCAGCAGCGAACCGTGGCCCCTTTTCTCCTCGCGCCCATCGGTTATACGTGTCCCCACGAAATTTGGATCAAACTCTCCTCCAAAATCGGCGATTTCTTCCCGAATTGAATATATGGTTTATGCGTAATTTATGTGTAATTTTATTTTGTTTCCTTTTCCTTTGTAATTTTCTATTTTTACTATTTCTTTCCTTATTTGACGGGTAACCTCTGAACACTATAAATAGAAGGGTTAGCCTAAGGTTTTAGGAGCTTTTGAATATTGAGTTTTACATCGTCTTCTTTTGTCGTCTCATATTTTCTCTCTAGAACTTGTGAAAATGTTTTGCAAGATAGGCTAGAGTTCTTTTGGTGAGGTTAGAGATGAACTTCCATTGAGGGACCCAATTTGGGGTTTTGATTCCTTGTCTTTGTAAAGTTTAACATCCGAATGAATTAAATCTCATCTATTTTTCTATTACTTTTCAAAATATTGTGTGCCAATTTTTTATATAAGTTCGATCCGCTTTTCTTATGTAATTATGTCACGCATTGTTTTGTCATTCAAATTATTTTACAAATTGTCTTTTCTTTGCAATATTGTCGATTGATATATTGTCGATTTGAGATAACTTGTAATAATAATAATATTTCGAGTCAACATAGAGATTTAATCTATTCGGTTCTTTTATTTTGTGAATCAAAACTGGAATTGGTGAAACGAAGCATTAGGGATTCTCGACACCTTACCATTTTCTTCATCTGATTTTCTCCTTTTTTATTTTATTTGCAACAAAAATCTCAAAAACTCTCATTTTTCTTTAATTCACATTTCTCTAACGCTCTTGTTACATTAATTATTCTTGTTATTTTTGTTATCTCTCTCTGTGGATCGACCGCCCTTACGTGCTACAATTGACCGCTTGAACATCACTTTTGGGCGTTAATCAAATTTTAGGCGCCGTTGCGGGAGGTGCTATTAGCAAAGACTGATCGATGAGATTTTTGAGCCAAAGAGGTAAGTATACATTTATTATTATTATTGTTATTATTATTATTATTACTCTTTCTTATCGTTTATTTCAAAAAAAAAAAAAAAAAAAAAATTCTCCGTTGGTTTACGTAAGTTTTGCTGACTTTATTACTATTATATATATATATATATATATATATATATATATATATATATAGTCTCTTGTTTAGTGTACGTATCTTTAGTTTCTCGAAAAAAAAAAAAAAACAAAAAAAACAAAACAAAACAAAACAAAACAAAACTTCTGTTTGCTGTTTCTTCATTCTCTTTTCGCTTATTTAAAAAGAAAAAAAAAAAAAAAGTGGTT